>CM076574.1:1159857934-1160457934 GCA_034641835.2 Pinus albicaulis
TTGGTTCCACTTCTTGAGGGCGGCTGAGACGAGAATTGATTTGAGCAGCATAGGTGGCATCGTGTATATCGGGAATGATACACCCGATTGCATCCGTTAAGCATTTGAGGGTGGCTTTCTGGCTGTATGGTTTTACTAGGAACAACCAATAGGTGTCCCAAGTTAAACTTGTAATTCCTGTAATCAATTTCCCATTCCTTTCTAGCTCTTGACAACATGATTGTTCCAATGTCTTGGGTGATAATAATTTACCTGGTGTACATTGAGAGATCATGTTAGAAAAATAGAGAGTATTATTAATCAAATCAATCAAATTGTTCGTAGATAATCTGCATCTAGAAACCTCTCTCTCTGCTTTCATCAATTGGGATTGCCATTCCATGAATAGAATTTCTTTATGGGATTCTAAGATTTTAGGCAAGTTTGCTGCCTGTCCCTCATTAGTGTTCTGCCAAGTAAGAAAATCTGTTAAAGTCTCATCGGCTTGCTCTAAGTCCTGCCTGGCATCAACTGATTTGTTTATTATAGATGTTGTTATGTCACACAGAGGTTCAAATTGGGCAATTTCATGACACAACAATCTTATTTGTGTTATGAGTGCCTTATTAATCTGTATTGCTTCTTCTCTGAAATTGGCAGGCTGGGGAAGACTCTTGAACTTCTCTACTTGAGCTGTTAATTGAGTAATTTGCTCATCTTTTGTTTTTACCATCTGTTCATTTATTGCTTTCAATTTTGCCAATGCCTCCGATGATTCTTTCTGTTTCTGAATCGCTTCTGAATCTGCTTTCTGTTGTGCCTCCAATAGTTGTGTTTGTAGTGAGGCGATCGCTTGATCCTTTTCTTTCAACAAATTGCTCACCTCCAATGCCTTATCCATGGTGGCTGCCGAATAGGCACCAGCATATTGGGACAACTTTGTCAGGTCATCGGAGGGGTTGAATTCTTCCTTCCACACTACATTGGCTATTACTGTTTGTTCAGGGAACAGGGAAGGTTGATCAATCCTTCTCCTTTTCCGTTGTTGCTTTATTACAGCCTTGTGTTTTGGGCTATAGAAAACATCCCATGGAGGAATATCTTCTACCTGCAAACTAATTTGATCTGAAGGATCCTTGAGAATTATTTCTAATCCTGTAGTCGGGGGTAGACCGCTGGTTTCTTTGCTTGGAACCTTTTTTGATACTGTATCCTGTGTATTGTCCGCTTTGGATGTATCGGCATTCTTTGAGCTCTCAAGATTGCTTATAATTGAATCAAATTGCTGCCATTCCTGCAGCAATCTTGAGTCAATCTGAGTGTCGACATTCACCTTCTTGCTGCTCTGCTCCTGCTGCCTTTCTTGTTCCTTTCTCTGTGTTTCCTCTTGTTCTTTCCTCTTTGCCTCTTCCTGTTCTTTCCTCTGGAGTTCCTCCTGCTCTCTTCTTTGGACTTCTTCAGAGATTTTGGATGTAGCAGGAGTTTTTCTGGTAAGCTGCTGCTCAGGCTCGCTTGATTGTATCATCGGGGCAGTGGCTAACAAATCTAGAGGTAGAGTTTGCAACCTCTGCTCTCTAAGTTTGTTAAATTCAACTAACCCGTCGTCATGGTATCTAATTTTAGCTATCTCTTGAACCTGAAATATAGACTCGGCCGAGGATAAAATGTCATCAAACTTGTCTTCCTTATGTTCAAATTTAGTGAGTTTGGCCTGATCTAGAACATTATAGACTACCTTTTTCGGATCAAAACGTCTGTTAGGCAGAGTGGCGAGTTTTAACATATTAATATTTTCCGCCTCTTTCTTTGCGTGTTTATAATCACGCAGAGTATAGACGCCACACCTTAGAGGGAAAGGAGGCCAGACTTGCTTCTTTGAATTCCTGAGAGTCTTTGTAGCTGACGCGGATGTAAGCTGATATGCTATCTCTCGAGCTAAAAGTTTGTCTGGTATATACAAGGGGAGGACATGAGGTCTAGCCTGGCTGCCGAAAACTCTTACATAAGTGAATTTTTGCTCTCCTAACCAGGTTCCTAGGGCTGTCAAGTCAATCTCTGCTTGAGAGGAGATCTTAGGAGTAGGTCTAGCAAAAATTGCATAGTAAATAGGTAGCATGAGTCCATTGCAGAGTTGATATAGGTGGTGTTTATAATGGGCTTTCCATAATTTCTGGTGATATATATGAATGGGCATGGGGTCTTGTGGAGTCCATCTCCACCCTAACACAGGAAAATCGGAATTAAAACAGAGGGTATCTAAAATGTAGGCACTAAAGTAAAATGGAGGGATGATTCTATCAGTAACACGGGATTTGTTTCTGAAGTCAAGAATACCATTTGCTAACTTATCCGATAATATATTCCCCCAATCCATGATTTCACTATTACATGCTGCTTCCATCAAAGGTACCATTTCTATGGAAAATTTTGAAGAATCATGCAATCCCCACATTCGACACATCATAGCTCCAGCATAACAATAAGGAGAACATAAGGAACTGACGGAGTACTTACCCGAAGACTCATGTTTGTTTTTTGTTGGGTTTTGTCTCCATTCTCTTATAGGTTCTGAATCAATTTCATTTTCATCTCTAAACTTCTCCAGGAATGCTTTATTATACTTCTTCTCTGGTTCAGGCAAATGGTACATTTGTCTCAAATCATCAGGCTGAAACGAACCAAAAACTCTTCCATCAATAGTGCAGAATATTCTGTTCGTAATTGGAATTTCTTCAATGGCCCATCTCACTACATCTGTATATGGAAGAATTTTCTCCCGAGCCGCTATCCTGTGCAGGTAGGAATCAGCCAAATCTTTCAGAGTAGCGTCAGATTTCTGGCTCGAGCCTGCTGAAGCTTCTACCGTTGTTTGCTGAGGTTCCTCGGCTTCAACCAGGTTGTAAATGCTCTTCCAAGTAGTATTACCGAGACCAAGACATGTGGTATCTGAGATTAATCCTTTTTTGTTTGGTCCCGGATCGGCAGCATGTTGTTCTGTTACCACAGAAGCTGAGGTTGTTCCAGGTTTCTTAGATTTCTTCCCCATTTGGTCTGAACTTGCTACTGCGGAGAAGCTCTGCACAAAAGATAAAATGAACGTAATGCGGAGAATAGACGGCGAAAACTAAGTACAGAAGACTTATGTCAATCAATAGATAATGGAAAATAATCATAAGACTCCCGCGGATGTAATCTCTGAAGGGATTTAGGCGTAACTGCTCCATTAATTGGCCGTTTAAACCTGTCAATCAATTAAATGCTCATTATATCTTTCATTTGCCGAATAGTCTATTTAAGCGCGGATTTGATTTTTATTTGGCAGTTGGGCGTAAGTGAATTACTATTGGAAAGCGGAAAGGCTTTTTAATAATAATTAACATAATATGCCGAAGCCATATCAATCCTTTTTGAAAGTCGCGCTTGGCTTTATCGCGATCGGCGATCGGAGGAAGACTTGGGCAGTTTTATTTGAGTTATCGTAGAATCCCCGATCGCCGATAGCGATATCGCTTAACTCGCATCGGGAGCTTTTAAGGAAGGAGTTTTATTGAGTTCAGATCGCATTCCCCGATTGCCGATAGTAATATCGCATCGGAGCCAGGAGAGGGGCCTAGTGTTGTGATTGTTTTATTTTCTCGATTGCCGATGATTTATTAACTCAAAAGGTTTTTATAATGTTTTGTTTGTTTTCGGATTTTTTAGAGGAATGATGAGTTAATACCAATTTAATCTAAAAGGGACCCATTTCATATTATAATTTTCTAAAGTAAAATTTTATGAAATGGGGGGTTGTTGTATAGCACAACATTACTGCACATGCTTACTATTAACTAAACATCTGATGAATGAATGATGCATAGACCTAAGTAAAGAAATAAATGTATAATAAGATCTTTGTGTATACGCGAGTTTTATGAAGGATATCCGCGTGTATACGCGAGTTGGGCTCAGTGAAGTAGCTTATGGGTTTTAGAGAAAGAAAAAGTAAAAAGATTTGAGTATGCCCTAAATACTGATTCACCCCCCCCTCTCAGTATTTTTCCCAACACAATTAAATCAAAAGCCTCACATGGTAACCATTTTATGGGTGCCATTTTCTAGATTTTGTTTCTAGATGCCAATTTCACTGTTTCTTGTTGCAAATTTCAACAATTATTTGGTCAACCTAGTATGCAATATTCTTCATCTGCATTTTCATAAGTCTAGAGACATTAAAATCATGTTATATCATGTATGTCTACTTTAGGTATTAAAACTTTATTAGCATAAATAAAATAATGAATTCCCTTTTACAGATCTCTTATTGAAAGTCTCTATACACTACGGATCATAAACACAAAATTGACTTAATTTATAGATCATTTTTATTATTTTCTGAGAATACAATCTATTTTCCAATAAACAAGGCCACATTGCTTCTAACAAATATAAGCTTAATCACTGTACAATTCCTCCAACTATGAAATGACAAAGAATAAAGCCTTCAATTTCCCATGAAGATGGTCAAAAAAATTGACAAAAATAAGATAGTTGCGAAGCACCATTGGCTAAGATTGGAATGTATGTCAAAGATTTCAGAACATGTCCTTTATTCCTTCCCTTGATTTCATAGACCTGATTAAAATATATTCAACATCATTCGATGAAATGCATCATAACCGTAACTGCTTTCCATTTATTTAAAAAATTGTTAGAATTCTTATGGAGAAATTTGTATAGTGCCCAATTAAATAGAGTGTCTGAATATAAATCTTAGACAATTCTTGGTTTCCACTTTAAATACTCTGCTTCATAGCAGTGCTCATGTTACACAATTTTCTTTGAGGTTGAAGCTTATCTAAGGTAGATCTATGGAAAGAAAAACACACACCCATAATAAATCCATTACAAATCCTTGTTGCACATGATAAACAAACTAGGTATCACAATGATAGGCATGAGAACACCCAAAAAGGATAACAAATTTCTAGCAAATCTTAAAAAAAATGTATCATTTTTCCAAGAAAATGTTACAGCATAGGCTCCAACTAGAGACTGCTTCCCCCTGTGGGATGCTAGAGAACTATAGATCAAGTGCCTTGAATCCTTTCTGCATGGAGTATTTTCCAATTTAATCAATGGTTTATGTAATTACCATAATTTTCCGGCAACCTGTAAACTGCAACCCGAAACTTCTTACTTGCAAACAAACCATATATTGCAAACCAAAATTTTCATTGTTGTAACCAGACTTTAAAAATGATACTATATCAAAACCACATTCTACAAATTCAAGCTATTGAAGTATATTGAGAATAGAAAAAGAAAAGATGTTGCTCCAATGCTTTATTCATTCGGAAATGGAGTCATCAATTAAAATCAATAAATTCTGTCTTTACCTATAAGCATGTAACCTGCAACTTCAATCTAAAACCTGTAACTTGCAAACTGTAACCTGTAAACTGCTCAAACTAAAACAATCCATACTACAAACTAAAATTGCTAAACCAAATTGAGAACAACCAATCTCTTTTAACCAATTAATCTATTGCACACCAAATTCTCAGAAGACAAACTTATCCAATTACACACTCGTACCTTATTCAAATGAAACTTTGCACTGTCAAGTCTAGTCATACTTACAGTGTAAGTAGGTGAGAAGTGGATTTTATGATAGACTACCTTCCATGCAGTTGAAAATATGATTAGAATATAAAAAATAAAATTTAGATCCCTAAAATTTCTTATACTTACAGATGAAAATCATTGCGCTAGTGAAACATGCATCATTGAAGAAATTTGAAACCATCCTTTGTAATATATGCCATTTATGATTATTTCCAACAATAAGATAAATAGATTTTTGAATGTGATCACTATTGATTCTTGAACAAACACAACAAGGAATTCACTTGAAATTTCTCACCATTGGAATCTAAAACTATAATATCCCAAAACAGGGAAAATCTACAATGTTAGGAATATCTTATAATATTCCCAAATTGGAGACCCAGCAATATGCAAACACAACAATGGAGTAGAAGTGACACTCAACTCATAGAAATGTGAGAAAGATCCATAGCCATATTATTAAGTAATAGTAGCAACAAATGAATACAAGATCTTGAGGAAAATGTTACTCAAGATAGGCAATACTTAGCCTCAAGAGTGTTGGGTATGTGTTGTAGTCCGTGTCCATGGTTTTGTGCATGGTTTTGCACATGGTTTTGGGGTACGATGGTTTTCATCCAGTATTTTTGTAGATCCGGTCAAGGGAACTACGGTTATGTTCTAATCCAGGGTTTATGGATTGGGGTTTATGTATGCTTCGGCATGTATATATATGTGTTGTAACACTAAAAGGAATATAATGAAAAATCAAGCTGGTTGTCTCGATTTGGGATCCAGGGGAAAATCTCTGTGTTTATCTATTTTATGTTTTATGATCTCGCTATTGTTTATTTTCTGTCATAAGATTCGTGTGTAGATAATTTCTGTTCAGGGTTAAAACCTACATTTGGTATCGGATCTGTTTCGGCTTCAAGGGGACTCCTTTGCTGCTAAGGGTTTTTAGTTCGGGCCTGAGGTAGACCCTGTTCAGTGGGAGATCTACGGGATCGATTCTTGTGGTGAGAGAAGATGGCGAGCGGCGGAAAGATGGAGATCGAGAAATTTAATGGTCAGAGTTTTGAGTTGTGGAAGCTCAAGATGGAGGATCTGCTGGGGGATAAAGATCAGTGGATCGCGATAGATCCAGGTACTAAGCCAACAGGAATGTCAGATGAATACTGGAAGAAACTGAATCGGAAGGCTAAAAGCACAATACGGTTGTGTGTCTCAGATTCAGTATTGTTGAATGTATCTGGGGAAGCTACGGCGAAGACCTTGTGGGAAAATCTAGGGACTTTGTACCAATCTAAGTCTCTGGTGAATAAGTTGTTCCTGCAGAAAAAGCTGTATAACCTGAGGATGAAGGATGGAGACTCGGTGACAGAGCATCTGAATGCCTTCAATACTGTGGTAAGTCAGCTGTCATCTGTTGATAATAAAATCTCAGATGAAGATAAGTGCATCAATTTGTTGTGTTCTCTACCAGACTCGTGGGACAGTCTGGTTATTGCAATAGGTAGCAATACAACTAACTTGAATTTTGATGACATTGTCTCAGCCTTGCTGTAAGAGGAAATGAGACGGAGAAATATGGAGGGTCAAAATGGAGATGCCTTATCTGTACGAGGAAGGTCCCAGAACAGAAACAAGAATAAGGTTTCGAGTGGGAGATCCAAATCTAGAGGGAGATATAAATCTCTTGGAAAGTTTGTAAAGGTGTGCTGGAAATGCAGAAAGGAAGGGCACTACAAAAAGGACTGCAGATCTAAAGCTTCTGAGAAAGGAAAGGGATCTGATGATGCTCCTTCTGCAGAGGCAAAAACCACCTCGGATGAAGGTGGGGATGTGTATTTGGCTTCTTCTTCAAATACACATTTAGATCATGAGTCATGGTTGATTGACTCAGGTGCATCCTTTCACTTCACTCCCCATAGGGAGTGGTTCTGCGAGTATGAGAAATATGATGGTGGTGATGTCTTCCTAGGGGATGATAGGAGGGCCAGAATCATCGGACGTGGAAAGGTCAAGCTGAAGCTGCAAGGTGGAAGGATTAGAACACTTCCTGGTGTTCTGCATATTCCTGCATTGGCCAGAAATTTGATTTCTGTAAGCAAGATGGATGATGCAGGTGTAAAAACAGTGTTCGATAAAGATGCCTGCAAGATGGTTCGGGGAGCACTGGTATTAATGCGGGGAGTTCGGACTGGAACTCTGTACAAGCTACAAGGTAGCACTGTTATTGATGGGTGTAACAGTTATGTGGTTCCTGAAAATGGAGCGGAAAGCTTAGCTGTCTCTGGAGAAAAGACCATGCTATGGCATCAAAAGCTTGGACATATTGGAGAGAAGGGCCTTCGGATACTACATAGAAATGGTATGGTAGAAGGTATGTCTAATTTCTCTCTGGATTTCGATTTTTGTGAACATTGTGTATATGGGAAGCAGAATCGGGTGAGTTTTCCTTCTGGTGCTAAGAGGGCGAACAAGATATTATAACTTGTGCATAGTGATGTGTTTGGACCTGTGTCAGTTCCATCACTGGGAAAGTCTGTGTACTATGTTTCATTCATAGATGACTTCTCAAGGAATACATGGATATATTTCTTGAGGAAGAAATCTGAATTCTTTGACAAATTTAAATAATTTAAGGCTCTGGTGGAAAACCAGACAGAGAAGAAGATAAAGGCGTTAAGGACAGATAATGGTGGGGAGTTCTGCAAGAAGGAATTTAAAGAGTTCTGTAAGAAGTGTGGTATAGCACGGCAGAAGACTACTCCATACACACCTCAGCAAAATGGAGTTGTAGAAAGAATGAATAGAACACTAATGGAAAAGGTAAGAAGCATGCTCAGTGGTACCGGGTTAGGACAAGAATTCTGGGCAGAGGCAGTGGAGACTGCATGTTACTTAGTTAACAGATCACCTTCATCAGTATTGGAGGATAAGACCCCACATGAGGTATGGACTGGTAAGAAACCCTCTATTTCACATCTAAGGGTATTTGGATGTGATGCATATGTACATTTTCCAAAGGAGAAAAGTACCAAGTTGGATAATAAATCTGAAAGGTGCATCTTTATTGGGTATAAGGATGGTTTAAAGGATTACAAGCTTTGGAACCCAGAAACAAGGAAGGTTGTGTACAGCCGAGATGTGGTATTTAGAGAAGTGAAAGATGTTGTTAAACATGAATTCCTACCAAAGGAACCTGAGAAGATAGAGTTTGAGCTAAAGGAGGATGAATCAGACTCTATAATAGAAGAAGACTCAGAATATGAAGAGCCACAAACTCCAACTTTGAGAAGATCAGTTCGGGAAAGAAGGAAACCAGAAAGGTATATTCCATCTGCTTTCTGTTCAGGTTTTGCCTTAACTATAACTAATGATGAACCCAGAACTGTGAGGGAGGCAGTAGATTCAGAGGATGGAAAACTCTGGAAGGAGGCCATGGTTGATGAAATGGCATCCTTGCACAAAAACAATGCATGGGATCTGGTGGAGTTGCCGGCAGGAAGGAAGCCCATTAGGAGAAAATGGGTGTTTAAGAAGAAGATGAATGTAGAAGGCAAGGTGGAGTAATACAAAGCTCGGTTGGTAGCGAAAGGTTATTCCCAGGTGCTGGGAATTGATTTTGGTGATATTTTTTCTCCTGTTGCCAAAGTTACTTCTATTAGATTACTTTTATCTGTTGTTGCTGCATTTGATTTTGAGATAGAACAGATGGATGTGAAGACAACATTTCTTCACGGGGATCTAGAAGAGGAGATCTACATGAAGCAACCTGAAGGCTTTATGGTGAAGGGTAAGAAAGAACTAGTATGCAGGTTGAAGAAGTCTCTGTATGGGTTAAAACAGTCACCAAGGATGTGGTATCAGAAATTTGATACCTATATACGGGGACTTGGCTTCACCCGAAGCAAGGAGGATCACTGTGTTTATTTTAAATTAATTGGTGACCGTGTTATTTATTTGGTCTTGTATGTGGATGATATGTTGTTGATTGGAAATGACAAAGAAATTATCCAAGATTTGAAGACCCAACTTTTCTCCAAATTCGACATGAAGGATCTTGGTGCTGCAAACTATATTTTGGGCATGGAAATTAAGAGAGATCGGGCAAAGAGGACACTCTGGTTAAACCAGAGGAAGTATGTCGAGACTATATTGCAGAGGTTCAATATGCAGGATAGTAAACCGGTGAATGTTCCTATTCCTATAGGTGTAAAGCTGTCTGCTGAACAGTGTCCCAAGACACAAGAAGAAGAGGAGTATATGTCCCATGTTCCATATGCAAGTGCAGTGGGTAGCCTGATGTATGCAATGGTCTGTACTAGACCAGACATTGCACATGCAGTGGGAGTATTGAGCAGGTTTATGTCAAACCCGGGGAAGGAGCATTGGACAGTAGTGAAGCGGGTTTTCAGATATTTACGTGGCACTAGTGATTATGGCTTGTGCTACCAGGGAAGACCAGGATTGGAAATAATGTTGGACATTCGTGGTTTTGTTGATGCAGACTGGGCTGGAGATCTGGACCAAAGAAGATCTACAAGTGGGTATGTGTTTAGCTTATTTGGAGGCGCAATCAGTTGGATGAGTAAAAGACAGTCTGTAGTGGCTCTTTCAACTACAGAGGCAGAATACATAGCAGCCACTCATGCAAGCAAGGAAGCAGTTTGGTTGCAGAGATTGTGTTCAAGTATGGGGTTGGTACAGCAAGCTATAAGGATAGACTGTGATAGCCAAATTGCAATTTTCTTGGCTAAGAACCCTGCTTATCATTCAAAGACAAAGCACATTGATGTTCAATATCACTTTGTTAGAGATATGGTTGAGGCTAAAGGGGTGTTGTTGGTAAAGGTGGACACTTTGAAGAATGTTGCAGATGCATTGACAAAGTCTGTGAGCACTCAGAAGTTCTCTTGGTGTAGAGAAACAATGGGTGTTGAAGAATTGGGCCAATGACTAAGCCCTCCTGTGGCCCCCAGTGGAAAGAAAACAACAAGTGGGAGAATGTTGGGTATGTGTTATTTTTGGTCCTTAATTTCCGGCGGATAGTCCGTGTCCATGGTTTTGTGCATGGTTTTGCACATGGTATTGGGGTACGATGGTTTTCGGCCCTTGGTATTTTTGTAGATCCGGTCAAGGGAACTACGGTTATGTTCTAATCCAGGGTTTATGGATTGGGGTTTATGTATGCTTCGGCATGTATATATATGTGTCGTAACACTAAAAGGAATATAATGAAAAATCAAGCTGGTCGTCCCGATTTGGGATCCAGGGGAAAATCTCTGTGTTGATCTGTTTTATGTTTTATGCTCTCGTTATTGTTTTATTTTTTGTTATAAGATTCGTGTGTAGATAATTTTTGTTCAGGGTTAAAACCTACAAAGACAGTATAAATCATGATAAGCTCTTGCTCCATAAGTGTGCTGAATCATAGTATTGTAGTTTATAATAGAAATTTCATGCTAACATATGTCAAATAAATGGATATACAAATATATATGGCCCATACAAGATTGGGAGTGAAGATCTCAGCTCCCAAAGGCTACCTCAAGTCAATCCTGGAAGGATTGGCTATGATATATAAAATCTGCAAAATGCCGGAGTTGTTGGGTAGTAGCTGCAACTCAGAAATTTGAACTGGATGGAGATGGTTGAAGATGATGCCCAAACTGAATATGCCTCCTCCAATGGATCTTCCAAGTGAAATTATGATCCTATCACTGAAGATCTCACCCTCCTAACATATCTGTAAAGCCCCACAGCAATTTCTCACTAGAAATAATGCAGTCATTGAAGAAAAATGCGTTGTAGGGGCAAGGGAATGAGTTGGCCCAATGCCAATATCTGAAATAAGTTATGAAAACTTTTTCACTAGCTTCCCAAAGGAATGGAAACTCCCTCCTCTGAAAATCAGCTCCGGAAATGGTGTTGAGGTCCTCCACTGCAACACCCTACAACACAACGTTATACTTGAGCAGAAATAATGTTGTAGCTAGAGGAGGTGGCTTGGCCTTGAGCCTGAATGTGGAGAATGAAGTACAGGATCCTTCAAGATGCCTCTCTTGGAAGGAGAAGGATTCCTAAGCAGGATATCCTTGTGCTAAGTAGCACTGCAACTCAGCTAAACCGCTGGAGATTGCACAAAGTCTGAATAGACCATAAAATCAATAATACATGACATGGGAAATAATGGTTGCCTCGCCCTCCTTTTAAACAAGTGAAAGCCCTCTCTCCATGGGTCCCACTCTTTAGGGTTTCCTCCACCAAATAACCCTCTTCCCATTCACACTGCGCTGTCTATCAAAGTGTTTTCCTCCTCCTCTCCCAGCGTTGTTGACTTGGTCAAACTTGACCTTGTCTTCATGCAAATGTCCCTTTTCACACATAGGGGTGTGAAATCCAGCTCTTATGACTATCCCTTTTCATATTTGAGGGATTTTATTCTTGTTTTACTAAGCATGGGCTTCCTTACCCATTCATTTAGCTGCTAGGTGATGAAAACAAAATTTTAATATTCCATTTAGCTGTGTGCTAAAATGGGAATATTACAAAAACCTTTGGAATCACCAAATAAACAAAGTGGATCTAAGAGGTGAAATAAATGCAACCAATATCCATGTCCTAATATTTGTTCACCATCAAAGAGTATATATAACCATCTCCTTCTTCTAGGTAAATATCCCTTGGATATTATGTTTCCCAAACAATGATGCCAAATGTGTTATCTATTTCTTGAAGACAGTTTTTGGCTGGAAACTATGCCAAGAAATCAACTCACCCTACTTTATGCTCAAGCTAGTCCTTAAACCAAATGGGGATCCCTCAAGTGTTACAATGTTAATTGACTTTTCATGGAAATGAACAACAACCTTTTAAGCATATTAGCTAGACTTAGGGGGTATTTTGAGAGGTGGTTGCCTAGGGTTTCAGATCCCTGTGGAGGAATTAAATCCATTCTTTCCTAATTTTGATGAAGGGGACAATATCTAACTATAAAAATATAAAAACCTTTAAAGAGATGAATAGAAGATATAAGAAGATATCTCAATGATCTAGCATTCAATCTGAATAATTAAATCGTATGACAAGTATTAAAGCGTGAGAAGATCCTTCATTAGCTCAACAAAATATAAACCTAAATTGTACAATAGAAATAATCTAATGATGCGGGGGAGATCAATTTGGCAGTCTATTTACTTGATCTGCCTAGTATTGAACATAACCTTGTAGTGGAATGTTAGGTAGGTTGATTCTCAACCTAGCCTTTCCCAATAATTGATATAATTTTAAAATATATGAAGAAAATAGAAAATTAAAACTGGAATCACATACGTATGACACAATACTTCTATTTTCTAGAAACCAGCTCCAAAAATAGAAGAAAAGAGATATCAACGCCTTAGAAATAAGCCACTTCGAGGGGGCAACCTCCAATACATTACATTAATGAACAATTCTTGGATGATAAAAATTACAAAACCTCCTTTCTATATATTGGAGTCCATGGGGCCATAATGTAATCCTATTGGGCCACAATGTAATCCTAGCCGACCTAACAATAATAATTTAAGGGCACAATAATAACAATATGGGGGTTAAAGGGGTATAATAATAACAATAAGGGGGTTACACTAACAAAAATAAGGGACTATACTAGTAATATAGGGACCTAACATGCCCCTCGCCTTCTAAAAGTGTAGTCCTCAACGCTTGAGTAGCTCTAGGTGATTTTGTATAAAATTATCATCCTCCCATGTAGAATCTTCAGTGGATAAGTTCTTCCACTTGATGAGATACTCTGAAATTAATCGATTTCGTAGCTGTCGAGTTCTTGTTTCTGTGATTGCTTCAGGTTCCAATATGATTTTTCCTTCCTCATCAAGTTCGGGAAAAATATTTTGAACTGGAATATTTTCACCTATAACCCTCTTTAAGCATGAAACATGGAAAATTGGATGCACTCGTGAGGAAGCAGGAAGCTCCAATTTGTATGCCATAGTACCAATATTTTGCAACACCTTGTAAGGACCATAGTACTTTGGCAATAATTTATTATCCTTCTTAGCTTGCTTGAGAGACATTTGTTTATATGATTGTAGCCGTAAAAATACCCAGTCTCCTACATCAAAACGTCTCTCGCTGTGATGTTGATCTGTCTATTGTTTCATTCAATTTTGGGCCAAATTCAAGTTATCCTTTAAGAGTTGGAGAATTTCTTGTTGATGTTCGATGTGATCTTCCACTACTTGAACCTTCAAATTTTCTCTTAAAGATGATGTGATGGACGGTGGATGATATCCATAAAGTGCCATAAATGGGGTCATTTTTGCTACAGTATGGAAGGAAGTGTTATGCCACCATTCAGTGAGAGGTAACCACTTGACCCATTGTGTTTGTTTATCAGATACAAAACAACGAAGATATCCTTCCAAACATTTATTTACTATCTCAGTTTGACCATCAGAATGAGGATGATAAGATGAGCTATGAGCTAATTGAGTACCCAAACAAGAAAATAACTCTGTCCAAAAATTTCGAGTAAAAATGGGATCTCTGTCGCTCACAATAACCCTTGGGCTTCCATGTAGCTTTTGAATTCTGTCCATAAATGTAGTAGCAACTGTACTTGCTTTAAATGGATGAGATAATGCACAAAAGTGTGTATACTTGGTAAGTCTATCAACTACCACCATGATGACACTCTTTCCTTCAGACTTAGGTAAACCTATGATAAAATCCATTGAAATCTCCTCCCAACATTGGCTTGGAATGGATAAAGGTTGTAGAAGACCCGGGGTCTTAATTGTCTCAACTTTATTCTACTGGAAAACCAAAAATTCTGCCACAAACTTTTGAATATGGAATTTAAGGCCATCCCAAAAAAATTCTTTCTTCACCCTGTGGTAAGTTTTTAAAAATCCTGAGTGTCCTCCTAAAGGAGAAGTGTGCAATTCCAAAAGAATCTTTTGTTTTAGTTGGGAATTCTTACAAAGATATAAGCGATCTTTGTACCATAAGGAATCATTTTCCAACTAAATGTATCAGATGTACTAGGATCTTGCTGCAACTTTTGAATGAGTGTCCACACTTCTTCGTCCTTCTTCCATTCATCTCTTGCTTCGGTTATCCAATCTGGTTGGATAATAGAAATGGCACAAAGCAATGCTTCCACCTCTTCATTATTTCTTGAGAGTGCATCTGCAACAACATTTAGCTTCACTTTTTTGTAGATTATTTCAAAGTCATAACCCAACATCTTTGTGACCCATTTTTGCTGCTCTTCTGAAGATAGTCTTTGTTCCAAAACGTGTTTAAGACTATCATGATCAGTTTTTACCTTGAAGTGTCTTCCCATTAGGTAAGTTCGCCATTTCTTTAGTGCATGCAGTATTGCTAACATTTCCTTCTCATAAATAGGTTTATGTAAATAATTTCCTTTGATTGGATGACTTTCAAAAGCAATGGGTCTTCCTTCCTGCATTAAAACTGCACCAATTCCATTTCATGAGGCATCACATTCCACGATAAAGGTTTTTGTGAATTCTGGCGTAGCTAAGACCGGTGCTAGGCACATTGCCTCTTTAAGATGTTCAAAGGCCTTAGTTGCTTCAGGAGTCCATGAAAATGCATCTTTCTTCGATAATGTTGTTAGAGGTGCTGCTATTCTCCCATAATTCTTAACAAACTTGCGATAATACCCTGTTAACCTGAGAAATCCTCGCAACTGCTTTATGGTTGTGGGGAATTTCCATTCCTTAATGGCTTTAATTTTGTTAGGGTCTACTTTAACACCCTCGTGAGATACAATATGACCCGAATATTCCACCTCTTGTACTCCAAAGAAACATTTGGATGTTTTTGCATATAATTGTTTCTCCTGCAATAGTTTGAGCACCCTGTCAACATGTTCAACATGATCCTTCCAAGACTGCTATAGATTAGTATATCATCAAAAAATACTAGCACAAATTTTCTAAGGAAGGGTTTGAAAATGGAATTCATCAACCCTTGAAATGTAGAAGGTGCATTGGTAAGGCCAAAAGGCATGACCAAAAATTCATAATGACCCTCATGAGTTCGAAATGTTGTTTTTGGAATATATTCAGTCTTCATTCTAATTTGATGATATCCTGAACGAAGATCCAACTTGGTAAAATAAATTGCTCCATGTAATTCATCCAATAATTCATCAATCACAGGAATGGGAAATTTATCTTAAATGGTGAGCTTATTGAGCTCCCTATAATCTGGACACATGCGCCATGATCCTTCCTTCTTGTGTACCAATACTACAGGAGCAGAGAAAGAACTTTGACTAGGTTGAATTATACCAGCCTCTAACATTTTTGCAATCATACGTTCAATTTCACTCTTTTGAACATAAGGGTATCTATAAGGCCTGATGTTTGGAGGAAAACTTCCTGGAATCAAATGAATAGCATGATCATGATCACAAATAGGTGGGAGTCCTTTTGGAGTTTCAAAAACCTTGGAATGATTATCCAAGACTTTTTGGAGATCTGCAGAAATAGATGATTTTGATGTTGGAACTTCTAGTGAGCATAATTGTGCAATTATGCCTCGTTGTTATTTCTTTAGAAGATTTTTCATGACATTATAGCTTATTATCTTCACCGGCTTCCTTGCAATACCCTGTAATTCGACTTCCTTTCCTTCTAAAAAAAAATTCAGAAAAAGTTCTTGAAAATTAAAAGCTATCGTCCCCAAAGATTGTAACCATTGTACTCCTAGTACAATATCAACACCTCCCATAGGAATGGAAAGCATTGGACTATTCAATACATATTCCCCCATGGTTAACTTAATATTATGGAATTTTCCAGAGCAATTTATAGTTCCTCCATTTGCAACCATCACTTGACATTCTAGTGTTGGGTATAGGAAACAATTCAATTGCTTGGCTACCTTACAATGAATAAAATTATGGGTACTACCTGAATCAATCAACACTATTACCTTTTTCTTCTTGATATGTCCTTCTATCTTGAGATTTTGAGGAGTGTTAATTCCTGCCAATGCATTACACGATATGGTCGGACTCATTTCTTCCTCTTCTTGGGTTGGTTCCTGGTGTATATCCTCTTCTTGTTCATTTTATTCTTCCTCTTCACAATCCATGTAAAATAATTTCTTCTCAGCACACTTATGACCTTTAGTGTATTTTCTATCACAACTGTAGAAAAGCCCTTTTGCTCTTTTCTTCCAATTGTTGTGGTGTCAACCTTGTAAGTTGTGGAAATCTAGGAGTAGCAACACTTGCCTCTTTATAGAAGTGAGTGGTAGGCTTCCTTGTCGCCATAATTTTACATTCAATTTTTCTTGCCAACCTGAATGCCTTCTCCAATGAATCAGGTTCCAAAACACAAACTTCATGTTGGATGTTATCCTTTAAAGTACCTATGAAGAGATCAATCCTATGTTCCTCTAGAATATCAGTTACCCTTATATTCAATTTTTGGATGTCCTTAATGTGCTCCCCCGTTAAACCCTTTTGTTTGAGATTTATCAATTGGCTAAAGAAGGTGTTGCTCTTTGTATCCTCATAATTTGCTATCATTTCCTCCGTAAAAATTGACCAAGTGACAATTTTTTTACAGGAGTAAAGCCATCGATACCATACAAATGTATTTTGTTCTAAATGTAAAGCTGCAATGCATACCTTTTGTGTGTTTTTCACATTATGGAGATCAAAATATTGTTCCATCTGTAGTATCCATGTTACAGGATCCTTTCCATCAAAATTCCTCATATCCATTTTTGGAATATGGTGGTTCTTCCCACAACCATTAGATTTTATTAAATCACGATTAACATTTATTTTGTTCTCATCATGAGTTTCCTCTACTATATTTTCACCATTAGGAAACATTTCTTGTATCAACTTTGTCAAACCTTCCATGTCTACTTTTAGATCATTCTTCATGTTTTCCATTTTCTCATCGATGTTAGCTTCCATGTCATCCATCTTAGATTCCATGCCATCTATCTTAGATTCCAAGCCATTCTTCAAACCATCCATCTTAGATTCCACGCCTTTCTTCAAACCACCCATCTTAGTTTCCATGCCTTTCTTCAAAACTTCCATGTCATTTTTTGTTTCTCTTTACGAGAGCGAAATTTGTTGCACTTGCTCTTGCAATTTTGATATGTCATGTTGCCATTCTTCATCTTCATGAGTCATAGTAGAGCTTTCTAAAGGCTTAATGGGTGTTGAATTCTTTCTAGGGGCCATTTTAGAATCCAATACTGATATCTATTCTACAATATGCCCTTGGAATCAATTCAACTTGATTCTTCAAACAAGACTTATGCAATTCGGAAAAAAAAAAAAAAATAAACACCTTTTACTTGCTTTTGAGGAGCTTGATATTGAAATTGAATTATCTCTATAATTATGGATCCTCAATATCTGAAATTCAGCCCTGCACTAGCCCTCCAAATCTTTTTTCAAATGCCATAGATCTAATCTGATTTGGATTCTTCAAGGAAAAGTTATGTCCAATCTCCCACAATGACCCAATTTTGGACTAGTTCAGTAGAGAAAACTTGTACGACTTGCCATGTGTCATTTTTTCCTCCTTTGGCTCTGAAATTGATAGACCGAAAAATATAGTCTATTTAATTGTGGCCACTTTTTACGGCATTCCAATCCGATGCTCAGAGAGAGAGCTATGAATATTTTCCCACGATCACCTCTTTGAGATGAAATTCAGAAGCCTCAAAAAGCCCTAACTTCCGTAGATCATATCTCCAAAAATATTTCGAACCAATATCTGAACTGTTTTGACAATGTTCCTCAGGATTGCGGCTTCACACTCTAAAATTTTCAGCTTCTAAACCTTTGTAGAAAAATAGTTATTACGAAAATACCACGATGACCTGTTTAGGTTAAATTCAGGAGCCTGCAAAATGACCTAACTTGCACAGATCATATCTCCTAAAATATTTCCAACCAAGATTTGAAATTTTGCGATGATGTTCCTCAGGATTTTGGCTTCGTACTCTAAAAATTTCAGATTCTGAACCTTCATAGAAAAATAGTTATAGCGAAAATTCCATGTTGACCTGTTTGGAACAGCGAAACCCTAGAATCTCAAAGCTCTGATACCAAATGTTGTGAAACCAGCTCCAAAAATAGAAGAAAAGAGATATCGACGCCTTAGAAATAAGCCACTTCGAGGGGGAAACCTCCAATACATTACATGAATGAAAAATTCTTGGATGATACAAATTACAAAACCTCCTTTCTATATATAGGATTCCATGGGGCCTTAATGTAATCCTAGTGGGCCACAATGTAATCCTAGCCGACCTAGCAATAATAATTTAAGGGCACAATAATAAAAATATGGGGGTTAAAGGGGTACAATAATAAAAATCAGGGGGTTACACTAACAATAATAAGGGACTATACTAGTAATATAGGGACCTAACATATACATCTTTGATTAAACTTTGAAGTATCAGGATTTTACAAAAAAATCAGGTTTTGGGCGAAAATCCAACCCTTTTACAATAAAACTTAAAGAATATATAGGAAAACATATCCTCAAGTTTGTTACAAACTTTAAGGAACAAAAATCTAATAAAAAACTAAAAATAAACATAAAATTATAATTTGTCGCACGAAGATAGAAAAATGGAAAATCCTCTGCCTCCGAATCTGTAAACTGATCCTTTGGCTGGTGATTTTTCTCCCTCAAATCTAGAATTTAGTTCACTCCTTTTTGATGAAATCCCTAGAAATATGAATTAAATACTTTGATTTTTGGTCCTATGTCATTTAAAATTGAAGTTTTTGAAGCTATTTTTGAAAATATGCTAACCTCCCTTTAAAAAAGGTCGACTCTGCCATATGTTCAACCAGTTGTCCTTTTAACCGATAAATTATATCATTCATTAAACATTTTAGAAATAACATGGATTGATATATAACAATATTCATGTAAATTAGTTCCATGTTCCATAAAAATAAAAGTGAATTGGATCTTAGTTTTCATAATTCCCTTGCTGTCCCACCTCTATAAAAAAGTATTGTTCTAGTGAGAAGATAGTTTTAAATATTGCTTCATGTTATCATCGAAGTTAACATATTGAAGACAGAAGCACCAAGTGTAATTAGTAAAAATTTCAAAACCATCTAGAAGGTTCCATATATAGTATCCTCAGCTTCAGAGTACTTGGTCAATTAAACGACCCTTCTGTTGCAATGGCAACAAGAATGGCACCCCAAAGGGGGCTTCTAATTTAATTTTCCCTTAATTAAATTAGAAGTAAGTTGTAATTCCACATCACATGAAAACTTGTAAGTGTTAACTAAGTCAGGAAGACTTAGTTAGCTCAGTCAATTCGATTTGGAGGTCAAACTAGAGGCATATAGGATGTCTCCTACTTTTTAGGAGCCTTGGTTGATTTATTTGTGAGTTGTAATTAGTTAACTCAATTATTTGAGTTAAAATCAGTTTAACTAGTTCTAACTGAGAGATGAGCTAATGATAGGTCTAGTGAATTAAATCTGATTTAATTCACATGTAGATCAATCATTTAACTGATAATTCGCTACAAATAGTTGTTGCATGTCTGTTCTAAGGAAGGCCCAATTGAGATTGGAGTTAAACAGGAGATAAATATCAGTTCTATAATTAGAAAACTATACAAGTCATGCATGAGGTCATCAGGATGCCTTGGATGTATTGCAAAATATATTGATGGGAATTTCCTAATTAATAGGGGCTCAATTATCCTAGGAATACATGAGAAAAGCTCGTTGGGAAGAGGCAAGAAAGTGGTTAAATATTGGACCAAACTTTCTTAGATCGGAGCAGGATCAGAGTGAGACAGTTAGCAGAGTGCAGAGGTTTCTCTAGAAGAGAAATAGAATTGTATTGTTTCATGTTCTTTACTTTATGCAATATACTTTCATGAGCTTAGACACTATGCTACAAAGTTTCCGCACAAAAACGCCAACATGAAGTCCTCAGGAGGAGCGGTAGGTAAAGAACTTGCTTCAAAGTTCAAGTTGGTTTTCACCTTCACCGCATGCATGGTGTCATTGGTGATGAGTTATGTGTGGTACTTATATAGTGGAGCTTCATTCCATATGACCGACAACAAAGAATTCTTCAGTAGCTTGGAGGAGAAGGATCTCCATATCCACATCGAGGTGGGAGATGAAGGGAGGTATAACGCTACCGGTGTAGGTAAAGTTACCTTTCAGAGGGAGTCAGGTAATCCTATCACATTAAAAGATATGTATGTTCTTGTTTTAAAGAAGAATTTTTTTCTATTTCTATGTTAGAAGACCGTGGCTATGATGTGATATTCAGTGAAGGAAAGGTGTTCCTTCATCACAAAGCCACTGGACAGGTGAAAAATATTGGGGTTCGAGTAAAGAACCTCTACAAATTGGATGTAGAAGATTTTAATGCCTTGAGCACGAAAGAAGAGATGGTGGAGAGTCAAGACATCGGTGAGTTATGGCACAAAAGATTGTGCCATCTACACCATGGCGCTTTTAAGGTCATGCAACAGATTTCTACAGGACTTCCAAAGGGTGCACTTGCGCAGTGAGACACACGCAAATGGTGTACATCGGGGAAGTATACCAAAACCACCTTTCACGATAAGGAAATATGAGCAAAGGCGATCCTTGAGAGAGTTCACTTAGACATGTGTGGACCATTCTCGACATCTTCCACAACAAAACACAAGTATTATGTGATTTTTGTAGATTATTTTTCACAAAAGTGTTGTATTTTATTCATGTAGAAGAAAGATCATACGTTCTCTAATTTTTTGTGAATTCAAAGCACTTGTCGAGAAAACTACAAGGAAGAAGTTAAAGGCTCTGAGGAGCGACAATGGTGGAGAATATGTCTCTAACTAATTCAAGAAATTTTGTACTTCAGAAGGAATTTGAAGGGAATTGATAGAACCTCATAACCCATAGCATAATGGGGTTGTAAAAAGGAAAAACATAAATATTGTGGGAGTAGCACGAGCTATGTTGCATGGTCAGGGCCTATCGTTGCATTTGTGGGAAGAAGCATGCAATACAACAGTATTTGTGCAGAACAGAAATCTTCATTGGATACTTGGGATGAGTACACCAGATGAATATTTTTTAGGTAAGAGACCAGATGTATCGCATTTTAAAAAATTTGGTTCATAATTTTATTTCCATGTGACCAAATATGTCAAGAAGAAGCTAGATCCAACATCTGAGTTGGGGATATTTTTGGGGTACACTGATACACCTCACAACTATCGGGTGTACTTTCCATCACACAAGATGACAGTGGTCAGAAGAAATGTGAAATTTGATGAAGAGAAGGTCGTGTGAATTTCCCTTGAGAGGGAGATTCAATTGCATGCAGCTGAGGAGATATTGGATCCAAAAGAAGAACCTCGAGATGTGGATCAGCCATAGGCAGAGGTTTAGAGAGTGGAATCACCAACTCATGAAGAGACATCTCAAGATGGAAGGAAGCACACCAGAGAGGTTGAAATTTTTTTCCTTGATGCTATAGATAATGTGGGAGCACCCATATCACAAAGCAAGCAGAGAAGGTCCCCATAGTGGTACATTGGATACATGGATCTTATGAGCGAAGGCCTAGAGATAGAACCATCCTCTTTCAAGGAAGTAGTGTAGCAACCAATTTTGGTTGATTCCATGGTTGAGGAGTATGACTCCATTATTAGAGAAAATGCATGGGAATTTGTACCAAGACCAGAGGGGAAGTGAGTTGTAGGATCTAGGTGGGTCTATAAGGTGAAGCAGGCAGCATATGGGAGTCTGGAGAAGAACAAGGCCAATTTTGTGGCCAGAGGGTTCCCTCAGGTGGAGGGGATTGATTATGATGATACTTTTGCACCAATCACAAGGTACTCATCAATCAGATCCATCCTTTCACTCTCAGCGCAGATGGGATGGTAGATACATAAAATGGATGTAAATACAACATTCCTCAATGGGGTGATTGAGGAATAGGTGTACATTGAGTATCCGAAAGGTTTTGAGACAATTGACAAGGAGTCACATGTGTGCAGACTCAAGAGAGAATTGTATGGGTTGAAGGAAGAACCTCGTGCTTGGTACACCAGGATCGACAGCTATTTCAGCAAGATTGAAGCAGATGCAAACCTTTATCATATTGTGGTAGAAGGTAATATTTTTATTATTGTACTTTACGCCGAAGATCTGATACTGACAGGTGATGGGCAGCTCATAAAGTCTTGCAAAGAAAATCTTATAAGATAATTTGAGATTAAGGACATGGGGCTCTTGCACTATTTCTTAGGATTGGAAATATGGAAAATGTATGGTCAGTTTTTTGTATCTCAGGGAAAGTATGCCAACGAGATCCTCAGGAAGTTCCGCATGGAGGACAACAAACCCATGGAGACTCTTTTTATCACTCAGATTTAACTTGAGGCTAAGAAAGGAAATTTCGAGGTAACCTAAAACCACACTTAGCCAAGTAGCTAGCCCTATTAGGCAAGGATAGGGCTCTCTCCGTAAGGATCACAGCCAAGATGACTACGGAAAGAAGAGATTAGGCTAGGTATAGTAGCTCAACATTTTTATTTTGATTGTATAGGGTTGTGTTCGATTAGGAGGAGTCAAACAATCAAGGCAAGGAAATTAGGTCAATATTTGCAGGGTGTTATATGGGGCAAGGTAGGTACAATGTTTAGCATTTTAGGGTTCTGATGATGGGATGGTTAAGACAGGTGAGGAGCTAGAAAGAGCATGGTGAATTCATGGTTTCTTTCTAAACTAGAGAAATTACAAATTATGAATGTTTACCCAAAACAGAGCATAAAAATTATGGATTATGTTCATCTAACTTGAAAATTTTCATTAAATAGCAAAGAAATGATGGATGAAATACAAAAAAAATTCTAACATATGAGCACAGAAGAATAAATTGAAACTAAACACAATACCACATGGATCCCATAAAAATAGCAGCAAATTTGATTAATGTCCAGGCCAACACTGATACAAAATTATGTCTCTTGAGATGCCAAACCTCCAAGTGAGTCCAACCATAAAAATCACTGAGAAAATACATCATATAGACATCAAAACTACTCTCCCTAGCCTCAGGGAGTAGAATCCATGAGATAGGAGTCAGTTTCACCTACTCCCAAACAAGAAACTGAAGACTAGGAAGACCCAACAATTTGCCTCTAAAAGACAAGAAACTGATTCATTTGACCTCTAGAGGACTCACCTAATGTATCTACCCTAGATAACAGTAAAAACATGAAATTTAAATTTATATTAACCTTTTACATTAGTAATTTCTCATTTCCCAAGATAAAAAGTCAAACTAGAGTAAAAATCAAAAAATTGTTGAAGACTATGAAAATTGCATTTTCCTGGCAAATGCACAGCACCCTAACAGGAAATATAGCCTCTTTTGTAAGCAATGTTTGGAGGCCTTCCCGATGTCCAAATCAGCTCCATGATAGCTCATTGGAAATCTCGCTAAGTCTAGTTTCAAAATATGCCTCCAGTTTATAAAATTGTGCTCATTTTCCTTGTAAAATAGAGAAACTCCCAAGACTGATAAACGCGCAGTGCCTAGGTCAAAAAGGAGGCAGAAACATGAAAATTTGGTGGTTTTTTGCACTTTTGAGGGACCATTTCTCCTCCAAATTTTCTTAAAATTGCTAAGTTGATGTCCTCATCATTCTGAACAAGATTTTGGTGGCCATTTTTCATTTGGATTCCCCAAAAAATAGCACAGCGCCCAAGGCACTACGTGTTTGGCAGAATTTCTATGTGCCAAAATTACTCAAAAAACCAAAAATACACTAAAGTGATAAGTGTGCCAAAAATTTGAGAAAATTGTGAGGATACTTGCTTCTCAAGTGCTTGAGGCATGAAGAGACACCTCAGCAAGTATGTCTGGCCTCTCCTTCTCCTTTTACTTGGTCAAAGCTTTAATTTTTGCATGGGCTCATTTGAGCTTGGCCCTTGCAATTTTGTTCCTCAAGGCGTAGTGCTTTGCCATTTTCCTCTGAATATCATTGTCCTTTTTGGCCTTCTCTAGCAAACTCTCCAGATGCAAATTGGCTCTATCAAGTCATGACTCTCTATCCCTACTAATCTCTAGGGCAAGCAGCTCACTTGGAGTGAGCTGCTTTTCCAACTGAGCTTCTCTCTGTCTCCTCATCATCACTCTCACAAATTTTGTCCAAGGTCTCCTCTAGCAAGGCCTTAGCCTTTTCTGCCTCTCTTTGTGATTTGATGGTCCTGACCTCATTTATAATATTCTTGGTCTTCAGCTGCTGATTTTATTGCTCAAGAAAATCAATCACATACTATTCTCTGTCAATTTTAGCTTGAATTTCACTAATATTTTCTTCTTTTCCTTTGATTGTTTCACCGATGATTATATCATCATCCTCCTCATCAAGGTAAATCAGCTGAAACTCCTGCTCTGTTTCATGTTTATCCTCCTGCTCATCAATGATTGGATCTTTATATTTTTCCTTGCCTTTATCCACATGTTTTGTTGATGAAGAAGGTATGGACCCTTTCACTCCAAGTGAAGCAAACACATTCCTATGGCCTCTCTGATATGCCTTGGGAAATGGCTCAACATGAGTCACATTAGCCCAAGTTTCCTCAATTTCCTTCTCACTGCTTGATGACTCATTATCTTAATGTGATGATGAATGGTTATGGAAAGGTGAAGAAGTAGGATCAACATGAGGTGAAAGCATCTGACTAGGTGATGATGTATGAGCAGCAGGCTAAGATGGAGGAGTGGATATGGGAGGATGAGATGATGAAGGGATACTCTGCTCATGTTGACTAGGTGGGGTAGTGAAGATTTCATTTGTTATGAATGTGTCCCATGGAATATTCTTTTTCTCAAGTTGATGCATGACTATCATATTGATGAGGGAGTGGTGGAAAAGACTTTGCATTTGATGATTATAATCCCTCTTTTGTACAATTTATTCCAGCTTGTCAATGTTTCGGGAGAGATAGTAGGGTATGTGAAGCATTCTGACTCTAGTGAAGTGCATGAGGAGTCGGATATGATATGAATAGAGTGGAGAAAACCTCCCCTCACAGGTGAAATATTTCATGATTATTTTCATCATAAGGACATATCGGTCAAGGAGATGAGAGAAAGGGAAAATGGACTTCTTGTCATCCTTGTATCTAGGTTTGAGATATAGCTCATAATAGCTCTGATCAAGGTTTCCTTATTTAAACCATTTCTCTCCCACATTAGGGATCCCTGTAGCAGCTGAAATGGCATTAGTGGACATGGTAAAAGTGACCCCAACAAGATTGACCTACCTATCATGAATATTAGTGATGAACAACCTTGTCAACATAGGGTGATACTGGATCTACTGCACTTTCTCACAAAACTCAAAACAACCAACATGTTTAAAACATGACATAGTGAGAGGAGAAACCATGAGCTCCTTTGTGGTTCCTGGTTCATATCTATTGATTTTCCCTCCTTTGTGGTTACTTCTCTTTGGTGTTTGTTCCTCACTGACACCTTTGTCCTCCTCTTCAGACATTATGAATTTGAAGGCTTTCAGAACCCTAGGGTAAATGGAATGAGATGAATGGAGTGAGAGATGAGATGACTAGCTTAGGAAAATGGAGGGAATGAATGTAAATGAAAACCTAGGTCTACGAAAACCCTAGGATTTAACAATATTTATGACTAATATGTGTTTAGGGACATGAATATGGATATGATGCATGAAAAATGGGAAGGAAATGAAAGCTAGGGTTTCGTAGCAACAAACACTTCAAATTTTTTATGGAACACCAAATATATTAAAGGAGAGGTGATTTAGGGTCCACTTATTGATTTAAAGACTTTTGAAGAAAATTTTGAGGAGATTTGAGCTTGCTGGAGGTGATGAAACCTTTTGAAACCCTCCCTATGCAAACGCGTAGCGTTCTGGAGGAACGTGTAGCGCTTAGGCAAACGCACAGTGCCTCTGTGTAAACACACAATGCCTGTGTATTTTGGTCTAGAATTATTGGGAAAACACGCAGCGCCTCCGGGTAAACACGCAACACCTGGGTGAAAACACACAGCACCTTGAAATCTGACCCAAAATGCTCAAAAAACTTAAAATTTTTCCTTTGCTGGAAACTTCTGATGGCTGAATGGATGCAATGACTTGCTTTGAAGTGTTTTGAAAGGCTTTATAGCATAGTGGATTTGAAATTTTAATTTGAATCACCCACTTTTCTAATGTTCGCTTTTCCCTTTGGACTTTGGCACTGATACTCTTTAACTTTTTGACTTTTTGGAATTGCAGGTTGATAAAACATGGATTTTGGCTTTCTTTACTCCATTTAGGTCAGACATGATGGCATTGAAAACTTAGGATTGAGAACATAAAATTACATTTGGAAAAATATAAATAAATTACATATTGAATTTTATATCAAAATGAAATTTTGATATAAAAATCATTAAACTAAAGAAATACAACTTTGAAAGTATGATAATTACATCATGATGATATTTTTTAGTCCCTCTCATATATGTGCTGACCTCATCTGAAATGAAAGAGTGACCTTGAGAAATATAAAACCTAATGACCTAATGGGACTGCTTTTGACCTGACTTTCATAAATGAGATTTTGACTTAAAATATTTGCAAGTGAAAAGAGCATTTACATAGGTGTTATTATGCTCAAGGACATGAGAATGAGTCAGCCAATATGATCTTCTGAGGGAGAATGAAGCTTTATTGATAAGGACAACCACCATTGGAACAATTTTATATCATGACCTAATAGAATGATGGAAAATTTCTTCAGAGTGGGACACCTAAAATGCACATGAAAAATGTATTTTGATCCCTGGTGGAAGTATGCAAATACTGACACTAGCATTGGCCTTATTGGGGATGGCAGCTCCTTGGAGGTGTCAAGAAAACCGTAGACCAAGTGCCTAACCATTGGGAAAATACGGAAAAACAATTAAAAACACTACAGACTATAAAACTGACTCAAAAACATTCAAAGTGACTAAGAATGAACTCAAAAACTAACTCTGACACTAATTCAACACTAACTCAAAACTTTGAAAACAATAGAAAATCAACAAGCTTTATAGCCTTCACCTCGGGCCCCAAGCCTAAATGATTTTCTGCTCCAAATCTTGCAAAAAATATAAACTGGTATTTACAATGAAAGTGAAACATTCTCTCATAAGTTGCATCAGAAACAATAATTTTTCAAGAGCCTACCATTGACCGGTCCTCCTGAAAATTCTTGTCCATTCATCTCTTTCAGCAAATAGGCATTTTTTCCTCGATAAGCTATGATCTTGTTGGGTCCTTTCCAAAGATCTGCAAACTTCCTGAGCTTTCCTTTCTCTTCATTTCTTGCATCCCATCACAGCACTACATCTTCCAACTGAAACTTATCTGCCTTGGTTTTTCAATCATAAATATTTTTTATTTTCTCCTGAAGTTTAGAAGTAGTCTGAGAAACTTGCTCCCTTGTTTTCTGAAGGTGAATCATTTGATTGATTCAACGTTGAATATCATCTTCCTCACTACCTGCTTCCTACAATAATCTCATAACCAGGACTGCAAGTGGTGTAGGAAAAATTGTATCTGTGCCATAAACCAATTCAAAGGGTGACATACCTATAGACTTCTTGGTGCTCACTCAGTCTTCCCACAAAGCATTGGTAAGCTTTCTATGCCAATTTTTCTTGTTTTCCTCTAACATTTTCTTAATGATATTAACCAAGGATTTATTAGAGGAATCAACTAATCCATTTCCCTGTGGATTATATGCAGTGGAATGGCCCAACTTGATATTATACTTGTGAAAAAACTCAATAATATTCTTTGACTTGAATGCTTCTGCATTATCTGTAATAATCTTGTGAGGACAACCAAAACGAGACAAAATATTGGATTCTAAAAACTTAATAATTACCGTGTTTATAGCTTGCCTTGTAGGAATAGCCTCGATCCACTTGGTGAAGTAGTCAGTGGCTATTAGAATCAATCTATGTTGTGTTGACGATGTGGTATGAATTTCCCCAATAAAATCAAGTCCCCACTGTTGAAAAGGAGCATTTACTACAATAGGCTTTAGCGAAAGAGGAAAGAGTTTTCTTTTTCCTTGAAAAAATTGACATTCATGACAGTTTGTGACAGTTTTGTACAGATATGAAAATAGAGTTGGCCAATAATACCCTTCTCTCAGCACTTTATTAGTTGCTTTTTTCCAAAACAATTGGCCTCTGCAATCTCCCCTATGGAAGTCATCCATTACCTGTTTAGCTTCATCTTCAACCAGACAATTTAAAAGAACACCTCCTGGATATTTCCAATAAAGGGCACTACCTAGAATGCAGTATTTAGCAGATTTTAACTTCAAATACCTACCCTTAATTTTTGACATTCCAGAAGGAGGAAATAAGTGCTGAAGAACATACATTATATCTGAATACCATGGTGAAGTGAGAAACATTTCTGATACCTATATTAGAGTGCCATTTTCTTCATCATCTGACATTGCTAAAATAAGGTTTATGTCTAACGCATGCAAATTGGATTCAACCATGAGTTTGGCTAACCCCTGTCCCTTGATCAGTTTGGTGGGCCTGATCTTGAGATCATACTCTAGCATTGCTGCTATCCATTTACCTCTCTGACTTTCAGGATCAATCTGTGTGAGAACTTCTTTTACCGTTGCATTTGGAATATAAGCTATAGTATGTGAATGTAGAATATAGATCCAAAAATCCTTCAAGGCTTTAATTAAGGCTAAAGCTTGTTTCTCAATAATATTATAGTGAAGAGTAGCATCTCTAATGGCTCGACTGAAGAAAGCAATGGGTTGTTCAACATGATCCTTATTTTTCATCAAAACCGTAGCCAAGGTATGCTCATATGCAAATGAAAATATTATAAAATCACTAGTATAATCCGAACTAACCAAAACAAGGGTTGTGGTTAAAGAAAGCTTTACCAAGTTCAAAGAATTCATAGAATCGGTATTCCATTTTACACTATTGTCATTTTTCAACATATTAGTCATTTCACGCAAATTCTCAGCCAAATTAGGAAAAAATATGCGTAGGAAGTTCATCTTACCATTGAAAGCTTGTATCTCCTTTTTATTACGTGGAAAATATATTTGTTGAATTGCTTTTACTCTGGAAGGATCAATGCGAATGCCATATTTTTAAATTATATGAACGAGAATTTTTCCTTCCTCCATGGAAAAAAGAATCTTTTTCAGATTCAGAGAAATTCTGAAATCCCTGCATTTCTGAAAAACAATTCTCATATGATATAAATGTTGATCATCAGAACCAGAAAACACTATCATTGTCATCTAAGTACACCACTAAGAAAACATCTTTCTCATTAGCAAAGGCTATATCCATCGCCCGCTGAAAATTATCCCCTGCATTCTTGAGTCCAAATGGCATTTTGACATACTGAAAGGTACCCCACGGGGTTGTGAAAGAAATTTTACCTTGGTCTTCTTCATGTACCAAAATCTGATTATAATGTGAATAACCATCAAGCAGTGACATCTGTGATGCTCCAACTACCCTTTGCAGAACATGGTCCATCTTAGGAAGGGGGTAATTACCCTTTAAATACACTTTATTCAAATTCAGGAAATCAATGCACAATCTTATCTCTCCAGTATTTTTCCTTACCGGAACCAAATTGAAATCCAATCAGAAAACCTAATTGGAACAATGATACCAGATTTATACAATCGATTTACCTCTTTCTCGATGGATGGAAACAGTCTTGGATTTATCCTTCTCAACTTATGTCTAAAAGTTTTTTTATTTGGCTTGATGGGAATAGTGTGTTGAATGATATTCTTGTCATATACCTTCAAATCTGCATAATCCCATGCAAAAATATCAGAAAATTCAAATAACAATTTGATGTAGTTATCTTTTTCCTCGAGAGATAATGTCTTAGACAGCTTAACCATCTTGGGCTTATCTGGTGTTCCAATGTTCACGTCTTCCACACCCTTTTCTGTAGGAGTCAATTTTGGTTTTCTAGCCACATCATCTTGATTAAAAAGTTCTTCTAAAGGTATGAGACCTTTAGGAATAATATTATATTTCAACTACAAAATGTTCATCTGATTGGCTTCTATGTTTTGATCATCAGCATCATAAACATATCAATAAAATCATCTTTGAACTTCCCTTCATTTTGCAAAAAGCTATAAATTTCTTTGTCATCCCAAAAAACTTGCCAGTACCTTAAGTTATTAGGAACACTAGGTCTATGTTTGACATGAATTTCAAATTTATTACTTGAGTTCATCGAAATTTTGAGATTAATTGCTACCGTAGCAAGCGAATATCCAATGATATTTTGGTTTCTTGGTACTGTTGTTAATGTATATTCAGGAAACATTTTTAAGATATCCAAAACTACATTCCTATAAGCTCTCATTCATGGATTCTTTTCTTGATATTCTCCTTTCACCTTCTTTATGACAAGTTCAGAATCACCATAAACAAAAATTCTTTTTGCACCAAGTTTCTTCAAAATTTTGAGACCTGTGATCAATGCTTCATACTCTGCTTCGTTGTTAGAATAGTCAAAAGCCAATTTATAAGAGCATTCTTTAACATTATTTGGAATTCCACCTAATTTACCAACAGGACTTCAGATCCAAATACCAATACCTGCACCTACTTTACCCAAAGCACCATCGAAATCCATACTCCAAAGTCCATATTCGTCTTCTAGATGTTGAAACTTAACTATTGGTTCTGATTTACTTTGGCTGGTCACCTCATTTTCCTGATCTACACTGATTTTATGTTCTTATAAAGGCTTTTCAGAAGAAGTCACCATTTCTTTTTCCTTATCAAGAACTGCTCTAAAACTCTCTGAAACTTCTGGTACATCCTCTACCATTACTAGCTAATTATTTACATCATTCAAAATATCATCATTATACAAATAGCATATTCTAGATCTATATGTACAGCCTGTATTGGATGATTTATGGGCTTCTCCTTACTAGTTATCATATACTTCATTTTCTTTTCTCGATACAATTTCCTCAATTTCCCGAAAACAGGAATAGTAGCATAAGAGAAGTCAAGTTGTAAAGTGCCTTTGAGTTTGGCTCCCCATGATCTAGACAGCAGCATGCCGAACCGAGGTGTTATATCAGCCACCACCACATCCATTAAAACATTCTTGGCTGGGATTTGGTCTAAGGAAACCACTAAATCTTTAATAAGACCAATGCAGCGAACTCTACCAGAATCAAACAAATAAAAATCATGATACCGTCGAGTGATATCCATGCCCATATTTTCCATAATAGCCTTAGGCATTAAATTGTGAGAAGCCTCATAATCAAGCACAGCAATATGAAGTATGTACTCATGTAGTATAAGGCTTAAATAAAAGGGGGAAACTTCACTCTCTTCTAATTGACCATCTATAGCTGGACCAAAAATGAGCTCAGGGTTGTCATCTTCAACATTAACCATATCAAAAAAATGATCAACTAGCAACATTTTAGACACCTGATGTTTGTAATGAATATTCTTTACTAATTTTGTCAAAGGAATGGACACTTTCAATTTAGCTATTTCATTTTCTAAATTAAAATTTGTGACTTTATCTACCTCTTTGACAACAGTATCTCTTCTATAATTTTGATCCTTTGTTACATTCACCTTTTTTTTAGTGTCCTTCTCTTTTGTAGCTGAGCTTGTTGATGGTTGGTTGACGTTACTATGATTCTGATCTGCATGCTATTTACCCTTTCTCTAATTATTCAAAATATCATTCTTTGACTGGACCTCTTTTCTTTTCTGGATAGGATTGACAGGTACATCCCTGCTCCTTGAAGAATATTTTTTTTTCTATGCACTCAAAGCGTTCATATACCCATGCTAGTAATCATCTAATTCAGTTTCCAAATCATCATCATTTGCCAAGATATATTCCTCATATTTTGGAGTATCCAAATTTTTAGTATACTCTTCATCTTCAGTCAGAAACATGGGCAGACCATCGGCTATAAAGAAATTACCGGATCTTCATCTTCTTCCTCTTCCACTCCTTGAACATAATTCTGCTGCAGCGAGGTCCGAATCTGCTTTTTTTTTGTGCTTCTTGGTCAAGTGCTTTCTTCTCTCTTTTCTTGATTCTAAACTGAGGCTGTTGGTGCCCTCTAAAATTTGGGTTCTGGATCTGTGGTTCAGGTCTATCTGAGATAGACAATCGGTAAACCATTCTTTCCATAGTTCAGAGTAAAGAATCCATTTTAGCATCAGAAGTAGATGTCTCCTCCTTGATGGTCACTCTCTTTTCAAATCTCATCCTTTCCCTTTTGGTCAAAAAATTCGCTTCCACACTTACAGCATTATTTTTCATATCTGCTAAAGTTGTAGGATCACGTTCACACATCTAGTATGCCATATCAGTATCAAATCCATCCGTAAATTTGACTAAAGCCAAACCTTCTTATGGTTTGATATGTGCAGGAAGAGCATTATACATGGCATTAAATATCACACAATAAACTTGCACAGTCTCACGAACATTTCTTTTGATGATCTCATATTCGGACAGTATTTGAAGAGGAATTTTCTTTTCTTCCCATATTTCTACAAACTGACACTGCAAAACTTCTAAAGTGTCAATAGTGGCTGTTGGTAGAGATCTAAACCATTTTCTCACTTCCCCTCCCAAACTCTATGCAAACAGCCTCATCTTCACATCCTCTATATCAATTTCATGAAGATCAAAGAAGTCATTAATCTTATCTACGTGCTTTTGTGCTGTCATAGGTTGAGTATTATCAAACAAAGGGATTTTATTTTCGTAATCTTGGGGCATAGCACCTAGGTTCTGAGGGAGAACAAGGGGGTCATATCTTGCAGCCATGATGACTAGAGGTGGAGGATTCATAACAAGGTTTTGGGTGTTGGATGTAATCAAGGGAGGATTGGTCACTGATTGAGTAGTGTGAACAGTGGATGAAGTGATGGTAGAAGAATTTGAGATCTAAGGTATGTTTATTACCCAAGAATTTACTTGCGAAGAATAGTTCTGCAAATCTTTAAGAACTTGTAAAAGTTGTGACCCTAATTGTGAATGTGAAAAGATATCTTCAATAGGACTGTGAAATAAAATGGAGGAATCAACAACTATTTTTTCAATCCAACTCAAATACTTTCTCTGGAATAAACTTTGTTCAAAATTTATGTCAAATTCAATATCTTGGAAATTTTCTAACTTTCCAGGGAATGAATTAGCTCTGGGAATGGAACTTCTTTCTAATTGATTTCCGGTTGAACTAGATGTCTCAACAAAAGATTTAGCTTTTCTTCCAATTTTCTGAGGATCACTAACAATGGTGGGAGGATTCAGATCGGTATTAGATCTATTTTATATTTGGGAAGCCAGTATGTCCAATTTCAAAAACAAATTTGCACTTTACAAATTTTTCAATTCCGCCTTTGAATAAACTCTAAACTTATCATCCACAAGTTTAATAATTTCAATGAAAACTTACTACTGGGTTTGATCTGATCTCACTTTTATCTCCCCATTATGGTCACCAAAATGTTATCACTCGGATTGAACCTCAGGCTAAGAAAGGAAATTATGAGGTAACTTGAAACCACGCTTAGCCAAGTAGTTAGCCCTACTAGGCAAGGAGAGGGCTCTATCCGTAAGGATCACAGCCAAGATGAATGCGGAAATAAGATGTTAGGCTAGGTAGAGTAGCTCAGAGTTTTGATTTTTATTGTATAGGGTTGTGCTGGATCAGGAGGATTCAAACAGTCAAGGCAAGGTAGTTAGGTCAAGATTTGCAAGATGTTCTATGGGGCAACGTAGGTACAATGTTTATCACTTTAGGGTTCTGATGATGGGATGGTTAAGATAGGTGAGGAGCTATAAAGAGCATGGTGAATTCATGGTTTCTTTCTAAACAGAAAAAATATCAAATTATGAATGTTTACGCAAAACAAAGCATAGAAATTATGGATTATATTCATCTAACTTGAAAACATCCATTCAATAGCAATGAAATGATGGATGAAATACACAAAACATTCTAACATATGAACACAAAAGAATAAACTGAAACTAAACACAATACCACATCGATCCCATAAAAAAAGCTGCAAATTTGATTAATGTCTAGGCCAAAACTGATACAAAAGTATGTCTCTTGAGATGCCAAACCTCCAAGTGAGTCCAACCATTACAATAACTAAGAAAATACATCATATATATCTCAAAACTACCCTCCTTAGCCTCATGGAGTCGAATCCATGAGATAGGAATCAATTTCACCTACTCCCAAACAAGAAACTGAAGACTAAGAAGACCCAACAATTTGCCTCTAAAAGAGAGGAAATTGATTCATTTCACCTCTAGAGGACACCTAATGTATCTACCCTAGATAACAGTAAAAAATGACATTTACATATATCTTTATCTTTTACATCAGTAATTTCTCATTTCCAAAGATAAAAATTCAAACTAGAGTAAAGATCAAAAAATTGCTAAAGACTGTGAAAATTGCATTTTCCTGGAAAACACACAACGCCCTAACAGGAAACATAACCTCTTTTACAAGAAACTTTTGGAGGCTTTCCCAGTGTCCAAATCATCTCCATGGTAACTCATTGGAAATCTCTTTGAGTCTAGTTTCCAAATGTGCCTCCAGTTTCCAAAATGGTGCTCATTTACCCTGTCAAAAAGTGAATCTCCCAAGACTGGTAATCGCACAGTGCCTAGGTCAAAAAGGAGGTAGAAACATGAAAATTTGGTGGTTTTTTGCACTTTTTGAGGGACCATATCTCCTCCAAATTTTCTGAAACTTGCTAGGGTTGATGTCCTCATCATTATGAACATGATGGTGGTGGCCATTTTTCATTTGGATGCCCCAAAAAAGAGCTTTATGTGTGCCAAAATTACTCAAAAAATAAAACATACACTAAAGTGACAAGTGTGCCAAAAATTTGACAAAATTGTGAGGATACTTGCTTTTCACGTGCTTGAGGAATGAAGAGAAACCTCAGAAAGTATGTCTAGCCTCTCCTTCTCCTTTTGCTTGGTCAAAACTTGAATTTTTGCATGGGCTCGTTTGAGCTTGGCCCTTGCAATTTTTTTCCTCAAGGCGTAGTGCTTTGCCATTTTCCTCTAAATATCATTGTCCTTTTTGGCCTTCTCTAGCAAACTCTCCAGATGAAAAACTTTTACAAGAAACTTTTGGAGGCTTTCCCAGTGTCCAAATCATCTCCATGGTAACTCATTGGAAATCTCTCTGAGTCTAGTTTCCAAATGTGCCTCCAATTTCCAAAATGGTGCTCATTTACCCTTTCAAAAAGTGAATCTCCCAAGACTGGTAATCGCACAGTGCCTAGGTCAAAAAGGAGGTAGAAACATGAAAATTTGGTGGTTTTTTGCACTTTTTGAGGGACCATGTCTCCTCCAAATTTTCTGAAACTTTCTAGGGTTGATGTCCTCATCATTATGAACATGATGGTGGTGGCCATTTTTCATTTGGATGCCCCAAAAAAGAGCTTTATGTGTGCCAAAATTACTCAAAAAATAAAACATACACTAAAGTGACAAGTGTGCCAAAATTTTGACAAAATTGTGAGGATACTTGCTTCTCACGTGCTTGAGGAATGAAGAGAAACCTCAGAAAGTATGTCTAGCCTCTCCTTCTCCTTTTGCTTGGTCAAAACTTGAATTTTTGCATGGGCTCGTTTGAGCTTGGCCCTTGCAATTTTGTTCCTCAAGGCGTAGTGCTTTGCCATTTTCCTCTAAATATCATTGTCCTTTTTGGCCTTCTCTAGCAAAATCTCCAGATGAAAATTGGCTCTATCAAGCTATGACTCTCTATCCTTGCTAATATCTAGGGTAAGCAGCTCACTTGGAGTGAGCTGCTCTTCCAACTCAGCTTCTCTCTGTCTCTCAAGGGCTAGAGCTCTTTTCATCCCTCTAGTTTTTGGTCTCTGTCTTGGAGGTTGATCCTCCTCATCACCATTCTCACCAATTTTTTCCAAGCTCTCCTCCAACAAGGCCTTAGCCTTTTCTGCCTCTCTTTTTGCTTTGATGGTCCTGACCTCATTGATAATTTTCTTGGTCTTCAGCTGTTGATTTTCTTGCTCAAGAAAATCAATCACATACTTTGCTCTGTCAAGATTAGCTTGAAGTTCACTAATCTTTTCTTCTTTTCCTTTGATTGATGCACTAATGATTCTGTCCTCATCCTCCTCATCAAGGTCAATCAACTGAAACTCCTTCTCTGTTTTTTGTTTATCCTCCTGCTCATCAATGATATGCTCTTTAGCCTTTTCCTTTCCTTTATCCACCCATTGTTGATGAAGAAGGCATGGCCCCTTTCACTCCAAGTGAAGCAAACACATGCATGTGGCCTCTCTGATAGGTCTTGGGAAATGGCTCAACATCAATCACATTAGCCCAAGTTTCCTCAATGTCCTTATCACTGCTTGATGACTCAATATCATGATGTGATGATGAAGGGTTATGGAAAGGTGAAGAAGTAGGATCAACATGAGGTGAATGCATCTGACTAGGTGATGATATATGAGTAGCAAGTTGAGATGAAGGAGTGGATATGGGAGGATGATATGATGAAGGGATACTCTGCTCATGCTGATTAGGTGGGGTAGTGAAGATTTCATTTGCTATGAATGTGTCGCATGGAATGTTCTTTTGCTCAAGTTGATGCATGACTATCATCTTAATGAGTGAGTGGTGGAAAAGACTCTACATTTCATTATTATAATCCCTCTTTTGTACAATGTATGCCATCTTGTCAATGCTATGGAAGAGATAGTAGGGTATGTGAAGCATTATGACTCTAGTGAAGTGCATGAGGAATCAGATATGCTATGAATAGATTCGAGAAAACCTCCCATCACACGTGAAATATTTCATTATTATCTTCATCATAGGGACATATCGGTCAAGGAGATAAGAGAAAGGGAAAACAGACTTCTTGTCATCCTTGTATCTAGGTTTGAGATATGGTTCATAATAGCTCTGATCAAGGTTTCCTTGTTTAAACCATTTCTCTCCCACATTAGGGATCCTGTAGTAGCTGAAATGGCATTAGTGGACATGGTAAAAGTGACCCCAGCAAGAGTGACCTGCCTATCATGAAGATTAGTAATGAACAACCTTGTCAACATAGGGTGATATTGAAACTACTGCACTTTCTCACAAAACTCAAAACAACCAACATGTTTAAAACATGACATAGTGAGAGGAGAAGCCAAGAGCTCCTTTGTAGTTCCTGGTTCATATCTGTTGATTTTCCCTCCTTTGTGGTTACTTCTCTTTGGTGTTTGTTCCTCACTGACACCTATATCCTCCTCTTCAGACATTATGAATTTGAAGGCTTTGGAAACCCTAGGGTAAATGGAATGAGATGAAGGGAGTGAGAGATGAGATGAATAGCTTAGGAAAATGGAGGGGATGAATGTAAATGAAACCCTAGGTCAATGAAAACCCTAGGATTTAATAATATTTATGACTAATATGTGTTTAGGGACATGAATATGGATACGGTGCATGAAAAATGGGAAGGAAATGAAAGCTATGGTTTCATAGCAACAAACACTTCAAATTTTTTATGGAACACCAAATATATTAGAGAAGAGGTGATTTACTGTCCACTTGCTGATTTAAAGCCTTTCGAAGAAAATTGTGAGGAGATTTGAGCTTGCTGAAGGTGATTAAACCTTTTGAAACCCTCCATGTGCAAACGCGCGGCATTCTGGAGGAACGCGCAACGGTCAGGTAAATGCGCAGCGTTCTGGAGGAACGCGCAATAGTCAGGTAAACGCGCAGCGCTCAGGAAAACGCGTAATGCCTCTATGAAAATGTGCAGCGCCTATGTATTTTGGTCTGGAGTTATCGGGAAAATGTGCAGCGCCTCCAGGTAAACGCGCAGCACCAAATCAAACACGTAGTGCCTGGGTGAAAATGCACAGCGCCTGGGTGCAAACGCGCAGCGCCTTGAAATTTGACCCAAAATGCTCATAAAACTTAAAATTTCTTCTTTTCTGGAAAATTCTGATGGATGAATGGATGCAATGAATTGCTTTGAACTGTTTTGAAAGGCTTTATAGCATAGTGGATTTGAAATTTTAATTTGAATCGCCCACTTTTCTAATGTTCGCTTTTCCCTTTGGACTTTGGCACTGATACTCTTTAAATTTCTAACTTTTTGGCATTACAAGTTGATCAAACTTGGATTTTGGCTTTATTTTCTCCATTTAGGCCAGAAATGATTGCATTAACATCTCAGGATTGAATTTATTACATATGAGAACATAAAATTACATTTGGAAAAATATAAATAAATTACATATTGAATTTTATATCAAAATGATATTTTGATATAAAAATCATTAAACTAAAAAAATACAACTTTTAAAGTATGATAATTACATCATGATGATATTTTTTAGTCCCTCTCATACATGTGCTGACCTCATCTGGAACGAAAGAGTGACCTTGAGAAATATAAAACCTAATGACCTAATGGGACTGCTTTTGACCTGACTTTCATAAATGAGATTTTGACTTAAAAGATTTCCATGTGAAAAGAGCATTTCCATAGGTGTTGTTATGCTCAAGGAGACATGAGAATGAGTCAACCAATATGATCTTCTAAGGGAGAATGAAGCTTATTGACAAGTATAACCACCATTGGAACAATTTTATATCATGACCTAATAGAATGATGGAAAATTTCTTCAGAGTGGGACACCTAAGATGCACATGAAAAATGTGTTTTGATCCTTGGTGGAAGTATGCAAATACTGACACTAACAACTCCTACAGCAAGAAACTAGAAGAAGGAGGATGTTATTTCAGGTGCGGTAGTAGATGTAATTGTTTATAGGCATCTTGTGGGTTCACTCATGTATTTGGTGAACACACAACCATACATATGCTATGTGTTTAACCAACTTAGTTAAGCTACGGTTAATCCTACCAAGATATTTTGGAAGGAAGGAAAGCATGTGTTGAGGTACCTCAGAGGCACTACAAATTATGGGCATTGGTATAGACGGACAGAGGGAGTGAAGCTTTAAGGCTTCATCGATGCAGATTGGGAAGGGAATCCATTCGACAGGAAGAGCACATCAGCAGGCATCTGCAGCATAGGATCAGTAGCAATTTCTTGGTACAACAGGAAACAGAGATAAATCACACTCAATTCAGTAGAGGCCACATAGTACATGGAGGTCATTCATGCAGCATGTGAGTCCATATGGATGAGGAAGATCCTTGCTGGTTTGTTTTGTCAACAGATGGATCTGACATTGATTTATTTCGATAATCAAAGTTGCATCAAAATCTCGGTTAATCCAGTTTTTCATTATAGGTCCAATCATATTGATATCCAATATCACCATCTCAGATATTGTGTGCAGAGGCAGATTATGTCATTGCGCCTAGAGGCGCTCTACAGCCCAGTATATAGGGATGTGTAGATGTAACGTGTGTAATGTAAATGTCGGCCCAATATATAGAGATGTGTAGATGTAATGTGTGTAATGTAAAATTTTAATATGTCGGAGTGTATATAGATGTGTAGATGTCATGTGAGTAATGTAAATTTTTGATATATTTACCACTTTAATACCAGAATACCATGGGCCAAAGACCATATTTATAAAAGACCTATGGTATGGTAAATAAATAAAATATAAGTAAACCATATATATGGTAAATAAATAAAAAGTCTTTTTATTTTTACTCCATAATCCTATTTATATTTATGAACATCAAAAGGTGGTTTTATTTAGGTGAATCCTGAGCTAAATACCATGGGCCAAATTATTATTAATACATGCCAAAAAACATTATTAACCCTAATATTAATATTAATATTAATATTCACATTATTATATTATAATATTAATATTATTAAATTTAATTAATGTAAAAATGTACCACTTTAATACCATGGGCCAAATTATTATTAATACCATATTTATAAAAGAGGTATGGTAAATAAATAAAATATAAAGAAACCATATATATGGTAAATAAATAAAAAGTCTTTTTATATTTACTCCATAATCCTATTTATATTTATGAACATCAAAAAGTGGTTTTATTTAGGTGAATCCTGAGCTAAATACCATGGGCCAAATTATTATTAATACATGCCAAAAAAACATTATTAACCCTAATATGAATATTAATATTATTATTAATTTTAATATTCGCATTATTATATTATAATATTAAATTTATTAAATTTAATTAATGTAAACTTTTGATATGTCTGAGTGTACAAAAATGTACCACTTTGATACCATGGGCTGAATACCATGGGCCAATTTATTATTAATACCATGCCAAAAAAACATTATTGATGCTAATATTAATATTAATATTATTATTAATTCTAATATTCACATTATTATATTATAATATTAATATTATTAAATTTAATAAATTTGGATCATTGTAGGTGGGTATTTGAGTACACTATATGCATTGCTTATATCAGTAAATGTAAAAATAATGTTTAATATTTAACATTTAAAATTTAATCTAATGTCGGCCCTAATGAAAAATCATTTCTCTCCCTACATATATAAATTTAACACAAACAAAGTCTCGAATTTTATTTTTAAGGAAGCATCTTTGTGATTTTGAGAACAATGAAATAATATTTGTCAGAAAGGATTTCAGGAGTTGTTCGAAAGTGGTAGTAATAATATTTGTGGGAAAGGATTTCACCATCAATGAACTTATTTCGATTGATTTGGAAAATAATATTTGCGGGATGATTTTCAGGTTTCATTTCTATTGCTCTTGCATTTTATTTTATTTCTACCTTTTTGTTTATGTAATGTAAACTTTTGATATTTGAAATGTACTGTGGTATATTTTTATTTAATTACCGGGAGTATGATAAATAAATAAAATATTTTTATAATTAAAGAGAAGGAGAGAGGGAGGGATATAGTAACATAGTTGGAGGGTGAAGAGAGAGGGAGATATATATGTGGGAAAGAAATGAAGCGAGAAGAAGGAAGAGGGAGGATGTGAGGGAGTGGAGAGATGGAGGGAAAGAGAGATGTAGTTCAAGGGGGGAGATAGGGAAGTAGATGGTAATTTATAATTCTATTTGATTGCTTGCACTAGATGCATTGATTTCAGTGTAGATGTTGATTTCAGTGTATAGGAGGAGAGATGGAGGGAAAGAGAGATGTAGTTGGAGGGGGGAGATAGGGAAGATGATTTCTTGCACTCGATGCATTGATTTCAGTGTGGATGGTGATTTATAATCTTATTTTCTTGCACTATATGCATTGATTTTAGTGTAGATGTTGAGAGAGAGAGAGAGAGAGAAACATAGTTGGAGGGTGAAGAGAGAGGGAGATATATATGTGGGAAAGAAATGGAGAGAGAGAAAGGAAGAGGGAGGATGTGAGAGAGTGGAGAGATGGAGGGAAAGAGAGATGTAGTTCAAGGGGGGGAGATAGGGAAGTAGATGGTGATTTATAATCCTATTTGATTGCTTGCACTAGATGCATTGATATCAGTGTAGATGTTGGTTTCTAATCCTATTTTATTACTTGCACTAGATCCATTGATTTCAATATAGATGTTGATTTCTAATATTATTTGATTACCTACATTAGATGCATTGATCTCAGTGTAGATATTGTTTTGTAATCTTATTTGATTTTTTGCATTAGGTGCATTGATTTCAGTGTAGACGTTGATTTCTGATTTGATGTACATTGATGGTACATTCATTTTAAAGTGATTGGATTAAGATTGTGCATTGATTTCAGTGTAAGCACACAAAATTATTAACAATGTACATTAATATTTGTGTTATAGTAAATCAACCTATTAATATTGAAGAGCAAGAGAGACAATGTATGATGTTTAGTACAATAGTTCAAGCTAAATATTTAAATGGTTTATTATTTCAATTGTCTTTTTCATATAATCGATATGAAAAGATGACAAAACTAACAAGGGTGACAATAAGAATATTAAAAGAAAATAATTTGAGATTGATCGCAATGAAGACTATTTGTAATTGACCACATTCTTATTATTTTCATTTTCTATCATTCAACACTATTACATTATCACTTTGCATTCAAAAAAATTATTTCGTCATTAAATTTATTAACAATATTTATCATCTCAAAAAACTGAGGTAACTAAGAAAATTTTAAAATTAAAATGACCAGATAAATATCAGACATATTTAGTATATATAAAATTATTATATTTCTATTATCTGTATTTACATATTATTGATAAAATTAATCATATGTTCGATATATTTTCCTTGGCCGCACACGACTGAAACCAGCCTAGATCCATCTTAACTCTGGATCTATTAAGCGCTGAGAGGGATCAAATCTCTCTAGGTGCAAACCTTTCCTCAAGTTTTGCACTCAAAAAAAGAGGTTTGCACCTCAAGAGATTTGATCCCTCTCGGTGCTTAATAGATCCAGAGTTAAGATGGATCTAGGCTGGTTATAGTACATTCCCACGGAGGAGCAGGATGTAGACATCTTGATGAAGGCATTGTCAAGAAGAAAATTTGAGTTCCATAGAGATAGGATCGGGGTAGCAGATAATCCCTTTCTTGTTGAGAGGGAGTTTTGAAATGGAAACAAGAATGGAAACCCAAAGGGGGCTTCTAATTTAATTTTCCTTTAATTAAATTATAGGTAAATTCTAATTCCACATCACATGAAAACTTGTAAGTGATAACTAAGTCAGGAAGACTTAGTTAGCTCAGTCAATTCGAGTTGGAGGTCAAACTAGAGGCATGTAGGGTGTATCTTACTTTTTAGGATCCCTAGTTGAGTTATTTGTGAGTTGTAATTAGTTAACTCAATTATTTGAGTTAAAATCAGTTTAACTAGTTATAACTGAGATATGAGCTATTGATAGGTCCAGTGAATTAAATCTGATTTAATTCACATCCAGTGATCAATTAGTTAACTGATAATTCGCTATAAATAGTTGTTGCATGTCAGTTCTAAGGAATACCCAGTTGAGATTGGAGTTAAAGGGAAGATAACTATCAGTTTCATAATTAGAAAATTGTACAGGTCGTGCATGAGGTCATCATTATTCCTTGGATGTATTGCGCAATGCATTGTGCAATGTATTGACTGTAATTTCCTAATTAATAGAGGCTCAATTAGCTGAGGAATGTGTGAGCAAGGCTGGTTTGGCAAAGGCAATAACGTGGTTAAATATTGGACCAAAATTTCTTAGATCAGAGTGGTATCAGAATGAGATAGTAAGCAGAGTGAAGAGGTTTCTCGAGAAGATAAATAGCATTGTATTGTTTCATGTTCTTTACTTTATGCAATATACAGATAGTGAGTTTTTTAGTTAAGGCTTTCTCCAAATACATCTTGTGTTGTTCGATTGATTGATTATTTCTCTTGCTTGTTTATGTGATTGTGCGATCGTATTTAGTTTCCATGAATTTGTAGAATTGATTCAATATTTTGTTTTAGTACATTAAAAGATCAGTTGTTTCTATTTAGATATTTCTACACCTTTAACCTTGAATATAAGACTACATTGTTTCTCAAGTTTCCCGACTTCTAACATTCGTTGAAACTTTTGTTGAATTTTTTTTCATTATCATAAATTGTTGCTTCTCTTTTGCATCACTTTATTCAATATCATAAGCTTCGTGCCAAGTACCAAAACTCAATATGAATTACAACATATCGACCTTTCATTTACATCCATTTCAATTTATAGATAGTAATTAAATAGACATATGTTCCAGCAAGTGTCTATAGATTATAAAATCTATGAAATACATCATTGTCTCTCTAGAGATACACCACCTTAAAATAGAGGAGAAAGTACCACTAAGCTATGGAGAAGACATAGTAACATTATTACAATAGCTCACAATATCATTATTGTTGTTGTTAGTAGAAACTTTTCCTACACAGATCATTTGACATTGCTTCTTATAATTGGATCTAAAACATACTTGATGTAATATTTCAGCTAATTATGTTCCCAAGCTTTATGAATGATACTTTGAATGCTTTTCATTTTTATGGCGAGGCCATCGAAGAATTCCAAATTTCCTACACTTTTCTTGAGAACATTTAGCCCAACCTTGAGTTCTCTTGTAGCGTGTGTAATGGGAATTTTAAATAGTGTGATAGTTCACTATAAATAGTATTTGTGTTGTTATGTTCAAGAGGTCTTGATATTTGATGAAGGGGAGGGGAACCAACAACTTAGACAAATCAAACCTTGATATAACTTCAAGAACACCAAAGATAGAATATATTAAGAGAAATAATTAGCCAGTAGCCATACATTGTTTTCCAATGTGCATACACATAATTTAAAGTTAAATTTGTTAATTTGCATATTGTTCTATGTTGTTTCAATTAATTTATCCCAATTCAATTCTTCATTTAGAAATATTTCCTAACAATAAATATTTCCAAACATCAATAGTAATTGAAGATAGAGAAATAAATGCAATGACAAAGGAGAGAATTAACACATCAACAAGAGACACCAGATTTGGTCAAAGACGAGTGAAAACCCCCATAAGGGGGAAAACCCTTTGAAATTATTCTTCTATTAGATTTTCATAAAAATTTTAGTAGAGAGTACAATTAGCCCAATATAATATCATCTAGCAAAATTAACACAATAAAATCTAGAAATTTGTTCTCAGCATCAATATATATATCAGAGACAACTTTTCATGTCTTTGGTCAAATGTCGAATTTTTTCCCTAGTTTCCAATCGCATGGAGGAAGAGACATGCATGTGACTAAGAGCTTCCAGTCACTCCCTTGAGCCTACAAGCCTGCAACTACTGTTGAAATATTCCTTTGGAAAGCCTATTATTGTGACCCAAAACCCTACAAACATGTGTGAGCTTTGGAGCATGTAATCTTGGACCTATGCGAACCAATTTCCTCGACTCAACCTGAGACTTGTACGAACCAATCAATGAAGAAGAGAAGAAAAAGATGCTTGGTGATGTCCAAATGAGCCTGAGGTCACTTATTTTTATAGGCTTCCAAGGGTAACCAATATATTGTTAAGGTCGACTTGTCCAAATGTGCATATGTCGGATTTTCTTCATAAGTACACTTTCCCTTATCCAAATTGAGAACTTCAATAGTCAAAATTGGTCCTTTTGAAAAGAGGAATCTAGTAACATGGTTGGAATTCCTCACTGAGATTCCAAATTAATGCTCCCTCTCAGTTAGGGATAAATTCCAACTGCATCATGTCATGTGTATCATGTTGTCATATAATGTCCCATCTATGCTCAACTCTATCTGCTAAAACATTCTCGAATCTAAAGAAGAAGAATCATCGGGGAGTTAAAGCTACCACCATCTACATCATCGAAGAGCACATCTAAATATTAAACAATATCAAGGAGAACATCTCAACTTGAATCTTCATCGGGGATCACATCTCAACCTAGAATCGCATGGAGGAGCTAAACATCTTCGACCCCATATCGAGCAATAGGTGACATAGGGGAGCACAACTCAACCCATCCTATTTCTTACCGATATTCTTATCAATGAATTTCAAGGGTAATGTGGTATAACACTTGGATCATAATCAGATCTTGGACAAGATACCCAACTTACCAAAAGGTAAGGATCACACTCCCGCAAGCCTCCTCAACCTATTGGCTAGACGGGGAGGTACAATCCCAACAAGCCCGACTTGTGGGTATGATGCCAACTGTGTTATACTCTGCAAAGACCAAGATAGGGAGAAAAAACTCAAACCCTATGGGTAACAAATAGGGGTGATACCCTATTTTCCATATATCCCTTAACCTCAGGAGCCCTCCGTCTCAATTCCAGACCTTGGGAGCTCACACAAGGGGGAATATCTAGTGTATTTTCCTCGATCGGTGATGCCCCTTATAAGGAGGGGCCACTTGTGTCAATATAAGTTGCTCTCTTAAGACCAAGAATGTCCCTTTCGATAAATACTTTGTGAGAATATCTACAATCTGCTCATCTGTCGATATCAGCATGTAACAAAGAGAATGCAGCACTCCCTAAGAAGTTCAATGCATCTGACATAGGACATGTAAGAACTATACCTCAAGACATAGGTAACAAAGAGAATGCAGCACTGCCTCAGAAGTTCAATGCATCTGTTAGAGGACAGGGATGTTAGTCTAATGAGCAGAACAAGGGTGATGGCAAGAAGCCTTTACAGTGTTGGACTTGTGGCAAGCATCATCATCGGAGATATTTTCCATAGCATCGGGGTGGCAGACTGCATATTTACAATGTTGAGGAAGCACAGACAGTGTGGGATGTTGGATAGAGTATTCCATAGATTTATGCAGTGTTGGATAATAGGCAGGGGGATCACTAGGAATATATTATCGAGATGGATGGTAAGATTTGTGATCAATTTATTTCTATTTTGATTGAACCTGGATGTAATTATAGTTATGTTAATCTTGGCCTAGTGGATAAGTGTGGTTTGAATAAAGAAGTACATGCAAAATCTTGGTTAGTGCAGTTGGCTACAGGTACAAAGAAAACAGTTCATAATTGGGTAAGACCTTGCGCATTTGAGTTGAATGTTAAGCCTACATTATTACATCTAAATGTGTTTCCATTGGGATCATACACTATTTTATTGGGTGTGGATTGGTTGTATCTTCATAGGATTAAGGTGGACTGCTATGATAAGGCTATTGAGTGCTTGGATGACAATGGGGAACAAATAATCTTGCAAGTTAATAACAAGGCTACATCAGTTAGGATGGTTACAACTATGTAGGAAAAGTGAAATCATAGGAAAGGGTGTGTCTTATTTGTAGTGCATATTTCTAGTGAAAAAGGTAAGGATGTTGAGGATGTTGACGTCTTGAACATGTACCCATTTTTGCAACAGTTTTAGGATGAATTCTTAGCAGATATTTCAGAGTTACCGCCTCACAGGGAAGTGGACTTTTCCATTGAGTTGGTACTAGGAGCAACACCAACGTCAAAGGCACCTTACAAGATGAACACACCAAAATTAGTGGAACTGAAGTTGCAATTGAAGGAAATTCTTCTCAACTGCTATCATTATGCTTCCCAAAATTATCATGGAATGGGAAACTCCTAGGAATGTGGATGAGGTCAGATCATTCATGGGACTAGCAGACTATTACAGGGGATTCATCAGAAACTTCTCACAGATTTCCTATTCTATTACATCCTTGCAGCGAAAAGGTAATAAATTTGAATGGGCAAAGGAATGTGCGGCATGTTCTAAGCAGTTGAAATAGTTTCTTAAAAATTCTCCAGTTCTAAAGATCGCAAATCCGGACAAAGAGTTTGTGGTGTGTAAAAATGCTTTCCAGAGAGGACTTGGTGGGGTTATGATGTAGGAAGGACTGGTAGTATGTTATGAATCAAGAAAATTGAATGAGCACAAGCATAATCATGTGACAGATCATCTTGAGTTGGAATCCATCGTCCATGCATTGAAGATGTGGAGACATTATCTTCTTGGCAGGAGGTTTATATTGATGAGTGATCACAGTGGGTTGAGGTACCTATTTGACCAACCAAACCTGAATTTCAAGCAAGCTAGGTGGCTGGAGACGATCAGTGAGTTTGACTTCGAGATCAAGTACATTAAGGGAAAAGAGAACAAGGTCGTAGATGCTCTTAGCCGAAGGATACAGGTAAATCATATAGCAGTTATGAGTTCATAAGGGACTAACTTACAAGATCAAATCTTACAGGAAGGACAACAGGATGATAGGTATAGGGAGCTTAGGCACAAGTTATAGCAGGGTACAGGTGAAAATGATGTGGATTATCATCTCACAGTAGATGGTTTGGTCAGATTTAGGGATATGATATATATGTCGGACAACAGTAAGCTCGAGAAGCTTATCTTAAGGGAATTCCATGCTAAGTCATATTCAAGTCATCCAGAATATGAGAAGACATTGACAGTTTTGAAGAAGTTCTATTATTGGCCGAATTTGAAGAAATAGGTGGCAGAGTTTGTGGCTAGATTTTTTAATTGTCAATAAGTAAAGGTGGACTGTAAACATACAAGTGGATTACTACAGCCGATTATGAATCCAAAGTGGAAATGGGAGGTCATTTCCATTGATTTTATTATAGGTTTGTCGAGTACCTCTAGACAACATGATTCTATCATGGTTGTAGTTGACATGTTGACTAAGGTAGCTCACTTCATTCCAGTGAAGTCTACTTATTCATCTAGTGAGGTGGCACATGTCTTCATCGGAGATATAGTGTGGTTGCATGTTGTTCCAAAGAAAATTGTGTCAGACAAAGATGCTAAGTTCACTTCCAGGTCTTGGAAAGAGTTATTTTCAGGTTTGGGTACAGAGTTGGCCTTCAGCACAACTTATCATTTGCAGACAGATGGTCGAATAGAGAGGGTCAAAAATATTTTAGAGGATATGTTGAGAATGCATGTTATGCATCAACAATAGAAGCAGGAAGAATATCTTCCACTAGTTGAGTTTACTTACAAAAAAGGGTATTGAGGATATTTGATGATGAGTCTAATTGAGGCACTTTATGGGTGGATTTGTAATACTCCTATAAGTTGGAGTGATCCAGTGAATAGGGTATTGATTGGACCAGACATGTTGGCATAAATGGAATAGGAAATGCAGGTAATCAGGAAGAATTTAAAGGTAGCATAGGACAGGAAAAAGAGTTATGCAAATCAGCACAAGGTGTTTAAGGAGTTTTAGGTTGGGGAACATGTGTAATTTTGCATCAATCCAAAGAAGAGCTCCTTTAGGATTGGATCACGTGCCAATCTCGCACTTCGGTATTGCAAGTTTTTAAAGATTCATGAGAGGATTGGACCAGTGGCTTACAAACTAATCTGAAATGACTGTATTTCTTTTTTTGTGCTAAGGGTCTTTCAGTTTTAATAAACATGTGCATAGTTGGTTCATTAGTTTGCATGATGATTAAGGAGTTTTTCTATGAGCTATAGATGAATTTTTGTGATTTAGAAGCATAAAATAAGCATAAATAACACTGAAAAACAGTGTAAAAAAGAGAAATAAGTCACCACTTGAAGTTTACCTAGTAGGCATGATGAAGCAGTTCACCCTTCCTGGGCTACATCTATTGTTCCAACTCCCAATGGCTTGTCCATCTTTCATTATGCTCAAATTTTTTCTATTACATGTAGTTATAGTGTTCTAATGGCTATTTTCTCTGCACCAATGGCTTGAGCATGCTCCAATTAGTCAAAAATGACTCTTCATTCACTCAAATAAAATTGGTCAAAAATTGAGCCTCCTACACTTTTTCCCAATATCTCCTAGGAAAACTCCACTAAATGTAAAGAAATCCAGTTAAATGGAGTTAATTTTGGGCTGATCGCCAAATTTTGCGCGCCCCTAACTCCTCCGCTGATTAAACCGCACATTAAATGTAACGGTTAGGGTGGTAGCCACATGCGCACCGCCCAACCGTTAATAAACTTGATGATTTAGTGGAACCCCGCTTGAACTACAGATAGAAGACGGTTAGGTTGTTTTCGGGTTGAGCTAACCGTGGCAGTTGGCTTGGAGTTTCTCACGCCATGTGAATGCTTACGGGAACCGCTGGCAGGCTGGGACCGTTGGCGGTTCCCAAGCCCCAAATTTGAATGCAGTCAACCATAAATTAAACTTGTGAACCATAAGGTTAAGGAACAACACATAGAGTAGTTCGTAGACTTGTGCACATGCCCAGAGGGAGGTCAGGGGGTCGAGCCTTGAGCCCTCCAAAAAAATTTATAATGAAGTTTCAGGGCCACGTGGCGGCCTCACGGCTTGCCACATGGCACCCTCTCATTTTCTTGAACAAAACCTTAACCCAATAACACTATGACACTTGTCAACATTTGGTTGATCTGATGTAAGGAATATTCCAAGGAATGTTCTATTTTTTTTTCTTACTTTGCATCACATTCAAACCTAGTCAAACTATCATAATTTTACCTGTTTTCCATTTTGATCAGAATGCAATATCTTCCTCATACAACATCAGTTTTTCGAACCGTTCACAGTGCCGAAATATATAAGACAAGATATGCGCAACCATCCTAGTTTCAACCCAATCCTGTAACTTTGAATTTTGAGAAAAAATTATGAACTCTTGAACCATTGGGAAGCTTTTGGACCCAAAAAGACTTAATTACTTGTTCAGTAGATGAGGGTAAAAATCCCTCACCTTTCCAATCTCCATCCATTTTTCCTTGCTTGGTTTAGTTCCTTTGAGCCCAACTCAAAGGTAGTCAACACTTCCCCTCTTTGATGCTCTTGTCCTCCTGTCAAGAATTGTATCCTCTTTAAGCTCATCCAGAAATTTTGGCAAGAAATATTCAATAGAAGGTATTTGAACATCACTTCCTTGATCATCGATCAAAGGAGGCTCATACAAGCGTAATTTTTCAACATTAACAACTAAATGCATTTGCATGTAAGAAGGAAAATCAAGTTGGGATGCATTATTACCAACTTTCTTTATGATCTTAAAAGGACCATTGAAAATGGGTTTGAGTTTGTTACCTTCCCCTTGCATCCTTTCTTTGCTAATGTGCCACCATACCTCATCTCCTTCTTGAAACTTGTGATCAACCTGGTGATTTTCATGCCTCTCTTTGTATTTTCTTTGACTTTTCTCAAGCTCTTCTTGAACTTGTCGATGTATCATCTGAATTTTCTCAATGAAATTTTGAGCCTTATCAATATCACTATGGCCATCAATTGCAACATCCTTCCCAAAGATGAATTTTAATGGTGATTTTGGTAAATACCCAAAGCATGCTTCAAAAGGTGAGGTTTTTGTTGAAGAATGCTTTGCCCAGTTATAAGCATGTTGAATGTAATGAATTTTTTCATCCCACGACTTAGGATGTTTGCTAAAATATCCTCTCAATAGATGCACAATTATTCTGTTCACCACTTTGGTTTGTCCATCTGTTTGTGGATGAAAAGAGGTACTCTTTTTCAATTTTGTGTCCATCATTCCCCATAGATTTGACCAAAAATTCCCAATGAACCTGGAATCCCTGTCACTAACAATAGAAGTGGGCAATACAAAATGAAGCCAAACATTCTAAAAATAAATTTTAGTAGTATGTTCAACAGTAATGGTCTTCTTACATGGCATAAGTATACACATTTTGCTGAATCTATCCACAACTACAAAAAGATAATCGTGTTGCTTTCTTGACATAGGTAGACCTCCAACAAATTCCATGGAGACACTCTCCCATGGCCTGAATGGTATCAGTAGTGGCATGTACAATCCAAGCTTCCCATTGCTACGCTTTCTTGTTGCACACATAGAACCTCTTATAAAACGTGACACACTATCTATCATGTGAGGCCAATAACAATACCTCTATAGATGCGTCATTGTTTTGCTTACACCAAAGTGTCCAACAATAAGAGAAGAATGAGCTTCTCTCATGACACTTAGCCTCTCTCCTTATGGAATACATAGCTTTCCCAAATGAAACAGCAAATTTTTATGCATGTGATAACCTCTTTCTTCAACTTGATTCCCTTCACTCAAAATAGCATACACATCTTTGAAAACAACATCATGTGCATATTGTTCTATGTAACTATCATGTACAATAGAATCATTTTTGAGTAAAGTGTAAGAACTAATGATCGGTCTCGAAAGAATATCTGCAACTTTATTTAATGTAACTTTTTTGTACCTTATAACCAAGTGAAATTGTTGAAGAAATCCCATCCACCTGAAATGTCTTGATTGCTGCAATTTTGTTTTCGGCTGCAATTACTATAATTGTTGGTGATGGGTGTGTACAATAGTCTCTTTACCCATCAAGTAGTGTTCCCACTTCTTGACCATTTGTACCAACGCATATAGTTCTTTTTCATATGTAGGATAATTAATCACAGCACCATTAAATGTTTCTGAATGAAAGGCGATAGGCTTACCATGTTGCAAAAGAACTACACCCATGGCATAGTCACTAGCATCGGTTTGAATCTCGAATGGTTGTCTCAAATTTGGTAGTGCAAGGATTGGAGCTGAACTAATCTTTTATTTTAAAGCTTTGAAAGTTTGCTGTTGTTTTCCTCCCCATTGGAAGCCTTTCTTCACACTTGTCACTGCATGCATAGAAGTTGTGATGGAAGAAAAGTTAGCAATGAATTTCCTCCAATATTGAGATGCACCTAAGAAACTTCTTACCTCAGTAAGTGTTTTGGGTGTGGGCCAATTCATAATGGCCTCCACTTTAGAAGGATAAATCCTCAATTCTCCTCCTCCTACAATATGTCCCAAATAGACCAAAGAAGTATTTCCAAACTCACATTTTGATATCTTAAGAAACAATTTCTCTTTCTTCGAAATATCAAGAACTATATTTACATGCAAGACATGATCTTCTCTTGTTTTGCTGAAAATCAAAATTTCATCTCAGTACACAATAACAAATTCATCAAGGAATAGTCGTAAAACATTATCCATAACTCGCATAAAAGTTTTCGATGCATTACATAAACCAAAAGGCATAACTAGACACTCAAAGAGTCATTGTTTGGTTTTGAATGTAGTTTTCCATATATCACTTTCTGCAATTCTTACTTGATGATATATGTTAGTCATCAGTAATTTTTTGCCTTGATGATGACTAAATGACTATTCCCAAATTTCTAGAAACAAAATTTATAGAACATTGTGAGTTCTAGAAATCTCACTGCCTTCATTATCCTTAAGATAAAATTTTCGCTATTTTATCATCCTATCTAGGCATGACTGGCCCACTACTCCCATAAGACCCATCATGGGCTCAAGCCATTTATTTTAACCCTAACTTGTCACCTTGGCCTAAATCCTCTGTTTTTGTTTTGCCTAAAAAAATACCCACTACCACCTAAAACCTACCAATCAAATAGCTTTGTTTTGTCTCATGTGATACTCCCAACCACTGATAGTCTCAAATTTCCTCTATAAACCCTTTTTGGATAGTCAAGTATGATAGATGTTGGGATATTCAAATACACTAGGCTTATCATAGATCCCATCTCACCTTTGGTGACCCCTAAGTCTAAATCTCAGTCCAAAATCCAAGTCCAAGAAAGCCCCACTAGGTCACCTAAGGTCTCACTCAGTCATAGGATGGATTTGGTGCCCTACAAACTGTGCCTCCCTGCATGAAGAGATTGTATTTAAAGAGAAATAAAATCAAGCAATTTGATCCAAAATTAGTCAACAATCATTCAAGAAAAGCCTCCTTGGCTTAAGAGCAAAGATACTGCAAGGGACAACTACCCTTGTTCACATTTTTACAATGAATAACCAAGGTTTCCGCCAGCAATAAGAAGAGGTAAGGTAATAAGATGTAATCATCACCAGGAGGCAGACACAAACAAGACAAAGGCAACAGGCCTATATGTAAAAGAGAATCAGGGTTTATTTTGGTTGGTTAACAAAACAGTGGTGACAAGCAAGAGACCATCACAAAGGCTACAAAGACAGAAGCCACCTCAACCCCATCAAAGTACACATTGAAGATTTTGTTATAAAGGATAAATAGGTTTTGAAAGGCTATTAAAGATGACAAAACCTCCTTCTTGAAAGAAGAGGACATACAAAGAGTATTAGTTTGGGAGACTAATGCTTGCAAGTATAGTCAAAAGACCTATAGAAGGGATCAACAACAAATGAAATATAGGCATCTGCAAAAATATCAAAATGGCCGAAGAAAGCAAGTGTATCCTTGATTTCCATATCAGCTATTTAACCCCCAACAAAAGCCTCCTTGTCAAAGGATTGTTCTGCAAAAATATGACAGAGGCATAAGTGAAAATTTTGCAAATATATGTCCAAAGTGTTTTTTACAGCGAAATATCAGTTAAAAGGCATACTGAAGATATGGGGAGACTTTAAATTTTCACAGGTGGGTTTGTCTTTTAAAAATTTATTCTTTCAAAAACTATAAAGGGTCTCTTTTAAATTTCCCTCACATCAGTTGCCATTTTCCAAGACATAAGAAGTCGTTGGAGGAGAGTTGTAGGGTTTTCAGGCGAAATTGGGAAAAAATTTCGACGCTACGCATAGGAGCGGGGAAGGAAGTGTAAATTTACACTACACTACGTGCTCATAGCCTAGGGCTACACACCTGGGCCGGTGCTACACACAGGCTCAGCAAAGACTGGAAAGCACCCAGGAGACCGCCCATTCTGCCCGACGCTGTGCTCCAACGACCCGACTGGCCTAGCGCTACACACAAGCGTTGTGCACCAGCGTTACGCTCCTGCCAGACTTCTCCACATTTTTCCAAATAGCTCCAAATTTCTAAATTTCATCTTCAAATCTTTTGCAAGAAGAGCTTAAGGTTGGTGGGACCTCTTCCTCCTCCCAAGCACTCCTTTTCCTAAAAACAAAGACATCCATAGTAAAGTTGGACCAAACCCTAACTATATGAAAATCAGTTTTTTAAGCCCTAGGGTTTGTAAGAAGAAATTGTTTTTTAGTGCAAAAAGCACTGATTAACTATGAGCTAACCTCCAACACCAACAGCAAGCCTTAAAAAAAAAAATTCACCTTAGCCTTCATCTTGCAAAGAGTTGACCTACACCACCTATTTTGCCCAAAAACCCTCAAAGAAAGGCCAAAGGTCCCACTGTTGTTTTTGGACAAGTCATCATGTTAGAGGGAGACATTCACACCAGTGGTGATGAGAGCCATACTCCCACCAAGCCAAAACATCATGGAGGAAAAGAAAAAATATTTGAGCCCCTATACACTACTCCAATCACTTCATCTCCTATGATCCTTTCATGCTTTCAGGATGTAGGGTGCTACAAATTTTGTGAAAGGGTCAAGCAAGTTAGCAGCCATTCAGACTTGACTAGATTATTTTTCTGTAGCTTACAAAATCATCAAGTTAATCTAGTAGGGGTGCAATTTGAGCTCTCATCTGAAATCATTTCCAAAGCAACAGGTATACCAGAGATTGGTGAGGTATGGTTCAAACAAAAGAAGTTGGAGTTGATTTATTATGGCCCTATTTGAAACCCAGCTATCAACAAAATTGTAAGGTTGTTTTCCCTTTTTCCCATTTTCTAAATAGGTATGCTGCATTAATGAGGCAGATTATCAATTTTTTCACATGTGAGGGGAGATACTCCCGGATCTACTCATATCATATAAGGTTGCTGATGCATTTTACCAAGGTCAAGATGATGAACCTACCTTACTACCTTTTCTGAAGCATTGATAAAATGGCCTCAGTTGTCAAGCATAAAAGCTATGACCACCAAATGTCAAACCTCTTTCACCACTCCCTGATCAAAATGATTGTCCTATATCAACTAGAGCAGCAAGGAATATCTTGGGAAACCTTCATCTCACATGATGTGTTTACAGACCCCCAGGCCTTCATCCAGCAGAACTTGCCTTCCACTTCAGAACCATCTACCTCCACTCATCCATCATCTCCCCATGTGCCTTCTCCACAAAGAATTTCACATCTTGTTTCTTCCCCTAATTTTCCAAGTGAAGGGGCTGACAGTAGTCCTAGTGAAGAACAAATAGAAGGCAGCAGTCAGGAGGAAACTGAGATAGGTAATGATGGACAAGGAGGAAGAAGTGGAAAAGAAGATGATGAAAATGAAGAAATTAGTGAAGAGGAGGGAAGTAGCCATGAAGAAAGCAGTGATGGCAAAGGTGAAAGTAGTGAGCATGATGAAGAGGAAAATAGAGATGAAAGTAGTGAGCAAAATTATGAAGAAGAGCAGCATGATGAGGAGGATAGCCATCAAAGTGCCCAAGATAGTCAAGGAAAGAGTCATAACAGCCATTACAGCTTTCATGACTGTCTTGACAAAAATCAGTCCATGCAGGACAAAGAAAATCAAAGTGAGGCAAGTGCAGAAGATTTCAATCAATCATAGGATCAAAGTGATGATATCACTACATCCAAAACTTCCATTGTTGCCCCTCTCACATACACTTATCACAGAGGGAGAAGAGATGTGTTTGCTGCCTCTAAAAAGAAAAGGGCCATCTCCTCTCAAACTGCCAAAACATTGGACAAGGGCAAGGAAAAGATGGAAAATTTTGAGTAGAATATACAAGTTAGAAGGAGAAAAAGGATCAAGAAGACTTCTCAAGGGCCTCTTTTTGTTGATATAGACAGTGACAAGGAGGACTAAGAGATGAGTACTAAGTTGCTCCTCTTAGTGAAAGATGCCCAGCTTCAAGAATGGGAAAATGATTTTGAGAGGGAACAAATAATTATACACTATTATAAAGAATAGCACAAGCATTTCAAAGAGGTGAAGAGGGGCCTTGCCTTACAGAAGAAAATAGTCAAACACTATGCAAGGAAGAGCATGCTTGCTAATAACAAACTGAAGCAAGCCCTCATAGAGCTAGAAGAGCTAAAAAGGACCAAAGTGCATGACAGCCTTAGGATCTTGGTTGATTCTTCTCAGCAGGTACCTAAAACCCCTTGAGGGGTCTACACACCAATTTTAAGGCAAATCCGAAAACTTTTTGTTTTTTCCAAATTTTGATCCCTAGGAGCACAACACCCTAGGTGCTACGCACACAATTGGGGCATCCCCAACTGCTGAAATTTACATTTTTGGATCTTTCACATCACCAAAAGTATACCCACAAAATTTCAGGTCAATTGGAGCATTTTTTCCCCCTCAAAAGTTCAAAAAACACCTCAAAATTGACCTTTCTGCCTCCTTTTCAGGCCAGGCGATGCGCATAGAGCAGTCATGGGAGATTTGATTTTTGAGCAGGTAAATGGAATCCATTCATCACAAATTAAGTATTTTTTTTAAATTAGACTCATCAAGCTTTCCAACGAGCCATCACGGGGCCAAATACGATGTCGGGAAGGGGTCCAAAACTCATCTGCAACAGACCCTATTTTTTGCTGAAATGGCGCTACGCACAGAGACAACCTTTTGCCAAAAAGTCAACAAAAGACATTGATTAATGACAAATTGGTTTTTTAATATTTTTTTTCGACAAATCACTCCTTATTTTATTGGTGAGTTATGTTTTGATTTTTTTTATTTATTTCCTTATCTATTATGTGTGTCTTGGGCCTTGCATGGTCATTGAGCACATTTATGACATTTATGGCTAAATTAGGGTTTCTGGAAGCCTCTTAGGGTTTCCACCTCCTCATTTGATCCATAAATAGAGCATGAGGCTCTTATGTATTTGTTGGATTTTGATTACTTATTATCAAGTAATACATAGTCTGTTGGGATTTTGTAAAGAATTTGATGTCTTGGAGCTCATGCATGCCCTGATTTGTTTGTTGACGGAGGAGGACTGTTTGCAGGATCCATAAGCCTGGTTGATGGTGATGTGTTTCTATTTTGTTAATGTTTTCTAGTTTTTCATTATGTTTCCATATTTCTCTGTTGTAGTATGAAAATAATTTAGACTAAGACATGTTTTCTGATGGCACCTTAGGTTTGTTTGTTCTTCATTGCCTTAATGTTTTCTTCTACTAGGATATGTTAGAGAATTCATCTTTTTCTCTCTAAGGATTTCCTGAGCTTGTCTATTTCTTGAATGGTTTAGATCAGTTGGTATCAAGCATGATTTATGGCTAGCCCTGCATATTTTTTTCCATTAAAAACTCTATTCTTGAATTCATCTATTTAAAGCATCATTACTTAGGTTTGTCAAAGAAATTTATTTCAATCCTGCTCTTTGCATTTACTTAACTAATTGTTTTAAAGGATCTTCATAGCTATAATCTTGGATGTTCAGGGTTTCTCTCCTTCTATTATTGTAGTTATTTGTGCATCTTTAATGTTTTATGTTCTTGATAATGAAATCCATGAAAGTTGAATAAGTTTCTTACCTTTCTGTATTTCATTTAAATGTTTGTCTTGGATAATTATCTGCTTTAATTCTGAATCAAAGAGTTTAGGACTTCCTCTACCTTTGATTTCTTCTCTATGCTTATGATTCTTATAACTCCCTTAGTTTAAGTATATGATAGAGAATTCTTTACTGCTCTTTGTCAAACTTTGTTTCTCAAAATTAATCTCCATGTAATGATCCTTCAAACCTCAAAGATCCACCAACCAAGATAGATTTTCCCTACAATACTCCCTGCTCCATTTATGAACCTATCATGACCTTGCTAGACTCCATTTCCCAATGACTTAAAAATCTTCCATGTTTTCTATCTAGATCCATCTAAGCATCATACCAAACCAAAAACAATCAAAATTCCCTGCACTTAACATCTAGCCTAAAATCAACCCTAATCAGCAAACAAGTTCACATCTTTGCATCTACTAGAGAGATCCCTCTCCAAATCTAGGAAGGCTAGGTCCTTGGATTCCAAATCTTGGGTTGATGTTACCCATGTCCATTTGTATCTCAATCAATATAGCAAATTACGGGGAGCTAACATAATGGCAATCATGGTGGGACTCTGAGTGATAAACAAACTTAGACTTCCATAAACCTTTCAAAAAACCCTTAAGAGTATATCTTGTGGATTTATCCCACTGCTCACACCAACATAATGGCAATCACTGTGGGACTCTAAGTGATAAACAAACTCAGACTTCCCTAAACCTTTCAAAAAATCCTTAAGAGTACTATCTTGTGGATTTATCCCACTGCTCATACCAACATAATGGCGATCGCGGTGGAACTTTGAGTCCAAAAAATCCTAGGTGTACCTTAGGAAATTCTCAAAATCTCAGTTAAACTTAGCAAATCAACTAATAGCCAAAGAGTAGAAGCTAATTGCCTCACCACCCTAGCAAGATTATGGCTCAGCTAGAGATACTCATTGAAACCTTAGGGCTACATAAAGAAACTCAGAAGACCCAAAATAGTCCCAAGATTTATTTTTATCAAAATTTGGTGGTGGACCATCATATACATACCCTCAAAACTACAAAAACATCCACCTGGCGACTCCACTAGCCTCCAGTAGGCATTTTTTCATCTCACTAGTCCCATAGGTTTCTCCTAGGATTGTGTCAAACCAATTCAAATCAGTTTTAGGGCCTAGTTATACCTTATGTAAGTAAAATAAATACTAAGAGAGGTCAGCCTTCCAAAAAAACAGTCCCAAACATTTCAGCCTCTCTGATTTTTGAGAAAGAGATCTGGCTTCACAAAGGATCAATGCCAGATCTCACCCGGACCCAAATCCTCCTACCATAGTTGATGACCTAGGAAAAATTTTGTGTCAAACTTCTAAAACCAAAAACTCAACCACTGCTAGGACCATTCATAGAGCAAGCTCCGCACTAGAACATCTCACAATTTCACAAGATCCTCAGTTTGACTTGCACCATACCAAGAACCTTTTCATGACCAAGTCACAAAGTAGGGTTGACCAAGCTGACCCTGAGCCCATAGAATTATAGCAAAGCTCCAGTAGAGAAGCTTCTCCTTCCACTCCACCTGACTTTCAGCTTCTCCATCACTTCAGCCCTTTTCATCTCAAGTCTACTCAAAATCAGTTCTCCGGTCCAAGTACCTCAGCTACACCCCTTCATACCACCACTGTGCAAACCACCTCATCCCATCCTACTCCACCACTTGCAAACCCCCCTCTTGTAAATCATCCTCTGTTTCCTTTCCCTCCCATCATGGCAGCCTGATATTCTCCACTGGCTCTACAACAACCACTATTACCATTGCCAAATGATTATCAGTCCAAGATTCCACATTTTTTGGGGACTGAATCCATCACATCCCAAAAGCATGTAGGAAATGGCCTTTGAGGAGGGATTGGAGATCAGAGCTATGGTAAGGCTTTGGAGGTCCAAAGTGGTTGTTAGCGCAAGGGAAATGGCTAATGAGGACATCAAGGGGGGGAGGATGCGGTGATGGGGGCTTTCTAGGTTGCCTTTGGTCCCAATTGGGGGTCCAATGGGGGGCTTCAGTTCCAATTTGGGGGTCCCTTGGGGGTTTTTTCTATCTCCTAAAGGTGTGCAGTTGGTTGTATGCACTTTTTAATTATTGATTCCTTTGACTACATGGAAATAGAAGAAGAAACCGTGCAAATGAGGATTTTTGCCCAGAGCCTGGGAGGAGAACCCAAGAAATGGTTCAAAAAATTACCTCCAAACAGCATACATGATCTCCCTTCCCTCTACCAAGCTTTTTTAAACAAGTGGGAAATCAAGAAGAACCCCCTTCAAATTATTTTTGAGTATAACAATCTTAAAAGTAATCCGGGAGAAAGTGTTCATGACTACTCCACTAGGTTTAACAGTGTTTAAAATGCACTCCCACCTCACATAAAACCTCCCCAAGGCTTAACCTTAGTAAAATATCTTGAAGGCTTTGATGCTGATATGGCCTATCAACCAAGGGAGAGAGATTACCTAACTCTAGAAGACATGCAAAAAGGGGTTGTGAGTGTAGAGGCCAATTTAATTAAGAAAAGAGCTAGGATGAGATCAGAAAAAAGAGTGACTTATAAAGATGACACAACACCTTCAGCCTCCTCTTCTGACACCAAACATGACTCCCTATTTAGGAAAATGGAGAGGATGATGGAAAAAATCAGTTTGAATGAGAGAACACCTCTTAGGGAAAATCAATTCAATCTTCAAAATAGGAATAGGAATCAAAATTTTAGGAGAGACCCTCCTCAAATCGGACAAAGAGAGAATGACCAACAAATCAGACCCCCTTTCCAAGACAACTATGTAGATGAAGAGGAAAGAGAGCCAGAGCAGTTAGAAGAAGACCATGTAAATGTCATAGGTTCTGATGATGAGGATAACATCTTCCTTACCGAAGAAGAACAAAGGATGTTTTCTTCAACACCCAATGAAAAAACATATGAAGATTATGAAGACTATAAACTAGGATTTGAGAATGCCATAATGGAAGTCCATATGCATTATGACCTTATGAGCAAAAAGAGTCAAGATATTTCTAAAACAAATCAGCCAAACATTGTATTCCTAAAAAGACAGCAGAAAACACAAACATTATGGCTAGGAAAAATGATCTAAACAAACCAAAAACTAGCCAACCTAATAATGATTCAAGCTACCTTATTACTTCCACTAGTGGCCCTGAAAAAACATTGTTGTCCAAACCATCAAATCAGAATCAAAAAATCAAGAATGTAGAAAGGTTTATGGCTGATAAAACTGATGTAAATACAATAAAGACACCTATGCCTTTCAGCTTTGAAGGGGAGATTGCTAAAATCAAGATAACCATACCCCTCACTGAATTGGTAACCCAAGAGGTATATAGATCCCAGATTTTCAAAGTGTTAAACATAGGGAATGATACCGACACTTTAAAATTAACTGATGATAAACCAAAGTTGTTTGGTCTTGAAGTAGAGGGAAAATATCAAGAAGGAGTTGTCCCTCCTTTCTATGTCAGTCTGAACATACTTAAAAAAATTCTACATAATGCTATGCTAGACTCCGGTGCCTCACACAACCTCATGCCAAAGGTGGTGATGGAGAGATTGGTCTTAGAAATCACAAATCCCTACAAATACTTGTATTCTTTTAATTCTAGTATAGTTAATTGTCTAGGCCTAATCAAGGATATGTTTGTCAATCTGGCACAAATCCCTGCTAAAAGTCTAGTCATGGATATAGTTGTTGTTGACATCCCCCCAAAGTATGGCATGCTTTTATCTAGATCATGGGGGGGGGGGGGGACTCTAGGGTAGCCTTCAAATGGACATGACTTATGCCACCATCCTGGTCTTCAATCAAACAAGGAGGTTGTACCGGGAATCCCACATGAAATATATGGTGAGTAACATAGATAGGCCAATAACACACTGGTTTATTCCATTCACTCAGACCTTGACTCATTTATATTATACAATTAAAATGACATAAGTGAACAAGTAAATGAAAATAAGAGAGAACTAAACCCTCCAGAACAACCAAACCAACTCTCTAATTAACAAAATGACACCCAAAACTCTAGTAGCCCCGAAGTACAAAATAGTGACAAATCTGAAATTGACACCCTTTGGCATATGAGATTTGATGGTTCTTATGGTAAGGCTGGATCAGGAGCTGGGGTTTGGATCCACAACACAAATCAAGGCCATTCCTATAGGCTATATTTTCAATGCACCAATAATGTTGCAGAGTATGAGGCTCTCCTTATTGGTTTACACTTGCTTAAAAATCTCAAAGCTAAGAATATCTTGATTCAAGGAGATTCAGAATTGATCATCGAACAAATTAAAGGAGAATATTCAGCCAAGAACCCTAGACTAAGGGAGTATAGTAATGCTACCCTAGACCTTCTCAAAAATTTTGAAAAGTATGAGCTCACTTTCATCCCTAGGGCCCAAAACTACCTTGCCAATGAGCTTGCCTTTGCTGCCAGCAGTTGCTCTTTACCCTATGAAAATAAACAATCCCTCATCAAAGTAAAAAACAAACCTACTGTACCGGACAACTTAAACCATTGGCAAGTGTTTGACAGTGATGAGAAAATAGATGATTTTCTACAATATAGAAATGAATTTGCAAGCACAAAATAGAGTTTAAGATTTGAAAGAAATGATTTTGCTAAAAATGAAACTCCCAAAACAATTTTTTCCTTTAATGATGATATAAACCACCTTCAAAACCCTTGTGTTGCAGAAATTTTTGATAAATCAGATCAAAGAGAGCTTGAAATTTTGCAATGCAAAGATGACACCTTGCCAAGAGGCCTTACACCACTAGAAGAGTTGTTTGGTTTTAATGATGTAGCTAAAAAACCCAAGATGGAATCCGCTGAAACAAATGTAGAAGAATGTCACATTGGAGGGATGAAAGAGCCCAAAATAGTCAAGTTGTCCAAAACTCTCCCTCCTCACACAAAACATAAATACATTGAGCTTTTTAAAGAATTTAAAGATGTGTTTGCTTGGGGGTATGAAGACTTGAAATCCTATGACACTAAAATCATTCAACATAAAATTCCTCTCAAGGAAAATCAAAAACCATTTAAACAAAAATTGAGAAGAATTAACCCCCTCTTGTTACCTTCAATTGAGAAAGAAATAAAAAATATGTACAATGTCGGGAACATAGTTCCTGTCTGATACTCAGAATGGGTGTCCAACCTTGTGTCAGTTAGGAATAAGACTGGGGAAATTAGGCTTTGTATTGACTTCAGAAATTTGAACAAGGCCTCCTTGAAAGACACTTAGCCCTTGCCTAAAATGGATTACATACTCCAAAAAGTAGTTGGCTCACAAATAATGTCATTACTAGATGGCTTCTCAAGTTATAACCAAGTTCTAGTCTTTCCAAGTGACCAACTCAAAACTGCTTTCACTACACCTTGGGGTACTTTCATGTATGTTAAAATTCCATTCGGTTTAATGAATGCAGGGGCTACTTTCCAAAGGGCAATGGACATAGATTTTTCAGAAGACATAGGTTACTTCATAGTCATATAACTTGATGACATCACTGTCTACTCTAAGACTGATGAAGAACACTTAATCCACTTGAGAAAAGTCTTTAAAAAATGTAGAAAGTATGGCCTATCTCTAAATCCTAATAAAACTCTGTTTGGCCTTCAGGAAGGAAAAATCTTAGGTCACATCATCTCTGGGGAAGGAATCAAAATAGATCCCAAAAGGATAGAAGGCATCTTACAAATCAGCCATCCTAGAAACATTAAAGAGCTACAACATTTCATTGGAAAGATTAACTTCCTAAGAAGATTCATCCCTAACCTTGCTAAGCTCCTAAGGAATATCACAAACATGTTGAAAAAGGAACTAAGAGTAAAGTGGAGTATGGAAGCAAAACAATCTTTTGAGCTAGTAAAACAAGCACTCACACAAACACCAGTCTTAATCAACCCTGACTTCACCAAGGACTTCTACATCTTCTCCTTTGCCTCTGAACATACTGTAGCAGTAGTATTATTTCAAAATAACATCATGGGGCAAGAAAAACCCATAGCTTTCTTCAGAAAGGCCTTAAGGGATACTCCTCTAAAGTATAACATCATGGAAAAACAAGCCTTTGCCTTAATCAAAGCTTTGAAGGATTTTAGAGTTTATATTTTGCATTCACATATCATAGCTTTTGTCCCACACATGGTTGTCAAAGACATACTAAATCAAGACCCTGATCATAAAAGGGGCAAGTGGATTGCTACTATCATAGAATATGATTTAGAAATCAGACCCACTAAATTGATTAAAGGACAAGGACTTGCAAAACTTATGGCTGAATCAAATTTCCAAGCTTTAGACATGAATATGGTTGATGTGTTAGAGGAAACTGAAGAATTTATAGCACCATACATTGAAGATGTTTTTAAATTCATCTTGGTATGCTAATATTATTTATGTGCTTCTTTATCTCAATACTCCTCTTTCTTTGTCAAAAACCAAAGCTAGATTCTTAAAACAAAAGGCATTAAATTTTTGCATTTTAGATGGAGTGTTGTACTGGAAGAGTTCTGCTGGTTTTCTACTTAAATGTTTGCTTGAAGATGATGCAGAAAAAATCATGCATGAATTACATGAGGGAGAATGTGGAGGTCACCTCTATTGGAAGACTACAACCAACAAGATCCTTAGAGCTGGCTACTATTGGCCTACCCTTTTTCCCGATACTCACAAATTAGTCATGACTTGCCATAAGTGCTAAATCTTTGATGGCAAAAGAAAACTTCTACCTTTGCCCTTGCATCCCATCAGTGTTGAAGCTCATTTTCAACAGTGGGGTTTGGACTTCATAGGAGAGATCCATCCTACTTCATCTTCCCAACACAAGTGGATCCTCACTGCCATTGATTAATGCACCAAATGGATAGAAGCCATCCCTTCTAGAAATGTCACTAACTCAGTCATTATAAAATTCCTTGAAACTAACATCTTGTCCAGGTTTGGTTGTCCTAGAAAGATCATCACTAATAATGTTGCTGCCTTTACATCTAAGAAAATGGTGGATTTTTTCTATAAATATCACATCATACTAGGCCACAGCACTGATTATTACCTACAATGAAATGGACTAGCTGAGTCCTCTAATAAGAGCTTAGTAAACATCATTAAGAAGCTCCTAGAACAAAATCAAAATGCATGGCATGGAAAACTAGTGCATGCACTATGGGCTGATACACTAACCACCAAGAAATCAATTGGCATGTCTCTCTATCAACTGGTGTATGGCATGGATGCAGATTTCCCCACCTCTTTGGGAGTCCCAGTGTTACACAGCATTTTGTCACTGTCCCTGCAATCCCTCATCCCGTACATTGGAGGACTATTCCCGTGACCTGTGAACAATCAAATGTCCTGAAAACACCTTGATGGCATCCTTCTGCATAAGGGCAAGAATTCTCCTGAAGAACATTTCCTCAGAAAATCACTCAAAACATATGTTTGGGCATTGGCGCGAGCAGCCAGTTCATCCCTCGCGCCAATGGGGAAAATATACACTAGAGGTCACGCCACCTGGCGCTCTGTCCCTGTGTTGTACCCGCGCCAACCTATTTTGGAATTTTTTTAACAAATTGGAGGCAGAAGTTTCCTTTAACCACCTCGGGAATGACTCATTGCAAGTGGTTAAACTCGATAAACCACGGATCTCTACCTTTAGGAAATGGTTGATGGAACATTCTAAGAGGATAGGACTCCCCCCACGATTATAGGGATCCTAACCTCTCCTTCTCCCTCTATAAAAGCCTGCCCTCTCTATTTTCAAGCTAGCTGAACATTTGGGAAGAAAAATATAGCTGAGCGACTATTTAGAGCAAAGCCAAGGAGAACCCCATAAGAGATAGAGCCTTGTCTAAATTCCCGACAAGCATTGTGAGACACGCTCCTCTGGAAGCCCTGCCGAAGGAAGAACGCGACATCGAAACTCGGTTGTCATCTTTCTTTCATATTTTAATATATGCTCGACTATGTTATTGGTTCCATCATTGTATTGCTTATTTGTGTAATGCAATTTGATTCAATCTTTTCTGACTGATTGATAGTTACATGTTTGAATTATTACGTTGTATGTCATCGTTTTTCTCTGCATATGTACAGGTGTCCGGACATGGTGAGCGAAAGGATTGTGATCTGTCAAGCTAGGAATGGGAAGCAGCACTTCTTCTTCGACAACAGCAGCGTAGGACTTGAGGTAAGCTATCCATTGTAGCTTTGTCTTTTTTAACTAGGAATCGATAGCGTGTTTTGTTTGTTGCTAGACCCACTCTTGGGCTAGTGGGATCGCCTCTGTCCACAGAGGGGATTTACCTCTCCAACAAATTGGCAACTCCACTGGGGATCAGTGTGATTTTGTATTTCATCCTATAGGTCGTCTTATTCTTCTTTGCTTGCTTAGCTTGCTTTTCTGATTATCTTTCTTGAGTCTAAGACCTCTGTTCAGCCTCAGCGGATCAATTTGACCTCTGTTTTTCCAAAATTTCCACCTTTCTAAGGATGGCTTGATTGGCGCGGGTTCTAGCCTGACAGTCATGCCAGTTGGCGCTTGTTGCCAATTTATCACTCGCGCCATCTCCTGTCTAGCGTGGATTACAGCCAGACAGTGGTGCCAATTCCTGTAGGTGCTAGGGTTTTCCTTGTTTTGGAGTTTTGGTCCATCTTGGCGTCTTTGGGTATTTTCTTAGCTTTATTTGAATGGTTTAGGTTTGTTTTTTACTAAGATTAGCCCTTATCCTTCGGTTGTTTTCCCTTTTTTGTTAGTTTTTCTTTTCAGCCCTATTTTTTCTAGGTGCTTCAGCCTGCTGAGCCTCCCGTGGGAGTTTCAGGTCCTTGGTTTCCTAGTCAACTTCGTTTCTGCTTCTTTGCCTTCAGCTTCTTGGATCCATTTGAGTGATTGCGTTAATTGAGTGATTGTCCTTTATTTCATTAAGTTTTACTCTTGTCACTCCAGACCTAGATTACACGACTTGTTTGGGTCTCTTTTGAGATCTTTCCTTTGATTTAAGGGATTTCGTCATTGGTTTGAGTCTTGTTGTGCTTTTTTTGAGTTGAGTGAAGATTGTTTTGTTTCAGCTCTCGCTTCACCATTCTCAAATTGGTGATTTGATTTATTTTTCATATCATTTAGTGCACTTGCTCTGATATATTGAAAAATACAAAAAAAAATCTTTTGCATTCTTGATTAGCATAGTGAAAATTGGAAAATCTTTCGCATTTCTAGCATTATATAATTCTAGGGAAGAGCTTTTCAGTTTCATTAGCTTGCATCAGATTCAGTAGTGGATGTTTTTGTATGTTCATATTATTGCTATCACTTGGAAGCTCTTAAATCTCTCGTAGATAGCCTTTCATTGAACAGAATGGTATTTTATGGCATGCAGCTTGAATTTATGGATTCGTGAGATTCAACATTCGATAGGACCTTGGAATTGAAACATAAACACAAGATCAACTTAAAATTTATTCAATTAACCTAAGGCAACATTGAAACCTAACGGAATATTTAGTGTTCTAAGTTAGAGACGTGTTCCGGCGTCTTTAAACCTAGCAGCTGTCGCTCACCATCTGGCTTCAGACAATGCTAGTATGGACTTGTGATCCCCGTACCGTCGAGTATATAAAGGGAGAACCCTCTAGGTTGCAATCCTTTTATTCGTAGGAAGCTGAGTCTACCACCTTGTAACTGTGATACACCGAAAACAGCATTCGGGGATACTACCTGCACGTACGTCAAGTCCTTGGTTGATTTCGCTTTCATTTTATAACCAAGGTGTATATGGCAGTTCACGGGAACGTGGTACACCCTTCTACATGGACTACCTGAGAAGTCATTTTTGATCTTTACCAACTCCATAAATTTTAAAAGATCATCGAGCACTTGTCCTTTCATTCTTGTTTCCAACCTGAAAGTGATAGAGTCACTTTTTTCCAGTTTCTTGACTCTTAAAATATGAAACGGTAGAATTTTGTTTCAATGTTTTAAAAATTAACTACCCACGAAATATTCCTGGTTAAAGTTATTTTCCTTAGGGTGTTGTTCTAAATTTTTTTCTGATAGCAACGTTTCTGGAGTTCACTAACCCAAGAATCCCTTCCGAAGGGAATCCTGGTCCTTTTCCTGTTTTTGGGAATGTTGGTGCTCCTTATATGGCAACGTTGTCCCTACCTGGTTTAACTGTTCGATTTCCTGTATGGTTATTTTCGACCTCGGTGGTCCCGAGTGTTTCTTCCACCATACATCCATCTCCTCCACCTGAACAACATCATGTTGCTTCTAAGGTGGACCTCTCCCCTTCTTCGCCTATTTCTTCATCCTCCTCTTCTACTTCGCCTGGCGAAAGTCTGAATTCCAATAACTAGGTGGCTAAGAAGAAGAAGAAGAAGACAAAGAAGAAGAAGCCAGATAAACGAGAGCCTAGTGTTGCAGCTATTGCGCTTAAGAAGCTTTCCTTTGCAGAACCATCCACGCTTCCACGGAAATTCAAATTCCCTTGCATGCTCTGCAAAGGTAACCATTTGCTTTGAGACTGCCCTGGTATTCCCAAGGTACTTGAAGCATGGTATGACGGCCGCCCACTGTTGCCTTTGGCTTCTGGAAGTCATATTATTGGCACATATTTGACTAGCCTTGATAAGGCTCATAAAAAAAGGGGCAAGATTACCAATCCCTGTAATTTGTGTGAAGGGAATCATCCCATTCACCTTTGTCCGTATATGGATGAAGCCAAGAGAGTGTTGGATAACTCCACTGTTTCTGCACCCTGCCTTCTGACTGGTTACCAAAAGCTTTCCTCAAGTCCTTAGCTAGTTGATTCCACGATCAGTCAAGCATCATCCTTGCTCGATCCCGCTCCCCCAGAAATTCGAGTACAAGAATATGTTCCTGACCAACCATTGACCAAGGACTCAGTCAATCTAACCCCATCTGTGGTGCATCAGGTATTTTTCATTGAGTGTCGGTCTCATTCCCCCTATGTTCTTCTTTTTTCTTCAGATTCTTCGGACTTGGAGAAATATTCTTCCGTCCCTGTAGTCCAAGAGACTTCTCCTCTTACTCCCATGATGGACGTCTCGAAGGATGCTCCTCTTTCTCCAGTAACACCAGGGGACAACCATCTCAGTTCGATGGTATCCACCCCAAGTAGTTTGGTCGCTTCCTTTGATTAGAGTCGATTTGCTGGATACCGCCTTCTGTATTATGTACCTTTCGAGATAACAGTACAAACCTTTGATCTGGTCATACCCAGCACTATTATATATGAAGGTGCATCTGTTAGTATTCTATCTTCAACTACTTGACAAGCTTTTGGTTCTCCACCGCTTATGCCTGTTACCCAGAATTTGTTGGCTTTTAACAGAGGAACCAGTCAACCATTAGGGATCCTTCCGAAGTTTCCTATTACTTTGGGAGGGAAAACCGTCCATATAGACGTGATGGTTGTTCCAGGCCCCTTAGATTTCAATTTACTCTTGGGGCGTGACTATACTTATGTCATGGGGACAGTTGTCTCTTCCCTCTTTTGTGTGATCTAATTTCTGCACAAAGGTCGAATCGTGACCATTGATCAGCTTTCATTCTTTGGTCCTAGCATGACATCTGTTCCACCATCGTCCCTTTCAGGTCTTTATCTGTCGGTTGTATACTCCCCTCTGCAAGTTAATTATGTGGCTACCTATCCCGTGCCCATAATCAGTCATACTACCATTGTGCATAGTGTGTTGGGGGCATTGGGTCCTGATTTCCAAGATGTTGTTCTCCCATCCGGTGCAGAACTCTTGGAAGCCATGACTTCTTATTCATCATGATGAGTTGCCTTCGAAGCAGGGATATTTTTCTTGTGTCAAGCTCCTTAAAAAATGAAACAAGTTGGTCGAGGATAGTTCTTCTTCTATGTCAACCTCGTTAAAAAATGAATTAGGTTTCGAGGATAGTTCGTCTTCTATGTCAACCTCGTTAAAAAATGAATTATGTTTTGAGGATAGTTCTTTTACGTGTGTCAACCTCGTTAAAAAATGAATTACGTTTTGAGGACAGTTCTTTTATGTGTGTCAACCTCGTTAAAACAATCAAACACGTTCCTGTTCAATTCAAGTCTTTGTAAGATCTAGTAAAATCCTAGTCGAGTCTTCCTCTTGATCTTGTTTTTTGAACCTTCACTCCATTTCCTATGGACTGAAGCTTGGGGGGCATGCACACCTCGAATTGAGTCACCATGCTGGGGGGCATGCCTATTTTTCAAGCATAGTTTACTTTTGTTTTCAAGCTTGCATAAAAATGAAATCTTTAGGTTTTATACCCTTTGTGAACATTTTTCCTGATTCTTGGGTCATTATTTATTATGCAGATTATTTAACTGATACATTAGATAAAAATTGTATTAGGCATTTGCATAATTTAGCATCATCACATGTACAAGGATATGTGCAGGAAAATAGATGTATATGTATATATCATTTGTTTACAAGACGTGTGCATCATAAAACCCACAAAAAATAATATATGTTTGTTTCAGTTACAGCATGAGACAACATGTCTCTCAAAAATGTGCAGAAATAAATCCTAATGCCTAGTCGGCGTGGTGCTCATGATAGCACGTCACCGCCCGTACCAACTGCCTCAGAAAGCAGTGGATATGGCTTGGCACTCCTACAGTGTGCCTCTGATAAGCTCGAGGTACATCATCAAAACGGGCATAATCTGGGACCCCATGGGTGATTCCCTCCAAGTTCTGCACTAACTCCTCGTCAATGCCCTCACCCTGAGGATCAAGGTCACGAGGAGTCTGCCTTACTATTGGAAACATACTGGCAGGACGCTCTGGGCCAACATCTGCATCCATATGAGATTAACTGTTAGAACATGCATATATACCAAAAAATCAGAAAACTCATGAAAATAAAAAATGAGTCTTACCAAGTTCTTCGTCCCAATCCTCTCCCTCCGGGAGCGGGAGGTCTGGGTCTACGATAAAATTTGTGCCAGTGTAGGGCCAATCCTCCACGACAATTAGCTGTCATCGGAGCCAATCAAAAAATTCTAGCCTCCAGGACATCTACTGGCCACCCCCTGCTCTGGGCATTAGTGCCGCCCATCAGTCCATCCATGGCTCTCTCAGTGGTGGCTCCAGGAATATAGCCTCCTGGTGCTAAAATATGGGTAATCGTTCCAAGAAGAACGATACCAGAATCAACCCATACCCAAACTGCTTTAGTTTTCTCTTCTTGCATTTGGTGAGCTGTTGTTTGATGTTCATGGTCACGGCCTCGGCCCAGTTGAAGATGGTCGAGTTCATACACTCTAAAGAAAGAATTAATTGCGTCTTTGTGGCCTCGTGTGGTGCCTGCGATCCCGTAGCCCACGTAATGGTGTGTAGCACTACTCTTAGTTCTAGATCAGGGACGGTCTGGATGTCTACTTTACTGCTCCATGTTCCTTTTCGTGCCCCTGGGCACACCCTGTTCATGACCATTGTCATGCTTTCCCCAGAAGGCCTGGTACCAGTCAGAATAGGGATTGGACCCCTACGTGATAGTACAGTGATGAAATATACATTTGATACTTCGAGCTCAAGCTCTTGATCCCGAAGTATGAATTTCTCCTAATCTTCATCCTAAATGCTGATAAGATACTGTAGCAATTCAGGCTGAGCCCGGAGACATGGTGTCTAGAAAAACTTTTTGAGCCCACAATTCCTGAGGGCATTCATGCATTGCTCATTTTCCATTGCTTGTTCATCCTATTCGTGATGTTCTCTCTCCTTCCACTCGATAACCATCTTTTTTCGCTTGGTACCTGCATCAATTGATCATGGGAACATTGTAAGCCCTCTTAGGTATTAAAATTTACATTCTATTAGTTGTGTTTTTTGAAATTTAATGCTGATTTTGAGTTGCACGATTGGCGCGACTGTTTGGCTAACAGTCACGCCATCTGGCACGACCACTGTGTAAAACTGGGCCAGTTGGCACGGGTTCGTGCCCGAAACCCACGCCAATTGCGGAGCCCTAAATTTTTCCAATCCTCCCCTAAGGGATCTCAAATGGCAATAAAATGAAATAAAATATAGCTTAAAAGATGGCAAAAGAGGTCATCTCTTACCTGGAACAGACGGAATTCGGATTGGTCCACTAGATTTTTCACAATCGACGCCTGAAGATCGCAAGAGAAAAGGGTCACTGTTGCTCTGCAAAGAGGTAAAAAGTGAAAAGTAAATATTTTTTTACCACTTTTGGTCTTTTATAACTTTTCAAAGTCCTAAAATAGGTTTTAAAACATATTTGTCGATATATTTTCATATTATTTTCGTGGAATATGTTTTACACACGTCTTTTTGTGCAGCGACAGGTTTTTCACGTGGTTTTGACAAAGAGACGAGTTGTATTTTATACTTTTTCGGACTTGGTAAAAACACGAAAATTCACTGCTGGAGTCACCTTTCAGCTCTTTTTTGACTCTCTAAAACTTAAAATATTGCCAAGTCACTTGTCGTTTTGAGCTCGTTGAATTGGCTATGAAGCGATATCTACCCAGTATACGTTTACCCCTTTTTCTAGCTGGGATAGATTATTTACGAAAAATTAATACCCTAGCCTATTGCGACTAGGAGGTTTTCTCAGACACAGTTTTCTACCTTTTCAGATCTGAGGAACTATTTACGAAAAGGGACTGTTGGAGTTTTCTTTTCCACCCTCTTTTCAAACTCTCTAAATATGAAAAGATGTCGAGTTCTTCCTTTGTCAGACTCGTTAAAAAATGATGACATTGGATTTCGTCACCATTACGTTACTCGAGTTCCTCCTTCCTAGGGCTCGTAAAATGTACTAGGTTGAATTTTTCTAAAGGAAAAACTTACATCGCAAGCACATGCTATCCCCTTCAAGATTGTTTTCAAAAATAATTGGGGTACTCGCCAGAAGTGGTGGGGGGAAATGGAACCAAGATTGTAGTCGTGTTGGCAGTATGTCGCTCTTGAACATGGCACTTGTTTGCATTCATGTCGGGTTGGGAACATCTCATCTCGTTATCTACTTGCTTCCATGGGTTTGGGTAATCTCTTTTGACCACTCATCTTCTCTTTGCCACGTCACCATGACCTCAGATCCCTTGATGTCAAATACTTCCAAATCCAGTGTCATGCCGCCGATATGTTCAAGAGAAGTTGGCCTCTGCATTTTTCAACCTCCCTCTGATTCTCTGTTAGTCTTGATTCACAAACGTCATATCCCTCTGTCTCGTGTCGATGATATAGGAAACATTATGGAGCACCTTCGATCAAGGTCCCTTCCTGTCGACTCCAACTCATTATCCAGGAAGTTGATCTAGAGACTCCCTTTAGGTACCTTGGACCCTCCATGCCTCAAGGACAGGTTCTTCGCACTCAACGTAAGGTCCACATCATTGGCCTTCGATCGATTGACTCTGCGGGTGTTTGACGTCAGATCACTATTCACATGCCGTGGATGGTACCTTTTGTACCTTGAGAACCATTTTCATTATTGGTGGTTTCTCTTGCGTCTGTTAACAACTTTCATCAGTGGTTGTTAATCAGACGATGTTCTTGCATGTTCAACTTCAGCTCACATATTCACATGCTCGAATTTGTACTATGTTCGGGTCAAGATGGAGCGCCAGACCCTGGATTTTGTCTGATGAAATCCAGGCTACAAGTTCTTTGTGGATTATTATGACTTATTACATGACTCTTTTGATTGGATGGCTGTGACCATACCTGAGTCTATTTATTGATCCCTATTGCTAGATGGTTGTTTCCACACCTCGGATCTCATTATTTCTGTACTCTTTTATGGATGGCTGCGCCCATACCGCATGTCATGTATCAGATATATCAGTTGTATTTGTACTCGCGAGTCTTCTGACGGCAGTGTTTTCAGTTGAACGTGTTCTCATAAAGCATTTCACCCCTCCTTCTCTCTCGAACCTCATGCTTTAGGGGGCTTCTGTTACACAACATTTTGCCATCGTCCCTACAATCCCTCAACCCGTACATTGGAGGACTATTCCCGTGACCTGTGAACAATAAAATGTCCTAAAAACACCTTGATGGCATCCTTCTGCATAAGGGCAAGAATTCTGCTGAAGAACATGTCCTCGAGAAACCACTAAAAACATATGTTTGGGCATTAGCACGAGCAACCAGTTCATCCCTCGCTCCAATGGGGAAAATATACACTAGAGGTCGCGCCACCTGGCGCTCTTTCCCTGTGTTGTACCCGTGCCAACCTATTTTGGAATGTTTTTTAACAAATTGGAGGTGGAATTTTCCTTTAACCACCTCGGGAATGACTCATTGCAAGTGGTTAAACTCGATAAACCACGGATCTCTACCTTTAAGAAATGGTTGATGGAACATTCTAATAGGATAGGACTCCCCCCACAATTATAGGGATCCTAACCTCTCCTTCTCCCTCTATAAAAGCTTGCCCTCTCTATTTGCAAGCTAGCTGAACATTTGGGAAGAAAACTATAGCTGAGAGACTATTGAGAGCAGAGCCAAGGAGAACCCCGTAAGAGAGAAAGCCTTGTCTAAATTCCTGACAAGCTTTGTGAGACACGCTCTGCTGGAAGCCCTGCCGAAGGAAGAACACGACGTTGGAACTAGGTTGTAATATTTCTTTCATATTTTAATATATGCTCGACTATTTTATTGGTTCCATCGTTTTATTTCTTATTTGTGTAATTCAATTTGATTCAATCTTTTCCGACTAATTGATAGTTACATGTTTGAATTATTACGTTGTATGTCGTCGTTTTTCTCTGCATATGTACAAGTGTCTGGACGCGGTGAGAAAAAGTATTGTGATCTTTCAAGCTAGGAATGGGAAGCAACACTTCTTCTTCGACAACAGCAGCGTAGGACTTGAGGTAAGCTATCCATCGTAGCTTTGTCTTTTGTAACTAGGAATCGATATCGTAGGGTGTTTTGTTTGTTTCTAGACCCACTCTTGGGCTAGTGGGATCGCCTCTGTCCACAAATGGGATTTACCTCTCCAACACCAGTCATGAAGCTCCTCCAAGAGGTACAATTAGAATAAAATGATATGCAAAGAATGTTGAACCAAACCATTCATTTGCAACAGTCAAGGAAGGAAATTTACAAAAGAACACAAGTAATACAAGACAATATCAAGAAAATTTTTGATAGGAAAACCAAAGAAAATTATTTCTAGATTGGAGACATGGTTCTGAAATGGGATTCAAGAAAGGAAGACAAGGGCAAACATGGCAAGTTTGAAAATTTGTGGAAAGGCCCTTACATCATTCAATCAGTTAGAGGCAACAATTATTTCTTTTTGCAAGAGTTTGATGGAGCATAAAAGTTTGGAGGTCCTGTCAATGGGAGGATGCTCAAGCACTACTTTTGTCAGGATTCCTAAATGATAAATCTGCTACTCATTGTACATAAAAATTTATTGCTTAAAAATGGAAAAGGAAAAAACCTTAAAAAATAAAAAATGGAAAAAAGAGAGCAGAGTTTTAAAGAAAGGTACATCCTCATACCTAAAAAATAATGATGTTGAAAGTGTGCAATTCTAAATGCCACTACTTGTTTCTAAAAGAGAAGTCTTGTTCAGTCATCTAGCCTAATTATGGTTGAACATGTTTTAATTTATTTTGCTGATAGGTTAGTGAAAGAAAGAATTTGTAAAAACATATAATCTTGACTTGTAAATAGGTATATATTAGGAATGAGAGATGTTGGTTCCACATGCTCAAATCTGAACCAAAGAGGGAAATAGGGATGTTTAACAAATGACATATGTTGCCCTTATGTTTCCTAGGTTTTTTCTATACAAAAATAACACTTGTGTGCAGCTTGGTTCAATGCCACAACCTATGGTAAATCAAACTGCTGAATCCTGGTTTAGCCATATTTTCAATTTCATGTCAGTAGCCTAGAGAATAAAATTTGTCAAACAGCTCAATCTTGACAAATAAGTAGACTAGGTGGAAAATAAAGAGAGTTCATCAGCCTAATTTGAACTCTCAGAAGAGATAAGGGTACATTTAGACAGTTTGATTTTTGTTTTTCAAAAAGAAAAAAGATCAAGGGTTTGTCAGTTCAAGTGCACCCAAAGAAGGAAAAAATGTTAGGCAAGTAGATTGGGTAGGTAGAGATGATGTTGATATAAATCATGTTTTTTCAGATCTCAAAGATCATAGACTCAAAACAAATATCAGCAAATGAATAAAGAGAACATATGCCCAATGGAGGAAAGAATTGGTCTCCATAAAGCCAAAAATATGAAGTTCTGGACAACTCCTGAAAAGGAGTTTCCCTCCCCAAGTGGAGCCACTATTAGTCATCAATAATTTTTTGCCTTGATGATGACTAAATGACTATTCTCATATTTCTAAAAACAAAATTTATAGAACATTGTGAGTTCTAGAAATCTCACTGCCTTCATTATCCTTAAGATAAAATTTTCGTTATTTTATCATCCTATATAGGCATGACTGGCCCACTATTCCCGGAAGACCCATCATGGGCTCAAGCCATTTATTTTAACCCTAACTTGTCACCTTGGCCTAAATCCTCTGTTTTTGTTTTGCCTAAAAAAATCCCCACTACCACCTAAAACCTACCAATCAAATAGCTTTGTTTTGTCTCATACGATATTCCCAAACACTGATAGTCTCAAATTGTCTCTATGAACCCTTTTTGGATAGTCAAGTATGATTGATGTTTGGATCTTAAAATACACTAGGCTTATCATAGATCCCATCTCACCTTTGGTGACCCCTAAGTCTAAATCACAGTCCAAAATCCAAGTCCAAGAAAGCCCCATTAGTTCACCTAAGGTCTCACTCAGTCATAGGATGGATTTGGTGCCCAACAAACTGTGCCTTCCTACATGAAGAGATTGTATTTAAAGAGAAATAAAATCAAGCAATTTGATCCAAAATTATTCAATAGTCATTCAAGAAAAGACTCCTTTGCTTAAGAGCACAAATATTGCAAGGGACTGTTGGAAATGTTGTCATTGATGGCAAAGGAGCACAAAGGAGCAGCACCTGAACCAGAAATAAGGAAAAGGAGATGACAAAGGAGGAGCACTTGAAACATTAGCCAAGGAGCAGAGAAAGCATAAGAAGAGGTAGCAGAAGCAGCAAAAAGAAGAAGGAGGGCAGCAAAGAGAAGCAGAGATAGGACCATTTGAAGAAGCAAGGAGCAGAATTAGACAAGAAGAAGAGATAGAAACAAAAATATAGCAGAGACAGGCAAAGGAGACAGGCAGAGGCAGTGGAAGAAAATATAAAAGAGACAGGCAGAGGCAGAGCAGTTGTCGAGCAGCAGAGGCAGAGGCAGCAAATACAGAGGAAGAGATGAAACGGACGTGCAGTAGAGGCAGAGGTCGAGCAGCATTGAAGCCAAAACAAGCAAAGGAAACAGGCGGAAGAACACTGCTAGAGTGTAACAGTCGAATACAGAGGCAGAGCGATAGGAGCAGCAGGACAGACAAAGGAAGCAGCGACTACAATGGAGGCAGCAAAGAAGCAGAGGCAGAGGCAGAGTGACAGGAGCAGCAGAGGCAGAGGTAGAGCAGTTATAATATAATATAGAACCATATTCCGGGAATCACACACTCCAGCTAGCGTTATACATATAATATAACACGAATCTTATTCCGGGAATCGCAGACTCCAGCTGGGTGTTGCACATATAATACAGAACCATATTCCGGGAATCGCACACTCCAACCGGCGTTATACATTTAATATAACACAAATATTATTCCGGGAATCGATTAACTCCAGCGGCAAAGTATATATATATAAACATATACAAAACGTATTCTGGGAATCGCATAACCCATTGGCAAAGTATACATATATATCAGTTATATAAGTGGAGCGCTTTATTATAAGAACCAAGCTTTATACGGTGGGACCCCTCCCCAATCGCAATCGGAGAAAAGGTTCAATCGGCGGAGTTTTGTGATGTGCTCCAATCAAAGGTCGGACCCGATCGAGTTATATGCCACAGTTTATTGCTAATCGCATCCGAGTTCCCAATCGCAATCGGAACCTTCTGATTGATCGCGTGTCTTTTGTAATATGATGCGATTGAAGTGGCGGACCCGATGGCGTAATACGATGGAGTTAATAGGTTCAATCGTGTCCGGGATCTTAATCGCAATCGGAACTTTCCGATTGATCGCACAACTTTTGTAATATGCTGCGATTGAAGTGGCGGACCCGACCCTGTTATATGCGGGAGTTAATATGTGCAAATCGCATCCGTGTTTTGATCGCAATCAGAACTTTTCTATTGTGTGCCCCGATTGCATTTGTTCAAAGTCCGGACCCGATGGGCTTATAAACCATGAGTAACAAGTTTTTGAAGTCCGACATGATCGCATCGGAACAACCCAATCGCATCGGAGAATATAAGAGTTGTGATTGCGATTGGAAGCCCGGACCTGATGGGCTTATAAACTTTGATTAATAAAATTTGAATCGAATCGCATCGATATTAGTCAATCGCATCGGCAAAGAACAGTGAACAGTGACTCAATCGCATCGGAGTATTTGAAGTTGCGATTGCAATCAATCGCAATCGGAGCAGGAGTGATCAATTGCAATCAGAGGAGAATCAATGCATCAAAAAGTGTGTCAAGTGGGCCCGAAAGGGCATTTGTTAAGTATTATCAAGATTATTCATTGATTATAGTAGAAGCGGCAGTTTCTTGTTAAAACCTTATATAAGGATGCCGAGAGTTGATTTAAGTTAAAAGGCACTGTTATATATATAAAAGGTGAATGTATTAAAGATGTGTTGCGTGGTCTGTGGGTTGTATGTATATGCCTCAGCTTAAGGTGGAGGGCAATTATTAATATACGACTGTGATATATGTCCATTCTGCTTGTGGAATGTTCCACATCAACAAGACACTAATAGCATAAAAGGGATTGGAGTTCCTCCAGATTTACAGTCAGCAGATATAAAAGGAACAGTTGCACGCATGCAACAGTTACACCACAGCAGAGGACAGAAAAGACAAAGACACAGTCAGAGAAAAGACAAATGCGCAACAAGCCAAGAGACAAAACGAGTGAGCTGGAGTTCTCATTTAAATTTGAATGTAAATGCTTTATTTAAATTTATATTGTTGTGATGCATTGGCAAGTCTTCGGAAGAGAGCAAATATCCCACTGTAATATTAAAATAAGCACCTACAATTACATTTTTCTGAGTGAGCTGAAAAGAGATGAGAAGGCAGAAGGCAAAGAGACATGGCTGTCCATTTCGAATTCCCAGTGGAATACAAATAGCCATGAAGCTATTTTTGTATAAAACAGGGTAATATCCAAGGGGAGAGAGGTTGACGAAAAAGGAGTGAGAGAAGAAGAGAGTATGCAGCAGAATTAAAGAGAGTTGAAGAAAATAAGAAAGCTGCAAGAAGAATGTGAATAAGGAGGAGCTGAGAAAAGAAGAAGAAGGGGCTGAGCAGAGATGATGCAGGTTTTATATAAGAGTTGATGAACAACAGAGAAGAAGGTACAAAATAGAGCTGATATCCAAGGTAAATCAGCAAGTGTTTTTCTTTTGAAAGAGTAAGGAAGTTGGAGCTTCCCTATCAAGTTGTAGCTTGATAGATGTCAGTTGTAGCTGACTGAGGCAGGAGCCTCCTGTAGGTTGGTGCCTGCAGAAAATAGATAGGAGTTGGTGCTTCCACATCAAGTTGTAGCTTGATAAAATTTCAGTTGTAGCTGACTAAGGTAGGAGCCTCCTGTAGGTTGGTGCCTGCAGAAATCAGTGGTGAGAGGGAGTTGGAGCTTGCCTTTGTATCACAACAATAATAAGATGTGGTTTTCTCCCTTTATGGGTTTCCACGTATATCTGGTGTCTATGTGCATGATGTCTATGTGTTGATATGATATATCTATTTTGATAATACTTTCTGCTAACATATTAAGACTGCTGGTACATTATCTAATCTGCTTATTAATTGCTGCTCATAAATAAAGATTGCTCACACATTATGTTGATCATGAAATGAAGGTGTTAATAAAGTAAAATAAGTTTTAAAGGAAAAGTTTTAAAAGTCCATGAATGTGTTAAACTGATTCACCCCCCCCTCTCAGTTTAACTAAGAGTTCAACAATTGGTATCGGAGCCAGTTCCTTTGGTGCAAGCCTAATAGCTTGAAGGAGATCTAATTAAGTCATGGACTATCAAAATGTACCTGTGTTAAATACAACAAACTTTCCTGAATGGAGAGATAAGGTTAAAACAGGATTATTGGCTAATGAACCTGAAGTATGGAAGCTTGTATGTGATGGTTACTGCACAGACTCCCCCACGGTGAAAGAACAATAGAGGAATGCCAAGGCAAAATGTGTAATATATAACAGTCTTCATAACAAGGACCTTGAGTTGATAATGGATTTAACCTCTGCAAAAGAAATCTGGGATAGATTGCACTTCATGCATGGAGTAAACACTAAGGACTGCACTGACAAGAAGGATAAGAGAATTAAGAAGAAGAAAAATTCATGTCAACGGGAAAATATTCAATCAAATGAAGTACCTGCTAGTGTGAATGGAGATAAGAACCATGAAGAAATTACAGCTGAAGAAAAAGCCAAGCTTGACACTGCTTTGACTGAAATAGAAAAATTGAAAAATGAAAACAAAGACCTTAAGACAGTGGTGCAAATATGTGATGAGAGAGAATATGAAGATAAGAAAGAAATTTTTGGCCTGAAGACACACCTTGAAGAAGCAAGGAAAATAGAAGACACTCTGTTGCAACAAATGAGAGAGAAAAATCTGGAATGTGAAAAATTGGAAGAAGAAGTAGTGAACCTAAGAAAGAAATTAGAAAAGGCCCAAAGAGATTTATTAATGAATACTCCTCAAATGAAAAGCTCCGGACAGTTGGACCAGATTCTAAAGGCTCAAAGGTCACCTCTCATAAAGGATGGGATAGGATATGAAGGTGAAACCACTAAGTCCAAGGTTGAAGATAACAAGAAAATCATTTTTGTAAAAACTGTAAAGAACTGTGAAACAGCTCAGCAAATTCCTACAGAAGCAGAAACCAGCAGGAACATGAGTTGTAAAGAAACAAACATAATCAAGCAGCAACATGAAAGAACAGAGACTGAGAGGATGAAACAATCAGCTACTAAAGGCTCATATGCTCCTAGGGATGAATTGAACAAATTCGGAAGATGTCAAAGGAGGTTCCTCCCTCCTATGAAAATTAGCACATGTTTATCTTGTCATAAACCAGGACATAATGCAGCATATTGTAAGACAAAGCCAATCCAGTCCAACCAGCAAAGGATGCAGCAAAAGAGAAGAACCCCTCAAGCAAGAAAAGGGAAAATACAATCTTCCACCAGGTACACAAATCATTTCCATGGCTACTGTTATGCATGCAATGAATTTGGACATAAATATGTTGATTGTAAATTATGTTCAAAAAGGGGAATGAAATATTATACATCAGCTCAAATGCACCTTGGTCAAATAAGATGTTATGTATGCCTCAAGCGTGGTCACAAAGCTAAAGACTGTACACTGCCATATATATTAAAGAACTCTAGACAGATGATGAAATCCAATCCAATCAAACAAAACTATGAATCGGAAAGGAGTGCAGACATTATGATGAACCCCAATAGAGTATGGAAAGAAAAGAGAAAAGGGGAGCCTATCATCTCAATAACATAATAAATCCTCCATAGTCTCAGGGGGAGCTGCTCTAGGAAGCAAAGCAAAAATCCATCCAATGACAAATATGAAGCAACATCCCAGGGGGAGAGCAGTTCATATATAGACCCCATGAAAGCAGTCTAAGAAGAGCTCCTTCGAATAAGGACAGCTATAAGATCAAGAATGCACAGGACAATTTTCTCCAACAAAGAACTATAGAGGAAGAAGAACACCTGAAGCACACAATAGCCAACAGGTTGATGGATGGAGAGAAAGCAGCAAGAAGCCTTGGGATTATAGGAAACATTAGCAATGAACATGTAAGCTAAGAAGACTTCAGCACATTAAAGTGATGATCACAATGTACCTCTTACTGCTAGAATTAACAATGAATCACATTAATAAGGATGAGTACCTATCATCAGTTCATCACATCTTTCAAAAGGTCACCTTGGAGGAATGTAGTTAAGTGAGTAATAAATATTTGAGTAATCAACGCGTGAAGATTCATAGAAAAGAAATTGAAGATGTCTTTCTGAAGATTTGTATGTTAGAACAATTGAATTGAATATAAAGCAGCAATGATTCTAGAACAATTTTAGAAAGGTACATGCAATGGCTTTCCTTGGAACCAAATGATAGAAAAAGAAGAATGTTAAATAATTACAAGATCATATTGAGGATATTAATGACTATTAACGTGAACAGCGGAAAGTTCAATAGTATGGAATTATGAAGGTGATCTTAACTATGGGTTTATGTGCAAACTGAAGTGAAATCTCTTCATATTTTATCAAAGTAATATCAATTGGTACTTGGTACAAGCAGCATGCCTATCGACCAGAATATCAAGTGTTATCAGTGGAGCAGCAGCATGGTTCAGGTCCTCAGGATCAAAGGATTATGGCAAAAGAACCTCAATGTAATATTCCCAGTATTATCTGCATTCAGCATGAAAAAGGTCAGTAGCAGAGCAAAAATAACATTATCTTGCTTACACTTGAAGTAGTATATTGAGCACTGAAGCAATATCTTCTTCTATATATATAATTGCATGCCTTCCTGAATTTGGTACATGTATATCTTCAAGGCCTCTTTCTTAAGATCAGTTACAAAACTGTGTGAAGTCTGTTTACTGAGTTTTCAATTAAACATCTTGAATATGCTCATGTGGAAGTTCATCCTGATAGAACAGTCAAAGTATCTGAAGAATAAAGGACTAGTTGTGATTACCATCTGAAGCTCAAAAGTTTTTTTTTTATCATCTAAATACTACTTCAGCACAAAGGATTTGCTGGTAATCCACCTTTAAAGAGAGATTGATTATTGACATACAGACCCCCTTATGTCATAAAGAAAAGTGCATGGTTGATAAGTGAGATTGACCAATACATTGAATGCATCCTACCTCAAGGTTTTTTTGTGAAAGTTCATTATGCAAGAAGTAAAGGCATTTGATCTCTTAGATCAAATTCTAGTTAATTCATTGATCACATTAGTAACAAGGACCTGCAGCTATTAAGTTTAATATCATTATCAGCATCCTAGCTCATATCATCACCAACAGGCAAGAAAAGTGAACCACAGCTATAAAATACATATTGGCATCATCATAATTGAACAGATGTTGTACTGCAGATGATTATTGCAGAAGAAGACATACTCCAACTACAACCTTCTTCAATAGATATGCATCGCAGATGAATATTATAATATAGAGTGAAGTATAGTTGAAGCAAGCTTGATATGTCACATGGGGCATTCACAATCTTTAAGGTTTGATCCAATGATGCATTTATGATTAGATAAGGTTGATACAATATGTTCCATGAAGAGTCATTATCTTCACTTTCAGACTTATACTAGTGAAAGGGGACTGTGCTTTGGATTGTATCAATTTACAGTGTATATTCAAGTCCAATAATCCGCAAAGTGTTCTCTCAAAAAATCTTGTAGACAAGTTTAGAGTAGCATGGTACAAAGTCAGAAGAAGAAGGCCTAAACACATCTCAGAGAGAAGAAATGAACAGATAGAATGCACAATAGGAAATGAGCAACCCTTTGCCATTGATGTCAAGGGAGAAAAACGGGGAAATAGAAGAAAGAGTCTTCTAAAAGAAGCCGAACGAGAGAAAGACTTGGAGGAAGCATTGGATTATTAGTAGAGGTGTTGCCATCAATGCCCGAGGGGAAGTTTGTTGGAAATGTTGTCATTGATGGCAAAGGAGCACAAAGGAGCAGCACCTGAACCAGCAATAAGGCAAAGGAGATGACAAAGGAGGAGCACTTGAAACATTAGCCAAGGAGAAGAGAAAGCATAAGAAGAGGTAGCAGAAGTAGCAAAAAGAAGAAGGAGGGCAGCAAAGAGAAGCAGAGATAGGACCATTTGAGAAGCAAGGAGCAGCATTAGACAAGAAGAAGAGAGATAGAAACAAAAATATAGCGAGAGGCAGGGCAAAGGAGACAACAAAGGAGACGAGGGCGAGAGGTAGTGGAAGAAAATATAAAAGAGACGGGCGAGAGCGGGCTTGAGTTGTCGAGCGGCGAGAGGGGGAGGCAGCAAATACGGAGGAAAGAGAGATGAAATGGACGTGCGGTAGGCGAGGTCGAGACGCGTTGAAGCTAGAAACAAGCAAAGAAACGGGCGGAAGAACACGCTGGGGGTGTAACGTTCCGAACACGGAGGCGAGAGCGAGCGAGCAGCGGACGGACAAAGGGAAGCGGCGGCTACGGTGGAGCGATCGCGAAGCGAGAGCGAGAGGCGGACGGCAAGGCGCGGCGGCGGAGGTAGAGCCGGTTATATAAAATAATACAGAACCATATTCCGGGAATCGCACACTCCAGCTAGTGTTATACATATAATATAACACGAATCTTATTCCGGGAATCAGAGACTCCAGCCGGGCGTTACACATATAATACAGAACCATATTCCGGGAATCGAACACTCCAACCGGCGTTATACATTTAATATAACACAAATATTACTCCGGGAATCGATTAAATCCAGCGGAAAAGTATATATATATAAACATATACAAAACGTATTCCGGGAATCACATAACCCATTGGCAAAGTATACATATATATCAGTTATATAAGTGGAGCGCTTTATTATAAGAACCAAGCTTTATACAGTGGGACCCCTCCCCAATTGCAATCGGAGAAAAGGTTCAATCGGCGAAGTTTTGTGATGTGCTCCGATCAAAGGTCGGACCCGATCGAGTTATATGCCACAGTTTATTGCTAATCGCATCCGAGTTCCCAATCGCAATCGGAACCTTCCGATTGATCGCACGTCTTTTGTAATATGCTGCAATTGAAGTGGCAGACCCGATGTCGTAATACGATGGAGTTAATAGTTTCAATCGCGTCCGGGATCTTAATCACAATCGGAACTTTCCGATTGATCGCACGACTTTTGTAATATGCTGCGATTGAAGTGGCGGACCCGACCCTGTTATATGCGGGAGTTAATATGTGCAAATCGCATCTGTGTTCTGATCGCAATCGGAATTTTTCTATTGTGTGCCCCGATTGCATTTGTTCAAAGTCTGGACCCGATGGGCTTATAAACCATGAGTAACAAGTTTTTGAAGTCCGACATGATCGCATCGGAACAACCCAATCACATTGGAGAATATAAGAGTTGTGATTGCGATTGGAAGCCCGGACCCGATGGGCTTATAAACTTTGATTAATAAAATTTGAATCCCAATCGCATCGATATTAGTCAATCGCATCGGCAAAGAACAGTGAACAGTGACTCAATCGCATCGGAGTATTTGAAGTTGCGATTGCGATCAATCGCAATCGGAGCAGGAGCGATCAATCGCAATCGGAGGAGAATCAATGCATCAAAAAGTGTGTCAGGTGGGCCCAAAAGGGCATTTGTTAAGTATTATCAAGATTATTCATTGATTATAGTAGAAGTGGCAGTTTCTTGTTAAAACCTTATATAAGGATGCCGAGAGTTGATTTAAGTTAAAAGGCACTGTTATATATATAAAAGGCGAATGTATTAAAGATGTGCTGCGTGGTCTGTGGGTTGTATGTATATGCCTCAGCTTAAGGTGGAGGGCGATTATTAATATACGACTGTGATATATGTCCGTTCCACTTGCAGAATGTTCCACATCAACAAGACACTAATATCATAAAAGGGATTGGAGTTCCTCCAGATTTACAGTCAGCAGATATAAAAGGAACAGTTGCACGCATGCAACAGTTACACCACAGCAGAGGACAGAAAAGACAAAGACACAGTCAGAGAAAAGACAAATGCGCAACAAGCCAAGAGACAAAACGAGTGAGCTGGAGTTCTCATTTAAATTTGAATGTAAATGTTTTATTTAAATTTATATTGTTGCGATGCATTGGCAAGTCTTCGAAAGAGAGCAAATATCCCACTGTAATATTAAAATAAGCACCTACAATTACATTTTTCTGAGTGAGCTTAAAAGAGATGAGAAAGCAGAAGGCAAAGAGACATGGCTGTCCATTTCGAATTCCTAGTGGAATACAAACAGCCATGAAGCTATTTTTGTATAAAACAGGGTAATATCCAAGGGGAGAGAGGTTGACGAAAAAGGAGTGAGAGAAGAAGAGAGTATGTAGCAGAATTAAAGAGAGTTGAAGAGAATAAGCAAGTTGCACGAAGAATGTGAATAAGGAGGAGCTGAGCAAAGAAGAAGAAGGGGCTGAGCAGAGATGATGCAGGTCTGATATAAGAGTTGATGAACAGCAGAGAAGAAGGTACAGAACAGAGCTGATATCCAAGGTAAATCAGCAAGTGTTTTTCTTTTGAAAGAGTAAGGAAGTTAGAGCTTCCCTATCAAGTTGTAGCTTGATAGATGTCAGTTGTAGCTAACTGAGGTAGGAGCCTCCTGTAGGTTGGTGCCTGCAGAAAATAGATGGGAGTTGGAGCTTCCTTGCAAATTGTAGCTTGCAGAATTCAGGTTGGAGCCTCCTGTAGGTTGGTGCCTGCAGAAAATCAGTGGTGAGAGGGAGTTGGAGCTTGCCTTTGCATCACAACAATAATAAGATGTCGTTTTCTCCCTTTATCGGTTTCCACATATATCTCGTGTCTATGTACATGATGTCTATGTGTTGATATGACATATCTATTCTGCTAATACTTGCTGCTAACATATTAAGACTACTGGTACATTATATAATCTGCTTATTAATTTCTGCTCATAAATAAATATTGCTCACACATTATGTTGATCATGAAATGAAGGTGTTAATAAAGTAAAATAAGTTTTAAAGGAAAATTTTTAAAAGTCCATGAATGTGTTAAACTGATTCACCCCCCCCCCCCCCCTCTCAGTTTAACTAAGAGTTCAACAGGGACAGCTGCCCTTGTTCAATTTTTTACAATGAAAAACCAAGGTTGCCACCATCAATAAGAAGAGGTAAGGTAATAAGATGTAATCATCACTGGGAGGTAGACACAAGCAAGACAAAGGCAATAGGCCTGTATGTAAAAGAGAATCAGGGTTTGTTTTGGTTGGTTAACAAAACAGTGGTGACAAGCAAGAGACCATCACAAAGGCTACAAAGACAGAAGCCACCTCAACCCCATCAAAGTACACATTGAATATTTTGTTGCAAAGGATAAATAGGTTTTGAAAGGCTATTAAAGATGACAAAACCTCCTTCTTGAAAGAAGAGGACATACAAAGAGTATCAGTTTGGGAGACTAATGCTTGCAAGTACAATCAAAAGACCTATAGAAGGGATCAACAGCAAATGAAATATAGGCATCTGCAAAAATATCAAAATGGCCGAAGAAAGCAAGTGTATCCCTGATTTCCATATTAGCTATTTAACCCCCAAAAAAAGCCTCCTTGTCAAAGGATTGTTTTGCAAAAATATGACAGAGGCGTAAGTGAAAATTTTGCAAATATATGTCCAAAGTGCTTTTTACAGCGAAATATCAATTAAAAGGCATACTAAAGATATGGGGAGACTTTAACTTTGCAAAAGTGAGTTTGTCTTTTAAAAATTTATTTTTTCAAAAACTATAAAGGGTCTCTTTTAACTTTCCCCCGCATCATTTGCCATTTTCCAAGACAGAAGAAGCCATTGGAGGACAGTTGCAGGGTTTTCAAGCGAAATTGGGAAATTTTCTTGGTGCTATGCACCTAGCCTTCGGTGCTACGCACCGGAGCGAGGCAGATAGTGTAAATTTACACTACGCTACGCGCTCAAAGCCCGGCGTTACGTACCTGGGTCGGCGCTACGCACAAGCTCAGCAAAGACCAGAAAGCGCCCAGGAGACTGTCCATTCTGCCCGGCGCTGCGCTCCGATGACCCGACTGGCCCGACGCTATGCTCCTACCAGAATTCTCCACATTTTTCCAAAGGGCTCCAAATTTTGAAATTTCGTCTTCAAATCTTCTGCAAGCAGAGCTTAAGGTTGATGGGACCTCTTCCTCCTCCCAAGCACTCCTTTTCGTAAAAACAAAGAGGACATCCATAGTAAATTTGGACCAAACCCTGACTATATGAAAATTAGTTTTTTCAGCCCTAGGGTTTGTAAGAAGAAATTGTTTTTTAGTGCAAAAAGGACCGAGTAACTATGAGCTAACCTCCAACACCAAGAGAAAGCCTTGTAAAATTATTTTTCACCGTAGCCTTCATTTTGCAAAGAGTTTACCTACACCACCTATTTTGCCCAAAAACCCTCAAAGAAAGGCCAAAGGTCCCACTGTTGTTTTTTGGACCAGTCATCATGTCAGAGGGAGACAGTCACACCAGTAATGATGAGAGCCATACTCCCACCAAGCCAAAACATCATGGAGGAAAAGAAAAAATATTTGATCCCCTAGACACTACTCCAATCACTTCATCTCCTATGATCCTTTCATGCTTTCAGGATGTAGGGTGCTACAAATTTTGTGAAAGGGTCAAGCAAGTCAGCAGCCATTCAGACTTGACTAGATTATTTTTCTGTAGCTTACAAAATCATCAAGTTAATCTAGCAGGGGTGCAATTTGAGCTCTCATCTGAAATCATTTCCAAAGCAACAAGTATACCAGACATTGGTGAGGTATGGTTCAAACAAAAGAAGTTGGAGTTGAGTTATTATGGGCCCTATTTGAAACCCAGCTATCAACAAAATTGTAAGGTTGTTTTCCCTTTTTCCCATTTTCTAGAGAGGTATGCTACATTAATGAGGCAGATTATCAGTTTTTTCACATGTGAGGGGAGACACTCTCGGATCTACTCATATCATATAAGGTTGCTGATGCATTTTACCAAGGTCAAGATGATGAACCTACCTTACTACCTTTTCCGAAGCATTGATAAAATGGCCTCAGTTGTCAAGAAGAAAAGCTATGACCACCAAATGTCAGGCCTCTTTCACCACTCCCTGATCAAAATTATTGTCCTATATCAGCTAGAGAAGCAAGGAATATCTTGGGAAACCGTCATCTCACATGATGTGTTTATAGACCCCTGGGACTTCATCCAGCAGAACTTGCCTTCCACTTCACAACCATCTACCTCCACTCATCCATCATCTCCCCATGTGCCTTCTCCACAAATAATTTCAACTCTTGTTTCTTCCCCTAATTTTCCAAGTGAAGGGGCTAACAGTAGTCCTAGTGAAGAACAAATAGAAGGCAGAAGTCAGGAGGAAACTGAGACAGGTAATGATGGACAAGGAGGAAGTAGTGGAAAAGAATATGATGAAAATGAAGAAAGCAGTGAAGAGGAGGGAAGTAGCCATGAAGAAAGCAGTGATGGAAAAGGTGAAATTATTAAGCATGATGAAGAGGAAAACAGAGATGAAAGTAGTGAGAAAAATGATGAAGAAGATCAACATGATGAGGAGGACAGCCATCAAAGTTCCCAAGATAGTCAAGGAAAGAGTCATGACAGTCATGACAGCTGTCATGACTGTCTTGACAAAAATAAATCCATGGAGGACAAAGAAAATCAAAGTGAGGCAAGTGCAGAAGATGTCAATCAATCAAAGGATCAAAGTGATGATAGCACTACATCCAAAACTTCCATTGTTGTCCCTCTCACATACACTTATCATAGAGGGAGAAGAGATGTGTTTGCTGCCTCTAAAAGGCAATGGGCCGTCTCCTCTCAAACTGCCAAAACATTGGACAAGGGCAAGGAAAAAATGGAAAATGTTGAGCAGAAGATACAAGTTAGAAGGAGCAAAAGGATCAAGAAGACTTCTCAAGGGCCTCTTTTTTTTATCTAGATAGTGACAATGAGGACCAAGAGATGAGTAATAAGTTGCTCCTCTTAGTGAATGATGCCTAGCTTCAAGAATGGGAAAAGGATTTTGAGAGGGCACAAAGAATTATATACTATTATAAAGAAGAGCACAAGCATTTCAAAGAGGTGAAGAGGGGGCTTGCCTTACAGAAGAAAATGGTCAAACACTTTGCAACGAAGAGCATGCTTGCTAATGCCAAGCTGAAGCAAGCCCTCATAGAGCTAGAAGAGATAAAAAGGACGAAAGTGCATGACAGCCTCAGGATCTTGGCTGATGCTTCTCAATAGGTATCTAAAACCCCTTGAGGGTTCTACACACCAATTTTGAGGCAAATCCGGAAACTTTTGTTTTTTCCAAATTTTGACCCCTAGGAGCACAGCACCCTAGGCGCTATGCAAAAAATTAGGGCATCCCCAGATGCTGAAGTTTACATTTTTGGATTTTTCACATCACCAACAGTCTACCGACAAAATTTCAGGTCAATTGGAGCATTTTTTCCCCCTCAAAAGGTCAAAAAACACCTCAAAATTAACCTTTCTGCCTCCTTTTCAGGCCAGGCACTGCACACAGATCAGTCATAGGAGATTTGATTTTTTGAGCAGGTAAATTGAATCCATTTAGCACAAATCAAGTATTTTTGGAAATTAGACTCATCAATATTTCCAATGAGCCATCACGGGGCCAAATCCGATGCCGGGAAGTGGTCCAAAACTCAGCTGCACCAGACCCTATTTTTTGCTAAAATGGTGCTACGCACAGAGACAGCCTTTTGCCAAAAAGTCAACAAAAGACACTGATTAATGACAAATTGGTTTTTTAATATTTTTTTTGGACAAATCACTCCTGATTTGATTGGGGAGTTATTTTTTTATGTTTTTTATTTATTTCCTTATCTATTATGTGTCTTGGGCCTTGCATGGTCATTAAGCACATTTATGACATTTATGGCTAAATTAGGGTTTCCACCTCCTCATTTTCTCCATAAATAAAGCATGAGGCTCTTACGTATTTTTTGGATTTTGATGACTTATTCTCAATTAATACATAGTCTCTTGGAGTTTTAAAAATAATTTGATGTCTTGGAGCTCATGCATGCCCTTATTTGTTTGTTGATGAAGGAGGATTGTTTGCAGGATCCATAAGCCTGGTTGATGCTGATGTGTTTCTCTTTTGTTCATGTTTTCTATTTTTTCATTATGTTTCCATCTTTCTTTGTTGCAGTAGGACAAAGAATTTAGACTAAGACATGTTTTCTGATGGCACCTTAGATTTGTTTGTTCTTCACTGCCTTAATGTTTTCTTCTGCTAGGATATGTTAGAGAATTCATCTTTTGTTCTTTAAGGATTTCCTGAGCTTGTCTATTTCTTGAATGGTTTAGATCAGTTGGTATCAAGCATGATTTATCGCTAGCCCTACATATTTGTTGCCACTAAAAACTCTATTCTTGAAGTCATCTATTTAAAGCATCATTACTTAGGTTTGTCAAAGAAGTTTGTTTCAATCCTGCTCTTTGCATTTACTTAACTAATTGTTTTAAAGGATCTTCATAGCTATACTCTTGGATGTTCAAGGTTTCTCTCCTTCAATGATTGTAGTTATTTGTGCATATTTAATGTTTTTTGTTCTTGATAAAGAAATCCATGAAACTTGAATAATTTTCTTGCCTTTATGTATTTCATTTAAATGTTTGTCTTGGATAATTATCTGCTTTAAGTCTGAATCAAAGAGTTTAGGATTTCCTCTGCCTTTGATTTCTTCTCTATGCTTATGATTCTTCTAACTCCCTTATTTTAAGTATATGATAGAGAATTCTTTACTTCTCTTTGTCAAACTTTGTTTCTCAAAATTAATGTCCATCTCATGATCCTTCAAACCTCAAAGATCCACCAACCAAGCTAGATTTGCCCTACAATACTCCCTGCTCCATTTATGAACCTATCATGACCTTGTTAGACTCCATTGCCAAATTACTTAACAATATTCCATGTTTTCTATCGAAATCCATCTGAGCCTCATACCCAACCAAAAACAACCAAAATACCCTGTACTTAACATCTAGCCTAAAATCAACCCTAATCAACAAACAAGTTCACATCTTTGCATCTACTAGAGAGATCCCTCTCTGAATCCGGGAAGGCTAGGTCCTTGGATTCCAAAGCTTGGTTTGATGTTACCCCTGTCCATTTGTATCTCAATAAATCTAGCAAATTACGGGGAGCTAAAAATATCCACTTCGTAAATCTAGCTTAGTGAAAAGCTTGTTGGACAATGGGTTCAATGCTCCCTTTGTGTTTCGCGACATGGAATAATTGCCTCTCGTGGATCCTAACTCTGGCGATTATCGTAGAGACTAATGCGTGTGGGTTTTGGTCTAATGACAATCGTGATTCCAACAAGTGGTATCAGAGTGACAGGTCTCAAGTTCGAAACTCACCCAGCTCGCGTTGGGGGGGAGATTGTTGGACATTGGGTTCAACACTCCCCTTGTGTTTCGCGACATGGACTAACCGCCTCTCGTGGATCCTAACTCTGGCGATTGTAGTGGAGACTAATACCTGCGGGTTTTGGTCTAACGAAAATCATGATTCCAACAAAACTTTTCTTCTTTCATTTGTTCAAGCAAATCATCTATTCTTGGGAGTGGGTAATGATTTTTTACCTTAATTTTGTTCAAAGCTTGAAAATCTACACACATGTGTCAAGTTCCATCTTTCTTTGGTATCAAGACTATGGGTGAACCGCATGGCGAGGTGCTTGGCCTTATGATACCTTTATCCAACATATCTTTGATTTTCCTCTTTATTTCAGCATTCTCCATTATTGACTTGTGATACATATCGATGTTTGGAAGAGGACAATCCTACTGCAACAGAATCTCATGTTGAATTTCTCTTTTTGGAGGCAATCCTGTTGGCTCCTGAAACATCTCATGATGCCCATTAACCACATCATATAATTCTCATTTCATCTTAGGATCACATCCCTCAAAATATTCATGATTAACTTCAGCTTGGGCTTAATCATAAGAAGAAAAAAATTCTTACCTGAATTTACCAGCCTCTTTACCTATCCACTATTTACCAAAGCAATGTTTGTCTTCTTGTGGTGTGCTCTAACAATGAAATCCTTGCCATCTTTGAATAAATGATACTTGTTCTCATGGCAATGTAAGATCGCTTTCTTGTCATACAAGTAAGGACTCCCTAATACATTACCAGTTATATCAAGAGGAACCACATCTAATTCAACTATGTCAACAAAGCTTGCAATGATTGCAAACCTTAATATACATTTCCTTGTAACTTGTAAATTTGTATCCTTACAAATCCAACCCAATGGATATGGTTTTGGATGTGGTATGGTCTCAAGGTTAATTTTTTTGACCAAATATTTAGAGATTAAGTTTGCTTGTGACCCACTGCCAAACAGTGTGTCAACCTTGGTATTCTTGGATATGACCCTCACATGAAACAATATTATTCTTTATTCTTCATTTAGAGTGTTTATGTGACAATTTGATGTACTGGTATTGGGTTTAGTTTCAATTTATTTTCCTTTCATGTTCTTCAATCCCATGGTTGTAACTTTAGTCTCATCACCTGAATCAGACACTAAATCATGTTGAGTTGTAGCAGCAGTTTTATGTTTCCCTTTGTTATTGGGTTTCTTTGGCCTCAATTCTGGATGTAATTTCCAACAATGAGTTTCATCATGGCCTTCTTTTGAACAATGTTTACAAGTCACTTTTTCTCCCTCTTTCTTAATAGATGCATTTTTTTTGTTTTTAACTTTTGGGGTCTCTTCCTTAGCTTTACCCTTAAAAGGTTTCTTCCTACCCTCTTCAGGAATGTTCCTCCCTCTAGCTTCTAGATGTGTGGCCTGAACACAAACTTCATCTATACTGGTGGGGTTAAACATAAGAATAGCATGTTTTAGGTAGCTATGTAAGCCTCCAATGTACTTTAACAAGGTGTCTTGGGTCTGCAAATCTACCCCTAATAAAATATCTCTTCTCCTAAATTCCTGGGTGTATTATTGCACATTTTGCCCCTTTAATTACCTAAAGTTATGATAGTTCGTGATGGACTTTTTCATATGAGCTAATGGATAAAACTGTCATTTAATAGCAGCAATAAAATCTAACCATGATATAATAATCTTACCATGATTCTTGATTTCCTCCTGTGTCTTGGCTTCCCACCAAACAAGTGTTGCATCTTCCATTCTCAAAGAAGCTAATTGAATTTTTGTATCATCATCTTGAAGGTTATGTATTCTTAAATAGACCTCCAATTTTTTAATCCAATTATCTAGCTTGTCTGCATTTACTTCACCATTAAGCATTGGAAATTTGAACTTAACATCAAGCTTTAATAAAGGACATTTACCAATGCTCTTGGACTTGTGTGGCTGATGTACTGAAGAAGAGGTAGAATATGATTAGGATGATGATGAGGCTGAAGATGGTGGCCCTCCATTGCCTCCATTTCCTCCATTTCCCTTTGTTTGACTTGTCTTCATCATGTTGCTTGAAGATCATTGTCCTTCCTTTTGGAGCTTAGATCCTTCTCCTTCCAGTCTCGAATTCCTTTCTTGATAAAGGACTCTAACCATCTCAGTCATGTCAGGAAATGCTTTCCTAAACACTCTTTCTTCTTCCTTAGGGTCAACTTCTTCATGAATTTCTCCTTCCTCATGAGGCATGCTTAATGAAGCTTCTACTTCTTTATGAGGTGAACTAGGTGGTGGAGATTCTGGAAATCTTGCTCTCCTTTGCTTTGGCTCCTTTTGAGACCCTCCTGCTTCCACCAGTTTTCCTTCTCCCTTTTTGAGCTTAAGCCTTGTAAGCATTTAAAACTTGCAAACAGCTAAATAATTCTTTGCACTAAACAACACCAGAGAAAAACTTTAGCTCTGATACCATTTGATCTAAAATGACTGTATTAGTTTTGTTGTGCTAAGGGTCTTTCAGTTTTAATAAACGTGTGCATAGTTGGTTCATTAGTTTGCATGATGATTAAGGAGTTTTTCTATGAGTTATAGATGGATTTTTGTGATTTAGAAGCATAAATAACAGTGTAAAACATAGAAATAAGTCACCACATGAAGTTTACACAGCAGGCATGATGAAGCAGTTCACCCCTCCTGGGCTACATCTACTGGTCTAGCTCCCAATGGCTTGTCCATCATTCATTATGCTCAAAAGTTTTCTATTACATGTAGTTACAGTGCTCTAATGGTTTTTTTATCTGCACCAATGGCTTCAGAATGCTCCAATTATTCAAAAATGACTCTTCATTCACTCAAATTGGTCGAAAATTGAGCCTCCTACACTTTTGCCCAATATCTCCTAGTAAAACTCCACTAAATGTGGAGAACTCCAGTTAACTGGAGTTAATTTTGGGTTGATCACCAAATTTGGCACGCCCCTAACTCCTTCGCCGATTAAACCACACATTAAATGTAATGATTAGGGTGGTAGCCACATGCGCACCCCCCAACTTTAATAAACCTGATGGTTTAGTGGAACCCCACTTGAACTGCAGTTAGAAGACGGTTGGGTTGTTGTTGGCTTGAGCTAACCGTGGTGGTTGGCTTGGAGTTTTTCATGCCATGTGAATTCTTATGGGATCCTTTGGTGGGTTAGGATCTTCGGGTGTTCCCAACCCCCAAATTTGAATGCAGTCAACCATAAATTAAACTTGTGAACCATAAGGTTAAGGAACAACACGTAGAGTAGTTAGTAGACCTTTGCATGCGCCTGGAGGGAGGTGAGGGGGTTGAGCCCCTGCGCCCTCCACAAAATTTTATAATGAAGTTTCAGGGCCACGTGGTGGCCTCAGGGCTTGCCACGTGGCACCCTCTCATTGGCTCGAACAAAACCTTAACCCAATAACACTATGACACTTGTCAACATTTGGTGGATCCGGTGTAAGGAATATTTTGAGGAATATTCTATTTTTTTGTTGACTGTGCAGCCCTATCAAACTTGGTCAAACTGTAGTAATTTTACCTATTTTCCATTTCGATCAAAACGCAATATATTTCTCATACGACATCAGTTTTTTTAACCGTTCACGACGCCAAAATCAGGAAGACGAGATCTACGCAACCATCCTAGTTTCAACCCAATCCTGTAACTTTGAATTTTGAGCAAAACTTATGAACTCCTAATCACCAACTTGCACTACCTCTGATAGTGAAAATCCATCATGTTTTCCATGTATTTTTTGCTTAAAAAGTATGTGAAATATGTTGATCATGTGATTGATCAGTATATATTGGAGGTGGAACTAGAAGGAGAATTCTAGCAGGTACCTCAGTGCATTTTGCAGCGAAAGATGGTCACGCTTCAGAATCAAGCAATCGAGCAATTTAAATTTCAATGGAAGCACTTTGGGCCCGATGAAGCTACATGGGAGATGGTTGATTAGATGCGGGCTATGTATCCTTCTCTATTCGCTGGTTGAACGAATGTTTTTGGTATATGTTTTGGTTATGTCTATATATGCATATGTATAATGTAAATACTACGTCAATTTGTGTTATAAAGCTCTAATAAGCAGTATGGTGTTCATGATATGTTGGTTTTTTTTTCAACAGTGGATATGATGTAAATGTTGCATCGAGTTGTGTTATAAAGCTCCATGGGTAGCATGTGTTTTGTTGGTTTTATAAGTGTCATTGAACACCAAGGATGGTGTTCCCCCAAGGGGGATGCTTATGTAACAACCCTAGTTAAAAAATCCATGTAATAAAGTTAATAAAAGAAAAAATAAGACCAAGGTCATGGGACATGTATTCCAAGTTGAATGTTGGGAAAAAACATAGTGACGGGGATCATTGGTGAATAATTAATGGCTATGGAAAGTGGAAAAGGAAAAGAGGCATTAAATGGCATTTTATTTATGAAAATAATGGAAATTAGGAGAAAAGGAAGGTGAAAGGTCACAATTGCATGTGAGGAGGAAAATGAAGGAAAATAATGGAAATTGAAGAAAATGGAGGCGTCAATGATAAAAAGGCTTTTGAGGATTAGTTCACAACATTTTTTTAGTTTTAGCTTGGAGCTCTCTCTCATACTCTTGCACACTTAGTGTTTCTTGGAGAAATCTTGGAGGATTTTTGGCATACTTTGGATTTGGAGCAAGAAGGCAAAGGAAAAGCAGGAAAGCGCAAGGGGACAACGGGATCAATAGCTACAATGGGTTTTCTTTGTAGGTACAAAGTTGCATGTATGATTTCCTTGCTAGTTTTGGCATGCATGGCATATGCATGCGGTTGTTTGGTTATGATCTATCATTGGCATGGAGGATTTCTTGGATTGATAGTGGTTTTTCCTAGCCTTACCATTTCCTAGATAGCCATGGTATTATGGGGTTTCCCTTTTACTTTCTGATTGGTGCTCATGTTCCTTATGGTTGTGGGTTGAGTTATTAGTTCTTGGATCCTTGGCTGGACAAACGCTCTGGAAGCCCTATAACAACTTGGGTTGAGTTACTAGTCCTAGAAGCCTTGGTTGGACAAACGCCTTGGAGCTCTTGGTGGGTTGAGTTACTGGTCCTGGAAGCCTTGGTTGGATAAATGCCTTGGAGCTCTTGGTGGGTTGAGTTACTAGTCCTGGAAGCCTTGGTTGGACAAACGCTCTGGAGCTCTTGGTGGGTTGATTTACTAGTCTTGGAAGCCTTGGTTGGACAAACGCTCTGGAGCCTCGCAACAGTTGTGGGTTGAGTTACTAGTCATGGAGTTAGGTTGGAAAAGACGCATTGGAGCCATAGAAAACTTAGGTAGAGACCGATTTGGTGATTGTTTGTGATGTACGACCGTGAGGTGGAATCACTGGTTGAGGGTTGAGGTGGTTTGGCCTCTGGAAACCCTAGTTTGGTTTTGTTTGGTTTATTCCACGATATCCCGACGTGAGGGTGATTGGTTGAAAGAAAGATTTAGTTCAGCCTAATCTATGGCTAAGTGGTACATGGAAGTCCCTGACTTTGTTGGATTTGCATATATTAATAAGAACTCTTTTCCTCTTGTATTTCATGAGTAAATGTACTTTTTATTATGTGGCTTTAATGGTTGTTCCATCATTGATATTTCCTTGATTATATGTTGGTTATAAACATGGTTTATGACAGACTTAAGTTATGGCTCTCACATGTTTTGGTTAGTAAATGAAACGTTAATGAATACATGACCTAATAGATGATATTGCAACTATTATGAGAGGGCATCAGGCCTTCTTCAAAATTCTCAGATAAGTATGAGACCTCTATGTTTAGATGTATATTTATGACCTGTAGATTACATGTTCATGATGTGTTTGACGGAATGTATGTCATGGATAGGCTTGGTTAGGTTAAGTCCTTGATCAAGTTTTGTGTTAAAAGCTTTGTCTTTGTGTCATTTATTGTTTTATCCTAGTCCTAAAAAATTGGTTTGGATCCTAGCCCTAAAAAAGTGGCTCAAATCTCGTGGTCACAGACATAGAACTAGCGGAAAAGGACTGCAATCTCTCCCTAGCAGATTTTTGCATGTGACTGAAGGCCTTCAGTCTCTCCCTTGCATGTGACTAGGGGTTCAGGTCAGTGAAAAACAAAGTTAGCCCAGGGTTTGGGCACCTAGAAGGGTGGTTTAGCCCTTGGGGGTCCTATAGTACCTGAGGGAAGATAGTAAGGTTTAGGTTGTGTCAATTCCACTTCCTAAAGGTGATCTAGGAGGTCGAGTCATATTATAGTAACTCTTCATCACATATTTACCCCGGTGGACCGGTAAGCTTGGGTAAGTGTGGCAGGAGGGTGTTATAGATGTTGACTTGGCTTTCGAGTGTAGGGGGGTCTTCACATTGGCTGCCACAAGCAAGGAAATTCCCTCCTTCAGTACTTTTCAAACTTGAAAATTTGCCCCCTCATTTCCTATAATGCTTCAATGCCAAAATACCTTTCATTCAGTTCAAAACCAAGCTCAAATTGAGTGTGATTTGGTGTTAAAAAAAGTCTGCCAATTGTTGGTTCGTGGATGAATCAACAAGTTGAGGGGGAAATTAAGAAATTTTGGCTACTATTGTTGACCTTCATGGTTGTGGTGAAATGGGTGCCCTCTTTATTAAAGAAATTTGGCTCTAAATGTGCCCAATTTTTCCTCTTTCAGGTATTGATTTTAAGGTCAATATTGATTTTAAGCACCAAAGAGTGTCTCATCTTAAGGTTTTCATTGAAAAATATGGTTGAGTTTATAATTGGAACCCCTATGGTTGCAAACTATATTTTTACATCACATTTAGATTATTTCCAAGTGAATTTTTGACTCTAAATGTGGAAGTTATGGCAATTTTGACTCATCTATTGTATCAAACACTTAGGCATACAACTATTTTGATTATGGACCTTTATCAAACATTTTGCATCCCATTCTTCACATCTCTTGCTTTACTAAGAGACTTCCAAAACACCTAATATATCAGGGGAATGGAATCTAGAAATAAAACTATATCCAAAAAATTCAAGCAAACAAATAACCTCCATAAGGTGATCTCTGTTTTTTAGAGAATGCTTAGAATATGGACTCGAGTGGTAGAAAGTACTTAAAAATAAACTTAAAACAATCAAAATTATTTTTGCATGTTAAAAATAGGCTTAAATCAATCAAAATCTTCCATTTTTGTTTCAAAAGTCCTTATAAAAACAAGCTAAAGTGAAAACATACATTACAAACATGATCAAACCATAAACAATTTAATGTTTAACAACCTTCCTTATAAAAAAAAACTAAAATGAAAATCTGCATTAAAATAAAAATAAATACCTTAAAATAAATAAAATAATGTTTAAAACTTGAAATATAAAAATGGTATGATGAATAACCAAAAATTACAAAATATGACCGCAAGTACAAAAATTACAAAACCTAAACAAACATATAACTACCAATAACAAACGATCACAAAACCTCAATGTTTCCAACTCAAAGAAAGCCCAAGTGAATTTAACTTAAATCCAAAGAATCAGAAATTAAAAATCAAGGATACCAACCACTATGAGCCTCATTTGTCAAATTCAAAATTGAAATGAAACATTATAATAATAAAAAATAAAATTTAAATCTATATTAACACAAAATAAAAATCCACAATAACACTAAAAGTCAATGAAATACATGACTAAATACCAACCAATTGACATCACTTAAAATATTTAAGCTTCCTCTTGTTGCTTCTACCTAAACTTAGATAAAAAATAAACAATCTCAGATTTAAAAAAATCATATTTTTATTTTAAAAAATAAAATAAAATATTTAATTAAAATATACGAGAATAATTTAAATCAATTAAAAATAAAATGAAAAGATCTACCTCAAGCGATCACAAAAGCTTTGAAAAACCCACCAAATCTAATGGTGGGTGAATTTCAGAGAATAAGCAAATATAATTGTTTTCCCAAACAAGGGGTTTGAATAGACCACAATTAATCGCTATATCGCTTTCTTACCCAATTGCTAGATAATAATTTTTTTTTGGGTTTATGTAAGATAAATAATTTACCCTTCCAAAACATTCAGATGGATTAAAAAAAAAAACAAAAGTCGATCAAAGGTTAGTACTACTTTAAAAAATTAGCGTAATTATAAGTGTTACCTTTAAGGTTAAAGTGATATTAAAACATCTATCTTTTAAAAAAAATAAAAAATCAGAAGTCGATCAAAGGTAAAATCAGAAGTCGATCAAAGGTAAAATCAGAAGTCGATCAAAGGTTAGTACTTTATAGCATTAAAAAGTTAGTGTAATTTTACGTGTTACCTTTAAGGTTAAAGTGAGATTAAAACATTTATCTTTACAAAAAGGTGGAGTAAATTATCATTAAGATTCGTGCGTTGAGTACAATATGTTTTACCTTTACCAAAAAGGTTGGTTAATTTTCTCTTTTACGATTCACGTGAGATGAAAACTTTAGCTTTACTTTCTCTTTTACAGTTCACGTGATTATTACTTTCGCTTTTTCCGTTCACGTGATTAAAACTTTACCTTTACAGAACATGGGTAAATCCTTTGTCATCATCTTATTGATACTTACCTTTACCAATCACCGGGTAAATTTGCAAAAAGGCGCAAAAGGCGGGAAAATTTGTGTGATTATTTATTTAAATTAAAATTGGTGCGATTGTTTATTTAAATTATTTTTATTAAATGTATTTTTAAACATATTTTTTAAAGTTCTTTATTTATATTCCAGATTAAACATATTTTTTTTAAGTTATTTATATTCAAGATTAAAACCTATCTAATAACCATAAACCATCCATTATGTCAATATTGAATTTATATTTATTTAAATTCAAGATTACATTTTCAGAATACCAATGCATGCTAAATATATAAATATATATATCCAATATATATCCAATAACCAAGAATGCCGTTGAACCATTATGTCAATATTTATTTAAATTCAAGATTAAATTTTCAGAATACCAATGCATGCTAAATATATATATCCAATAACCCAGAATGCCGTTGAACCGCTCTGCCTGATAATAACCTAATCATCATATTTCATAGCATAATATCTCATTATTATATCTTAATCATTATATTTTATAACACTATTTGATGAGATTTCCAGATTTATTTGATTATTAAAACAAATTACTGTTAACGGCTACCCAAGTAATCCCTCAATATAATCACAGTACAGCTACAGTTAACAGTTTAGGGTATTAAACCCTCAAAAGACATGAGATTTAACAGGAGAATTTGCAGACTCGAACAGCATTTAACAGTGATTTGATATATAACAGTATTTCACATTACATGCAGGTTCTTTGTTTCCTTTTTTCTTTGTTTCTTTCTTTCTTTATCTACAAGACATGGGACGTTGCTCTCCTCCTTCGGAGAAGATGTCAAATAAACTGCAATTAGTGCTTGCAAAATCTCTTTCCTGGTTCTCATCATCCGCATACTCAAAATAGTCAGGCGCCTGCAGCTGCTGCAACATGAACCAGTTGCTGTAACTATTAGCAGCAAGCTGGTCTTCAAGCTGCCACAACCCTTCCAAATTACAAGCAGCGTCTGACTCTCCCAAGACCTGGCTCTCCGCTACAGCAGAATACGCGTCCTCGTACACAGAAGGGCTGGGCGGAATGCCGAGCTCATCATCCGAAGCTCTCAGCAGGTAACTCATTTCATCCATATGCGAGAGGTCGGGGGATCGAATCTCCTCGCCTCTGCTAGAACTGCTGATTTCTTTATTCGAGAGGTCGGGGGATCGAACCTCCTCGCCTCCGCTGGAACTACTGATTTCTTTATTATTCGAGAGGTCGGGGGATCGAATCCCCTCGCCTCTGCTGGAACTGCTGATTTCTTCCTCCAGACTCTTCATAACACCGCAAAGAACCTCTTCCTCGGCCACAAACTCTTCACCATTCCGCTCCTCGCAGTCTCCCTCTTCCTCCTCCAGAATATTGATCAGCTCCTCCGCCCGAGCGCTCAGCCCGTGAAAAAAACGCTTCAGCCGCGGCGAGCTGCTCTCTGCCTCCTCTTCGTCTCCCTCCCTAGCATGCTTACTACCAGAACTAGACATCATCTCCCTGAGATTCGAACCTCCGACGTCAATAAACTCGCGAGATCTTTGAAACGGTAACTCGGTCACCGCTGGTATAAATAGAGCGGGGGCAGCGATACCGATCAAGATTTAATAATAATAATTATTATTATTTATTATTAGTGGGGGAACGTTGGAAGCACGCACCGATGTGCCTGGGGAATGGGCAACCACTCAGGCGAACTCTACATAGCGTGACAGTTGTACGGAGTCCAGGCTGGCAGGCGTGATCTGACATGCTGCATGCCGTGACACGTGGATCCGAATTTTAAAAAACCTGCAAGATTCCCATTTTTCCCACCACACCTGTTGGACGGACCGTTTACCCACGTCCTTTTGCCGACGTGGACGTCGCTTTAGTCAAGGATAGCAGAGAAACTGGCGGTGGCAGAGGCGCCTTTTTTAGCGTAATATGCGCGGCAGATGCCATCGTGGACACCGAGGCCTGCACAGTTTTGGGGCTTTCTGTTTCCGAGTCCCGACGTATTTAGCGGATATATTGTATCTCCACTCAACAGATATGGTTGGAACTGAATTTAGAAAATTAAATAAACCACTAAAGTGCAACCGGCAGTACCACCCACGCTCGGGAAAATTATATTTTATTAAATATTAAATTTTGAAAATGCAGTCAAGGATCTCATTGATAAACCCTGGACACGTGCATCTGTAACTCCGATTTTCTTTCCACCGAAATAGGTGGACATTGAACCTAGTTTTCAACTACCATGTGACCCTGCCCCCCAACGCATGAGGCTCCTCCACCTAAAAGGCAGAAAATGCCCCCCAACCATACCTGAAAAGTCAGACCCTACCAACCCAACTAAGGTTGGTCTGGCTTCAATTTCTTGAAAGAGTTTTTTAAGTTTCATCTTTGATACAACTCAACTTAAACATACAGTTTCCATCTTTCTAGAAGAAATGTTTACCTTTAAGTAATCCAATTTGTAAAACAAACAACTTGAGATGAGATTCTATTTTTTATCTCTTTTTGGCATTTTATAAAGAAATGGATGGGTGAGAATTTCCTTACATTTTTTACATTTATAATGTGGAGGAATAACATATTTACATTTCATAGGTAATCCAATTTGTAAAACAAACAACTTTGGGATGAGATTCCATTTTTTTATCTCTTTTTGGCATTTTTCAGAAAAGGATGAGTGAGAATTAATTTTTTCTATGTGGAGAGTAACATATTTACATTTCATATATTATGTTGTGAAATTGTTGTATGGAATGGTATTTTATATTACAAACAAAAAAGATTTATATATCAATTTGATATCTAGTACGATATCTAGTACATAGTATATTGTGATCTATTTACAAATTTATTGGTTAATTAAAAACCAGCATAGATCTATTTTAAGTAAGGATCTAAGATGAGTCAAGAGACATCGAATTTCTTCACACTCAAACTTTTTTAGAGTGCAAAATAAATGTGCTATATTTCATTGTTTAAATCGTATTTTTGAATTATAAATAAAGTATATATAGGACCAAAGAAAAAATTTAACCATAAAAACTTAATTTTTTTCTATATATAGATAGATATATGTGAAATTGATATTGGCATAAATTAGTTTACATAGATCTTCAAAAGTATAAGATTTAAACATGTGATTCACACATTTTTTTACTTCTAGTTACTTTACAACATATTCATTTTTTTTAATTATAGTGGACATTATTTTTCTATTTAGAACGTAATTTTTAATTTTATTTTTATAAAGGAATACGAACCGACGAACGAACTTACACATACCTTCCTACTGGGTTGTAGAATGAACCTCTGGACTCAATGTGTCAATTGTTACAATTATGCTATACAATGTCTCTCATTTTTTGAGCTCAGAGGCTCATTCTACACCCCAATGTGAAGACGATATATAAGTATGTTCGTCCCTCTTAAAATAAAATTAAAATTTTCTCTAAACATAAAACAATGTCGGCTATTATAATAATAATAATAATATGCATATTTAATTAATTGTCTATATGATTTAATATAATTTTATGTAAAATAATTAGAAGCAAAAATGAAATATGGGAGTAAGATGTTTAAACCTTATATTTTTCAAAAAATATATTAACACGTGATATCAACTTCTTATATATCTACATATAGAAAAAAAATATTAAAATAAAATATTTTAATGTTGTATAGAATAAAATAACCAATGTAGGTTATGAATAAAATATTTTAATATGAATTAATATTGACATATGCTTAAAAATATATTAATAACAAAAAAGTCAATTTAATGTGGGATGATAAAATGACTCAATGCACATGTTATGCAGTCTATATAACATTCAAAAATACAATTTAAATAATAAAAATTTACACATTGTTTTTTGAACTCTAACATAAGTTTACACCTAAAGAAATTTAGTCTCTCTAGACTCATGTTAGATTCATGATTAATCTATACCAGTTATATGTAATTCTGTGATTCTTCCCTTCAAAATAAATAACAGTATCAACTTTAATTTAAAGTTGGTTTGTATTGAAATTACATTTTTATTAAGTTCTAACCAATAATGCTTATTGATGCAGGGGCTTTAGACACTAGCCAGCAATGTAGGAGTTTTGTCCACATGTTGTGTGTGGCTAGGAGGGTTTGGAAACAGTCGAATTATCACAGCTAGGTGTCAATACCTTAGCTGATTGTATTATTATATCAGTTAGAGTCATAGAAGTTGAATAGCTCAGTTAGTCTAGCCGTCATATTTCAGTTAGTTGAATCGTTTTAATTAAGACTGTTGATTTCCTGAAACGGTCCTCTCAGAGGAACCGAAGAGTCGTAGGTTTCTGTGTATAATTGTAAACCCTCGGATGTATGAGGGGGACAGGAAGAAGAGAGGAGACTCTGTAATAAACTCTGTGTATGGAGAAATTTCTTCCGGTTGAATAAAAATCAAGTCCTGTTGATTTCCAAACTGCCTGTATTTATAATAGTGAAGAATGGTTTAACTGTGGGGCGATTGTGTAAGGGTAATTTCGTTCTCTGTCCTTGAACCCCCTTAATTTACCCGAATAAACCTTGCTAAATCCATGCTACCCGCAGGCGGGCCTGTGTAGAAGAAGTGTGGCCGTGACGCTGTTTGATTTGGTAGATTCCCACTTCATAAAGAAATAGAGGCGTTGTTTTCGAACTGGAACCGTAGTCTGGACGCAAGTTAAATAAACAAAGGAATAACGTAACCCCGCGTTTACCCTGGTCGATCACTGTAGCAAAACCGTGAGAGGTTTTGAAAAGTGGGTTGCTCATATCGCACCACCTTTGGTGAAAAGGCGGTATTTTCTGAATCGGAGTGATTCCATAGAACCATCGACGCGTGGCATCGATCGGAGGTACAAAACCACCTTTCCGTATTCTCATCGCGCGTTAAAAATCTGACGCTGGGGGCCGAGCGATATCAACGAGGGTCGTCGATCTGGAGCGGGATCATCGGATGGTGGTCTAGCGACGAAGATGCATGAGATTTAACACAAGGTACGACGCGCGTTTTTGATTGGGCCATTGATATACAAGTGGGACCGGCCGAAGGCCTATTGTAACGCCTGTTAATTATAAGGTGTTGGGGTATTATATAAGGCGCAGAGATTAATTTTAATTACAAAGGTTCGTTATAAAGCCAATGTTAATATATAACGCGCGAAGGTATGAACTTTGGTTATAAAGCTAGAAATTAAGATAGATACCATTTGATATTCAAAGCTGTTGAATATAGTTATTTATCAATTTTCTCCAAAATTGATAAATAAAATTTTCCAAGGAGTTGTAAGTGGACCACGTGGAGCCAAAGGAAGAGGGAAAAAGGAAAGGGAATTGACTTTCAGTTGCGTGACTGCGATCATTTGTGGTATCAGAGCAAGTCTGAAGTTGTTTTGCTGACATGGCAATCCGAGTTGGTAGAGGTGCTGGCAGAAGAAGACCTGTTGCCAACGCAGAGGTGTTGGGAATGTTGCAGAGGGTCGAGGTCAGAATGGATGCCATGGAGCAAAGATAGCCCAGAGTCCTGAAGACATCAGTGAACCTGAGACAGAAGAAGCAGAAGAAAATGTTGAGATTCCTCCTGACATGAGGCTCCTTAGAACTGTTCTGGGGTCTGCAGTTAAGCCCAGAATTGAAGTGTCAAGCTATGCAGGGGGACTGAATCCAGAAGAACTGGTGGACTGGATGAATGAATTGAAAAAGTGCTTCGATTATGAAGAAATAAGTGAAGATAAGAAGGTCAAGTTTGCAGTAACAAAGCTGAAAGGACATGCTGCACTTTGGTGGGATGGAGTGCAGGCAGAGAGGAGGAGAGTTGTCAAGCAAACTATCAAGAGCTGGACCAGAATGATGGCCAAGTTAAAAGGTAAATTCTTGCCTAGTGATTACTAGCTAACATTATATAAACAAATGCAGAACCTGAGACAGAGGTTGCTGACAGTAAAAGAGTACACAGAGGAATTCTATAGAGTAAGCATAAGGGCTGGGCAATTCCAAGACACACCAGAGAAGACTGCCAGATATGTGAATGGTCTCAAGCTGGAGATCCAAGATGAGATTGGTCTCCTGTCTCCTAGGACAGTGGAAGAGGCCTATCAAATGGCCTTGAAAGCAGAGGAGAAACTCTTGAGGAAATAGTCTGCCAAGAAGAGAGGTACCTTCTGAGGAAAGGGAAGTCAGGGTGGTAGAGGAAAGCCTACTACACCCAGGGATGGAGCTAGTAGTAGCTCACCTCAGAATGCATCTACAGAGGATGATGCAAAGGGCAGAAGGGGTTCTTACAGAGGAAAAGGAAGAGGGGGCAGAGACAGAGGCAGAGGTAGAGAATTGAGGTGTTATAGATGTCAGCAAGTGGGACATAAGCACTATGAATGTCTAGAGAATGTGGGTGCTGGTCCAAGGAATGTTGTTGTTGCCCAGATAGGAGAAGAGGCAGAGATTGAAGAAGAAATTCTCCCAGAAAGGGGAGAATCCTTGGTGGTGAATAAGGTCCTGTTGAAGCAAGCCAAAGAGGTCACTGAGCCTGCACAAAGAAAGACTTTGTTTAGGAGCATATGCAAAGTCCAAGGGAAATGCTGCCAGCTAGTCATTGATAGTGGCAGCACAAACAATCTGGTTTCCACTGAGGTAATAGAAAAGTTGAAGCTGAAGACAAGGGAGCATCCAACTCCCTACAGGGTGTCCTGGCTGCACAAAGGGCACCAGCTGGTTGTAAAAGAACAGTGTGAGATAGAGCTGCAAATGGGCAAATACAAAGATAAGGTCATGTGTGATGTAATGCCCATGGATGTGTGTCATATACTGCTGGGTAGACCTTGGCAGTTTGACAGAGCAGCAGTGCATGATGGCAAGAAGAACACTTACAAGTTCTTCAAGGATGGGGTACATCATACATTGATTCCCATGGAAGAAGGAGAGCCATCCAGCAGAGCGACTGATCCAAAGACCTTGTTGTTGAGCGGGAAGGAATATCTGCAGTAGATAGAAGAAGACGAGGTAAGCTTTGCTTTAGTTTGCAAGCCTAAAGTAGTTCTTACTTCCACAAAGATTTCTGATTTACCAGTAGAGATATAAGAGATGTTAGATGATTACTGTGACATTTTTGTGGATGATTTACCTGATGAGATGCCACCTGTGACGAAGATCAGCCATCAGATAGGTTTTATCCTTAGTTCAAATCTGGCAAACAAGGCAGCCTACAGAATGACTCCCAAGGAAAATGAGGAAATCAGGAGACAAGTACAGGAGTTGGTGGATAAAGGACTGATCAGAGAAAGTCTGAGTCCATGTGCAGTGCCAGCCGTTTTGAGCCCAAAGAAAGATGGAGGCTGGAGGATGTGTACTGATTCTAGAGCAATTAATAAGATCACAATCAGGTACAGATTCCCTTTGCCCAGAATTGAGGATTTAATGGACTGTTTGAGTGGTGCTATATATTTCTCAAAGATAGATTTAAAGAGTGGATATCATCAAATTAGAATAAGAGAGGGTGATGAGTGGAAAACTACCTTTAAAACAAATTAAGGGTTATATGAATGGATGGTAATGCCTTTTGGGTTGTCAAATGAACCTAGCACTTTTATGAGACGTATGAATGAAGTGTTGAAAGAATTCATTGGTAAGTTTGTGATAGTATATCTGGATGATATATTAGTTTTCAGCAGAACTAGAGAAGAACATTTAAGGCATCTTAATCATGTTTTGAAGAAGCTGCACCAAGAGAAGCTACTGATAAATTTGAAGAAATGCTCATTCATGAAGGAAGAGTTGGTGTATTTGGGGTTTGTTGTTTCTGCAGAAGGATTGAAGATGGACCCGGAAAAGGTTAAGGCAATTGTGGAGTGGCCTTAACCCAGGAATGTTTTTGAGGTAAGAAGTTTCCATGGACTTGCTAGTTTTTACAGAAAGTTTATAAGAAACTTCAGTAAGATTAATGCACCCATAATAGAAACAATAAAGAATAACAAACAACCATTTAAGTGGACTGCCGAAGCAGAAAGGAATTTTAAGTTGCTGAAGCAAAAGATAATAGAGAAGCCTGTTTTGATTCTGCCTGATTTTACAAAGCCATTCCAAGTAAAATGTGATGCCAGTGGAGAGGCCATTGGAGCTATGTTGAGTCAGGATGATAGGCCGGTGGCATATTTCAGTGAGAAACTGAATGACACCAGAAGAAAGTATTCCTATTATGAGAAGGAATTCTATGCAATTGTTCAGGCACTGAAGAAGTGGAGACATTATTTGATGTCCAGGGAATTTGTATTATATTCTGACAATCATGCTTTGCAGTATATTGTATAGCAGCCCAAGTTGAAACATAAGCATGCTAAATGGGTTGAGTATCTCCAAAGTTTTAATTTTGTTTTGAAACATATAAGTGGCCAAGCCAATAAAGTAGCTGATGCTTTGAGTAGGAGGCACATGCTTGTTCAGGAAACTAATTTTGAAGTTATAGGGTTTGATTTTCTGAAAGAATTGTATAAAACATACCCAGATTTTAAAGAAGCATTTGAGGCATGTAGTAACCCTGTTTTAATAGATAGAAGCCAGTGGCTGGATTATTTCTTGCAAGAGGACTTACTATTCAGAAGAAGCCAACTGTGTGTACCAAAATGTTCCATGAGGGAAAATTTGATCAAGGAGAAGCATAGTGGTGGACTTGTTGGACACTTTGGTACTGATAAGACTTATGAGCACCTGAGTCACTTTTATTTCTGGCCCAAGATGAGAGCAGAAGTGGAAAATTTTGTGAAGAATTGCAAGATTTGTCAATATGCCAAAGGAAGGAGCCAGAATGCAGGATTGTACACTCCCTTACCTATTCCAGACAGGCCTTGGGACATGGTGAGTATGAATTTTGTTCTAGGATTTCCCAAGATTCAAAGAGGGAATGATGCAGTCTTTGTTGTGGTGGACAGATTCTCCAAAATGGCACATTTTATTCCATGTTACAAAACTAGTGATGCCACCCATGTTGCTAACTTGTTCTTCAAGGAAGTTGTTAGATTGCATGGGTTGCCCAAGAGTATTGTTTCAGACAGAGACACCAGATTTGTGGGGCACTTTTGGAGGACACTGTGGAAGAAAATTGGTACCAAACTAAGTTTCAGCTCAGCTTATCATCCTCAAATTGATGGACAAACTGAGGTAGTGAATAGGAGTCTGGGAAATTTGTTGAGAAGTCTTGCAGGAGAGCATCCCAAGCAGTGGGATCATATTTTGCCCCAGGCATAATATGCATATAATGACTCACCAAATAGGAGCACAGGGCAGAGTCCAATTCATATTGTTTATGGAATGCATCCCAGAGGAATATCAGAGTTGAGGAATCTGGGAAGAGCAGAGCTAAGGAGTGCAGATGGTGAGGAATTTGCTTCTGAGATCCAGGCCATACATGAACAAGTGAAACAACAACTACAAGGCAGCAGCGCCAAATACAAAAACAGAGCAGACTTGAGTAGAAAAGAAGTTCGTTTTGAAGTAGGAGATCAGGTTTTGGCACACTTGAGAAAGGAGAGATTCCCAAAGAAGCAGTACAACAAATTGAAGTTCAAGAAGATTGGACCATGCAAGATACTTAGGAAGTTTTCTGCAAATTCTTATGAGATTGAATTACCTTCTGATGTTGGAATATCTCCTATTTTTAATGTTGCAGATTTGTACAAGTATGAAGATGATGGTGCAGAAGAAAGAGCAGCAGACAAGGAACAGATTGATTGGAGAGAGCAGTTGCCACCAGCATAGCCATTGCAACCAGAGAAGATATTGGACAAAAGAGTGTTCAGAAGGACAAGAGGACGAGAGTACTTTCAGTACTTGATCAAATGGAAAGATAAACCAGATGAAGATGCGACCTGGATGACTGAAGAAATGTTGCAGAAGATAGGCAGATCAGTGGAAGAGCTCATGGACAGGAGTCCATGAAGAAAATTTCCCTCGGGAGTTTGATGCAGGGGCATTAGACACTAGCCAGCAATGTAGGAGTTTTGTCCACATGTTGTGGCTAGGAGGGTTTGGAAACAGTCGAATTATCACAGCTAGGTGTCAATACCTTAGCTGATTGTATTATTATATCAGTTAGAGTCATAGAAGTTGAATAGCTCAGTTAGTTTAGCTGTCATATTTCAGTTAGTTGAATCGTTTTAATTAAGACTGTTGATTTCCTAAAATGGTCCTTTCAGAGGAACCGAAGAGTCGTAGGTTTATGTGTATAATTGTAAACCCTCGGATGTATGAGGGGGACAGGAAGAAGAGAGGAGACTCTGTAATAAACTCTGTGTATGGAGAAATTGCTTCTGGTTGAATAAAAATCAAGTCATGTTGATTTCCAAACTGCCTGTATTTATAATAGTGAAGAATGGTTTAACTGTGGGGCGATGTGTAAGGGTAATTCCGTTCTGTGTCCTTGAACCCCCTTAATTTACCCGAATAAACCTTGCTAAATCCATGCTACCCACAGGCGGGCCTATGTAGAAGAAGTGTGGCCGTGACGCTGTTTGATTTGGTAGATTCCCGCTTCATAAAGAAATAGAGGCGTTGTTTTCGAACTGGAACTGTAGTCTGGACGCGAGTTAAATAAACAAAGGAATAATGTAACCCCGTGTTTACCTTAGTCGATCACTGTAGCAAAACCGCGAGTGGTTTTGAAAAGTGGGTTGCTCATATCGCACCACCTTTGGTGAAAAGGCAGTATTTTCTGAATCGGAGCGATTCCATAGAACCGTCGACGCGTGGCATCGACTGGAGGTACAAAACCACCTTTCTGTATTCTCATCACGCGTTAAAAATCCGATGCTGGGGGCCGAGCGATATCGACGAGGGCCGTCGATCTGGAGCGGGATCATCGGACGGTGGTCGAGCGACGAAGATGCATGAGATTTAACACAAGGTACGATGCGCGCTTTTGATTGGGCCATTGATATACAAGTGGCACCGGCTGAAGGCCTTTTGTAACGCCTGTTAATTATAAGGTGTCGGGGTATTATATAAGGCGCAGAGATTAGTTTAAATTACAAAGGTTCGTTATAAAGCCAATGTTAATATATAACGCGCGAAGGTATGAACTTTGGTTATAAAGCTAGAAATTAAGATAGATACCATTTGATATTCAAAGCTGTTGAATATAGTTATTTATCAATTTTCTCCAAAATTGATAAATAAAATTTGCCAAGGAGTTGTAAGTGGACCACGTGGAGCCAAAGGAAGAGGGAAAAAGGAAAGGGAGCTGACTTTCAGCTGCGTGACTGCGATCACTTATAGTTATAAGTATTTTACAATAGGAATTTTAGTTAGGAAATTTATTTTTAAAAGGATTTCAAAGCATCAACCTTTGGATAATGTAAAATCAAGTGGTTATTACTGTATATACAAACGAAAATGTCTCATATATTTCTTTGGTGTTTGGTTATGTTATTATTATTATTATTGTTATGATTTTCTTGCTTTTCGCAGCAAAATGAGTTTATTGTCACAGTTCAAATTACATTATTTGCGCCCATCAATCAACATTGAAATATGCATGAGCATTTCAATTATTTTAGAACATGTCTAAATATATAGAAGACTAAAGTATTTCTTAAATAAAGGCATAAAGAGATTTTTGTCCCATTTATTCATCCTAGCTCAACAACTATGCTTAAATAAGCCTTACAATGAAAGGCAATGTGTTCATAGTTCAACATTTTTTTTTTGTCCAAAAGTGATCAATATATTCAAGAGTGATCTCGTGTTGAAGACACTTTCCTAGATTAGCTTTAATGGATATTCAAATGTGTGTAAAATTTAGAACATTTTCCTATTTAATATCATTATTATTGGCATGAATTACTTTCATTTGCAAAAATATGTCAATTGTTGTGGTTTTTGTTGCATAATACTACACAATATCTAAAGATATAATACAACAATTTGGATCCCTTAACTAGAAATAAAAATGTGTACATGATGAATGGATATAAGCTAAACAAATTTAATTTGTAACTACACAATAAATGTTAATATAATGCATCACGGGTTATAGAAGAGGAATAACAAAAAATGGTGGACTATGATTAAAGTCTAAGGGGCTTAGGAGGCTTAACGGGGGACTAAAAGAATATAATATTATTTTAATTTTACCATGAGTCCTTAACCTTGTTTAACTAATAATATTTAACCCTTGTATTATTTTATCATAGGTTATGGATTAATTACATGAAGGAGGTATTTGGGTTCTTTGTAGAGATACATGAACCCTTCATGCAATGCAATTTCACCCTATGTCTTCTTTGGTAATGTAGGGAGAGAGTTAAATTGTTTTTTGTGGTAGTTCGAATTATTAGAGAATTCAAATGACTAGGGAGTTCAAATTACTAGGTGGGTTGGAGTAACCAATCTATCCGAACTACCATTATGGCTAAAAAAAAACTCACATGTTCAAATTACTATTTGATGGGAGAATATGAAATGAAATCATTGTAAGAGTTTGAATTGTCATTTAGTTGAGAAATTTGGGAGAGATGCAATTACCATTATGTTGGGAAATTTAGGTGAGTTCTCTCTCAACATAAGTGGCCATAGAACTACCATACAAAATATATTGAATTGTGAAGGAAATGAGGAGTGCATGTAGTGATAATTGCCATTATTGAGGAATTCAACTATATTTGAGAATATTTGGAATCCTAGTAATAATATTTCCTTGCTAATTTGTGTTAGAGCCTTTGGGGGAAGTATAATAGTTGAGCAATAATTGCTAAGAAAAGAAGGGGATCTCATTCCTTCGGTTTTATGGGCTAATGAGAAAAGATAATTATGGATTGACACTATTGTAGGTGGAAAATTTACTCTGAACTTGGGAATTGGATTATGCGAAGAGAGTTAGCGTCAGCCATAGGAAAAATTTGCTTTTGTAGATTTGTAGCCTTAGCTCAAGGGTGGCCTTTATTGTAGAGAGAATTGGTGCAACCAAGAGCCTATGTTTGGGTGACACATCCTTCTTTTGTAGCTAGTTAGTGGAAAATTTCCAAAAAGATAGGTGGACATGACTTACTTGTGATTATGCTAAATTACTATTGTTCATTTCATGGTTATAATAATTTATGGTTGTTTAGTATTATTTGCAAATTTAATTATATGTTTTAAATCTAAAGTATCATTGTGATTGAATGGTTTTATTATATCTCGAGTATAATGCATATATTTGTTAATTAATTAACAATATAATAATGAAAAAAATATAATAAGACATAAATTTAGAAATAGAAAACCAAAGTAATAAATTTAAAATAAAATTAATGATTTCAAAAATACCCTATTTCATCAATAGTGTGTAACATCGACACATTACAATGACCTTTCACATACCATCTTCCTCTTAAAACAAAGAACGAAGTTAATGTCTAATTCAAAATATCTCTATATGGAAATATATTGAAAATAAATTTTTAATTTATACATTTCTTTGTATAAAAAAATATTATAACATTTTCAATCATATTTTATTATAATACCTAAATATATGTTAAAAAATACATTTAACTAAATTAATAACATAACCCTACTTTATTAAGTAAAGCTATATATTAAAATATAGCACTATAGAAACTCTTGTGCTAATTTAGATATGTGACAACCTAATCAAGTGCATAACATGTAGATATGCATTAACTATAAGCAAGGCTATTAAAAAAATTATTGCTATGGACAATATATTACGATATGATATATTGTCACCCTTGATTTCCTTTCATATGTAATTGTGAGTATAAATACGTTCTTGGTGAGTGAACGTTGCTTTATTTTATTCCATGAATTAGAATTGAAATATGAATTAGTACTTAAATTACGCTGGAAGAACGTGCGCAAATATATAAAAGACTTCAAAATCTTTCTTGAAACATGTGTGAAGGGACTTGAATCCAAGCACTTGTCCTACAAAACAACTAACTTCCAACCAGCCTACAATAATTTTTTAATTTTGAAAAACAACCATATTCCAACCAGCCTACAATAATTTTTTAATTCATTCAAAATTATAAAAGGTTCAACCAACATAAAACTACACAATTTTTATAATGTGCAAATGGTCATGTGAACATGAAGGGTGGGTAAAAAATAGACAATGTCCATTGGGCCAACCTATGTCCTTATAATTATAATAGAGCACCTTTGACAATAATTTCAATTAATAGACCGTATGAAGATCACTGCATGAAATCATCAAGAGTCCTTTTTCAACAATCATGGTTATCTAAAAATATCCTATGATCATAGGCTCACATTAATATTTTAAAGATACATTCTATGACCATGGCCTCACATTAATATTTTAAGGATATAATCTATAATCATGGGCTCAAATCAATAATGAATCAATAATGACTGCAAACATCCAAAACGAGGCTACAATATGGTCTATGATGGCATAACTATAAACATGGAGCTCATGAGGCCTTAAATTGAGGCATGTGAGTAAAGTCTATGAGTGATTCAAACACATTGAGGCATGAGAGTAAAGTCTCTGAGTGATTCAAACACATTGAGGCATGAGAGTAAAGTCTGTGAGTGATTCAAATATATGTGTGTGTGTGTGGCATTTTAAAAAGTGGTTAGTAAATGGTTAAGAAGTAGGATATGAAGTTTTAGAGTAATGTGAGTCTTTCTCTCTCTTGATCGCTAGAGTTTACTCAAATGATAATCTATAATTGTCATTTCTTTGGTACTCTCAAACTTGTCGTACTTAGCAATGCTTTGAATAAGTCAAGGTCAACTTAGATTTTTTTTGCATATTCAGTATTGAGGCCCCTTAGAAGGTATTCATTTCTTTGATGAAATATTTGGAGCTAATTAATTTGAAATATTTAGTGGAGAATAGGTTTGTCAAGAAGGTGGAAGTCATTCTTAATCTAGACATTTCATCTTGAGAGCCAAAGAGAAATGACCTTATTTTGAATGAACAATTTTTAATAGGAAAGTTAGAAACTTTTGGCTTAATCCTCAAACAATTCAAACATAGATTTCATAGCACTTGAAGGTTGATGATTATTTTTGTTTTTATTTACTAGCAAGAAGGAGACAAATTTGATTTTTAGATCACGACACTTTTTCATGGGATGCAAGGGAATGTTCCTTTCCCACTAGACCCTTGAATTTGATCCAGACATGGAAATCTTGGTTGCCTTTATGTGGGTTAGCCTTTAGGTTGCCACACATCCCATCATATTTTGGGATGAAACAAATCTCAAGGAAATTAGAGAAACACTAGGTCATTATATCAATCAAGATGAGCCAAAAGGTGTAACAGCCCGTGTTTAAAAAAATCCAGATAATAAAGTTAATAAAGGAAAAATAAGACCAAGGCCATGGGACATGTATTCCAAGTTGAATGTTGGGAAAACATCCTAGTGTGGGTGTTTATTTTGTTTATTATGGCTAAGAGTAAATTTTCAAAGGCTTTTGAAAGGCAACATACATTAATTGGCATTTTATTTATGAAAATAAAGGAAAATAGGAGACACGGAAGTTGAAGGGTCGCAGGTTGCATGTGAGGAGGAAATTGAAGGAAAATAATGAAAAATGAAGAAATTGGGGGCCTCGTTGATAAAAAGGCTTATGAGGATCAGTTGGTAGCTTCTTGTCAGTTTTAGCTTGGAGCTCTCTCTTTATTCTCTCTCTCATACTCTTGCACACTCAAAGTTTTCTTGGAGCACTCAAGTGTTGGATCAAGGGAAGAAAAGGAATGACAAAGATGACAAAGGGAAGCAAAGATCAAGCAATGAAGAGCAGGATCAAGCGTCTATAACGGGATTACTTGCAGGTATCAATTTGCATGTTTGATTTCCTTGCTAGATTTGGCATGCATGGTACATGCATGTGTGTATTTGGTGTTCTTTTTGTCAATGGTGTTATCACTCAAAAAAAAATTTCAAAACATCATTGTGTTAACTCTGTTTTTGATCATGGTCTCAAAATGGGTTTGAAAATCATCTTAGGATTTGGTTAAGGGTATGTTAGAGTTTTTATAAGTTTCAAGGTCATCATAGAATTCAAATAAGTATTTTAAAGGTTCATTGCATGATCAAATACTCATATTTTCCATTTAGGGGTCATTCCATAGGGTTTCGAGTTAAATTTCTACAATTAGCCAAGAATCCTGCGTTTCGTAGCACCGCTAGTTCAAAAAAGAGGATTTGCGCTACGAAAGCGGTGCTACTTTCGTAGCACAAACTGCGAAAAATACACTATGGGCGCTACGAAAGCGCAGTTTCTTAACCTTCTTGTCAATTAAGCCAAAATCTATCAGAATCCGTTGGGGAATGATAGGATAGGGGTATGGTGAGTCAGTTGGGAATTAGATTCAATGTACTTCAGTTGGGAATCAGATTCAATGTACTTACCTTTCTTACAATCATCATTGTCATGATAGCACATGAGTGAAGCATCATTCAGTTACGAGATGACATCTTAAATTCAAATTCTTGCCTAATTTGGTCATTCTCGTTTTTATTTTCTTCTATACAAGTGTCTAAGCTCTGAAGTTGTCAAGCTAAGCCTGTGGGTGTTCTATACAAAGGCTATCTGCCATATTCTCAAGCAAGGTTGTTCCATAATCAAGCGAGGCTGATCATATATTCAAGCGAGGCTGTTTTATAGATTCAAGAGAAGCTGACAGGTTTTTATAAAGAAGCATGGCAGAGGAGAAGAAAGTCCACAGAGGGGGACATTGCTTAAGATATGAGCCTGAAATATAAAGGCTATAATTGAAGATTAAACAGTGATGGAGGCTTTTAGCAAAGCATGTTGTCTCTGGTTTTGTGAAAAGTTGTAGGGTTGCCACACTCAGGTGTCTAAAGAATTTGCCTTAGACTTTAGTGGAACAACTACTAAGATTGGGATGTTAAATTTGCTAGTTACTCCTGATATCATTGCTTCTGTGACAGAAATACCAAAAAGGAAAGAGACTTGGTTTAAAGGTTATAAGTTTGACATGGAACCATGCAAGGAATTCATGAAACTTGAGTATGCAGATATGGACCTGAATAATGCAATACCTAGAAGCTGTATCAAAGACACCTATGCCAAGCTACTGTTCAAAATTCAAAGATACTTTACATGTGAAGGCAGGTACCATAAAGTGTATACTTATCATTTCAAGATACTTCTGCATTTCACAGGTATGATAACACTAGATTTTCCCTTCTACTTGCATAAGAGCCTTGCCAAAATGTCCAATAACATACAAGACAAGTCTGATGGTTGTGAAACATCTTTGTTTCACCATGGTTTGATAAATTTATTGGTGTTGAATGAGCTTTAGAAAATAAGTAGGGATTGGTCTTCTTTTTTGTTTATGAATGGTTTTTAATTGGAAAACCTAACCCCAACTAGAAACCCTAAACATAAAGGAAATCCTTCAATACCAGTAGCAGAGTCTAGCCAACCTGTGGTTGTAAAGTCAAAGAGGGTTGTAAAGTTGAAACCAAGGAAATAAGTTGAGGAAAGGACAGAGAAGACACAATTTTTTTTTGCAGCAACTCCATCACCTACAAAACAAAGGTCAAAAAGTGTCAAAGAGGCAAAACAGAAGCAAGTTGCCAGCAAGCAGGAAAACAAGAGAGTGACAAGAAGCCAAGCAGTGGCATCAAAGGGAAAACTGGTTGTTTCAAGTACAAAGGACAACCCAGTGATTAAAGGAAATTTAGATGAAATTCTTCATGCAATTGATATAGAAGAGACACCCATAGTGCAAGCTAATTTCATTGGAGTAGATGAACACAAACAGAAAAAGGCTAAGTCAGCTAAGAAACTTGAATTTGAGGGTGAAAATGCAGCCTTTATCTTTCAAGCAAGGAAGCATTTAACTAGGAATGCTAAGAAGCTCAAAGAAGGTAGCAGGGAAGTCCGAGAAACTGTTGAAACAGCCAGAGTCCCTGAAGAGGTGGTTGATCTCTCATCACCAATAGTGGAGCATGCAACCAGCAAGACAATGAAGGGAAAAGAACATAAGACAGAGTGTCAATAGCTCAAGGAGAGATTGAAGCTAGCAAACCAAGAGATTACAATGATGAGAAAAAGGGACAGAAAGCACATCATTGAAAAAACAGAGTTTAAAAGAGTGAAGGAACTTTGGGAAGGTCAAACTGGTTCTAGGTCTGAGATTCCAAGCAGTGCAGAACAGTTTTTACATGGACAGTTCCAGCCATCAAGGAAGAAAAATTTGTCAAAGTGATCAATACTCACTTGAGAGCTAGTAATAGAAGATTAAGAGACCAAGTGGAGGATTTGGAGCTACAGCTGAAACTAACTCAGGATGAACTAAAAAACAAAGGTGCAGAATGACAAATTATTAAAAAGTTGAAGGCTAAATCAAAGGGAAAATGAAGAATAAATCTCATGAAATTTGGGTTTTTAGTTCATATGACTATTTGTTTTGATTAAAGTAGTGGTATTATGAAGTTTTGGTACCTTTTTGGTCTGAATTTTGAAGAAATATGGACAAAACTGCTCACTCAACAGTTTTGTAGCGCAAACAGTGCAAAAAGGGTGAAAAGCGCTACGAAACTGTTGTAGCAACTTTTTTCACCCTTTCTCATAATTTTTTGGAGGGTAAATGTGTTTTTATGACCTGAAATTGCTAGGGAAGTTATATTAAGTGAATATGAAGATAACCCTGGAGGAAAGAAACCAAAATTTTGAAGGCAAATGGGTTAAAAGACTACGCTACGAAATTGTGATGTTTTCGTAGCGCAAGCCTATTTCTGCTATTTTGGACAGTTTGATGGTGATTTTGTACAGCTGGAACTTAAGGATGATTTTGGGCATATGTTATTTCAGTTCTTGACAACAAATAATCTCTAAGTCATGGGTTCATAGTGGTCAACGTGTCTCAAGAACACAAATAATCCCAAGCCTAGAAAACAGGGGAGAGTTTCCTAGTTTGCAGGACATCAACATTAAGGTCATAAAGTGTTGGAGATTTTCATCTGGATTCAACCTTAAGGGAATACAGTTGGAAAATGTTGTAATCTAGTTTAGATAAGGTTGTTATGAGTAGAGTTAAGGAGTTTGAGTCCTATTTGTAATAGGACTGTTCATTAGGTTTGCAGTTGTCATTTTGTAATAAATACCATGTCACATGGTTAGGCAAGGTGTTAAAAAGTAGGAATTCGATGTATCTAGCTCAAGATAAGGTTATCCTATGTTTTAAATGATCTATAAAGATGAATAAGTCGAAATGCTAAGGGTTGGACATTTTTTAGGAAAAAGACCGTGTTTATTGTAAGTGACTGGTTTTCAACTTAATACAGAGTTTTCTACTTAGCCAACTCGAGATTCATAAATATTTTTAGTGTGTTTTTTTTCTAATGGCGTCATTTTACTATCCTATTGTAGTGGTGTTTGCTTATGTTACTCAGAATTCATCATTGAAGCTCTGACTTCTTTCATAGACAAACTGACTGTGTGTTTTACAATTTCACATGTGTATCTCTGGACTAGAACTCTGATATGCCTTGACTTCCATGCTAAGTAGATTGTTTTGTTTTGTTGAAGTTATTATGAATCCATAATCCCAATATGTATTTGCTAATGTGATTTACAACCAATTTCTATCATTTATTTGCTTATTACCCCACATAGAGTTAGCCATCTATATTTCTATCAAAAATCATTAACCCTTTGAGAGAGCCCTCTCAGGTTGAGGAGGCTAAGCCTTAATTAAAAGATTGGTTTGAACTAGTTACATGAGATTGATTTGATTGGTAGCCTATCAGGTCTAATTTTGTGATAAAATTTTGGTGCGTCTACCAGGAGCCTGAAGATTATACTTTCCCGAGATTTTGAAGTTGAACTTCTGAAGGTAGCAGAAGCTCAGAAAGTTTTTCGAGGTGCATCTACATTGGTGACTCCATTTAAATTTTATTTGATTAAAGGTGGCTTCGAGAAGGAGATACACGAGGAGTAATCCTGACCCAGATCCACCTACCATTATGGACAATCCAAACACCATTTCCAGAGGCAGTAAAGGCATTTCTGAAATATCTGGTACTCCATCACATTCGAAATCCTTGTCCTCTGAAATTTTAAGAAGTCCTGAAGATAAAAGAGTTGATGATAAAATTTAGGAGGTTTTGTTTAGATCATAAAGTGAAAAAGAACTAATTGAAATTATCTTAGACTTGCATAAGAGAGGAATTGATACCTCAGGTCTAGTAACACAGGAAGACAAAGAAGAGTTTTATGAAGCTGTTACTTCTGAGTTATTATTGGAAAAAGAGTCTTTAGATAAATTCAAAGAGCTTGACCCTTTTGAAGTATTTTTTAAAAGTAAATTTGGTTTTCCCCTTCCAAATTGGAGTTCAATTATCAGTGAACCACAGAGACCAAATAGTCCTCCTCAGAGAAGTTTTTCATCCTCTATTTCTGCCATCCCTAAAGCTACTACAGTCCCTCTAATCATGGCTAGAAATCCACCTGCTGCACCTGCTAGATATGCCCCTCTTGTTCTTCCAGCTGTCTTACATGATCTCACTAGAAAATATGCTGCTAGAATCAAAACTTGGGGAAGTGATGAAGACATTACAGTAGAAGACCATGTGGATCAATTTAATGATTTTATAGACAGGAAGGAGGTTGATGATGAAGATGTTAAGTTGAGGTTGTTTTCTCAGAGTTTTACTGGTGAGGTTAGGAAGTGGTATAAAGCTATTACTCCTGGAAGTATTCATAATTGGAATGAATATGAAGATGTTTTCCTGAGAAAATGGGGAAATAGAACCAATCCAGTACAAGCCCTCACCGAGTATAGTACTTTGAAGAGAGTTGTTGATGAATCTATTCAAAAATTTTCAAAAAGGTTTAATAAGGTGTTAGACTCTATTCCCGCCCATTAGAAGCTTTTGACTATGAGTTTTCCATACTGCTAAGAGAAAGAGAATCCCCTACACTTGCTGAACTGCAAAGTGATGCAATGAGGGTGGAATTTAACTTGATAGCAGCCAAAAAGTCAAAAATGGGTAAGGCTAAGTTGAAAGAAGAAAAGAAGCCTTCCTCCTCTACCTCTCACGATAAGCTGGATTCAATGATGAAAACAATGGAAAAGTTGATGGATAGATTAGCCCTTGGGAATACCTCTGCTCCTCCTGCACAGCATGAACCTCAATTCAGAAACCCTTAGTTCAAGAGACCTCAGAATCAGCAAAGGCCAAGGGAAAACAGAAATCAATAACATGATCCTCTAGTGAGACCTCCATTTCAATAGAATTTGATTGATGAAGAAGATGATCCTAAAGTTTTTGAGGAGTCTATTCACTATTTTGATGAGGAAATGTCAGGAATTTTCTTGACTAAAGAAGAGCATGATCAATCAGATCAAAACAATCATGAAGAGGAAACATCAGACTATCTAAAGGGGTATCAACATGCTATTTTCGAGATGCAGAAACAATATAATCTCAGAAATAGGAATGTGCCTATCATTACAAACAAAACACAGCCTAAGAAGGATACACCTAAGGTTGTTGATGGAAAGAAGGATGCTCCTAAGGTCGCTGAAGGTAAGAAAGATACACCAGTTGTTCCTCCTATCAAAGAAGCTGAAAAATCTGTTTCTATTTTCAACCTTGAGAATGAAATTTCTAAGATTAAAATATCAGTCCCTTTTGGTGAGATTCTCAAGGTAGATGAATATAGAAGCAATATTGTTAAAATGTTAAATTCACAACCAGGAGCTGTTGATATCTTGAATGTGTTAGAAGATCATCCAACCATATATTTGGGTCCAAGACTAGAAGATGAACAGAATGAGGAGGTCCCTCCTTTTTATGTGAGCCTTAGCATTCACGACATGACATTTCATAATGCTATGTTGGATTCAGGGACCTCTCACAATCTTATGCCCAAAGTAATCATGGAAAGAATGGGGTTAGAAATAACTAGGCCATATAAAGACTTGTTCTCTTTTGATTCGAAAAGAGTTCAATGCATTGGTTTAATCAAGGATGTTGTTGTTGGTCTAACACAAGTTCTTGCTAAGATTGCAGTCATGGAAATTGTGGTAGCAGACATTCCACCAAAGTTTAGCATGTTGTTGTCAAGATCATGGGTAGTGAAAATTAAAGGTACAATGCAGATGGATCTTATTTATGCTACCATTCTTGTTTTTGGTGAGCAAAGAAGATTATATCGAGAGACAAGGATGGCCTACATGGTGAGTAGTAAAGACAAACCCCAAAATTTTCCAATTTGTGCTCTTGATACTAAACTTGGTTCTACTATTCTTTTCAATTAGTTGACTAGTGAAGTAGAAGAGGAGAGGAAAGCAGAAAATCAGAGTTCTGAAATTCAGCAGTCTGAAAATCAGCAAACAGAAGGTCAGCAAGTCAGCAATAAGGAGGTGGAAGGTTGGTGGTCATTTCATTTTGATGGATCAACAGGCAGAGAAGGAGCAGGAGCAGGGATTTGGATTAAAAATCCAAGTGATGAGAGTAAGTTCCTTTCCTATAAACTGAACTTTGATTGCACGAACAACATGGCTGAGTATGAATCCTTGATTTTGGGTCTAGAAGTTTTCGAAAGAATGAATGATCAAAAAATTTCTATTTTTGGAGACTCATAATTAGTCATTAAACAGGTTGAAGGTTTTTATCAAACAAAAGATACAAGGATGAGAGCATATAAGAATTTGGTTTTGGACATATTAGAAAACTTTCAAGCCTATACATTCATGGTCAAAACTAGAGAACAAAAATCCATTGCTGATTCTCTTGCTGTCTCTGCCAGTATTTTCATTATTCCTATGCATTCCACAGAAAAATATGAGGTTGAGGTTCGCCATAGACCAACTATCCCTGATAATATTACTCATTGGCAAGTTTTTGAGGATGATCAACAAGTGAAAAAATTTATTGAGCTGAAAGAAGAGTTTGAAAATATACAAGTAGATCAGCAAAATATGTTGACTGAATCTAAAGGGAATTCTGAAGTTTTGCAACTAAAGAACAATTCCATACCAAAGGGACTTATACCACTAGAAAAACTTTTTGATCAGAATGATGTTTTTAAATCCCCTAAGTTACAAGCTGATGATGAAGAAGTTGAGAGCTGTAACCTTGGTACAATAGCTATGCCCAAAATGATTAAACTTTCAAAGTTTCTTTCAGCTGATATGAAGTTTAAGTATGTTGAAATGATGAAGAGATTCATAGATGTCTTTTCTTGGAACTATGCTGATTTGAAAGAATATGATCCCACCATTATTCATCATACAATTCTCATAAAAGAAAATGAAAAACCCTTCAAGCAGAAGTTGAGGAGGATCAATCCACTTCTCATGCCATTGATTGAGAAGGATATCAAAAAGCTCTTTGATGCTAAAATCATTGTCCCAATCAGATTTTCAAATTGGCTTGCGAATTTTGTTCCAGTTAGGGAAAAGAGTGGAGAAATCAGAATATGCATTGACTTCAGAAATTTGAATAAAGTCTCCCTGAAGGACAATTATCCCCTCCCGAAGATGGACCAAATTTTGCAAACCATTGTTGGTTCTCAGAGAATGTTTATGCTTGATGGTTTTTCAGGTTATAATCAAATTCTTGTACATCCTGATGATCGGGAAAAAACAGCCTTTACTACGCCATGGGGCATTTTCATGTACGCCAATATGTCATTTGGTCTCATGAATGCAGGAGCTACCTTTCATAGGGCAATGGAAATTGCATTTACTAAAGAGGAGGAAAAGATGGTGGTTTTTTATCTTGATGACATAACAGTATTCTCAAGGAGGGAAGAAGATCATTTGAAACACCTAGAAATAATTCTGCTGAAATGTAGAAGGTTTGGCATCTCTCTAAATCTCACCAAAAGTATTTTTGATTTAACTTCAGGTAAATTACTTGGGAATATCATTTATAAATATGGGATTAAGATTGATCCAAGTAGGGTTAATGCAATTCAGAAGGTGGATTTTCCAAGAAATAGGGAGGAGATTCAATCTTTCCTTGGAAAGGTAAATTTTGTAAGGTGATTTATTCCTAATTTTGCTGAGATTGTGAAGGACATAACAAGGATGCTGAAGAAGGGGGTTGATATTAAGTGGACAGTAGAAGCAAGACACTCATTTGAAGAAATAAAAAGGGCACTCACTCAAGCACCGGTATTGATCAGTCCAAATTTTTCAAAGGGATTTATGGTTTTCACTTTTGCATTAGAGAATACTATTGCTAGAGTTCTGCTACAAAAGGGACAACAAGGTATTGAGCAGCCAATTTGTTTCTTTAGTAGGACACTAGCCAACTCTGAGTTGAAGTATAATATCTTAGAGAAACAGGCCTATGCCTTGGCGAAGGCTATCAAAGATTTCAGAATTTATATTTTGCATTCTCATATTGTGGCATTTGTTCCTAACACTGTTCTGAAAGACATCCTCACTCAAGCCGAACCTGATGGTAAGAGGGGGAAATGGATTGCCAAATTGCTAGAGTATGATATAGAGATTAAGCCAACAAAATTGATCAAAGGAAAAGGCTTAGAAAAGCTGATGGCACAGTCAAACTTTGACTGTCTCGACATAAATTTGATTGCAGAAATTTCAGAAATTTCAAATGATGAAGAAGAACTAGTTCCTATTGAAGAAAAACACATCACTTCATATTGGTACAAGGAGGTTGTTTTTATCCTACAACACAATAAAGCACCCGCTGATCTAACAAAGTCCAAAGCAAGGTTTGTTAAGCTGAAATCTTTGAGATAATTTATTTTTGACAGAAATTTGTTTTGGAAGGATACTAGTGGAATTTTGCTGAATTGTTTGCTGGAAGAGGAGGCTGATAAAGTAATTGCGGAGTTCCACAAAGGAGATTGTGGAGGTCACCATTATTGGAAGGCGACAGTGAAAAATATTCTAAGAGTAGGGTATTATTGGCTTACAATGTTTAATGATGTCTACAAGAGGATTGTTGCCTGCCATGAATGCCAGATTTTCGAGGCTAAGAAGAAGCTTATACCTTTACCTTTGATGCCTATCTATGTAGAAGCGCCTTTCTAGCAGTGGGGGCTAGATTTTATTGGGGAGATTCATCCATCATCATTAGGGCATAATCATTGGATTCTTACAATGACTGATTACTTCACCAAATGGATTTTAGCAATCCCAACTAGGTAAGCAAATGATTCTATGATTATTTCTTTCTTAGAAAATAATATCTTATCTAGGTTTGGTTGCCCCATGAAGATCATAATTGATAATGCATAGGCATTTAAGTCTAAGAAGCTAATAAATTTCTGTCATCAATATCATATTACTCTTGGAAATTCTACTGCATACTATTCGCAAGGGAATGGTCTTGCTGAGTCTTCCAACAAGAGTCTTGTGAGGATCATTAAAAAAATGTTGCAGGAGAATAAGAAGGCTTGGCATTTGAAGCTGAAGTATGCTTTATGGGCTGATAGGATATGCAAAAAGAGGTCAATTGGAACTTCACCATATGAATTGGTATATGGCGCTGAGGCTATTTTTCCTACATCACTAGGGGTACCTGTCATGAAGCTGATTCAAGTGCTAGAAGAGGAACCAAATGCAGTCCAGAAAAGAATTAATCAACTAATAGCTCCGCAAGAGAAGAGGAATGAGGTTTATAACAACAATCAACAATCTCAAAACAGAATCAAGAGGACATTTGATAAAAAGATCAAGGAAGAAAGTTTTCAAATTCAAGATGAAGTGCTGAAATGGGAGGCCATAATTGAAGAGAAAGGAAAACATGGTAATTTTGAGAACTTATGGAAAGGTCCTTTCAAGATAGCAAATTTTCATGGAAACAATACTTACATACTGCAAGAGATGGATGGAAAATCATATGCTGGAGGACCTGTCAATGTAAGGTTTTTGAAGCATTATTCTTCCTAAAATTTGATTGATTATTCATGGTGCTTTCATTGTACGTATTCCATTTTATGATTTTTTCTGCTAATAATGACAAGCTAAATTAGAAAGGTTGAGCTCGAGGTGAAGGCCATTAGAGCTTGAGGAGGAAGCTTTGGCAATTTCAAATTTTTTTTTGTGTTGGCCAAGAAAATGGATAGCAGCACTGGAACTAATGGTTCTTAGTGCACCACAGGGGCACACTATCCCAAGTGGAGCCACTGTTATCACTCAAAAATAAAAAAATAAAAACATCATTGTGTCAACTTTGTTTTTGATCATGGTCTCAAAATGGGTTTGAAAGTCATCTTAGGATTTGGTTAAGGGTAGGTTAGAGTTTTTATAAGTTTCAAGGTCATCATAGAATTCAAATAAGTCTTTTAAAGGTTCATTCCATGATCAAATAATCATATTTTCCATTTAGGGGTCATTCCATAGGGTTTTGAGTTAAATTTCTGCAATTAGCCAAGAATTCTACGTTTCGTAGCTCCGCTAGTTCAAAAAAGAGGATTTGCGCTATGAAAGCGCTACTACTTTAGTAGCGCAAACTGCAAAAAATACACTGTGGGCGCTACGAGAGCGCAATTTCTTAACCGTCTTGTCAATTAAGCCAAAATATGTTAGAATTCGATGGGGAATGATAAGATAGGGGTATGGTGAGTCAGTTGGGAATCGAATTCAATGTACTTACCTATCTTACATTCATCATTGTCATGATAGGGCATGAGTGAAGCATCATTTAGTTATGAGATGACATCTTAAATTCAAATTCTTGCCTAATTTGGTCATTCTCATTTTTATTTGCTTCCATACAAGTGTCTAAGCTCTAAAGCTGTCAAGATAAGCCTATGGGTGTTCTATACAAAGACTATCTTCCATATTCTCAAGCGAGGCTGATCATATATTCAAGTGAGGCTGTTTTACAGATTCAAGAGAAGATGATACGTTTTTCTAAAGAAGCATGGTAGAGGAGAAGAAAGTCCACAGAGGGGGACATCGCTTAAGATATGAGCCTAAAAATGTGAAGGCTATAATTGAAGATGAAACAGTGATGGAGGATTTTAGCAAAGCAGGTTGTCTCCAGTTTTGTGAAAAGCTGTAGGGTTGCCACACTCAGGTGTCTAAAGAATTTGCCTTACACTTCAGTGGAACAACTACTAAGATTGGGATGTTAAATGTGCCAGTTACTCCTAAGATCATTGATTCTGTGACAGAAATACCAAGGGGGCAAGAGACTTGGTTTAAAGATTTTAAGTTTGACATGGAACCATGCAAGGAATTCATGAAACTTGAGTATGCAGATATGGACCTAAATAATGCAATACCTAGAAGCTGTATCAAAGACACATATGCCAAGTTGTTGTTCAACATTCAAAGATAATTTACATGTGAAGGCAGGTACCATAAAGTTTATACTTATCATTTCAAGCTACTTATGAATTTCACAGGTATGATATCACTAGATTTACCCTTCTACTTGCATAGGAGCCTTGCCAAAATGTCTAATAAAGTACAAGCCAAGTCTGATGGTTGTGAAACATCTTTGTTTCACCATGGTTTGATAAAGTTATTGGTGTTGAATGAGCTTCAGAAAATAAGCAGGGATTGGTCTTCTTTTTTGTTTATGAATGGTTTGGAATTGGAAAACCTAACCCCAGCTAGAAACCCTAAACATAAAGGAAATCCTTCAATACCAGTAGCAAACTCTAGTCAGCCTGTGGTTGTAAAGTCAAAGAGGTTTGTAAAGTTGAAACGAAGGAAAAAATTTGAGGAAAGGATAGAGAAGACACAATTTTTTTTTGCAGCAACTCCATCACCTGCAAAACAGAGGTCAAAAAGTGTCAAAGAGGCAAAACAGAAGCAAGTTTACAGCAAGCAGGAAATCAAGAGAGTGACAAGAAGCCAAGCAGTGTCATCAAAGGGAAAAACAGTTGTTTTAGGTACAGAGGACAGCCCAATGATTAAAGGAAGTTTAGATGACATTCTTCATGAAATTGATATAGAAGAGACACCCATAGTGCAAGCTGATTTGATTAGAGTAGATGAACACAAATAGAAAAAGGCTAAGTTAGCTAAGAAACTTGAATTTGAGGGTGAAAATGCAGCCTTTACCTTTCAAGAAAGGAAGCCTTTAACTAGGCATGCTAAGAAGCTCAAGGAAGGTAGCAAGGAAGTCCGAGAAACTGTTGAAACAGCTAGAGTCCTTGAAGAGGTGGTTGATCTCTCATCGCCAATAATGGAGCATGCAGCCAATAAGACAATGAAGGGAAAAGAACATATGACAGAGTGTCAACAGTTTGAGGAGATATTGAAGCTAGAAAACCAATAGATTGCAATGATTAGAAAGAGGGCTAGAAAGCACAACATTGAAAAAATAGAGTTTAAAAGAGTGAAGGCACTTTGGGAAGGTCAGACTGGTTCTAGGTCTAAGATTCCAAGCAGTGCAGAACATTTTTTTACATGGATAGTTCCAGCCATCAAGGAAGAAAAATTTGTCAGAGTGATCAATAATCACTTGAGAGCCAGTAATAGAAGATTAAGAGACCAAGTGGAGGATTTGGAGCTATAGTTGAAACTGATTCAGGATGAACTAAAAAAAAAGGGTGCAGAATGACAAATTATTAAAAAGTTAAAGGCTAAATCAAAGGGAAAATGAAGAATAAATCTCATGAAATTTGGGTTTTTAGTTCATATGACTATTTTTTTTTATTAAACCAGTGGTATTATGAATTTTTGGTACCTTTTTGGTCTGAATTTGAAGAAATATGGACAAAAATGCTCACTCAGCAGTTTCGTAGCGCAAACAGTGCAAAAAGGGTGAAAAGCGCTACGAAACTGTTGTAGTAGCTTTTTTCACCCTTTCTCATAAATGTTTGGAGGGAAAATATGTGTATTATGACCTAAAATTGCTAGGGAAGTTGTATTAAGTGAATACGAATATAACCCTGGAAGAAAGAAACCAAAATTTTGAAGGAAAATGGGTTAAAAGACTGTGTTATGAAAAGTGCTACGAAACTGTGCTGCTTTCGTAGCGCATGTCTATTTCTGCTATTTTGGACAGTTTGATGGTGATTTTGTACAACTGGCACTTAAGGATGATTTTGGGCATATGTTATTTCAGTTACTGACAACAAATAATCTCAAAGTCATGGGTTCATAGTGGTCAGAGTGTCTCAAGAACACAAAGAATCCTAAGCCTAGAAAACAGGGGACAATTTCCTAGTTTGCAGGAGATCAACATTAAGGTCATAAAGTGTTGGAGCTTATCATCTGGATTCGACCTTAAGGTAATAAAATTGGAAAATTATGTAATCTAGTTTAGATAAGGTTGTTATGAGTAGAGTTAAGGAGTTTGAGTCCTATTTGTAATAGGACTTTTCATTTTGCAGCTATCATTTTATAATAAATACCATGTCACATGGTTAGGCAAGGTGTCAAAATGTAGGAATTCGATGTATCTAGCTTAGGATAAGGTTATCCTATGTTGTAAATGATATATAAAGATGAAGAAGTCGAAATGCTAAGGGTTGGACATTTTTTAGCAAAAAGACTATGTTTATTGTAAGTGACTAGTTTTCTGCTTAATACAGAGTTTTCTACTTAGCCAACTCAAGATTCATAAAGAGTTTTAGTGTGTTTTTGTTCTAATGGAATCATTTTACTATCCTATTGCAGTGGTGTTTGCTTATGTTACCCAAAATTCATCATTGATACTCTGAATTCCTTCATAGACAAACTGATTGTGTGTTTTACAGTTTCACATGTGTATCTCTGGACTAGAACTCTGATATGCCTTGACTTCCATGATGAGTAGATTGTTTTGTTTTACTAAATATTTTATGACTCCATAAGCCCAATGTGTACTTGCTAATGTGATTTACAACCAATTTCTATCATTTATCTGCTTATTACCCCACATAGAGTTATCCATCTATATTTCTATCAAAAATCATTAACCCTTTGAGAAAGCCCTCTCAGGTTGAGGAGGCTAAGCCTCAATCAAAATCTTGGTTTGAAATAGTTACATGAGATTGATTTTATTGGAATCCTATCAGGTCTGATTTTGTGATAACAAATGGTATGGGTCTTGCCAGGTGTGACAGTGGAGTTCTGCCTTTCCTTGCCATTTTCGGATAGCAATGGTGTGATTGGTTCTCTCGTATTTGGTTGAGCTAGATTTTTGGATGGTATCAAATTTGAGTGGGGTGGTCTCAGGAAAAATCACAAGGCATAGGAATCCCTTGATTGGTAATGGCGAGATACACGGTAAAGCCTGATTGTGAACTTCCTCGTTAAGCGTAGGAATCCCTTGACCAATAATGGCGAGATACATGGTAAAGCCTAGAGGGTGGAGCCTCGTTAGGCCTAGGAATCCCTTGACCAGTAATTGTGGGATACACGATAAAACATAGAGGTGTATGCTCTCGTTATGCCTATAAATTCCTTGATTGGTTATGGTGGGATACACGATAAATCCTAGAGAGTGGAGATGGACAAATTCCTCATGGTTTAGGTGGAGAAATCCAGAGGCATGCATGCTTGTTAGGGCCTAGTGATCCCTTGACTGGTATATGGTGGTATTGCGGTAAATTCTATATTGTATGTTTGTTGTTTGGGCCTAGGAATCCATTGGTGGATTGCGGTAAATCATAAGGAAGCCTTGATTGATTTCGCTGTGAGTCCCACATTCATGCTTGGATTATGGAACGGGGGTGATTGGCTGAAAGAAAGATTTGGTTCAGCCCAATCTATGGTCGGGTGGTACATGGAAGTCCCTGACTTGGTTGGATTTTTTAAATGTTAATAAGAGCTCATTTCTTCTTGTGTGTTATGTGTAAATGTGTTTGTTATTATGTGGTTATATTTGTTGTTCTATAATTTATATTATGTTGGTTATAAGAATGGTTTTATGACAAATCTTAGCCATGGATCTCATCACGTTTTGTTTAGTAAATGAATGAATTACATAATAGATGGTAATGCAGCTATTGTGAGAGGGAATTAGACCTTCTTAACAAAACTCAGATAAGTATGAGGTCCCTATGTTCATATGTGTATTTATGACCTGTACATTTCATGTTCATTATGTGTTTGACTGAATGTATGTCATGGTTAGGCTTGGTTAGGCCAAGTACTTGATTAATTTTTGTGTTAGAAGTTTTTTCTTTGTCATTTATTGCCTTGGAAAGTCTCATCAAGTTCTGGGAAGTGACCTAGAGTCTAGCCCTAAAAAGGTGGCACTGATTTTGTGGTCTCAAGCATAGAACTAGCTGAAAAAAAACCGCATTCGAACCCTTGTAAGGGTTATGCATGTGACCAATGGGAATTTAGTTGCATGAATGCAGGATTGTGCATGTGACTGGGAGTCCAGATCGGTGAAAAGGAAAGTTAACTCAGGCTTTGGACACCTTGAAGAGTGGTTTAGCTCTTGGGGGTCTTGTAGCACTCGAGGAGGGTAAGTAAGGATTTATTTTGTCAATTCCACTTCCTTAATGTGGCCTAGGAGGTTGAATCATATCATAGTAATTATTCCTCATATATTTACCCCGGTGGACCGATAAAATTGAGTAAGTGTGGGATGAGGGTGTTACAGGGTGGCATCAGAGCATGGTTCAACTCTTGGACTAGATGGGTGGGATGTGGTTTTCATGCATGCATGTAGAATGTATATGTGCTTGTTATGTATGCATGGTGGTGGTCATTATTACAATTGAGTTTTCATGCAGAAGTTGATGATTTTGTTGTTGGGATGTGTTTTTCATGAATGCATGTCAGTTGTATATGCATTTGTTATGCATGTTAGTGTCTATATGTTGTTATGCATGTATTTTCATGGCTATGGTTGTGCATGCATGGTAGGTTAGTCATGCATCGTGGTGGTAATTATGTGGTTTGTGTCATCATGATGTTTTTGGTATGTTATGATGCTAATGTGTTGGTTGAGATAGACCAGGAGAAGCAGATCATTAGAGTGAGGTTGCAACACTAGGCTTCAGGGTAAGAGAATATCGTCATATAGGTTTGTATGTTGGGCATACAGGTATGTTGGTTAATGATTATTATAAGAGTTACGACTATGTATATGTCTGTCATTCTATTACTGTTGTGGTTACATGTGTGATATATGCTAGTTGGTTAGTAGGGTCATATGCACATGCGTTAGCTAGTCATATATGGTAGTTAACTTGTTGTTATATGCATTTTGGTCATACACATGATGATTATGGTCCTTGCATTTAAGATATTGATGTTATATGTATCGTGTTAATTTGGATTGACCTGTGTAGATGGTTATGGTTATGATATTCATGTATGACTTGATATATTTGTGATATTGTGTCATACTAATTTGGAGTGACTTGTATAGATGTGATAGCCTTCCCTAAGATATATTGAGGAATGTTTTTGGTTATGTTTTCTATTTGGTTTATTTAACATGGTATGTCTATAGGTTGTTTGAATGTCTGACTAATTGCATGATATGAATATGTGTTTGTAAGATTGCTTGAAGGAAGTATCTTGCTTTAATATGGTTGTACTAACACATATATGTTGAAATAGTTGATATGCACTTGAGTGTCAGTAGGTGATAGTTGTAGCCTTATGTCTAATGACTGTGAGTTGGCTGTTGATTATCAAATGACTATTAGTCTTGGTAAAGGTTGATTTCAAATTAATAGATAGGATGTCTTGATCTTTGGAACATGTGAATGACATGTGTGAGCAGTTGCAGGTAAACATTCTTGATACTTGTAGAAATTACACCAATGGATTCAATCCGATCATGCAATGTACTAAAATAATATATTGAATCCTTCTACAATATTTGCGAAATATAAAACACAATCGCTCAGTCACATGCAAGTAAGAGAAAGAAGTAAATCACATGCACAACACAAGATTTTATTGGGGAAAGAAACTACTAAAAACCCCTCTATCTCTATTGTATAATAAGCCAAGGAATCATGAAACAATACAATGCATGAGTGCTCACAAAAACCTCATACACTTTACCAATTGTCTCACACTGATCTAGGCACAATTGGACAAACACATAGCCAATTTTCAGCCCACCTTTAGCCTTTATTTCTCACACAATCCCTAGGAAAAATAGATCCCTATTAAATAGGAATTCCAACCTTCCTTGACTGCGCAATCCTTCATGGACATCCTGTGGCTTTATAACTACACTTGGGTAGTTCACGAATAATACAACTGATAGTTATCTTCCCTTTAGCCTTTGTCTCAACTAGGTATTCATCAGATTTGACATGCATGCAACTAATAATAGCAAATCATCAGTTGCATGATAGATCACTACTTGTGAATTAAATCTAATTAATTCACTTGACCTCTCAGTAGCTCATCACTCAGTTAGAACTAGTTAAACTAATTTTAACTCAATTATTTTGAGTTAACTAATTAAAATCACACTACACCAGTACATTAACTGCAACTGGACCCCCAAAATAATAGAATCACTCTACATGCCTCACCATTGACCCTCAACTCAAAATTCTTGAGCTCACTAAGTCTATCTAACTTAGTTAACTAATACAAGTTGTTATGAGATAAGATTAAAATTTATTGTCTAATTTATTTAAGGGAAAAATAATTTAGACACACATTTTCTTGTTGATTTTCAACACTCCCTCTCAACAAGAAAGGGATTATCAGCTACCCCGATCCTATCTCTATGGTATTCTAATTTTCTCTTTGCAATCTCCTTCATCAAGATATCTACATCCCGATCCTCCATGGGAATGTACTACAACAACATAATGCGCCTCTAAACACAATCTCTGTGATGGTGGTACTAGATGTCAATATGCTTGGACTTGTTATGGAACACTTGATTAACCAAGAGTTCTGTGCAACTCTGGTTATTGTATCACTGTTGGATCCATCTGGTGACCAAACAAACCAACAAGTATCTTCCTCATCTAGATGGCCTCGCATGCAACCTGATTAGATACCATGTAATCTGCTTCGACTAAACTGAGTGAAATTGATCTCTGCTTCCTACTGTACCAAGAAAATGTTGTTGATTTTATGTCGAAGATGCACCTTGATGTGCTCTTCTTGTCTAATGGATTTCCTTCCCAATCTGCATCGGTGAAGCCTTGAAGCTTCATTCTCTTTGTCTGTCTGTACCATAATACATACTCTGTAGTGCCCCTGAGATATCTCAAAACATGCTTCCCTGCCTTCAAAAATATCTTGGTGTGTTTAACCATAGCTTTACTAATTTGGTTAACTGCGTAGCATATGTATGGTCATGTGTTCACCACATACATAAGTGAACCCACAAGCTGCCTATAAACAGTAGCATCCACTACCTCACCTGAAGTAGCATCCTCCTTCCTCTAGTTTCCTGCAAGAGGAGTCTCCATGGGTTTGCTTCCCTCCATGTGGAACTTCCTCAGAATCTCCTTGGAATACTTTCCTTGAGATACAAATAGCTCCCCATCTCTTTTCCATATTTCCAAGCCAAGGAAATAGTGCAAGAGCCCCATGTCCTTCATCTCAAAATTTCTTACAAGATCCTCTTTGCAAGAAGTTATGACCTGCTCATCACTTGTTAGTATAAGATAATTAACATAAATTACAATATCAAAAGCTTACCATCAACCAAAATATGATATAGGTTCGCATCCGCTTCACTCTTTGTGAAGCCCAACCTGGTGAAATAGCTGTCGATCCTGGTGTACCAAGCACGACGTGCTTGCTTCAGCCCATACAGTGCTCTCTTAAGTCTACAGACATGTGACTCCCTATCAAAGGTCTCAAAACATTTTGGTTGCTCAATGTACATTTATTCCTCAATAAATCCATTGAGAAAGGTTGTATTTACATCCATTTGATGTATCTGCCACCTCATCTGTGCTAAGAGTGCAAGGATGGATCTTGTTATCACCCAAAAATTTTCAAAACATCATTGTGTCAACTTTTCTTTTGGTCATGATTTCAAGGAGGTCTTAGATAGGTTTTGAGTCATGTCATGATTGAAAGGATAAGTAATAGGCTTAGAGTCTCAAAAGTGTCATTTTCATATCCAAATAAAGTTTGACAACCTTATTCCATGGTTTAAAGGTCTCATATTCTTTTTAGAAGTCATATCTTAAACCCTTCGAAATTTTTTCTGAAATTAGCCACGAAACCACACTTTCGTAGCACAGCTAGTGTAAAAAATAATTTTTGCACTACGAAAGCGCTGCTACTTTCGTAGCGCACTACGAAACTGCTGAAGCAGCCTTTTTCATCAAAAAACTCTGTTTTATGGTTTTAGTAGTAAATTTCCAAGGAGGTTTATGGGAAACGGAAAACGAATTTTTGAAAACTGAAAGAGGTTTTTTTTCTTGACATAACTAAATAAAAAAAACTCTTTCATTTGTTTCAAATTCATTATGAGGTGGGAGAAATTGATGACTCAACTTGCACTACAAAACTGCTGAAAGTCATTGAGAGAAAAACTCTGCTTTCTGGTTTTAGTAGTTCACTTGAAGATCAGTTTATGGCCACAAGAAAAGATAGTTTGGAATTATGAAGGAGGTTTATCTTCATAAAATCTCTAGCTACAATAACCTATCTCACGTTTCTCACAGGTGTTACCAGTTGGGAGACAAAAGGCTTTCTTTGAAGCCATATTTTTAGAAATCAGAATTTTCCAGTTTTACACATGTTGTTCAAAGACAGCTTCCGGGCAGTAGGGGAGGTATTTAAAAAAAAAAAGAGAGGTTTTTGTTCAAGAAATATTGGTATCCAAAATCCTCCTTGAGTTTCTCAAAATAATTTTTTTATGAGGAGATACAAGCTCTGTCGCAACACCTATTTTTCAGGTAAAAACAGTAAAACAGGGAAATCGAACAAGTGCAAAAAATGATAAATCTTAAATCATTTTTTCATTAAGAAGAAGACAAATTTTGAGGTAAAACACTTTTAAATTCAAGTTTTTATTATTTTTGATGTTGACACCAATCCTTGAATAATGTTAAATATCCTCAAACTGTAAATTTCTGAAAACTGTGTTAAAGGGAGCATGCACAGTAGTTTCATAGCGTGCTACGAAACTGTTGAAGATGAGTTTTTGACATTTTGCATATGTATTTTGGTGGTAAGGATTGTTGGGTTTCAAGTTTTGATGCTGCTGGTGGAAATATGAAGATCACATATGAAGAATCAGATTGCAAAGCAAAAGAAATAATGGTTAAAGGAAGTGTTTTACAGTGATATAAAAACTGCGCTATGAAAACAGGCTATTTTCGTAGCGCAGTCATATCTCATCTCCTTTTACACTTTTTCGAATATTTCTTTTTTCACAGGTGGAATATTGAAGTTTCAATGGTATATTAGCACATGTGACACATAAAACAGTCATCAATGTTAACAAGCTGCTTGAAGATAAACATGGAAGATAAGGGCTAAAAAACAGGAAATATGTCTCCTGATTTTTAGGGCAGGTTTTGTCATGATTAGCATGAATACATCAAAGGTGGAGGCATCATCCAAATTTGATCTCATGGGATTTCATCTGGCAAAGGAAGCATTAAATTTTAGATAAGGTTGTTGCAATCATATTTAGGATTTTCACTCCTATTTGGATTAGGACTCTTCAAAGACTGTTTACTTGTCATTTTGTAATTAAAAGTCTGTTTTATGGTTAGATTAGGTGTGATGTATGGGAATTTGAATTATCCTAGTGGTGGATCATGGAATCCAAGATTGTATAGGCTCTATATGAATCATTATGTCGAATTCATTAGGGTTGGCATTTTTATTAGCAAAAGAAAGCTGTGTTATTGTAGCAGACTATGTGTTTTTCAACTTAATACAGAGATTGGTTTTACTACTCAAGATTCATAAGGGGTTTATGTGTTTGATATTTATATGGCCTTTTTCAATTACCTATTTGCAGTGGTATGAGCATGTGTTACTTAGAATTCATTGGATACTGCTCTAACTTCCTTCACATGCTTGTAGACTGTGTTTATTCACTGTGTTACTGTTTCACTTATAAACCTAAACTCCAAGTGCCTTGACTTCCATGTTTAGTTGATTATGATGTTTTGTTGAAGACTAATTTGAATCCATGGCCCAATAAATGTTTGCTAATCTGTAATTCAACCAGTTATACATTTTTGTCCATTTTTATTTCTAGAGTTATCCATCTAATCATTAATTAAAAATCTTAAAACCTATTGAGAGAGCCCTCTCAGGTTGAGGAGGCTAAGCCTCAGCCAAAAGTTTGGTTTGAAAGAGTTACTCAGAGTCTACTTGATCAGCAACCTATCAGGGTCAGATTTTGTGATAACATATCTAATCGATGAGTACCTTGCAACCAGTGCAAAAATATCCTCATAATCAATCCCCTCCACCTGTGAGAATCCTCTGGCCACACTCCCATTTTTTGTTGGCTTCTCCTTGTAGATCCACCTTGATCCAACCACTGAATTGCCCACTAGTCTTGGGACCACTTCCCATGCACTGTTTCTGATAATGGAGTCATAGTCCTCAACCATGGCATCAACCCATGTTGGTTGTTGCACTGCTTCCTCAAAAGAGGATGGTTCTGTCACAATACACTTGCTCATAAGAGAAATGTATCCAGTATAATTGTCTGGGGACCTTATCTTCCTGCACTATGATGTAGGTGCACCTACATTATTTGTCGCATCTAGCATCAACCTGTCAACCTCTCTGTTGTGCTTCCTACCATTTTTGGTGGATGGCTCTTCATGAGTGGTTTCTTCCACTCCATGATCCTCTGCTTGTGGTTTCTCCACATCCTGAGGTTCATACTTTGGAACTAAGAGTTCCTCTTCTGCATGCAAGTCAAGCTCGCTCTCAAGGGACAATCACATGGCTTTCTCCTCATCAAATTTCACATCTCTCCTGACAATTTTCATCCTGTGTGCCGGAAAATACACCTGATAGTTGTGGGGAGTATCATTGTACCCCAAAAATATCCCAACCTTACTCCCCACAAATATCCTAACCTATGTTGTTGGTTCTAGCTTCTTCCTGGCATCTCAGGTCACATGGCAGTAGAAATATGAGCCAAAATTTTTAAAATATGAAACATCTGGTTTCTTACATGAAAAAGCCTCCTCTGGTGTACTCGTGCCAAGTATCCGATGAGGACTATGGTTGTGCACAAATACCATTGTGTTGCATGCCTCTGCCCACAGATGCAATGGTAGGACCTGGTCATGTAACATAACTCGTGCTACTCCCACAATTGTTCTATTATTACTTTCTGCAACCCCATTCTATTGTGGGTTATGAGTTGCAATCAATTCTCTCTGAATTTCTTCTTTGGCGCAGAATTTCTTGAATTCATTAGAGATATACTCACCACCATTGTTGCTCCTTAGAGACTTCGCCTTCTTCCTTGTATCTTTCTCTACCAGTGATTTGAACTCACAAAACTTGGAGAACATCTGGTCTTTCTTCTGCAGAAAGAATATCCAACACTTTCTAGAAAAATCATCAACAAAAATCACATAATACATGTGCTTTGCTGTGGAAGCTATTGAGAATGGTCCACGCACGTCTGAGTGAACTCTCTCAAGGATTTATGCTACTCGGTTCTCCTTCTCATGAAATATGGCCTTTGTATACTTCTCCATGGTACATCCCTTGCACGTGTTTATCTACAGAAGTGTACCCTTTGGAATACCCATAGAAATCTGATGCATGATCCTCAAAGCACTGTTTTGTAGATGACCCAACCTCCTGTGCCATAACTCCCCAGTATCTCGTCTCACCACCTCATTGGATTTACTGATCAATGCTGTGAAGCCATCTACATCAAGTTTGTAGATGTTCTTCACATGAACCCCAATCTTCTTTACCTGTCATGTGGCTTTGTGACGAAGGAACGCATTTCCTTTACTAAAAACCACATCATATCCAAGATCCTCCAACATAATAATTGAAACTAAATCGTTTTTCAAACACGGTACATGCATGACAAATTTTAATATGAAAGGTTTTCCTAACTATCTTTAGAAAGTAACTATAGAAATCTTGGTATCATTATACCTCCTGTCATCACCCATCTTGATGTGCATATGAATATCCTTCTCCTCCAAGCTACTAAAGAGTTCTTTGTTTCCAGTCATGTGGAAAGATGCTCCACTATCCAAGTACCACATAGATCCCATCACAGTTGACACCATGCATGCGATGAGAGAGAGATGTCCAACTCAAACTGTGAAGCCAAAGCTTCACCCGCTGCAGCTCCCAGAGCCTTCTTGTTGTTGTTCTTCTTTTGTGGACAATTTTTGGCATAGTGTCCATGATCATGAAAGTTGAAAAATTTCACCTTTGACATGTCTCGCTTCTTGCCTTCTTGGCCAGTGTCGGTTTTAGAATAGGACTTCTTTCCTTTCCCCTTATTTTCCTTACTATCCAAGGAATAATTTTCCTCATCATCAGTCTTGGATGAGGATCCATCCCTGGTATTCCGCTGAAACTCTTCTTGTACCAAATCCGACCATAGTCGCTCCCAATCTGATAACTTCACCCTCCCATTCACAAAGTCCTAGTAACTATGCCAGCTCTTGGGAAGGCCTGTAAGTGCTAGAATCAGCAATTCATCGTCGTCTAAAGTAATCCAAACACTTCCAAGCTCATCTTGACATTGAGTGAACTTGTTCAAGTATTTCTGGATTTTGTCGCCATTCTCCATTTTGATTTTCCTGATCTTGTCCTTAGCTGAAAATTTTATGTGGTCATTGCTGCTTTGAAACAGATCTGTCAAGGCCTTCCACATAGCATATGGATTTTCCTTGCCATGGAGACTCAAGACAATATGATATTGAACTCCATCTAATAAGATCCTGCTCGCCTTTGTGAAGTTCTTCCTCCATGCTTCATGCTGCGCAACATATGCCAGATTGGGTTCAGGAATATCAATGTTAATGAACTCCTTCAACCCATTATCCTCCAATACTGCCTCCATCCTATCCCTCCATGAAATATAGTTCTAATTTCCCTCGAGTGCATATTTGAGTCTCAAGCCAGTGAAAGAAATCCTGGCCAATTGTTAGCTCCAAATAATGCATCTACAAATTTGAATATTGTTCGACACAAACTCAATTTATTCTCTACTATTGTGATTCTTGGTGCTCTGATACCATGTAGAAATTACACCAATGGATTCAATATGATCATGCAATGTAATAAAACAAGATATTAATCTTTCTACAATATTTGTGGAATATAAAACATGATCACTCAATCACATGCAAGTAAGAGAAAGAAGTAAATCAATTGAACAACACAAGATTTTCCAGGGGAAAGAAACTGTTAAAAAACTCTCTATCTCTATTGTATAATAATCCAAGGAATCATGAAACAATACAATGCATGTGTGCTCACAAGAAACTCATACACACTACTAATCGTCTCACACTAATCTAGGCACAATTGGACAAACATATAACCAATTTTCAACCCACCTTCAACCTGCCTTGCTCACACAATCCCTAGGCAAAATAAATCCCTATTAAATAGGAATTCCAACCTTCCTTGACTGCGCAATCCTTCATGGGGATCTTGTGGCTTTATAAATGCACCTGGGCAGTTCGCTATTAATACAACTGATAGTTATCTTCCCTTTGACCTTTGTCTCTGTTATCACCAAAATCGTACCTGATTGGCTGTTGATCAGACAACTTCAGTGTGACTATTTCAAACCAATATTTTGACTGAAACTTAGCCTCCTCAGCTAGAGAGGGCTCTCTCAAGGGTTAATGATATGGAATAATAATATAGATAGATGGCTAACTCTATGTGTCTTGATTCTGTATGTTTACAGGTTGGAAAGATGGAGGTTTGCTACCATTGGGCTATGGAGTCAGTGACAGGGATAAAGATAACAATAGCTCTTCTTATAGAAATTGAGGCTTGTATATACTTCAATGAAAGAGTGAAACATTTAGGAAAATCCCAATAGCTTGAGGTTCAAAGGAAGTTAGAGCATGTGATACATGAATTCTGAGTAATGATACCTCAAGGTATTAAAAGGAAAGTATTAAAAAAGATTCATCAAAGCTCAACACTTAAAGGAAGTCAAAGCATGAATAACCATCAATTCTGAGTAATAAGCATTAAAACATTGAAGAAAAACTTTCAAATATAGGACCCAAGAACTCATTTGACCATTGTTCAACACTTAAAGGAAGTCAGAGCATGATAAACCATGAATTTTGAGTAATAAGTATTAAAAATATGAAAGGAAAAAATTTCAAATATAAGATATAAAATCATTGAAATGCACTAAGAATCTCAGGTCCATAAAAATTAAATTGCTTCTGTATATATCAGTCAATCCAGAGCTTTAAAAAAGTAGTCTTTTTGATAAAATTTTCCAACCTTTCATACATCGAATTACTCACTACTTATAGGCATCTAGCCTTTACATCCAGTCTGCCAAGTGGCTAGACCATTAAACTCCATTACTCTAACAAAATATAACCACTAACTATATATTTTTACAACTAGGACTGACACCGTTAGAATTAGGAGTTAGAGTCCTACTATGAATCAAACACCTGCTTATTACATTTAAACTGAAGATGATCCAAATCTTCCTCGAAAGGAATCATGAATTTCAACCATGCTAACCATAAACAAGACTTTAATACTCTAACTGTCTTCGTGATGCTGTTATGCCTACCATTTAGGATTTGTCAGTTTGATGATTTGGCAATACAATGTACTGATATCTTCAAACTGTATCTTTAACAGAATATTCCCACATAGAAAACCACTGATCTGATACTCTTTAACATTTCCCTAATACTCTTTGTCCTTCTCATGGGGAGCAAATTTAAATATCTGTTTACCTTTCTTCTTTTTCCAAAATTAGCCACCAAAATTAACCTTGCTGTCAAGACAGAGTCTTAGAGCTACTTTTGTAGCACAAGCACAAAAGGTGATATGTAATGATCCTCTGCTATTTTTCACCATTGGATGATATTAAGTGATAAAAAAAAATTAAACATAACCCTCAAAACTCTTCATCCCTATTAGTTTAAGTAACTTAAGTCGAAAAAGAATTCTTCAGAAATTCCGCAGTGGAAAATGTGTTTCAAGCTTGGCATACGTTGCAGAATTGCCTAACTTATCAGAGGCTTGAAAAAACTTAGGTTTTGAGGCTGAAAGGATCCATGAATATACCAAGAGTTTCTTCATGAGTAGTTTTCACAGTTTTCTCCATAGTTCCTCTTTCCAATTCTTTCTTGACTGATTCCATCTTCATCATTTCAATATTTTCTTTCAATTCCTCGACTTGTCTTTGAAGACTTCTCCTCTCTACCTGTAACCATAAATTTCTCTTCCTTGCGTGTGACATCACGATGCATAGAGGTTGTGATTTCTTCAACAACTATTTGGATTTTCCAATAGATTTTTAAAAATGAATGACCTAGTCATTCACTTTCTTTTCAACCTCATCTATCATTTGTCTATCTTTCTTGTATCTTTCCAGCTCTCTCTTTGTTTCAGTTAATTCTTCCCTTACTGCTCTTAACTTTCCTTCAAGAATCTCCTTTTCTATTTTCTCTATGACTTTCTCCTTTCCCTTTCTTTGTTTGACTGTTTCTTCCTTGTCTTTGCTCTGTCTCTTTAGAGAGTCTGCTTCAGATTTCTTTTGAAAATTTCTTTTAGATTGATCCTTATTTTCTTTCGTAACCTCTGTCTCAATAGGAGATATGACTATAAATTCCTTTATTTCTGCCCTTTTTCCTTTATCTTCCTCCTGTTGCTTATCTTTGACAGTGATATTTGCAGAAATCTGGGATCTAGTAAAAGACTTTCTAGGTTTTAAAATAAAACCTAAATCTTTTGGAGAAAAATCTAATTTCTTGGCTATAAGTCCCTTTCTTATGACCCTTGATCCCTCTATCTTAGCTTCTTTCACTACAGGAGTTTCTGCAATGTCTATAGCTTGTAGAATGTCTTCAAGTCTGCCTTTACCTCCAACAATTTCCTTAGTGTTTCTTTTAGACCTTTTTGTTGCAGGTTTGGTCTTACTATCTATGACATGTTTGTTAGCTTGATTGCTAGTTGCTGGAGGTGATGTTGTCTCTTGAATGAATTCAGTTTCTTTTTCCATATCTTTAGTTGTAGATTTTAAACCTTCTTGTTGATTCCTTTCTAACTCTGCAGTGGCACTCATTTCTTTCCTAGAAGAAGAAGTTTTGAGTTTAGGAGCTTTTCTTGGAGACAAAACATCCATTTCATACCCATTCGTGAACAAGAAGGATGCCCAGTCTCTGTTCAATTTACTTAATTCCTCCAGCACTAGTAATTTCATCAACCCATGGTGAAAAATGGAAGTTTCACTTCTTTCAGATTTTCCTTGCACTTTGTTTGCCATTTTTCCAAGACTTCTAAAAAGGTAAAAAGGAATACCTATCAACTTCTTCCCTGTAAAATGAAGAAACAACTTTAAGTGATACATGTAGATTGTTTGGAATCTTCCTTCGCATGTAAAGTATTTCTGTATGGTTGTCAGTAATTTATAATAATTATCTCTAAGAAAAGTTCTAGGAATCCCTTCAGTCATTTTTATCCCTACATGTTCAGGTTTTAGATAATCATCACAACTTTTCAAGTTAAACTTGGTAGCTTTAAACCATTCTTCTTCGATCCTCGGGATCCTTGTTGCTTTAGAAATGCTATCAAGTGTAATTGGAACATGAAGAAAACCAAACTTTGTATATGTGCCTTTGAAATTGATCACAAAATCTTATGAGACTTGTTTATGATGACCTTGCAACCTTGACAGAACTGAATGCAGCCTGCTCTTGTAAAAATCTCAACAAAATATGGGTCTTCCATGATTAAAATTGGACTTTTAGGCTCGTACCTGAATGGAAAACCTCCTTTATTAACTTTCTTTGGTGTAGTCATCTCTTTCTTGTTCTGCAGCAGTGGCCTTCTTTATATTTTTACACCTGTTCAGCAGAATCCTTTGATGACAGCGAGCTATTATGGTAGAGGAAAGCTAGCATGACAAGGGATTTATACGAGAGATGTAAATGACAGTAAGGTGTTTTGGTAGCAGATTGCAAAAGCGAGAAACAAAGTATGAGAAATGAGGGATATCTTTGAAAAGGAAAATGAGATGGATTTCAAATGGTGGCTGATGCTAAAACGTGCCTAACTCTCGAATGATAACCCTACTCTGACAACACAACCTCGAAACCTTCAGAGGTTAACCACTCATCATTATGCAGAAAACCGTTATAGAATGAGACAAATTTCATAGTAAATTTATTTTGACAAGTGTCGGCTTTTGCTATGGAATTACTAGGTGTTTCTACAACAAAATCTGTTAATTTAGAACTAAAATCGCTGCGGAGTTAGAAGATTTTTGACAAGTGGCCAGATTTCAGACTTTAGGTCGATTCGTCAATTCAAAGTATCTATTCATGATTTTTCCCTCTGATATGACTTGAGATCATCCCTAACAACTTAAAACAATCCTTGAAACCTATATTAATCATAAAATTCATCATTTCATGATACTATGCAACCTAACCAATCTGAAGACCAACTTGACACATTTCAAGTTATGATTTTGAAATTTTTTGAGTGATAACAGCCTCAACTAGGTCTTCTTCAAATTTTACATGCATGCAACTAATAATAGAAAATCATCAGTTACTGGATAGATCACTACTTCTAAATTAAATCTAATTTAATTCACTTGACCTCTCACTAGCTCATCACTTAGTTAGAACTAGTTAAGGTAATTTTTACTAAATTATTTTGAGTTAACTAATTAAACTCACACTACACTAGTGCATTAAATGCAATTGGACCCCCAAAACAATATAATCACTCTACATGCCTCACCATTTACCCTCAACTCGAAATTATTGAGCTAACTAAGTCTATCTCACTTATTTAACTAATACAATTTGTTATGAGATAAGATTACAATTTATTGTCTAATTTATTTAAGGGAAAAATAAATTAGACACACATTTTCTTGTTGATTTTCGACAATACTAGCATGACAAGGTAACAATTGATTTATTTATATAATTTACATATGGGTGATGTGACAACATGTAATAAGACTCAATTGCATCAATGAAAAAGATAAAAGAAAGGAATGGGGTGATAATTCCTTTGGCTATGTTTGGAAACCATGATTCCAAATGAATGAGTGCTTTGTATGAATACAGGAAGTCTCCTTAACCTTGATTTTGTCTGATATTTTATGGATATGTGTTATATTCACGAACATGTATTTGATAGGTATATTATCTATTTTATAGTTATAGTTGGATCCATCAAGGAAATTTGAGTCCCTTGAGAGATGGCATGGGCGTGTTCAGTTATAGGTCAGCGTGTCTGGCATAAGAAGGTAAGGTAATTGGTATATTGTTATATTTACTTATGCACTGATAGTTGTGTGTTTATGAAAGTATGATGCATTACATGGTAAAAGACACTTCGATGAAATATTAAAGAAGGATTGGGTTGATATTTCTCTTAGAAGCATTGGGAACCCATGGGGTTGAGTCCTGGTGTCTATTACAAGTCTTGTGCTTTTAGTCTCTTGTGAGTTGTTTGTGCTTGATTTGTGGTTTTATTTATGTTTGGTGCATGGCCATGTCACTTTATTATGGTGTCGTATTGTTATTGGTTTTACATGGAGTTCTTCTTGTTTTCTTGTTGTTCTTTCCTTTTGTTTTGAGGGTCTTTGGAATTGGCTGGGAAAGAGGAAAGTTAATGGAGTTTGGGAAGAGCTAGATGAAACCCAACAAGTACTGTAAGGCCTAGATGAAGCTCGATGCATGTATAAGGGCAGTTGAAGGCAAGAGTATGACAACCGATTGAGTTGGTTGGGTCCATTGGGATAAATGGACGATGGAAAAACAGTCATGAGAAAGGTAGCAGGAAAGGTAAAGTAAATGGGCTTAAGGTAAAAAATGCCTTGGTTAAGTTGGGAACTGTTGTTCTCAACGTTGTGCATGTTGTGCACGGATAAAGGGAGTTATCTTAACCTTAACCCTATGATATCTGGTAATTATGTTGTGATCATGACTATGTTAATGTTCATATGTATATATGTATTTATGTATGCACCATTGTCTAATAGGGTCATCAGGGATCACGATTTCTTTATGATAATGATTATATATATGTATGTATGTATTCCATTATCTGACAGGGTCATCAGGGATTATTATTGTTTTATGTTGATGTTTATATGTATATATGTATGTATGTATGTCATTTTATAGCAGGGTGATCAATGATCATTCTTCCACTTATGCAGGTGAATGGAATGAAGAGATTATTTTTTTATGAGGAATCATGTGGGAAGTGTTAGCCACCTATATTTTTCAATCATATCAGCTGGTGGCTAAATTTTCTTTGCAGCCTTCAAGAAACAAGTTCAGGCCTAAAATTGTTGGTACTTGAAGTCTGTTGGCAAGGTTATAAACCACTAATCAGTTCTACATTCTCTCCATCCCCTCTGCCTCTGATATACCATGAAAATCCTAATCAAAGTGTTGCTGCATCCTCCTCCTTTTTCTTCTCCCCTTCCTCCTTTTTCATCATATCTTTAACTCTCCTTTCATCCATAAAAACCCCCATCAAACCCTTTTATTTCCCTTATTCCTCCATTAATCTCATTTCCTAAAGGTCAAAAACCCACTTTTTGATCTATCGGAGCCTTTCCCCTCTTGCAAAATTTATTCAAAAACCATAGGAAACATGCGTTTCTATGTGTTAAGCTTTAGCCCCTCAGGCTAAGCCCCTTTCTGTTCCTCCTTCCATATATCCCCACGCCGGAACCGCGTGCTAAACCCGCCAGGCGCTTAACCTCGGAAATAATTCATTGCCCGAAAAACATTGAAAACCTTTGTAAAAGTAAAGTTGGGCTTGTTTTATTTTTCCTCCAAAGAAAATCAAAATTAAAACTCCGCCGTTGATCTGTCCCACGGATCAACGGTGCGGAGTGTCCCGTCATCTGGTGGACCCCTCCCCCTTTCCGCTGTGCTGTTTTCCTTTCCCACCGGTTTATGCCCGCACCACTTATCTTACGGAAACGGTTTTGTGCCGTCGGCCAGCGATCCCATACGCTGGCCGACACGTGTTCTCCACCTCACCCCCAAAACCGCCGTTCCGTGCCTTCTCCCCGCACATTAAACCTCGTCCTATGGCCGTGTAGCGGGATTCATCCCCGCCGTCGGATCTGGGCCCTCCCATCCGACGGTCCCCGATCATCTTTCCCGCTCGTCCTTTAACCGATTCGCTCGCCCGTTAAATTTGCCCCGGCGCGTTTAAAATCAAATCCTCGCCGTCGATCTCTGTAGATCGACGGTCTGCATCTCCTCTCCCAATTCCATTATACGGTCCACTTTCCTCTGCGTTGACCGTGTGATTTGCTCCCAACCGTTGATCGCAATACGATCAACGGTCCCGATTTCTCCGTCCACCCGCACGCCCTCCGATGCAGTCTATCCATATAAACGCAGGATTTCCTCATTTTTCTTGTTTTTTGCAGGTTTTCAAAGGTTTTTCCTTCGTATTCTACGAAATTTGAAGGATGAGAGTGACGACTCCAATCCTCCCGATTTGTCCAAGGAATTGATCATACGGAGAAGAACAAAGATATTTACAAAGCTTCATGAGCTTTGGTTGCCGCACGTCCCTGCAAAACTTGAAGAAGGCCGCCAATATCAGAGCGGAGAAAGAGTATCGGATTAAAGATAAAATGAACCAGAGCAGTGGTTTTGCGAGAAGATTGGCGGGGATTACGGCTAAGACGGTTATCAAAAGCCTAATCCCCGGCTCAGAACACGGATTAAAGCAAAACCTAAAAGTGTTCATCAGACAGATCGCCTCCACCGCCATACTTTGAGGCGAATTGATTCCTCAACCACCACAGTGCCACCTATTGCCTCAGAAAGCTCAAACAGAGGATGAATTTATTGAACAGGATCAGATATTATGCCTCGAACAACCAAAGAAGTTATTACTGCACCGGATTTCAACGACAGAATGTCTGCAGAGTAACCCTAACAGTACGCAGAGCCTCAAAGGTCAATATAAGCTCTCTTCGGGCTTACTTCTTAAGTATAAACACATTAATGCAATGTAACACCTGTAGAATTTCTTCATCGAACCTCTCGGGGTCAGGAAGACATTAATTCTGCATTGATTGTGTTTGAGATCTTTTAAAACAGATCTCACCTCCTCATCTTTCTATAAATACTTCAGTAGAAGATGAGCGAGGGGTTGGATTAGTTGGTTGTCAACATAATTGCTGAAGCGCTGTAGCTATTTCTGAGTGGGAAACTCTTGACTGTAAATAGTGGTTTCATGGGCTCTTGGAGCTCTGCTTGTAACAGATAGGTTAGATTGTGAAGAAGAGATGTATTAAAACACTGGATTTGAAGATTGTAACCGGTTTGAAGCAATCAATACAAGTTGATTTATGGGATCCTGGTCTATGCTGATGGTGATGTTATTCTCACTGTAACTTGTTATTTTATTTCTGTTTTCAATTTGTTCCATTTTCTACTATAAAGAACAGTTTAAACAGTGTTAGAGTTTGCTGTACACCAGTGACCTTCTCTGGCTGAAAAATCTTTATCCCAATGTTTTCTTCTTATTGTGTTATTTAGAAATGATTTGATTCAGTCTAAGCACAGAGATGCTGGCGTTCCCTCATCTCTTCGTCACTGCTGAATGTTGTTTTTAAATGTTACTTTCATATATGTGGTGCAAGGAATGAATTGAGGAAATCAAAGGTTAGCCCTGAGTCCCTTTCTTGTTTGCTCAACTGTTTGTCTGTTTCCCTTAGGATGTGTCAAAAGCTGACTAGTTTCAAAGTACTTATCAGATCTTAGGCCATTCTGTGTTATCTTGGTGATTGTCTTGGAAGTAACTAAGTAAAGGAGAACTAAGATGAGGAGAAAGGTGAGCCCTGCCCACTAGTTTAACGCTCCAAGGATTTGTCATTTCCTTTGTTTTTGTCATTTCACAGTAGAGTGTATCAAAGGCTGGCTAGTTTCAAAGTACTTACCAGATCCTAGTTTGCTTCTATGTTTTCCTTAAGTGCTTGGTCAAAGGCTGGCTAGTTTCAAAGTACTTACCAGATCCTGGGCTGCTCTTTGTTCTGCATCTGTGAATTCCCTTTCTTTTTGTATCACCCCATTCCATAAATCAAACTTCAAAGAGATCCTTAGGCCTAGATGACTTGCCCCATAGATTACTCTTGAACCTGGATGCTTCAATTAAATTCTCTTATGACTCCATAGCCCAATGGATTGAAAACTTGCCATCATCTTTCTTTAGAATCAAAGTTTATTTTGTTCACTTGCAACTTCTCACGTTTGAACCTATTTGCATATAGATCTTTCCGTCTCAGACAGCAACTATGTTCAACCATCTGAGAAAACCAAACAAAACCCTTGGCCTTCATAACTAGCCTAATATCATCACCCTAAACTTCAAAGGCAATATCCATCTTTGTACATATTGGAGAGATCCCTCTCCGGATTCAGGAGGGCTAGATCCTAGAATCCCAAAGTTGGTTGAAATGATGTTAACTCTGTGATCGGACTTTGCCAATCTTGCTTGTTACAGAGACCTAACATTTCTGGCGACTCCACTGGGGATCGAACCCAGAATCTCTGGTTCCATGACAATTGTTCTATTTTGCAGCTGAGCCACCAGGAACTAACATTTCTGGCGACTCCGCTGGGGATTGACTTGAGTTTTTCATCTTTTTCCCTTTTATTTTCATATAACACCTTGAGAGTAAAAAGCAGCCTTTTCAAGCACTACCAAAGAATGGTAATCATGATAAAACTCGTTTGAATCAGTGACAAACTAGGTCAATCCTAGGGTTCTTTTAAGTCTTTATCTAACCTTGGGAAATCAGCTAGCTTAGCCACAAGGATAGACTGTCTTTGTTTCTTAACTGTAGCTAAGTTTTGAGGCAAAGCTAGGACATTCTTTCAAAAAACCACAAATATAAACAATTCAGAAAATACCAAAAACATTTCAGATTGGTAGTAAAACATAAGTTTTGATACCTGTATACGTCTTTGATGTGTTTTACTCTATACTCTTAGACAGAGTCTGGAAAGGGCCAGGTAGCCTCTGGATCTCATCCTCTTTTAGGGGGTGACACGTCTAGTGAATGCCCTCCCAGTCAATCTCTGGTTAGAGTTTGTTGTGTTTCGAAATATCCTTGAAGAAGAATGTTTCACGAACACTGTGGTGGACAGTGCATTCCTTTGAAAACACTCTGAACCTTCCACCTGGCGACTCCACCATCCTGAACAGACCTTAAGACTCCACTGGAAAGAACCCTTATCATTATAAAAATCATTCAAATTCAGTTAAAGGACTGTAGGATTCGAATTGAGAAAACAGATTAGTTAACCGTCTAAAGATTGTCATATCTGGTTGAACTTTTCTTGTTTAGATTGGGTCTAATCCCATAAACATTGTGGCTCCTAAAAAGATTCATACTAGAGCCCATCGTGACCCGGATCCTCCTGAAATAGTTGACAACCCTGAAAGAATTCTTAGGAAGTCTCCTAGGATACAATCCTCAACTATCTCCAGATCCCTCATAAGAGCCAATTCAGTCCCTGAAAACCTTTCAGCTCTTCATGAATCACAAATTGACTTGTTAAACCCATTCAGGACTAGGTCATTTGGTGATTTAGGTCAGTTAGATTCTGAGCCTACCCTTTCATCTCCCGAAACCAGTGGGATTCTTGGGAATAGAGAATCAACACCTCCTGATTTACATTTCATACATAATCTAGGTGTCTCCCATCCGAGATCAGCTCAGAGATCTACTGCTGTTCCATCCACTTCTGTTCATCCTTCATCCAATGTTCAAACCACTCCACTTCAACCCACACCTCCACTTATAAACCCACCACATATCATGGCAGCATGGTATGCTCCCTTAGTCCTTCCTGTACCATTAGTCAATCTTCCACAGGACTATCAGTCCAAAATTCCATTATATGATGCTAATAATACCATAACAACATCTCAACACGTGGACAAGATGAATGACTACTTTGACAGAAATGAAATTGATAATGAATCTGTCAAAATCAGATTGTTTGCTCAAAGTTTGGGGGGAGATGTGAGAAAATGGTTTAAAGGTTTAACCCCCCATAGTATTAACGACCTTCAAGCCTTCCATCAAACATTTTTAAACAAATGGGAAGTCAGGAAAAACCCTCTCCAAGTCCTTGCTGACTATAACAATCTCCATAGGAACCCTGGGGAAAGTGTACAAGCTTATTGTACCAGATTCAACAGTGTGTATAATGCACTTTCTCCCGAACTGAAACCTCCTCAGGGATCAGCCTTAAACAAATTTCCTGAAGGGTTTGATCCAGACATGAAATATTCACTCAGAGAAAGAGTCTTTGCAACCCTCGAAGATATGCAAAGAGGTGCTCTTTCTGTGGAGGTGAACCTCATGGAGAAGAGAGCAAGGATGAAAGCTGAAAAGAGAGTATCTTTTAGAGAGGAATCCACCCCTTCTACTTCAAGCTCAAAGATGGAAAGAATGATGGAAGAAATGATGAAGAAAATGAGCATTCTAGAGAGAGCACAAGCAATTCTAAATCAAAATGCTCCTCAAAACAGAAACCAAAACCAGAATCAGAATCTTAGAAGAAATCAGCCCCCAAACAGACCCAGGGAAGATGATCAGCAGGTCATTCCTCCCTTTCATCAGAACTTTTTAAGTGAGGTTGAACAAACAGATCAAATAATAGAGGAAGATGATATAAACTTATTTGGGGTAGATGATGATGACTTTGAGGTTCATTATGATAATAAACAAGGTCTTTATACACCTTATGATGACAGAAGAGATGATGCTGAAAATAGCTACCAAAACATGGAGAACGCTGTCATAGAACCTTTAAGGGAATATGAACTCAGAAGTAAATCTAATCAACAAACACCCAACAATAAAACCTCTGGCAAACCTTCTCAAAACAGCACTGCAACCAAGTCTAAAACAATCAAACAAAAGGACAAAACGGTGGCTGTTGATTCTGGTGATGATAAAGGGAAAGACACTCAAAACATCGAAAAACAGAGTGCAAACATTAGTAGTACTAGCACCTCAGTTAGTACTCCTGCAAAGACAACTATTTTAATTGTAGATAAACCAAATCAACAAGCTGTTTATGCTGATAAAGTGGCAGTAAACAAGGCTGAAGTCAATGTTCTGAAGAATCAAAACCTTTTCCGCCTGGAACAGGAAATCTCAAAGATCAAAATCTCTGTTCCTTTGACTGAGTTGGCTGCCCAGCATGTATATAGGTCCAAAATTTTGAAGGCTTTAAACTTAGAGGATAACGAAGATACTCTCAATCTTAGTGATGACCAACCAGAGCTTATTTTTGGTCCAAAGATTGAAGGAAAATTCCAAGAAGGTCCTGTCCCTCCCTTTTATGTAAGCTTAAACATTCATGACAAAATTCTCCATAATGCTATGCATGACTCAGGCGCTTCCCATAATTTAATGCCAAAAGCTGTAATGGAAAGCCTGGGTCTTGAAATTACCAGACCTTACAAATACCTGTACTCCTTTGACTCAAGTAGAGTTAAGTGTCTAGGATTGATTAAAGATCTCTGTGTTAATCTAGCCCAAATTCCAGCCAAATGTTTAGTCATGGATGTTGTTGTGGCTGATGTTCCCCCAAAGTATGGAATGCTTTTATCAAGGTCTTGGGGGGCTAAGTTACAGGGGACTATGCAAATGGACATGGCCTATGCAACTATCCCTGTTTTCAATCAAACTAGGAGGCTTTATAGGGAATCTCACATGCAATACACAGTAACAAGCCAGGAGCGGCCTCAAAACTCCCCACTCTATGCTATAAACACGAGCCTTGATTCCTTTATCATGTTCAACAATGAAACACTCACTGAACAAATTGTTTCGAAAGAATCCATGGCTGGAGTTAAAGAGGGGGAACACAATGTTGAAATGCCGAAACGGTCTATTGTGTCTGAAGATCCTAGCAAACTTACCACAGATCTGGAAATCCAAGTTATCAATCCTGTGAGCTCAAAACTTGATAGTCAGAAAGACAGTCCTCAACCCGATGGAAAACTTGAGGAATCAAATGATACAACGTCCATTCACCAAATTGAAAATCTGCCCCTCTGGACTATGTATTTTGACGGGTCATGCACCAAGACAAATGCTGGTGCAGGTGTCTGGATCACTAACACTGAAAATAATCATACAGAATGTATCTCATGTAAATTAAACTTTCAGTGTTCCAACAACATAGCAGAATATGAATCCCTTCTCTTGGGCTTGCATCTTTTGAAAAAACTAGGTGCCAAGAGAATAGATGTATATGGGGATTCTGAATTAATCATTAGGCAAGTCAATGGGGAGTACAATGCAAATCACCCCAGACTTAGGGCCTATAAGAATGATGTCATTGATCTTTTGAAAACATTTCAGGAGTACACCTTATCTTTTGTCCCAAGGCAGAAAAACATTGCAGCCCACAATTTAGCCTTTGCTGCTAGAACCTGCCCAATGCTGTATGATGACACCTCTCAGATAAAATTCAGACCAGCTATCCCAGATAACAAGAAATATTGGCAGGTATTTGATGGAGATAAACAAATAGGAGACCTCATGCAATTCAGAAATGAGTTTGAACTCCATAGTTCAGATTCAGACTATGAGACAGACTGCAGTGAAGAAAATTTTCTTGGTGAAGAAGAGCCATCTCCACAGCTGGTAGATATAAACCTTCAGACTATCACATCCACACGCCAAGTAGAATTAAGTCCGAAATCTGAAACACAAGAAATAGAAACTCTGCATTCTGATAAGGATAGTCTGCCCAAGGGTTTGGCCCCTCTAGAAGAACTGTTTGATTTTGATGATGTGGCCAAAAAACCAAAACTGGAACCTGTGGAAACTGAAGTGGAAGAATGTAATATAGGCAGTGAGGAGAAACCGAGATTGATTAAACTGTCTAAAACTTTACCAGCTCACATTAAACTTAAATATTTGGAGCTATTTAAAGAATTTTCTGATGTTTTTGCATGGAGTTACGAAGATCTTAAGTCCTATGACACTGAAATAATAAAGCACAAAATCCCTCTTAAAGAAAACCAAAAACCATTCAAAAAAAAACTGCGCAGAATCAACCCTGTCCAGTTGCCATTGGTTAAGAAGGAAATTATGAAAATGCATGATGCCGGTATTATTGTCCCTATTAGATATTCTGAGTGGGTATCTAATCTAGTGTCAGTTAGGAAAAAGACCGGAGAAATCAGGCTTTGTATAGACTTCAGGAATTTAAACAAAGCTTCATTAAAGGATAACTACCCTTTGCCCAATATGGATCATATTTTGCAAAGGGTGGTAGGGTCTAAAAGAATTTCTTTGTTAGATGGCTATTCAGGGTATAATCAAGTCCTAGTCCACCCTGATGATCAATTAAAGACAGCTTTTACTACACCCTGGGGCACTTTCATGTATGTGAAAATGCCTTTTGGTTTAATGAATGCTGGAGCAACCTTTCAGAGAGCCATGGACATAGCATTCTCGGAAGAATTAGGTTTCTTCATCATTATTTATCTTGATGATGTAACTGTGTTTTCAAAAACAGATGAAGAACACTTAGAACATTTAAGAAAAGTTTTCGAGAAGTGCAGAAGGTTTGGGATATCTTTGAACCCCAAGAAAACCTTATTCGGACTCCAAGAAGGTAAGCTTCTTGGACATATCATTTCGGAAGAGGGCATAAAGATAGATCCCATGAGGATTGAGGCCATATTGCAAATCTCTCATCCTCGAAATATCAAAGAGTTGCAGTCTTTCATAGGAAAGATTAACTTTTTAAGAAGGTTCATCCCAAACTTGGCTAAGCTCCTTAGGAATATCACAAACATGTTGAAAAGGGAGCAAGGGGTAAAATGGACCGCGGAGGCAAAGACATCCTTTGAACTGGTTAAACAAGCGTTAACCAAAACACCAGTTCTCATAAGTCCCGATTTCTCAAAAGATTTTTATATCTTCTCATTTGCATCAGAACATACTATAGCTGCTGTCCTTTTACAGAAAAATCCGCAAGGACAAGAGCAGCCCATTGCATTCTTTAGCAAGGCATTGAGGGATACCCCTTTGAAGTATAATATTATGGAAAAGCAAGCTTTTGCTTTGGTGAAAGCTTTAAAAGACTTCAGGGTATACATCCTTCACTCACACATTATTGCCTTTGTCCCAAATTCAGTTGTAAAGGACATTCTAACCCAGGATCCGGATGGTAAGAGAGGTAAGTGGATTGCTGTTATTCTTGAATATGACTTAGAGATTAAACCCACGAAGCTTATCAAAGGTCAAGGTCTTGCTAGGCTAATGGCCGAATCAAATTGTGAAGTTCTTGATATTAACATGATTAATGCTTTGGATGACCAAGAAGAATTCTCAACCCCCATTGTTGAAGATTATTTTGCGAATTCTCCTTGGTATACTAATATTGTTTATGTTTTGCTTAATTTAAACACACCTCCTGGTTTATCCAAAACAAAGGCAAGATTCCTAAAGTTAAAAGTTGTAAACTATTGCATTATTGATAAATGTCTTTATTGGAAAAATGATAGTGGTATATTGCTTAAATGTTTGCCTGAGTTTGATGCAGAAAAGATTAAGCAGGAATTCCATGAAGGAGAGTGTGGAGGCCATTTGTACTGGAAGTCAACAACCAACAAAATTTTGAGGGCTGGTTTCTATTGGCCTACTCTTTTTCTTGATGTACACAAACTGACAACCACTTGCCATAAATGCCAATTGTTCGAGGGCAAGAGAAAATTACTACCCCTTCCTCTGCATCCAATTACTGTTGAAGCCCCTTTTCAACAGTGGGGACTTGACTTCATAGGAGAAATCCACCCGCCATCCTCTGCCCAACACAGGTGGATCCTTACTGCCACAGACTATTTCACTAAGTGGATAGAAGCCATTCCTTGTAGACAGGCCAATGATTCAGTTATCATAAAATTCATAGAAACCAATATCCTTTCCAGATTTGGCTGTCCTACCAAGATCATTACAGATAATGCAGCAGCATTTGGATCAAAGAAAATGGTTGAATTATGTCATAAGTATCAAATAACATTGGGGCACTCCACAGCTTATTACCCTCAAGGTAATGGACTTGCAGAGTCTTCCAACAAAAGCTTAGTGAACATAATAAAGAAACTGTTGGAGGACAACAAGAAGTCTTGGCACATAAAGCTGGTTCATGCACTTTGGGCTGACAGGTTAACATTGAAGAAATACATTGGTATGTCACCCTTCCAGCTTGTATACGGTACAGATGCAATTTTTCCTAACAGTCTTGGTGTACCAGTTATGAAAATAATTCAAGAACTCCAAACTGAAGAGGATGACATAATCAGAAGAATAAACCAGACCATTCATCTTCAGCAAACCAGAGATGAAGTGTACAACAAAGCATTACAGAAACAAGACAATATCAAGAAGATATTTGACAGAAGAGCAAAGGCCAGCAATTTCAAAATTGGGGACAAAATCTTAAAGTGGGACTCAAAGAGGGAAGACAAGGGAAAGCATGGTAAATTTGACAATCTGTGGCTTGGCCCTTACTCCATTCATTCAGTTGTTGGAAACAATGCATTTTTCTTACAAGAACTGAATGGAGCAGAATTGTTTGGGGGTCCTGTCAATGGCAGGATGCTTAAGCATTATCTTTCTTAAAATTATTTCATGTTTTGAAGCCTTTTCACCTTTTCCATTGTAAATACTTCATCCATCATTGCATTTAAAGTTATGAAAAATCAAAAAATACAAAAACAAAGAAAAAATGAAAAGAGGGCAGGAATGAGAAACAAGAAAGGCAAGGCCCCATGCCAAAAAAGAGAAATGAATCTGAAAGTGTGCAAGCATAAATGCCACTCCTCTAAACACGCTTCTAATTGGTCAAACTGTTTAATCTTGACTGATTAGCTTTCAATTTTCTGCTGATAGGGTAGCAAATTTGATTTGCCAAACTGTTTAATCTTGGCTTATCAGTAGATAGAGTAGGGTAGAAATCAAGGTTCAATCAAACTCAAAATCTGAACCAAAGTTTCCAAAGAGAGGACTCAAAGCTACTCTAATTTCTGAGTCAAAGAAAGGACCTGGTTCTAATTCACTCAAAACTCGAACCAGAAGAAAAGCAAAGATAGCTCACTAAAAAAAACAGAGCTGTAAATATGAGGGAAGGCTATAATGAGAAAATTTTCAGATCTTAAGCCTTCTGTTTTGATTTTAAATTTTCTGCAAATAATAATCTATGTGCAGCTTGTCTTTATGCCATAGATCATAGCAAGACAAACAGTTCAATCTTGGCTTGGCTATTTTTAAATTTTTGTTGTAGAATTTAGAGAATGAAAGTTTGTTGGACTGTTTAATCCCAACAGACAGTAGAATAGATAGAGAAACATCTGAACTCAACTGTTTAATCTGAGTTCAGGGAGAAATAAGGAGTAGAAACAGATTAGGTTTATTGCTTTGAAAAGAATAAAATGTTGTGTTAAGAGTTTGCCAATCCAAGTGCACTCTGATGGAGAAAAAATGCTAGATCAGTAGGATTGGGGTAGGTAGAAGCGGTATTGATGAGATTCATCTCTTTTTTCATAACTGACATGATTTTTGTCCAAAAGGAAAGTGAGAGCATGTGATGGGTCAGACACCAGTCAACATCCCAGAGAAATCAAGTCTGAATTCTTGATGCCTTCGAGAAGGCACCATCCCCAAGTGGAGCCACTGTTAGCCACCTATATTTTTCAATCATATCAGCTGGTGGCTAAATTTTCTTTGCAGCCTTCAAGAAACAAGTTCAGGCCTAAAATTGTTGGTACTTGAAGTCTGTTGGCAAGGTTATAAACCACTAATCAGTTCTACATTCTCTCCATCCCCTCTGCCTCTGATATACCATGAAAATCCTAATCAAAGTGTTGCTGCATCCTCCTCCTTTTTCTTCTCCCCTTCCTCCTTTTTCCTCATATCTTTAACTCTCATTTCATCCATAAAAACCCCCATCAAACCCTTTTATTTCCCTTATTCCTCCATTAATCTCATTTCCTAAAGGTCAAAAACCCACTTTTTGATCTATCGGAGCCTTTCCCCTCTTGCAAAATTTATTCAAAAACCATAGGAAACATGCGTTTCTATGTGTTAAGCTTTAGCCCCTCAGGCTAAGCCCCTTTCTGTTCCTCCTTCCATATATCCCCACGCCGGAACCGCGTGCTAAACCCGCCAGGCGCTTAACCTCGGAAATAATTCATTGCCCGAAAAACATTGAAAACCTTTGTAAAATGCAAAAACGGGTTTGTTCTATTTTCTCCACCAAAGAAAAAAATATTAAAAACTCCGCCGTTGATCTGTCCCACGGATCAACGGTGCGGAGTGTCCCGTCATCTGGTGGACCCCTCCCCCCTTTCCGCGGCGCTGTTTTCCTTTCCCACCGGTTTGCGCCCGCACCACCTTTCGTCCGGACACGGTTTTGTGCCGTCGGCCAGCGATTCCACGCGCCGGCCGACACGTGTTCTCCACCTCACCCCCAAAACCGCCGTTCCGTGCCGTCTCCCGCGCGTTAAACATGGTCCCATGGCCCCGTAGCGGGATTCACTCGAGCCGTCGGATCTGGGCCCTCCCATCCGACGGTCCTCGATCATCTTTCCCGCTCGTCCTTTAACCGATTCGCTTGCCCGATAATCTTGCCCCGGCGCGTTTAAAATCCAATCCCCGCCGTCGATCTCTGTAGATCGACGGTCTGCATCTCCTCTCCCGATTCCATTATACGGTCCACTTTCCTCTTTGTTGACCGGTTTATTTGTTCTCAACCGTTGATCCCAATACGATCAACGGTCCCGATCTCTCCATCCACCCGCACGCCCTCCGATGCAGTCTGTCCATATAACGCAGGATTTCCTCATTTTTCTTGTTTTTTGCAGGTTTTCAAAGGTTTTTCCTTCGTATTCTACGAAGTCTGAAGGATGAGAGTGACGACTCCAATCCTCCCGGTTTGTCCAGGAAATTAATCATACAGAGAAGAATGGGGATATTTGCAAAGTTTCATGAACTTTGGTTGCCGCACGTCCCTGCAAAGCTTGAAGAAGGCCGCTAATATCAGAGCATAGAAAGAGTATCGGATTAAAGATAAAATGAACCAGAGCAGTGGTTTTGTGAGAAGATTGGCGGGGATTACGGCTAAGACGGTTATCAAAAGCCTAATCCCCGGCTCAGAACACGGATTAAAGCAAAACCTAAAAGTGTTCGGCATACAGATCGCCTCCACCGCCATACTTCGAGGCGAATTGATTCCTCAACCACCACAGTGCCACCTATTGCCTCAGAAAGCTCAATCAAAGGATGAATTTATTGAACAGGATCAGATATTATGCCTCGAACAACCAAAGAAGTTATTACTGCACCGGATTTCAACGACAGAATGTTTGCAGAGTAACCCTAACAGTACGCAGAACCTCAAAGGTCAATATAAGCTCTCTTCGAGCTTACTTCTTAAGTATAAACACATTAATGCAATGTAACACCTGTAGAATTTCTTCATCGAACCTCACGGGGTCAGGAAGACATTAATTCTGCATTGATTGTGTTGGAGATCTTTTAAAACGGGTCAGAGATCTCATCCTTATGATAACGATAGAAGATGAGTGAGGAGTTGGATTAGTTGGTTGTCAATAAAATTCTTTGGTAGTAGCAAGCATGAACAGTGGAAAGCTCTTGGTAATAAAAAGTGGTTTCATGGGCTCTTGGAGCTGCGCATATGAATGGGTTAGATTGTGAAAGGTGGATTGACTTCTTTGGATTTGAAGATTGTAACCGGTTTGAAGCAATCAATACAAGTTGATTTATGGGATCCTGGTCTATGCTGATGGTGATGTTATTCTCACTGTAACTTGTTATTTTATTTCTGTTTTCAATTTGTTCCATTTTCTACTATAAAGAACAGTTTAAACAGTGTTAGAGTTTGCTGTACACCAGTGACCTTCTCTGGCTGAAAAATCTTTATCCCAATGTTTTCTTCTTATTGTGTTATTTAGAAATGATTTGATTCAGTCTAAGCACAGAGATGCTGGCGTTCCCTCATCTCTTCGTCACTGCTGAATGTTGTTTTTAAATGTTACTTTCATATATGTGGTGCAAGGAATGAATTGAGGAAATCAAAGGTTAGCCCTGAGTCCCTTTCTTGTTTGCTCAACTGTTTGTCTGTTTCCCTTAGGATGTGTCAAAAGCTGACTAGTTTCAAAGTACTTATCAGATCTTAGGCCATTCTGTGTTATCTTGGTGATTGTCTTGGAAGTAACTAAGTAAAGGAGAACTAAGATGAGGAGAAAGGTGAGCCCTGCCCACTAGTTTCTGCTCCAAAGGTTTCCTTCAGGTTTCCCTTTGTTTTTAATCTGTTTTCTATTAGAAGTGTATCAAAGGCTGGCTAGTTTCAAAGTACTTACCAGATCCTAGTTTGCTTCTATGTTTTTCTTAAGTGCTTGGTCAAAGGCTGGCTAGTTTCAAAGTACTTACCAGATCCTGGGATGCTCTTCGTTCTGCATCTGTTGATTCCCTTTCTTGTTGTATCACCCCATTCCATAAATCAAACTTCAAAGAGATCCTTAGGCCTAGATGACTTGCCCCATAGATTACTCTTGAACCTGGATGTTTCAATTAAATTCCCTTATGACTCCATAGCCAAATGGATTGAAAACTTGCCATCATCTTTCTTTAGAATCAAAGCTTATTTTGTTTACTTGCAACTTCTCACCTTTGAACCTATTCGCATATAGATCTTTCCGTCTCAGACAGCAACTATGTTCAACCATCCAAGAAAACCAAACAAAACCCTTGGCCTTCATAACTAGCCTAATATCATCACCCTAAAACTTTAAAGACAATATCCATCTTTGTACATATTGGAGAGATCCCTCTCCGGATTCAGGAGGGCTAGATCCTAGAATCCCAAAGTTGGTTGAAATGATGTTAACTCTGTGATCAGACTTTGCCAATCTTGCTTGTTACAGAGACCTAACAGGAAGTTTAGCTCTGATAGATCTACAAGGTCAATATCATGTGTATATAACTTGATATTATATGCTTTTACTATGCCGACCTTTATGTTATGGAAAGGTAATTATGAGGGATACATCATCAGAATGAAAACAACGTGATTCGCGAAATGTTAGGATAAGCATGGATGGTGGAGAGACATTGGAAGCAAGGTTGCTTGGTAGAGTCAATGTGTGTTCTATGGATTTCTAGTACTACGATTGCATATATGTTGTACATGTTGTACCTATGATGTTGGATATGTAGTGATTTGTACATATGGTGTTGTACGCATGTTGGATATGCGATGTTGTGTACATATGGTGTTGTGCGCATGTTGGATATGCGGTGCTATGTACATATGGTGCTTTGGGCATGTTGAATATGTCGTACTGTATACATATGGAATGGTGTGCATGTTGTACATATGGTGCTATGTACATGTGGTGTTGTGTGCATGTGGTGTCATGTACATTGAAGAAATTTTAATAAAAATTAAGTATTGCCTGGATTCTCTTGATCTAACAATTATATGCCACTGTTAAATACATAATTACTTATACAAAAATCTTTGTGTAATTTAAAACACGATCGCCAATTGCAATATCATGAAGAAAGATCAATCACACATAACATAGATGTTTTTACCGGGAAAGCATAAAGCTAAAAACCCCACTATCATATATTATGTATATATCATGGATCATGAAACAATCTCATACAAAGCTCTAATCCAAGAGCTCTCAGTACAATATACAATCGTCTCACATTGTCATGCTAAAATTGGCAAATTCATGTGCCAATTTACTGCCTCCAGAAAACCTCCCTTCACTGCGCAATCCTAGCTGATAGAAATCCCTGAATGAATGGAATCCTACTTGCCATGACTGCGCAATCCTCATGGGCACATCCAATGTGTGTGTGTTTGCACGCATGCACCCACTAATGTCACAACTGATAGTCAATCTGTCCCTTTCACCTACATCTCAACTGGGTCTCCACTAGTTCTGACATGCATGTAGTTAACAGTAGTAAATATTTAGTTGCATGTGAGACCACTGATTGTGAATTAATTAATAATTAATTCATTGATCTCTCACTAGTGTATCTTCAATTACAACTAGCACAACTGAGTTTAACTCACTTAACTGAGTTAAAATACTTTACAACTCACATAAATACACTTCCAACTCTGTTACAACTTCAAATCACTCAGTTACAACTAAGTCCACTTGCATGTCCCACCAACCAACCTCTGAACTAGAATTTCCTATAGCTAACTGATTTTCCACTTCAGTTAACTATTTCCAAGTGCTCATTGAGAATATATTATTTTTTATTGTCCAACTAATATTAAGGGATAATAATAGCTGACATGCATCTATAAATAGACATGTGATCTATAAATAGAACTCACACATACATCTATAAATAGACCATCATCTATAAATATAATTTTCTCATGCATCTATAAATAGACCTCCACCTAAAAATAGCCTGAGGCTCCATCCTAGTGTAGTTGCTTAATTTTCACTAGGATCTTCTTGTTGAATCTCAACACTCCCTCTCAACAAGAAAAGGGATTATCTTTCACCCTGATCCTGTCTCTATGGTATTCGAATTTTCTCTTGGTGAGCGCCTTCGTCAGAATAGCTGCATCCTGATCTTCCGTAGGAATGTACAGAAGAAACATGATATTCCTCTGCACACAATCTTTGATATGATGATACTAGATATCTACATGCTTAGATATATCATTAAACACAAGATTAATCGAGATTTTAATGCAACTCTGATTATCACAATGAATCATTGCCAGATCTAAATGAGAACCAAATAACCAACCAAGATATTTCTCATCCAAATAGCCTCACATGTAGCTTGAATCACTGCCATGTATTCCACTTCCGCTGAACTGAGTGCCACGGATCTTTGCTTCCTATTGTACCAAGAAACAACTGTATATACGATACTAAAGATCCCCCCTAATGTGCTCTTTCTGTCCGTTGGCCTGTCTGCCCAATCTGCATCCGTGAAGCCATGAAAATTCACCTCATCCATCTATTTGTACCATAATACATACTCAAATGTGCCCCTCAGGTATCTCAGGACATGCTTGCCCACCTTCCAAAAGGTCTTGGTAGGCTTAACCATCGCTTAACTTATATGGTTAACCGCATAGAAAATGTCTGGTCTTGTGTTCACTAAATACATTATCAAACCCATTAAATGTCGATAGAAAATAACATCCACTACCTCTCTAGATGTAGCATCCTCTTTCCTCCAGTTTCCTAGAAGAGGAGTATCCATGGGTTTGTAGCCCTCCATGTGAAACTTACCCATATCTCCCTTGCATACTTTCCTTGAGACACAAAAAGTTCATCATCTCGCTGCAATATTTCCAATCCAAGGAAATAATGAAGGAGGACCATATCCTTCATCTCAAACTCCTTTGCAAGGTCCTCCTTGCATGAGTGTATTAGCTGCTCTTCACCAGTCAATATTAAATCATCAACATAAAGAACAATGATTGAAAGCTTACCCTCCACCACAATTTGGTATAGGTTTGCATCCACCTCACTTTTGGTGAAGCCCAGTCCGGTGAAATCGCTATCTATCTGAGTGTACCAAGCACGGGGTGCTTGCTTCAGCCCATACAATGCTCTTTCGAGTCGACACACATGCGAATCGCTACTGAAGATCTAAAATCCTTCAGGTTGCTCTATTTACACATCTTCCTCAGTATGTTGCTTTGAGTTTTCCTTTAACTCTTTTTTCAGCACATCAGTATGCTGATTTAAATTCTCCAAAGAACTCATGAGTCTGTCAACTAATTTCTCCTCCATATCATCTGTTTCAAGGATGTCTCCCTACTCTGGTTCAAAATAATGAATTCCTTCCCCTGTAATGTCAATTTTCGAAACTCTTATAACCATTATCTCCTCCTTATGATTATCGTTCATGACAATTTCTTTGTCTTCCTTCTTCAGCAATTTATCTTGAGTATATATCCTCTGCTTTTCCAACTTTCTTCTTTGAAAGTATAACTTTCTATATAACTCAACAATTTCAATTGGAGTAGAATTTGGAAACTTTACACAGTTTTCAGTACCTTCACTTTTTGTTGACCCATCGTCAAATGGTCCTTCTTCCTCTTCTAAATCTACACACATGTCTAAATCATCATGTTTAAAAATTCCAAACTCATTAGGCACAGTAAATAGCTTTTCTTCATCTTCATGTCTTAACTCATATATGCTATTCCAATATTCATTGTTACCAACTCCAATATTCTTCTGTGCAATTCCATGAGACCTCTTTGTCTCCTTTCGTTTATGAGATCTTGCTATCTCAGTATTAATCTGAACATATTTCATATTTTTCTCCTTCTTCTTAAAAAAATCTAAAGTTTGTTTATCATCTTGTGATGTACCTGCAATCATACAAAAATCATTATTTTTAAAAATACAAGACCTTTCGGTCTCGTTTGATGCTTCAAGCACCAATCTTTCACAATTTACTTTTTGGTTTTCAGCAGATCCTTTTTGCCGTGACTTAATTCCTTTGAGTCTCTCCTTCTCCAACAAGTCAATATGTCTCTTCTCAAGTTCTATGAACTCGTTTATTAGTTTGAAATTCCATTTCTTCTGCAATAGGTTCCATCTAACCCATTTTCTCATTCTCCATCCATGTCTTTGGTATCCATTCTCTTTCTCTTGTAGCCATCCCTGTAGTACCTCCAACTATACTCTCATCATTGCAAGATTTCTCTCTCGCTCCTCATTACTCATCTGACCTTTATGGCATTCTCTAGAACCACTTCTATGACCCTCCATGGCCATCTTCCTCATGAGCTCATCCATGCTCGATTGGTGATCTACAAAATAGCCTTCTCTTAATGTATCAATCTCTTGTTACTACTCAATACCCTATCAAGCTTCCTCTATGTGCTTGATATCTTCCTAGGTATTATATCTCTTTATCTTGGTTCACTCTCTTGAACCTTTTAGAGCTTCACTGCTCCTTTGGATTTTGCACTTAGTCACCTCTCTCCTTTCTTCCAACGTCTAGTTGGATAGGTTCATTGCCATCATCATCAAAAACTCTACTTGTTCTTGGCTAAAATCATCAAACATCTTCATAGAATTTCTTTCAATCAATAATTCATCATTAATTAACTGAAAACAAGAATACCATACCTCACTGTCCAATTTTCTGAATACATGTTGCTGTCGGAGTTTCTTTTTTCTGTATGCTAACTTTACCTTTACTGTTTGCAGTTGTCACTATCTCTTCATTCAATGCGATTCAGATTTGATTCTTCTCTTCTCTTCTGTTGTGCCACTCTGATTCTCTGAAAATTCTTCTTGTTCTATTCTCTTCAAAGAAAGCTCTTCAAAATATGTTCTCTGTTCACAAAGTTAATGATGAAATAAAATAATTCCATAAGTTCTGAATTATCCTCAAAAGACAAACCCACTATGATTTCTCTTCCGTAGAGTATACCTGCTCTAATTTTCTCCCAAAAGAGATTGTCTTGCTTTGATACCAAATTATGCAACCATAAATTTGCAATTAACAAAGCGCACCACATGCAAGGTTAGCGGCATTAACCCCACATCTTCTTCCCTTAATTTTTCCTTAACCTTTGAGGTTCATCAATTTCAATCAAACGTATGCGAAAGTTTTACATATGATTGACAACTCAACATAATAAACTTTACCTTTAACTTTGAAACCCCTTCATGGCTTCACATTATGCCAATACTTTAGACCTATGGGTTATGGCCCACATAAAACCCTTTACGTACGCGACAGGTTATAACATACATATTTTATGCAATCAACAATGTTTAACTTTATAACAGACCACATAAACCCAAATCTCGATATATATGCGCGGAACAGGGTTTTAGGGTCCCACCATCCTTCGACCAATCATAAATCAATGCAATTGCTTGCTCACAAGTTTAACACTATACCGATAATGCTAAGCCATAAATATTTTGAAGTGCACTGTGCTAACACGTGGCACTCCCTTGTCACATCGCATCACATCCTTCCATCCTTCCTGCTTCACATCGCAATCAAAACACTTTACCGTGCAAACTCTTAACTCTAAACTTTACAAATTCCGATGTACGATGTTGCGCAGTGCTGACACATGGCACATCCCTTTCCCCGCATTGCAACTTTCGAATTTTATCGCATCGCAAGTTATTCAATTTACCTTGTGAAGTGCTTAACAATAAACTTTAAAACTTCCAATGTGCGATGTTGCGTAGTGCCGACACGTGGCACTTCTTCGCCTCTTCTGCTTTCTTTGATCTCTGCCATCAATTACTAAACCCTTGATAATGTGATTTGATCCTTGCCGTCGAATTCAAATTTTGAATTCTTCCCCGTGCTTCGGCTGCAATATTCCCAAATTGGAAAAGCAAGAATATAGTGCAAAACCATGGAATAGCAGTGTAAAACATTAGATCAAAACAAGAGACCAATATGGAGACCTTCCATTCATCATAACAATAGCATATATATGTAAAATAATGGGCCACAAACCATAATACAATATATAACAAGCCTGCAATGGATAAATCCCTCTATAAGAGGTGCCGCTACTATATCAAAATGTTGGAGACACTACTATAACGCAGTTTTAAAAGCACTGCTACAAAAAATGAGTACACAAAATATATGGGGCTGATATGTGCCATAGTAGATGCAAAAATATATATCTGTGCTCTATACAACCTCCAAAAAAGAACCCAAAAGGGTCTTTTGGAAAAACACCCAATAATACAATATGAGCTACAGCCTTATAGCTGAAAGTATGTTGCAACAAATGGCTGAAGAGTAAATGGCTGAAGATGATACAAGAATGAATGTGCTCTCCTCCAATGAATCCTCTGGATGAAAGGTTGGCCTTTTCACTAGAGAAAACACCTCCCAAATCATCTACTGCAGAAACCCCTGCAACTCCTCCCTAAAATAACGTAGATCCAAATTGATACTACGCTGTAGGGATAAATATACTATGGCCTGATGCAAAATGTGTCAATAAAGATCCAGGGCCTTTTTTACTAGCCTCCAAAGAGAAAGGGACCTCCCTCCAATGAGATCTAGCTCAAAAATCTCCCAAATCAAACCTCCACACTTTTGCCCTACAACACAATACAAAATCCTCAACAGGAACTGCGTTGTATATTATGACTGAAGCTTTGGCCAAATTTATGATAGTGGAATGTAATGAAAAATCTTCCAAGAGGCCTATCAAGAAAGAGGTGGGATTCCCAATCAGGAACACCCAATGCTAAAAAACACTTGCAATCTTAGCTAAACAGACAAAGAAAGCTATATGTCTAAACAGACCATATATTCAGAAATATCAAATAATCAACATGATCAATATGGCTGTCATCCTCTTCCTTTTATAAGAAATGAGCTTCCAAACCCTAAGCCCCATTCATTTATGACACTACTTCCATGCAAGGTGTCTCCATCTAAAATTGTGTTGTCCCTCATTGAATGCCAATACTCCATGACAACATTGTTGATTTGGTCAAAGTTGACCCAATCAAGGTGTTCCAGCCCCTTTTCACACCTAAGGGTACTCAATTAAGCTACAAAGATGTATTATTTTCACATTGGAATTGATTTTATTCATTATTAAGGAGACTTATGGACCTCCATTTTCCTCTTATTCATGAAACAAGAAAGCAAAAAAAAAATTAATATTCCAACTAGCTCATGGCTAATTGGGAATATTACAATCCTCCCTTCCCAAATGTTACTTGTCCTCAAGCAACTGACAAGGTGAGTGCTGCAACTCTTCTCCTCCATCATTGGTGACACCATCATGTGATAAAATACCCTCATAAGCTAAGTGTCTCCCAATCCATCCCTCTATGAAATTATCCTCCAAAGTTCTCATGAGATGCAAATGCTTCATCCCACAAGGAAGCAATAGATCCAATGAAACAATCATATTTTTCCCAATGTTCTCCCTGAAACATGTAGGATAATGAACATGGAGAATCTCTCTCCCATAGGGCACTTCCAATCCTTCCATCCTCCCTCCAAACATTCCCATAAAAAGAATAATTACATCATAAATGTATGGGATCAAAATCAAGTACATATAAACATAAATATGCAATAATGGAGGTGGGTCATAGTCCCACATGTGGAAACAGTGTAGTACATCTCCTGACTGCATCAGATAATGATGTGGTAATTGGTTTCCCCACCACTCACTTTTTGTCCAAGTTTTCTCACAAGTTATGAAAAGGTGAGAAATGTTTGGTGCCTTTGGAGTGCACCCACAGTGATACAACATCTCTCTATATCCTCCAAGGGAGTGGCCATGTTCAGAAATGTTTATGGCCCAAATTTGGTCTTGAAGTTTATATGGAAGAATGCTCCTCTTTGGAGCAATGGCCCACATATACATGGTAAAGGAATGCAAACAATCATCAAATGAAACATCATGTACATAAGCATGTTCCTTACCAAAATTTCTGCTCATACAAATGGAGTGGTCCATAGATAGATCCCCTCTCATTCCAAAAGAGGAAAGAGGTGGTTGTGATAACTCCCTCATTGAGTTATGTATCTCTCCCATATCCACATGGTCCATGCACCCATCTCCACATGGTCCATGCATATTTGCAAATGCTGATATATGTCCTCCTCAAAGCCTTCCCAAGTATAGCCCTCCATGATAGTGTTGTAGGATCTCATAGAATAAGCAAGGCTGAAGAAGAAATCTTCATGAGCTCTTCGTAGCAACTTCTCCTTGAGCTTGGAGACTCTAGATAAGAAGATCCTACCATGATAATAGATGACTTCATCTTGGAATGAATAACCCTCTTCATGTAGCTGGTCATCAAGTATCATGCATGTAAAAAGATCCTTGGAATAATCCACCAACAGTTTGGATTTCCAATATGAATCTATCCTCCATAGTTATAGTGCCAATTATCTATCACAAAGAACATATGTCATATGGTTGTCCTCCTCCTTGAAATCTCCCATGCCAAATGTATATGTTGGAAGGCTCCTATCCTTCCCATGTTTCTCCTCCCACAACACAGAATCTGAAATGAGAGTGAGTAATGATGATGTTGGGAGAATGTCTCCCTCCTTCTTGAGTCTACCCAAGACTCTCAGCGTTGATCATGGCCTTCTAATTCTCCCATTCCTCCTAGATCTATGAATGGTGCATCATGATGTGAGACATGTCTTACCAAATCTGGATCAGGTGGCCTCCCATTTGGTTTTCCATAAAACAATGATGTCTCATGGGTCAACCTCATATGCATAATGGATGGGACTAACATGTCCTTTCTTCCACTGCGAAAAGCCAACTCTATTTTTTGTGTGGAAGTTTTCTGATAATTTAGTATCACTCTCATTGATGCAAGAGTCCCTATAATTGGAGAAATTGCTCCATTCTCAACTCCTAGTGGCAGTGGATCATCTCCTGCTATTCTAGTGTTGTGATCCCTTTCTGTTCCTTCTTCTTCTTCCTTTGCATCATCTGAGAAGACCTCTATGTAGTGTGCCTTTCCTACTTCACATCTATGTTTGGGTGCCCAAGATTCTTGGCATGTGAAGCAAAGCTTCCTCCTCCTCAAGTCTCTTCGGACATCATCATCAAGAGGTTTTTTAGTTTGGTTTACTTTTGAGAAAGGAGCCTTCTCATCTTTTCCCTTTGATGGAAAAGAGGGCTTTTGCTGAAATGTTGCCTTTGATTTTGGCAAGGAAAAGTGTAGATCTGTATCCCTTTCAATGGAATCTTGAAGGGTAGTGGGCTTCATAGACTTAACCAATCCATGAAGAGGTTATTCTATTAACCCATCAATGAACATATAGACTCTTCTTGCTACAGATAAATCAAGATTCATAATAGAAAGTTTTAAAAATTCAGAGATATGAGTTTCTGGATTACCTGATTTTTTGAGTTTTGCAATCCCCATGAATGGTGCTTCAGGATCTCTTCTGTCAAAACTTTCCAGCAACCTCCTTATGAAATATGAATATGCAGTCACATTGGCATGAACCAATGTAGACAAACCATGGAACCACCAATCATGTGCTTCACCCTCAAGGTGCAGCATTGCTATCTTAATGGCCTCCATCTCTGGTACTTTGTTTACCCATGATTTGGCAGTGAATTTAGATGACCCATCAAAGTTGGGTAAGAAAAATCTTCCCATAGTTCAGTGTAGATCACGATTCTGAATGAATCCTCCACCTCTATTATGATGCCTGGGTCTCCTATTGTCCTTGATATGAAAAAATTCTTGAAAACTCAATTTTTCATTAAATCTCTGAGATTGAGACTCATACTCCATGAAATAGTCTTCAAGAGTTTCTTGTTCTTGAAACCCTCCATTTCCCACTTCTAAGAATGTAGGCATTGTAGAGCATTGGGAAACTTGTTGCTGCTGCACTGGTTGATCATTCTAGTGATGAGAAATACCAGAGCCTTCACCATTTTGAAATCCTTTAGGGGATTCCTTGTATCTATCCATCCTCATCTCCTTTATTTCTCTAGAAATTTCATAGCTTTGAGAAGAATCTTAGGAAACTCTTTCTCTTCATCTTCTCCTGATAAAGGGGTTTTACCCTTATCTTCTTTGTCATTTGTATAATCAAAATTCCGGTTCATTCTTCTAAGATGTCTTCTCTCTATATCAGTGAGAGGATCTCCTTCTTCAGATGACATATTGGCTTTTCAAGATGCACAGGCTGTGCCAAGATTATTCTCTAATACCACTGTAATATTCCCAAATGGGAAAAGCAGGAATATAGTGCAAAACCATGGAATAGCAGTGTAAAAAATTAGATCAAAACAAGAGACCAATATGGAGACCTTCCATTCATCATAACATCAACATATATATGTAAAATAATGGGCCATAAACCATAATACAAGATAGAACAAGCCTCCAATCACTACAAGAAAAAAGGACATTGGTGAGGGGCGAAAAATGTCACCATAAGCTCATTGGTGAGGGTCAAAAGAGCCTTCGTCACCAAAAACTGAACGTCACCAAAGGTGGCGTCGCCGAAAGTAAAGGTGTTGTGGTGACATTCAAGGTCCGTCACCAATAATGGTTTATAATGACGGATAGTGACCGTCACCATTTCATATGAGCAATGGTGACGGACAATAGCCTCCATCACCAAAAACCTGAATGTCACCAAAGGTGGCGTCACCGAAAGTATGTGTTGTGGTGACATTCAAGATCTGTCACGAATATTGATTATAATGACGGATAGTGACCGTCACCATTTCATATGAACAACAACGATTTTTGGTGATGGACCTTTCATGGTCGTCACTATTGGTGCATATATATGGCGACGTTCGTTGACCGTCGCCATTTCATATTTGGTGAGGGTCAAAAACTGCTATGATAAGCTCATTGGTGACATCAAGGTCCGTCACGAATAATGACTATAATGAAAAACAGTGACCATCACCATTTCATATCAACAACAACGATTTATGGTGACAGACCTTTTATGGTCGTCACTATTGATGCGTATATATGGTGGCGTTCGTTGACCGTCACCATTTCACATTTTGGTGAGGGTCGAAAAATGTCACCATAAGCTCAATGGTGATGGTCAAAAGAGCATCCATCACCAAAAAATAATCGTCGTCATTCCCTATGAATATCAGGGCACAATGGAATCGAACCACCAACCTCCTGCTTATAAAGCAGGTGCTCTTCCATTGAGCTAACACCCTTTAAAGAAGATACTGTAGAAAAGTTCTTAGCGAATCATTAACGTAAATAGAGCTAAGAAATATTGCTTTGTAAAAGAAATATTCATGGTCAAATTAACAAGAAAGTGACCTTTTAGCATCATTGCACTAGTGCTTCTCTTACAATATTTGGCCTAAACAATAAACAAACAAACAAAAAAACCTTTTCAATTTAGTAGGAGCATGCTGGAAAAATAATCTCACAAGAATACCTAGCATTCAACATTTTGACCCACTAAATCACTTTTACATCCTTTTGAAGTCCTTCAACAAAGGGCTTAAAGTTGGGAACAATGTATGATATGGACATTTGTCCTTCAGGCAGAGTTATGAGACACAACCACTTTCACCCTTAAGAAAAAATGTGGTTGTAAATGCATGGTAAACTCTCTTAACCATAAATATGCTCTTAGTATGGTATTGTATTCTCAGACTAGTGTCAGGTTTAAGGGTGCCAAAGACTTTAGATTTTAACTATGATATGGTGCACGCTAGGCTTAAGGACAACATATTATTTAGGAATTTCATGTTGGGAAACCTCCAAATTTGTGTCCAGGAAAACTCAAGTTAAATGGAAATATTTTTGTATAATGGTTGTGACTCATATGGATGCACATTAATATACATTTTTTTTCCTAAATTTGAATAATTTATGTATTTTTTGGTCAACCAGTTTTTTGATCCGATTTTTATCTAGTTCCGATTCGATTCACATTTTTGAGGTTAACCATTTCGATCACTAGTCCAGTTCATGTAATTAAATAGATCATAAAAGATAAGGTCGTATTAGTGTGTTCATGAGAGTGTTGCGTGCATAAGTAAGATGGGAGTTACAAAAATCTTCACCTATGCCCAATTGGAAAATTGGAGTGTCGTAGATGTAATAAAATGTGTAAGAGAATATCCTAAATTTAGAAATAAGAATCTTATGATGTGTCATTGGGGAAAAAAGATTTCAATTACCTGGAAATATCTTCTTGCACCACATGAAAACCTTGCAGAGTAAGAGAAAGAATGCACACGACAAATACATCTAATTATGAAGTAGAAGGTTATAGACTTCAAGTGAAAAAGCGTAGGACAACTCACTATAAATAACATCAACCACTTCAAGCACAAAATGGTATAGCATAGGATGTCTCAATACATCAAGAAAATCAAATACATATGCATTACCACATTTTGTTTCAGAGACAATATTTAAATCTCCTACCATTCAAGAATTTCAGTAGTTACCAATTCGGGCCATAAAAATTATAGACAAAATAGCCATCTTGAAAAGAGAGAGCACAGCTAACTCCCTTAAACTTGGACTCTTCTTAGGGAAAAAAAATAACAACATAAAAGTTGTGTAATTGTGAATATAAATAGCTAAACACTCTAAAACTATTAAAGAAAGCCAGATCAATGCAACAAAAAGAACAAGCAGGTAATAAGCAGTGAAATTTAGCTCAAGGAATAAAAAGTAGAAGAAAAGTTCTCAAAAGTATGGCATGTAAAGAAGCTCTAAGACACTAGAAAAACATAGACAGCGAGAGAATCAAAGGAAACTAAAAATATCAAGCAATAAAAACTACCCACCAAAAAATGTCAATTATTGAATAAGCAATATATGATGTCTCAATCCTAAAGAATACATCCACAAAACTAAACAACTTTCATACTTCCCAAAGTTTACAAGAACTTGGCTGAAAAATACATATGCATTATAAAAATTAGAGAACAATGTTAAATGCCATAAAAAGGTCCAAAATGATTGATATTTTTCACTCACCTTTACACGTTTTCCATAAAGGACTGAATGGAGGTCTTTAATGGTGTTGCGAGCTCTGCTCCTCATGGACAATTTATACACCACTACATAATCAAGAAAGTCGTATTGTTGTCAATATTCATAAGCAAAGATTCTAATACAAGGATGCAATTGAAAATTATCTGAAATGCTACGATGCATAGTCAAGAAAGTCTTAATGTTGACAATTTGCTTTCTTAAGTGACAATTCGGAAGCAAAGAATCTAATACAAAGATACAATTGAAAATTATCAAAAATGGATTCTGACCCGAAATGCTTGGTAGGCTTGCCTCATCATGAATAGGATATAGACTACCCTCATAAGACTATACAATTATGGCTGATTTCTTAAGTTGCAAGTAAATATGTGTCTTGAATACCACACACCATTACTTTCATTGCCATAAATCAAATACACACACACACACACACACCAAACTCCATGACAGCTAGGCCTGTTAGAGTGGCAACACTCTATAAGTATTTTTCAGGAGTCATTAATACTTTGCCACATTTTATTTTTAATATGTGACCAATGTAATCTTAGATGTTGTAGTTAGGGGTAGTAATTAGTGGTCAGGAGTCATTAATACATTGCTGAATATGCAACCAAAGTAATGTTAGATGTTGTAGTTAGGGGCTATGTGGTAAAACCACCTAACCAATATGAAATTTCATAAATGTGATATATAGTGTTTTATAGTGTGTGAGGAGAATATATGCTTGCAATGTGAATAATAAAGTAAATATTTATTCTCACACACCAACATTTTGTGTGGAGGAGGTTTGCACCCTAATGTCTTGCAAGACCTTTGGGCTTTGAGCAGTTTCCAAAGACACATTTATGTTTGTATAATTCCATTTATTATTTATTTCCTTGGGATGAAAAGAAGTGATAGATACTTGATTGTATTCCAACTATTGGTTTTTTATCACAAAATGAGATGAAGTCATTAACATAGGCTTTCAGATTTCTTTACAAGAGCTCTTCCAAGAAATGATTGCCTACTTTCCTTCCCTTCTCAAAATACCTCAAAGTATAACCACTGTGGCAGCACTATTATTAGACTAGTCATATGTTTCATGTAAAGTTGAATAGTGAACTGAAGTTAAGTCATGGACGCTGGCAATGATCTCCCTTTAGCAGAAGAGTCGTACTTTTTTCCAGGGCATATGAACAAGTAAACTAAAATCAAGTAGACAGTTAGTGATGAAACACTATATTTTCACTTTTCATTGTGCACTTGAAGATTGTTTTTCTAGTTCTTTTCAAATAAAAAATAAAATAAAATAAAAATCATTTTCTCCATGGAAAAAAATAATCCTAGAAGAAACTTTGGACATTCCTTGCAAATCATTACATTCCTTCCACTATTTGGATAATTTCATAAATAAATCTTGTAACAAATAACTCATCAAACAGCATGAACTACTATTATTGAATTCAGGAATTGATCTGCATGAATTCAATTAGCTCTTCAGTTGTTGTTATCATCTACACAACTATTCTCCTCCTTCCTAACAATTCAAAAAATAAATAACTCCCATTTTTGCTTCTTTAAGTTGTTGTTAGACAACCATTTCACACATATTTATTCACTCGGTAACACTGCATTTGTCCAATTTTAACATTTTCAAAGTTTCAAATAGCAATGAAGAAAGTCTAAATAGACAACCATAGACTCCTTCAAATTCCAAGTTTCTGGATGGAAGACATTCATCCAATCAGAGTTTAAAAGATAAAGATAATTTGCACAATGCAGGATGGTCAGGACTTTGTGTGACTTATTAAGACTTGAAAGGAAAAGATGATTGAGAATGTGTTCTTGAGTTGCAATTTCGGTCAGGATTTCTCAAGTTGGATCATAATTGAATACTCAATGTTGTTTTGGGTCAATTTGTAGTACCGACCCACTAAGATCTTCGCGTACATGGTTCATTCATATTCTCAATGAACTCCACCTAATTGTATAGGAAACTTTCGGAAGGCCTATCACACCGCCTAGAGTTTACAACCAACACAATCCACTCATAGAGAATTCAACTTACAAATGGCCCATACTCTATCAAAGGTTGTGATGCTCACGTTAGGAGGGAGCTATATATATGGCATTGGATACACATACCAAGAAACCAATGCAGACTTAAGCTTTCTCTAGCTAGGTGGTGTGTCTACTCCCTATTGGATTTTCACTTAGAAACACATGACAAAGATTAATCAAAGGCAAACCTAAGATTTCATAATAGAGTTCTTGACATCATGCATTGCCTCCGGTTATACACTAGGCTTCTTTAATATGCCATGATGGTAAACTCACTTTGTCAATACGATAGGAAGTAGCTATGATCTACACGATTGAACTCTGAAGAACATAACCTGTTGAATCAATGCTTCTAGCATTCCCTTGTAGTTTAAATCCAACTTCTAAGATGTGAGGAAATTGAAAGCTAGAACAAACTAGAAAATTTGATTCCAACTTTTATGTTGGCCATCTATTTAAACCCACTTTTTCAACAAGTTGCTCATTGCACTCAAATAAAAGAAACAACATTCCAAGGAGCTTGCAGAAACTGAAATCCTGCTAAAAGTTTCTCTTATTTTTATTCCAGAATCCACAACTCTATGAGATAGCTACAACCCTGAATTATGTGCTTCAAAGGATGGCTCAAATTTTCTATCCATGTCACAATAAATTTTACACTCTACATTACCCCTTGTCAAAGCTCTGACATGTGTTTGCACACTAAGAATCAAGAATACACCATTCCATCCTAATGTTATGTAAAGACCTAGGAACAATAGGGGGAAAAGGAACCTCTCACAAATGATATTAATAACTTTGTACATTCAAATAATAAGAAAAGTATAATTATGCTGTAAAGCGTACCTATTTGAAAACAACTTTCCTAAATTGCTACGTGTACCATTATGCACCCTTGATTTTAATGTTAGACGATTCAAATAATCTCTACCTTAAGATTAAAAACTATTATTTTCAATCAGTTACACAGAAAAATATATATTAACGAACATCAAAACTGTGTGAGGGTTTCTACCGACATCAGAACTCCATGAGGGTTTCTGCTCTCATACATTAAGCTCATTTTCTTCTTCGGTGGCTGCGAGCTCATTTTCTTCTCTGGTGGCTGCGACTCACTTTCTACAAGTCGGGCGTGACCATGGCCTTAACCCTTAGTGGAACAACACATGTTAGTGTTGCCTCGCTATCTTTCGCTGGATATTGCATGTACACACTAATCTGCACTCTGGTCTACTGCAATTGTCCATTGCAGCGTTCACATAAATAACAAGAATACCACCAAGTTCACAGTTCTCAGATATATAGGAGGAATAGCCTCTGCCCTCTTCATCATTTCTTTCATTCCCAAAGCACAGAAGCTTTCAAGTAGAGGCCAAGGGAGCTCTTAAGCAACAGCGATCAACTCTGAGATTAGGTTAGCCATATTGTTTCTATAGAGTTCTTCTTTTAATTTATTTTCCCTTGTTTCTGGGTTGGGGCTTCTTATTTATGCCCTGTTTCTTTTGATTTTTTTTCCCTGTTTGTGGGCCGTGGTTTGTTATTGATAATAATGGGGGTTTATATAATTATGTTTCAGAATTCAGTGTAAGTTATTCATTCATGGCGGTGCCCAAGTTTGGTGGGTGGCGGAGCTCAACAATGCCCACATACTACTCCATGGTATTTGCCACCGTTAGAGAGAATAAAAAGCAAAAGAAGATTGAAATCGGCCTGGAGGATACTAATAATGTCAGAAACGATGATAATAATCTAATTTCACACCAAGATCAGAACAATATAGAACCTGATATTCCTGTAAGTATATACTATGTCTGAATTTGTGATATTCTTGTAAGTATATAGTATGTATGAATTTGTGATGGATTCTAATGGTTTTATTGTGATTACAGTGGGGTGATGTTTTTTATTTTTTGGTTTTGCAGAAGAGGAGGTGGCTTAACAGATATTTTTCCTACTGCTTCGCTTGATCTCCATGGATGATGATACAGAAATAAGTATGAGTTTTGGGGTTGTATTACAATAATCCTAACACAACTCTAGCTGCTTTGAAAGATGAATATAATCAAAATTGATAGTTTTTCCAGAATGCAGAAAAAGAGTTCACCCTGCAATGACTTTTATATTGAAAACTCAACAAGCTAGAAATTGAACACAGCCCTGCATTTGGCTAATGGGATGCTCTACCACTGCGTATTCATAATATATATCATTAAATCTGTCTTTCGCTGGATATTGCGTGTACGCACTAATCTGCACTCTGGTCTACTGCAATTGTACATTGCAGCGTTCACAGAAATAACAAGAAGACCACCAAGTTCACAGTTCTCAGATATATAGGAGGAATAGTTTCTGCCCTCTTCATCGTTTCTTTCATTCCCAAAGCACAAAAGCTTTGAAGTAGAGGCCAAGGGAGCTCTTAAGCAACAGCCATCAACTCTCAGATCAGGTTAGCCATATTGTTTCTATAGAGTTCTTTTAATTTATTTTCCCCTGTTTCTGGGTTGGGGCTTCTTATTTATGCCCTGTTTCTTTTGAATTTTTTTCCCTGTTTGTGGGCCATGGTTTTTTATTGATAATAATGGGGGTTTATATGATTATGTTTCAGAATTAAGGATAAGTTATTCATTCATGGCGGTGCCCAAGTTTGGTGGGTGGGAGAGCTCAACAATGCCCACAGACTACTCCATGGTATTTACCACCGTTAGAGAGAATAAAAAGCAAAACAAGATTGAAATCGACCTCGAGGATACTAATAATGTCAGAAACGGTGATAATAATCTGATTTCACACCAAGATCAGAACAATATAGAGCCTGATGGCTTCTGATGGTTTTATTGTGATTACAGTGGGGTGATGTTTTTTTATTTTTTGGTTTTGCAGAAGAGGAAATGGCTCAATAGATATTTGAGCCTGCTGCTTAGCTTGATCTCCATGGATGATGATACAGAAATAAGTATGCGTTTTGGGGTTGTATTACAGTAATCCTAACACAACTCTAGCTGCTTTGAAAGATGAATATAATCAAAATTGATAGTTTTTCCAGAATGCAGAAAAAGAGTTCATCTTGCAATGGATTTTATATTGAAAACTCAACAAGCTAGAAATTGAACACAACCCTGCATTTGGCTAATGGGATGCTCTACCACCGCGTATTCATAATATATATCATTAATGGTTCGGTTTGAAGTTTTGGATTGGTAATTCCCCTTAATGGTTTGGTTTGAAGTTGTGGATTGATAATTTTCCCTTAATGGTTTGGTTTGAAGTTGTGGATTTGTAATTTCCCCTTAAGCCACTCTTTGTCTCAATCATCCTGACCAAGGATTGAACTTACAACAAAACCCCAACTGACATGCTATTTTTGTTCAATGTGAAAGTGTAACTTGCTACCTCCAATATTTTCTAGCTAGCAGTTGCTATGTACAGGATTGAAATAAAACTGCTCAAAAAAATGTATGACTCACTGAAAGTGGGAACTTATGAATAGATGTCTCCTTAACCTGGGCATAGCTAGAAGCCAAAGTCATAAATAAACACAAAATAATGTTCATAGCTTCACTCAAGAACTCTCTTTAACCTGGGCATAACTAGAAGCCAAAGCCGTAAATAACACAGGAATTTTCGCAGCTTCACTGAGGAGCTGTCTTTTAGCAGAAAGTTTATCAAATTACTAAATCTATATGAGTAAATGGTCATCTAAGTGAAGATAGTTATTGATTAACTAATTTGTATATATATTTTATAATATTATACAGTGTGTTTTACCACCCCAATTTTTTTAATTTCATAAAGTTAATGAACTCTTTAATATCTTCCTATTTTGAAAATAGACACTATAAATTAATTTAGGTAAAAAAATCAACAAATACGTTTCATTGAAATTGGAATAAAAATAAAATAATATATTGCATGAGTAGCTCTTTGATAAGCACCGAAAGGTTCAATCAAAATGCATCGCATATAGATTAGGCACGCTCCCCTTTATACCCTAAATCATTCATGCATTTAACGTAAATTCAAATATATTTTCTCCTTTTTCACATGATTTATATTTAAAGTTTCACTTAAATTAAAATCTATAGACAGAATTTGAAGGTTTTTTTATTCCTGCACGGTTAAGATGGATGCATAAATTACAAATTCGTTCCCTTGTAATCAGTCACTGCTTGCAAAATAACACAGGAATTTTCGCAGCTTCACTGAGGAGCTGTCTTTTAGCAGGAAGTTTATCAAATTACTAAATCTATATGAGTAAATGGTCATTTCCAAACATCACCAACTACAATAAAGTATGTAAAAATGTTGCTGCAGTGTTATGCAGTATAAAGGAAGCCCAGTTTCAATTAATAAAGCACACTATTCATAGGCAATGAGGGCATGGTGATGGGCAACTTCAGATTCTATTCCATTTTTTAATTTTCAAGATAACACCCCTATTTTTGTGTGCTGAAATGTTTAAGCAATCTCACAGCCAGGCATGTCTTGAAAACTACTTAGTTAAATGATTTTTAGTCCAAAATACAAATTCTTAGAAGGAAATACTCCCACATTTCACCAACTGAAATACAGTGTACAAACTCAAAATAGAAGCAATGCCTCCACTTAGAATTCAACTAGGAACAACGCACATACCAATCATGTTTTTGAAGTATGTTAGTTATGGGGAAATTAGCTTGTTAATGAGCTTGCTCCAATTCATCTAATACCAAGTGAATATGTTCAGGTTAGCCATAAAATGAAGTGTTGTTTATTGTTGAAAGTGCAGGGTCTACTGTAAAACACATGCAAGATAATAAGAAGGGAAACTAAGTTCAACATTATGTTTTGCGATTACTCTGTTAACGCTGGTTTAACCAATTTGTTTTTCTGTTTCAGTCTCTTTTGTTGGCAAGCATGGTTGTGCTGCTTGGTATGCAAGTAACACTGCTATTCTTTGTTCTGGGCATCATAGAAAAATCAACATCTTGGTATTTTGGCTGGAAATCATAGAATAAGTCCCCTGTTTGTTTCAGATTTGGCAATAACCTTGCTGGAGTTGAAAGAACAGTGTTTGAGTTGTCCAGAGGAATCAATACACATATTGTGCAGTCTAACTTTCATGTCCAACAAAGCTCCAGCATACCCAATATATGATACAAAGTATTTTTTTTTCCAACATTCTATTTCATCGGCAAGGCCAGTTGCGATTGTTCTCCTAATTCGAACAAGCCCAAACCTTTGCACAGGCCGGAAACTACTTCGCCCAGATTCAAACGCGAAGGTTTGTGCTTAGCTCCCATATCATAACTAAGCATCATGGACATACTTGCAGAACTGGCTATTTCCCTTCTCTTACCAGTTTCATTGCAGTTACCAAAAAAGAATTAAATAACGATCTGGAATCGCTTATTTGATAAAATTTGTTGCAGGAGCTGCCGTTTTGAGGAGCAAAAAAATGGCATGGCTGAAGAATTGTTTTGGTGAGGTGCGTTAAGCTAAAGAGTAATGTGGTGGGGCTGCTAGGATTCGAGCTATGATTGCAAAGTTGAGGTGTAAGACTGGTGCGCAGGCTTGCAGAGCCTAAATCCTTCAGGTGGATATGACTCTTCATTGCTCATGATACATTCCTCCATGCCCTGATCCATAATCTTCCTCCACCTCTCATTTTTCATGGCCATTCGGAAAATTCACCGCTTTCCTTGGGCAGCCCTCCATCGTTCTAGGATGAAAGGGAGAAATAAAGGTAAGGGTAAGGTAAATGCCGTCCCTAAAAGAGAAGACATGGGCAGTTGATCACCCAATAGCATAGGCACAATACTATCATAGCTATCAGGTAACGTGGTGTTAAGTTGGGGGTAGGCACTGGGAATAGGACTGTTAGCAACGTTCCCACCATGCCACGTTCCTTATTCATAAACCCTTTGATTATGAGTTCTGGTTTTTACCTCTCAAAGTGGGCAATATGGTGGACAAACAGGCCTGGTTTATTCCCTCCAAAGTGTGCAGTATGTAACATCGGGCAACACACAACGTAGTAGTGTGAGGTGTGCACCAAGAGAAAAATAGATTGTGGATTCCCACTACTCTGGGTCTAGGGCTGCATCTTCCAGTATTTTATTCAGGAGGAATTTTATTGAGCATCTGATACATATTTTCAATTGATAATTCACCATTCCTACATAAATTAGGGCTGTAGATCAGCACTGTATCAAGAGATGCTTCCTTTAAATATGGCAGTTAACATTATCCATCAATATCTAAATATATCTAAATGTGAACTCTTCTTGTTCTACCTGCATCTTCTCTCACTCTCGCTACTGTTGTTGCTACTTCCACTTCTACTCGTGTTGTGCAGTGGATAATAAAAAGGATTATTTATCCCGAAATCGTCAGGAGGGTCCATTGCCATTCAAATTAAGTATGTTGTTCTGTGTGAGTATCTTATTCTATATGGCCAAGCTATTGATTTTCTCAGAGATCCATAAAAACAAGATATGTGACTTCTAATTCAATACATTCGACTCTTCTTATTAAATAATAAAAAACATGAATCCATAGAAAACTGGAACAAACAAAACACAATCCATAAAATACAAAACCCATATATTAAACCCAGGGTAAACTTTAATAACACATAAGGGAAGAAAAGAGTTTGACATTTCTCTGGAAAAAAATTGAAGAACAATAGCCTATGGGGCATCTCACCTAAGTATTACATTTTTTCAACAGACAGCAAGGGTTTAAGAGTGAAAAGAAATTTCTGTCAGCAGACTGAACCTTGAAAAGAATTATACCTCGGCCTCTTCGTTACCGGCGCCTTCCTTGAACTTCTTGGGAGACCCTCGATCAAATCTTTGGCCTCTGGTGAGCGAGTGGATAACCTTGATTACGGAAATTCAAGCGCTTGTCCAGAAGTATTATCAAGTTGCGAAGAGAGATGGAGGATTTACTGATGGGCCAGCGCCCCCAGGCTGGGGAATATTGTTCAGATTCGTTCTGATGAAAGAAATCACCGCAATTGAGGCAGCCGTCCTCCTCTTTCTTTGGACAAAGCAGCGGGAAATGAAAAAAAAATGATATTTGAATTTTTATTTTATATTTTGACTCTCCAATAAGAGGGAAACGAAGAAATTGGATATTTGAAATTTTTTGATATTTTGATATGAAATGCGTGTTTTTGTTTTTTTTTTGTTTTTTTGGTCACAAAGAAGACATATATGAAGTATAGAATCCAACTTAGGGGCGAGTAGGAAGGCAGGACCATTTTTTACAAAGTTTTAGCATGAAGAAAAATTCAATTTTTAAAAAAATATGAAATTATATAAGTAAATATGTAAAAGGTTGAGTATATGAGGTTAAAGAGTCATCTCATATGTTTTTTGCACCTAGTTTTCTAGATAATTTGTATATCTCTCTAAAGAAATAGACTTTTTGTAGTCTATTTGTGTGGTGAGTGGCTTATAGTTGGTAAATTCTCTATTATAATTTCGAGTTTTTTGAGGTCACTTAGTTTCCTATATATGCAAGGTCTATAACGTACATAAATATATTCAATATTAGGGAGAAGTTGTAATGGGGTTGCATTTGTTATTAGTTTTTGGTGTTCACTCTACATTAGAGTTAGTTAATACTATGCATGTTATTAGTATAATGGATTACTATTCTACCTATGTGTTTGTATTTGTACTATATTTGGGTGATCTATGTTAGTTTTTATTCATATTGATGTTTGTTATAGTGGTTTAAATGGATGCTAATAATATCATAATGAATGTGATCCCCACTCAAATATTTAACATTTTTCACGTTACTTATTGGGAATTATTATATGTGTCTCAAGTGAGACCTTCTGGCCCTATAAGGTGGAATATAATAGGACATTAGACAACAATAGGCCATATTTATAAGCATTCCATTAACCTTGAGTCTATGATAAATCCAACACTCAATAATGGGAAATAATTGTCTAAAATCTTTGAAATATGGTAGATGAGTTAAATTAGGGTTTAATTACCAAGGGTGTTCGGTTTAACCTACAAAATTTCTTCAAGCGACTTGATTGTTTTTAACCATGACACTAAATTTCTCCTAAGCTTATTTAGTATGTAATTTATCCTTGTAAATGTGTTGGGAAAGGTAGAAGGTGGCATTAGGAAGAGGTGCTTGAGGAAAAAAAGTCATTTTATTGGCTCTTGGGAAAAATGGAAAAGAAATATTGCTTTTAGGACTTTGTTTTTTTATGTTAATGTATAATTTCTATCTCAGGATAGATGAATTTGTGACTAAGGCATTATGGCAATTTTATTAGTTAAATACTACTCAAGTATTATCTAAGTGGATAGAGGAGGATATGGTATATTTAGCCATATTCGGGTATTAAGCTCCCAAGCCAAAGAACTTACAATTACAAAAGTACTAGACTAAGTTTGATATTAGAACAATTGATGACATTGTTGGGTAGAGTATAGTTCTTGAGTGAATCTTCAATGAGTTTAAATCGTGTGTTCTAGTTGAGATAAATCATTTCTTGGAGGGCAAAGAATATTTGAAGGTGTACCTGGTAGGGATGAAAAGTAAGTCTTTTGTGTGATTTTCCCCCGCAATATTCCATTCGTACAACAAAAACATTAATATGCCCTAGTCTTACATTGATCATTTCTTTAGGAGATGGAGGTATGAACTAGATCCATCCTAATAGTGGATGGAAAAGGAATACACTAACAATTTTCCTTGTTGGCACAAGGGATGTTGTTAAAATGTATGTTTCTAGGATTTCATGTGGATTTGATTAGATAAATTGTGTGACAAGAAACAATCTAGAAAAAAGTGCTATAGAAACTATCTTTTTCTAGGGAATAACCATAACCATTTGACCTTCATTATTGTAAGCATAGAAAATATTGTTTTTACTTCTTAGATGATTACAAAAACAATTAATTTCCTCATACATAAGTCCTCACCATAACCATTGAAATATTCAAAGCAATGTCTTACAATTTTTGTTGTAGCTAGAGCAACTTCTTCAATAAGGGACCCACTAGGACCTCAATGTTCAGTTCCTATTACATCCCAAACTTGGAAAACAGAAGAAAGAAATGACCACTTGTTATTTAAAGATGAACTTTACTTTCAAAGAGAAGATTTAAAAAGAATGAACTTAAGAAAAAATAAATGCATTTCCTCCATAATAAAAAAAATGTCATTTCGAGCACAATAATTTTAATTTAGTCTAGGTTTTAATGATGTCAAGATAGTGTATGGTTGCAATTCAATATGTAGACAAGTGCAGAGACCATTTCATGAATATATTTTATATTTTTGGTGGTGATTTTTTAAAGCTCTATTAACATTCAACGTTTCTTGAACAATGAGATGAAAATTTGTATTTCCTTTGTTTTCCAACTCTAATTGGATTAGGAAATTAAATATGGGCTACATTACTATTTTGGTCACTGGCGAATCATCTAGGAAAGCTTAGTTTGTTCTCAGAAGAACTACCTTGAAAGGTATGGCATCTGATCCTCGTAGAGGTATAGATATGCTCAATGTTAGAGTCATGTCTACATTATTTCTAAGGAATTTATCTTCTCTCGATTGAAGATGAGAAAAATAGATGAATTTCAAAAATGGTTTGCAGTCTTTTATTTTATTTTGTAATGCTTCTTTTTATATATGACCATTTTGTGCAATACAGGGTGCCTTGTGAATATTTCCTTCCACGTTAATGAGGGCTCAAGTACTTACTAGAGGAAGCTCCTTATTGAATACGAAAATGGAGATGCAACCTAAACTAGGTGGGTGGTTTACAAAGTTAATTAATTTCCCATCATATAGACTACATTGATTACTAAAATTATATTATGCAAGGGTTACAAGTTTATATAGCATGTCTGTGTTTCACATCTCTTTAGGGAAACCTCAATACATGGAAACCAATGCAACAAACATGGGGTGCAAATTGGGCTTTGAATAGTGGCCCTTTATGTGTTGTGTTTTAAATTTGCCTCACAACCCTCTTAGCAAGGAAAATTCTCATTATAGATAACGTTATTCTAGATAATTGGAACTGAAATTCTACATACAATACCAATGCCAACAATCAAGCACTATAACTCTCTTTTCAAAGTCCTATTCATCGTTTCCTCACAATACTTGTTCGTTATCAGTATCTTGTCCATATTTAGCCTTGGACTGAATTTACCACCCAATTAGGGTTACATTCCCAAACAACTTGACTCGTCGACGGTGTCGCATGGTCTTGCTCTAATAGGTTAGTCACCCTATCAAGTTCCCCATTCAAAGGGACTTGGGCCTAGTATATTCAAAATAGGAGTTGATCACCCTACAAATGGCCCTTAGTCAATCTTCAAATGGGTTTGAAAAACTAATCTTATACTGCATTACCCTTCACACAAACTAACAATTCCACCCATCCACCATGGATCCAACATCCTCGAAACCATGCAAAGGCAAAGCCCCTGTGAGGGAGCCTCATTGATCCCCAAAACAAGTTTTCGTTCAAATTTCCTCCCACTAAGGTGTTCTTGATCCAACATAATACTCATGTGTTACCAGGTGTGAAAACCAAGAGAGCTAACAATCGACCACCCTATAATTGACCCATGACCAATTTTGAGGTGAACCCAACTTCTAGCTCATTATAAAGTCACACTCTTTGCACACACAACCAATTTCCATCACCATTGAAAAAATGTGGTTGTGACTCTTCACAACATTCCAACTAATTTCCAACTAACAAAACCGAACTAGCAAGAAACTCGGGTGAAAAATCATCAAGACTGCATAGAGAGGAAGCACCTGCAAGGGAGACACAACAATCCCCCAAAAGGGGGTTCCTATTCAAAGTGTCTCCCACTAAAGTGGTGACCCAACATACCACGTCTCATGTGTTACCTTTTCCAAAAATTCATATTAATGCTTATGTTAACTCCATCAAGTAAGATTTTTTTTGGATTTATGAGGCTTGGTCTATGTTATTCTTCCTTCAGTAGACAAAAAAAAACTCTAAAATTTATGCTTCTTCCTTGATTTTTCATCAAATATAACTTAGATCATCATCATGGAGAGTCAGGTTGTTATTAGCTTGTATCGTAATTCAGCTTACAATAACCTCGATCATATTGGCTTACATTCATATTTGTGCTCAGAATTGTGCTAAGGAGAGAGAGAGACAAGGTATGGTAGGTAGTTCCAAGGAATGATAGAGTGCTAGGGAGGCATGCCACGATGTTCCAGGTGTTAGGGTGTGCCAATGTGTGCTAGGGAGTGTTAGGGAGTGTCAGGTAAACACAAGGTAGCACTAGATCAAAATGCATGGAAATAAATGAATAAGAGTGGGTGATAGGGAGTTTTAATGAGTTCTAGGTGTGTTAAGGAGGGAGTGACAAGGTTATATGCTATGAAATGCCAAGGTATGTTAAACTACCAAGGTGAGTCAAGAAGTGCTAGGCTGTGTTAGAGAGTGTAAAAGCATGTCAAGAAATGTAGGGGATGCTAACACATGCCACATAATGCCAAGGAATTTAAGACATGTCAAGTGTTATGGCATGTCAAGATGTAAACCATGTTGCTTAATTGTTTTACGACCACAGTTGGATGTGATGAGCCTTGTCTTGGTAACTTGTTAAGTGGGACCAGTTAAGATTGGACATGAGCAATCTAAGATGAGTTACATGTAGTTCTTAGGTGAAAAACGCATATGTTGAATTTCCACGACACATGAGAATCTGGGTTTGGTCTTAGAATCTTTGATGAAAACACGCTTATGTGCCATGACACATCTACTTTGCACAAAGAAATATACAAACATGAGGGAATCAATCAGTTCAGATGAAATATTTTAAATTTTTCAAACCGTTCTTCGTTAAATTACAAACTATAATAGAATATGCTATAGCTCTCGTACCAGGGATCATGGACCTTTACAATCACACTGATACAAGGAATATAACTAGGGCTTGGTGTTACTCCTTTGACAACCAATCTACCTCGAACAAGACAACACTTAACCCACTTTTTGATGGTGGACACACATAGCCCTTTCAATCCACATGTCTTGAACACATCTGGAAGGTCCTCCTGCCCTCCATTATGCAACTCCTCAATCTTCCTCTACCAATGAACTCAACTCCTTTGGGTTACTGAACTCGGCTCAAAAAAAATTTCCCTCTATCTACCGTTTTTTTCCTTTAAGGTTTGCAACAATTAGGGTTTTCGTTCAGCTGTTCACAACTTCGTTTTGAACAACTCTTTGGTTTGCCCACCTTTTCCATACTGCTACTCCAAGATGACAAGTCTATGGATATGGAGGTTTCCATTTTTCTCAATGACGCAATCCTCTACAATACAGTGAACTAGGGCTAGTTGGCTAGCCCACTTGACTGCTACTTTAGTCCTTCAAAGTTTACATGTCCTTAGGCACAATACACCTACCCTTCTACCAGTCTTGTTTTCCTTCACAAGTACATGAATTAGAGCCCTTCTTTGGCAGTCACCTAACAACCCTCCCATTGTACTTGGACCTCCATCAATTTTCCCACCACGGTCAATTCTTTTATTGATCTAGTGCACACAACACTTCCCTCATCTGGGGCTCTTCAAATATGCCACCTAATGGTGATTTGAGTCCTCTCAAAATCACTATTCTTGTGTACCAATTTCTTTGTTGTAAAAGCTACGAAAAAATATGAACTACTCATCTTATCATCCTTCTAACAATTTGTAGATGAATGAAATAGGGCCAAAAATCATCCATTAACAGTCCATTGACTAAATGTTTATAGGCTGCTTCAGATATTTGTCCAAAACCCTATGGACTGTCCATGAAAATCAACTACTCTTCATGTCAATCCATTCCTCATATGGCACATTTCTTCTATGCCATCTTCTACTCAAGTCCCACCTTCCTTTGGAATTGCTATCTCTGCACATACTTCTTGAAACCATCTTCCAAATTTTCCATATATATTGCAGAGATAAACCTCTCTCTAAGGGTCACAACCCCTCTGCTTCTATGCATATCTATCACAGCCTTAATGGCATACCTTATGGATTTAACATGCTAGTAAACCTCCCTAAATATGGAGTTATACTTCTATTTTAATTGATTTAGAACAAACCCTATCCACCCATAGCAAAAACGACGACTCTTTCCTTCGTAAGAGATTCAGCCTAGCTCATATGGATCCATATATTATGGGAATTTATTTGACTGAATCTTGACCTGAAATTTAGATATCTACCACCCTCAAACTACAATTACCTCAGTCAATATTACACCTACGACTACTTTTTTTCTAGCCCTAAATTCTAGTGCAGACCCTCCTCCATTTGTGTTGGTCTTTATCACAAACCTTGCAACCGACTAACCACCACAAGGTAGGGTCTCAACCCTCTCTGCTATTTCAAAATTTGATGCAGCCTTCACACAGAAACACCACTGGAATCACATGCCCAAATTCTCATGAGTCGCCACTCTTGAGCTTGATCTTTCATAAGAGAACCAACAAGATGCCATCCTACTTCCTATCTTGAACCCATTAAGGTGTGTGACATTCTTGTGAACCCTCACATGATTATCTCACCCTTGGTGGATGATCATGGCCTCCCTTTAGCAATGCTTACTCATACCTCTAACTCAACCTATTTTAGGACTACATCTCTCCTGGCCTCCTTGATGAAATGAGATTTTTCTCACTTGATGTTCTTGCCTTCATACTAAGGCCTCCTTAAATATCTTTTCCTAGCTAGGCATCTTAAGAACGCTCTATAACTTACAAAATTTATCCACTTAGACCTTAGGAAATATTATTTTTTCTTTAAATTTTCTTTTAGATTTTAAATTCCATCTCAGGTCCAAAGCCCCTTCGCTTGGGTTATTTTCTTAAAATCTGTATGTGTAGGTTGCTAGTTGTATTTACTATTTACTTCGCTAATTTATTGAATATTTCGAAAATTAACTTGTAACTTAATTCAAGTAGGAGAAGTAAATCAAGATACCACAATAGGGTTTCTTAGATTAAGAAATTTTCACATTCCCTAGGTCTAGCCCCATTAGGTCACCTAGGACAACAATTTCCTAGGAATATAGCTAGAGGAAAACTTCTATCTCCTAGAGGCAGCTACGTTTCTGGGTGCCCTCACTCTCCTCAAAACTTGGGCCAATTCCGACAGTGGAATATCCGGATACCTCAAGCCCTAGCTCTATGATCAAGTTTTGCCTAAGTGTTCCCAAGGATAGAACCTAGTAGGATCAATTTGACCTATCGAAGTAAAAACACTTGTCTGATCCTTTCCCATCACCTTGTCCAGGATAGGAACATCATTGGTTGCTAAATTCCATCCCCGAACCTGGGTTGGGTCCACTTGGCCCCGTGTGGTCCCATTTGGTATCAAAGGCCTTTCATCAAGGACCATTTGGGAATCCAAGTTCCCAAAGGATTTTAGGGATTGAGAACTTCCTTCATAAGTCTTATTCTTCTCCCTCAACCCTTCAATCCCCCTCCTCTCTCCCTAGAAGATAATTCCTTTGCTTAAAAGGAAAGCAAGTCCCACTCTTTATTTTATCTTAGGGAAAGGGTTTCGAGGGTCACTTTCCACCTATTCATTGACCTATAATCTACAAGTGACTTCCTAAACTACCGGGACTCCACCCATCGGTGAAATTCCATGAAGAGCAAGGAGCCTTAGCTGTGGTGACAATGGGCTAAGCTTCCATCGTTTCCCTTGCAGTTGCCCTCTTAGGAACCCCTTTTAGATCCACTACTAGTTTGAGTGGTAACAAGTTGTTCACAATTCCATTTGTGAACAACTCTTTGGTATGCCCACTTTTTCCATACTACAGCTCCAAGATGAGAAGTCCAGGGCTATGGAGGCTGCCCTTCTTCTCACTGAATCAATCCTCTACAATATAGTGAACTAGGGCTAGTTGGTATGCCCACTTGACTGTTACTTTAGTCCTTTAAATTCTGCACATCCTTAGGCCCTATACACCTGCCCTTCTACCAATTTTGTTGTCCTTCACTAGAACAAGAGTCAGGGCTCTTCTTTGAAAGTAACCTAACAACCCTCCAACTGTACTTGGCCTACCATCAATCTGCCCAACCACTGTAAATTCTTTTTACTGATCTAGGGCCCACAATATTGTCTTCATCTAGGGCTCTTCAAATCTGCCACCTAACAATGGTTTGAGTCCTCTCAAGATCATTGTTCTTGTGTATCGACAATTTGATCTTTGTTTTCCAATATATGAACAAATATGAACTACTCCTCTTATCATACTTCTAACAATCTGCAGATGACTGAACTTGGGTCACAAATCAGCCACTAACAGTCCATTTACTAATTTTTTATATTTTTCTTCAGATCTTTGTCTAAAACTCTATGGAAAGTCCACCAAAATCAACTCCTCTGCATGTCAATCCATTCTTCATATGTCACATTTCTTCTGCATGCTCAATCTTCTGCTCAGGTTCCACCCTCCTTTGGATCTGTTGTCTCCACACATACTGAATCTGCAAACCATCTTCTAGATCTGCGGTCTTTATTGCAGAAATAACCTTGCTCTAAGGGTCACAACCCATCTTCTTCTACGCAAATTTGTGACGGTCTTAAGGTCATACCTTATGAACTAAACATGCTAGGAAACTGTCCTAACTAGGGCATTATACTTATGTACTTCTAATTGTTGTAGAACAAACCCTATCCACAGATAGAAAAAACACGACTCTTGCCTCCATAAGAGAATCGACCTAGCTCATATGGATCCATAGATTCTGGGCATTTCTTTGACTGAATCTTGACAGGAACTTCAGATCTCAATGTCGACCCTCAAACTAGGGTTAACTCAGTCAATATTACGCCTGCGTTGACTTCTGTTATGGCTCTAAATTACAGTGCAAGCCCTCCTCCATTTATGTTGGTCTTTATCACAGACCTTGCGGCCTACTAACCACCACAAGGCAAGATGGTATCAGCCCTTTCTTCTATTTCATGTAGAAAATATAACCAATGAGATTCAATCTGATCTTGTAATCATGTACTAAAACAAGATACCGAATCCTTCCTACAATTTGTGGAAACAAAACACAATCGCACAATCACATATAAGTAAGAGAAACAATTAGTTATCAATCGCACAACACAAGATGTATCTGGGGAAGCACTTGCTCAAAACCCTCTATCTCTATTTTGTATTAAGTCAAGGAATCATGAAACAACACAATGCTTAATCTCTCTTGAGATTCTCTAGCACTTTGCCAATTGTCTCCTGCTGATCTAGGAAAAATCGGTCTAGTACTTAGCCAATTCTCAGCCTTCCTTCAGCCTGCCTTGCTCACACAATTCCTATGGAATTATCTCCATATTAATTAGGAAAATCAACCTTCCTTGATTGTGCAATCCATCATGGCATCCCAATGACTTTATAATTGCACATGGGAAATTTTCTATAAATAAAATTGATAGTTATGTTCCTCTGAACTGTGTTACAATAAGGATCAAGGGTCTTTTTATTATTTAAAATAAGATAAAACCCTAAACAACCAAAACCATATCCTGAGGAGATGTAACACCAAGAGTTTATGGGCCTCGTTGGGGTTAATTGGGCAGCCAACTTCTCGGGGTCGTAACTTGGTCATATGATCTTTGTTTGATGCACATGATACCTCGTTAGAAAGATCTCTCCGAGGACTACAACTGCTAATATGATTTCTATGAAATCACCAAACCTTTCATGCCCAAAAAACATCGTTTGGGGCCTCAAAATGGCTTCGAAAGTTCAGGACCTGAAAAACTAACAAAAATAGTAAATTGTGCTATAATTAATGAAACTGAAAAACTGAAAGAGACAATGGCAAGGGCCCAAGTGGAATAGGCGGGTGGCCACCAATATCCACCTCGATCACCTTAAATCGAATTTCTTGAGCTAACTCAATCATCATGACTTAGTTAATTGACACAAGTTGTTATGAGATGAAATTACAATTTATTGTCCAATTTATTTAAGGGAAAAATAAATTAGACACCTCACATTCCTCACTCCTGGTACATCAAAATTCCTCACCAGTGTGGCTGCATTTTTTTTGTCCTTTCTAGTCGCCAATTTCACTGTTTCTTGTTGCAAATTTCAACACTCCCTCTCAACAAGAAAGGAATTCAATTTATCCCCATCCGGTACCTTTGGAATGTTCAACATGCTACACTTCTCTAGTGTTGTTTGCACTTGCAAATCTTGAAACTGAATAGCCTTTGAACAACTGAATCAGTATAATTCATCTGTCATTAGATTCTTCTGACTGCTGCTAGCTACTGCACCTGTCTAGTACTGGATTCTCTGCATTGCTACTGACATCTGCATCCGTGCCCTTTGAACTGTTGCTAACTCTATTTGTGCTCCAATATTTGACATATGTCACTTTGATTTTTATCTTGCTGACATCTGACTACATCAATCTAACTAATCCTTCCTACTACTATTGTATTGTGGCCTCCTTGTAGCCATGTTCGATCCATGAGACACACCATCTCAATGGAGCTTGCCCAAATTTCTTATCTTGGGATTATGTCTACACATAACCCCACCTTACACCTCAAGGTATGGCTACTCCCTCTTCCCATTTGGCTCAAAATTTCCCCCTCATGGAGGTCTCTGCTTGAGTGGACGCTTCCACTCGGTCTCCTCTCTGCTTCACCAATTGTGGCAGCTACTCCACAACCTTCTGAGACTGCTTCTCATGAGGATGCATGTTGAGAGGTAATTTATGCTCCCTCTAAACCACCAAGTATCTAAATTCTGTCTTTCTCCTCAAAGCTTTGCATGCATCTGGTACCTCAAGTGCATATAGGTTCTTGACTCGCGCACAGTGTAATTGTCCCGAAGTTACAAAAAGTTTCTAAAAAAGAGTTGATTTTAAATCGATGATATCTCCCTCATCCGAGCTCTGATTTGACCGATTTTTTTTTTTTTTTTTTTTGGTAGATTTTCGCAAGGAATCCAGATATTCTATTTGTTTTTGAAAATTTTACACCAAAATCTTCAGATATTCTCTACAAACTCACTACCCAAAAAATTCCTGCTCTGATACCATGTAGAAAATCTAACCAACGAGATTCCATCTGATCTTGTAATCTACTAAAACAAGATACTGAATCCTTCCTACAATTTACGGAAACAAAACACGATCGCACAATCACATATAAGTTAAGAGAAATAAATTATCAATCGCACAAAAACATGATGTATTTGGGGAAAGAAACTAATCAAAACCCCTCTATCTCTATTGTGTATTAAGTCAAGGAATCATGAAACAATACAATGCTTAATCTCTCATGAGATTCTCCAGCACTCTGTTAATTGTCTCCCGTTGATCTAGGAAAACTCGGTCTAGCACTTAGCCAATTCTCATCATTACTTCAGCCTGCCTTGCTCATGCAATTCCTAGGGAATTAAATCCTTATTAATTAGGAAAATTAGTCTTCCTTGATTTCACAATCCATCATGGCATCCTAACGACTTTATAATTGCACATGGGAAATTTTCTCTGAATACAACTGATAGTTATGTTCCCTTTAACCTCTGTCTCAACTGGGTATTCCTCGAAACTTACATGCATGCAACTATTAATAGTGAATTATCAGTTATCTAATTGATCACTCATTGTGAATTAACTCTAATTTAATTCACTGGACCTCTCACTAGCTCATCACTCAGTTAGAACTAGTTAAACTAATTTTAACTCATTTAATTGAGTTAATTACACTTGCACCCCACTAATGCATCAACTTCAACTGGACCCAAAAAATATTAGAATCCCTCTAGATGCCTCATATTAGACCCTCAACTCGAATTTCTTGAGCTAACTTGGTCATCATGACTTAATTAACTGACACAAGTTGTTATGAGATGAAATTACAATTTATTGTCCAATTTATTTAAGGTAAAAATAAATTAGACACCCCACATTCCTCACTCCCGGTGCATCAAAATTCCTCACCAGTGTGGGTGCATTCTTTTTTGTCCTTTATGGTTTCCAATCTCACCGTTTCTTGTTGCAAATTTCAACATTTCAAAATTTGATGCGGCCTTCACACAAATAAACCATCGAAATCACATGCCCAGATTCTCATGAGAAACCTCTCTTAAGCTTGATCTGCCATAAGAGAACCAACAATATGCCATCCTACTTCCTAGCGCAAACCGACCATTAAGGTATGCAACATTCTTCTAAACCCTCACATGATGATCTTGCTCTTGGAGGATGATCATGACCTCCCTTTAGCAACCCTTACTCAGCCCTCGTACTCGACCTACTTTAGGACTACATCTCTCTTCACCCCTTTGATGTGCCAGATAGTGGGAATACATGTCAAACATGCTAATATGTGCCAAGTGATAAGGCATGCCAAGATGTGCAAGGGTGTGTCAATGCGTGTCAGGGACTGTCAAGACAAAAAAAGGGAGAAAAAAGTTAAACTACAAGGAAATGAACACATAAGAGGGTTAATAAGTCATCAATTTACCTTTTCCAAGAGGGGCATGCTAGGCACACTAACACTAGGCGGCAATAGGTGCCAAGTGAAAAGTCTTAGTGCATTCTAAGTGCCAAGTATTCCTTTGTTTCTTCTCATATACTTTCCAACAATTGATAATCACAAATAAATTTAATATTAAACCACACTAAATCATACCAAGGCATCTCAACGTATTCCATACATGCTAAGACTTTCCAAGCGCCAACACGTGCCAAGCGCCAATATGTATCAGGGACTAGTGTTATGCATGTTATGAAGTGGAAGGGAATGTTGAAGAGTGCTAAGGTGTGCTAGAGAGTGATAATGCATGTTGATGAGTGTTAAGGAGTACAAGGAAAAAACATTAAGGGAGCACTAGGTAAAAATTCATGGAAGTTAATGAATATGAGGAATGTGTACTGCCAAAGACTAGTGTTAATGGTCAGTGTTAGTTGTCATGCCAAGGAGGGAGTGACAAGGTATGCTAAGCATTGGTAAGGCATGCTAGGGAATATCAAGGCATGTTAAGAATTCCCAAAGTGTGCTTGGGAGTTCCAGGGTGTGCTAATTATATCATGTGCCAATTAATAGTGCCAAGATATTCTAATACATGCTAGGTGTTAAGGATGTGGCGCAGGGTGCCAGGGTATGTCAATATTTGTCAAGGCAACAAAAGGAAGAACTAATAAGAGGGTTAATAAGTTAAGACTTTATCTTTTTGAAAAGGGGCATGCTAGGCACACTGATAATAGGTCCCAATACATGCCAAGTGGCATTGTGTGCCAAGTTCCAGGGCATGCTATGGACTATATGCAGCATTCCAACACATGCTAGGAGAGTTCCATGTTGTGCTAGCACATGCCACCATGTGCTTGGGCGTCAGTGTCGTCACAAGATGTTCTAGGTACAAAGATGTTCCAAGACATGTGGGGTGCTAAGAAATGTTAGTGTGTCCCAAAGCATTAATTTAAGGTGTGCCCAGATTGTTGAGGATTGTTAGGTCTTTATCATTAATAGAATTGTCAGAGCTCAATTATGTATTAAATAATATATTTACTACACACAATAGTGGAACTTTATCTAAATGGAATTCACTAGATAATAAACTTAATAGATATGAATCATGTGTTGACTCATAGGAAATCTCTATTCGACTAGTCATTACTTGAGGGAAATGATACACGCTTGTTACTTCTTAAAAAATTGACTGACCCTAACCACTATGGCCTTGGACATATTAAAAAAAATGCTCCACAATAATGGTATTAAATCATTATCTTTTGAAAAAAAAATATTAACAGGCACATAGTGTCATCAAAAACTCATTGGAATGATCAATGATGACAGACATTTTTTGATCGTCACCAAAAGTAACAAAAAGAGCATTGGTGAGGGTCATTAAAAGTTCATCACTAGAAGTGTCATTAAAGAGAGAATTAGTGATGGGCCTTTAACGACCCTCACCAAAAGTGAATGTCTTTGGTGACGGACCATAAAGGACCATCACTATATACACTTACAGTGATGGTTTTTAGTGATCAATGATGACGAACATTTTTTGACCGTCACCAAAAGTAACAAAAAGAGCATTGGTGAGGGTCATTAAAAGTTCGTCACTAGAAGTGTCACCAAAGAGAGAATTAGTGATGGGCCTTTAACGACCCTCACCAAAGTGTCATTGAAAATGTCTTTGGTGACGGACCATAAAGGACCATCACTATTTACCTGTCTGATGTGATTTTAATGACCGTCACCATATGTGACATTGGTGACGGACCTTAAAGGTCCGTCACAAGCATGACCCTCACCAATGTGCTTTTTTCTTGTAGTGAATGGAGAAATCCCTCTATAAGAGGTGTTGCTACTATATCAAAATGTTGAAGACACTGCTACAACATAGTTTTAAAAGCACTGCTACAAAAAATGAGTAAACAAAATATATGGGGTTGATATGTGCCACAATAGATGCAAAAATATAGTTCCAGCCTCTATACAACCTCCAGAAAAGAACCCAAAAGGGTCTTCGTGAAAAACACCCAATAATACAATATGAGCTGAAGCCCTATGGTTGAAAGTATGCTGCAACAAATGACTGAAGAGTAAATGGATGAAGCTGATACAAGAATGAATGTGCTCTCCTCCAATGAATGCTCTCGATGAAAGGTTGGTCCTTTCACTAGAGAAAACACCTCCCAAATCACCTACCACAGAAACCCCTACAACTCCTCCCTAAAATAACGCAAATCTAGATTGATACTATGCTATAGGGGATAAATATACTATGGCCTGATGCCAAATGTGTCAATAAAGCTCTAGAGCCTTCTTTACTAGCCTCCAAAGAGAAAGGGACCTCCCTCCAATGAGATCTAGCTCAAAAATCTCCCAAATCAAACCTCCACACTTATGCCCTGCAACAAAACACAAAATCCTCAATAGGAACAATGCTGTATGTTATGACTGAAGCTTTGGCCAAATGCTTGATAGTGGAATGTAGTGCAAACTCTTCCAAGAGGCCTTTCAAGGAAAGAGGTGGGATTCCCGTTCAGGAACACCCAGTGCTAAACAACACTTGCAATCTTAGCTAAACAACCAAAGAAAGCTATATGTCTAAACATACAATATATTCAGAAATATCAAATACTCAACATGATCAATATGGATGCCATCCTATTCCTTTTATAAGAAATGAGCTTCCAAACCCTAAGCCCCATTCATTTATGACACTACTTCCATGCAAGGTGTATCCATATAAAACTGCGTTGTCCCTCATTGAATGCCACTACTCCATGACAACACTGTTGATTTGGTCAAAGTTGACCCAGTCAAGGTGTTCCAGCCCCTTTTCACACCTAAGGGTGCTTAATTAAGCTACCAAGGTGTATTATTTTCACATTGGTATTGATTTTATTCATTATTAAGGAGACTTATGGACCTCCATTTTCCTGTTATTCATGAAACAAGAAAGCAAAACAAAAATTAATATTCTAACTAGCTCATGGCTAATTGGGAATATTACATCGGCCTTTAGTCAACTTATGTTCTTTATACTGTCAATGCTCTGCACTATAGTCTCCTCCGCGCTACTCCTCTTTTTCTTGTTCGAAATACTTCAAATCTATTTCTCCCGAGCTTATCTTCAATTTTTTAAAGTGATGGTCCCTCCTGGTTTATTCTGTCTCCTTTAACACTATTTCTCCTTTTCTTATTCAAGTTTCCTTTAGTGTTGTCTCTAGCTCGAATACAAAGCACTCTTTGTATTTCTCCTCTTCTCCCAGAATTCGTAATTTGTTCTTTATTTGACTTGTACACACATTTGCTAGCTCTCGACTGGAATCACACAAATTCTACCCAACCGCTTAATTCCTTTATCACTCAGAAAGAATTATATATACAATTTGAATTCATTCATCATGGATGATCTCACAGAAACCATCAATTCACAATTACGGATCACTCAACACGTAAAATGAATGACACACATTCACAATGAATTCAATTTTCTAATTCATTAAACAAATGTACATATACAAATAAAAACCTGTTTTACAATCTAGCTTTGGCCTGATCTGCCTTTACATGGCCCTTTTCTCTGCCTCTCTCTCTATATGCCTGGAGGCTTACAAATTCAAATCTCCTATCTAAGAATGTTCACTTTTTGCTACTATTTGTGCCTTTGAGGCTTTAGAAATTTATACAAAAGGTTCTGTAACCAATTTTGGTTCAGACCCATAGGTTTCTCAACAAAATCCTAAAAATCCTCTAAGTCCTCAATTAGTTCCTAAAATCTCTTCTTTATCCCTTGAGGATCTCAACATTAAACTAAATCCTAAGGATCCTCCATAAATCTATAAAATCATGAACTACTTTCTAATCTAAGATTTACAATATTTCATAATATCTCAATCCACACTAATCACTCATCAATCACTCATGTTATCCTACATTCGAGAACATTTACAAATATGCCTCTCAATAATTATTTAAACCCTATTCTAAATGTCTCACATAAATCACTCAAAATATTTAAAATTAAATTAATTAAATACTTAGGAAAACCACTCTTTTGAAAAACACAAGAGCCCCTAGATTATACTAAATGTACAAAATTTTGGAACAATGATGCTCTTGCATCAGACTCCCAAGGTAGAAAATAATCATGATCTCCAGATCATGTGCTTCCAATATTTGTCCTCCTGGATCCCATACTTTGTTCTGTAATCTGTCTTTGGTTGCTGCTGTTGTTTGTTGCTGTTCTCCAGGTATCCACACTTTATGTTGCATTTCCCCAGTAGTTATGCTTTCACAGTCTGCTGCTATCTTTCTCTTACTATTTCTTGGATTTCTTGCTGTTTTCTTCTTCTGAGGCACCTTCATCATCAATATTATTATTCCTTCAATCTCTATGTCCTGTTTATCTTCTAACTGGTACTCTCTCTGCCCATTGTGGTTGCACTCTGTCCACTCATCTTCAAACTTTTATTGGTTATATTCACTTTTAAGTTGTTGGATTCTTACTACCACCCTTACATCCATACCCTCTTGTTTCTTTTGAACTTCTATCTCATATCCAAACAACCTCTGTTCAATATCTATAAATTTACTTAAAAAAAACAAATTGTCCTCCAATTCCCTTTGTACTTGATTCTTCTCAAATACATTACTATGTTGTTCATCATTTCCATCATATTTTCCTTCCTCTTCCTTGACAACCCTCAGTGATTGTCCTTCACTTCCTTGACTGATTCTGACAGTCAATTTAGTTTTTCAAGCACGATATCTTCATGTTTTACAACTTCCTAATCATTATGCCTTAACTGGAAACTTCCAGTCTTCTTCAGTTCTAAAACTGATTCTCCTTCAACTTGAAACATGTCTGTCTCATCTTCATCAGAACCTGTAATCATAAAATAATTATCAGAATAAAAAATATAAGGCCTCATTGCCTTTTCCTTCTCTAGCAACATCTCAGTATCTTGCTTTGAGTTTTCCTTTAACTCCTTTGTCAGCACATCAGTATGTTGATTTAAATTCTCCAAAGAACTCACAAGTATATCAACTAATTTCTCCTCCATATCATCTGTTTCAAGGATGTATCCCTGCTCTGGTTCACAATAATGGATTCCTTCCTTTGTAATGTGAATTTGTTGAACTCTAATTACCATTCTCTCTTCCTTATGATTTTCATTCATGACAATTTCTTTGTCTTCCTTCTTCAACAATTTATCCTGAGTATATATCCTCTACTTTTCCAACTTTCTTCTTTGAAGGTATAACTTTCTATATAAATCAACAATTTCAATTGGAGTAGAATTTGGAAACTTTACATAGTTTTCAGTACCTTCACTTGTTGTTGACCCATCATCAAATGGTCCTTCTTCCTCTTCTAAATCTACACACATATCTAAATCATCATGTTTAAAAATTCCAAACTCATTAGGCACAGTAAATACCTTTTGTTCATCTTCATGTCTTAACGCATATTTGCTATTCCAATCTTCACTGTTACCAGCTCCAATATTCTGCTGCACATTTCCATGAGACCCCTCTGTCTCCTTTCTTTTCTGAGATCTTGCTATCTCAGTATTAATCTGAATAGATTTCAGATTTTTCTCCTTCTTCTTAACAAACTCTAAATTTTGTTTATAATCTTGTGATGTACCTGCAATCATACACAAATCATTATTTTTAAAAATACAAGACCTTTCGGTCTCGTTCGATGCTTCAAGCACCAATCTTTCACAATTTACTTTTTGGTTTTCAGTAGATCCTTTTTGCTGTGACTCAATTCCTTTGAGTCTCTCCTTCTCCAACAAGTCAATATGTCTCTTCTCAAGTTCTATGAACTCTTTTATCAATTTGACATTCCATTTCTTCTGCAATAGGTTCCATTTAACCCATTTCCTCATTCTCCATCCATGTATTTGGTATCCATTCTCTTTCTCTTGTAGCCATCCATGTAGTACCTCCAACTGTACTCTCATCACTGCAAGATTTCTCTCTCGCTCCTCATTACTCATCTTACCTTTATGGAATTATTTAGAACCTCTTCTATGACCCTCCATGGCCATCTTCCTCATGAGCTCATCCATGCTTGATTGGTGATCTGCAACATAGCCTTCTCTTCTAGAAATATCTTGTTACTACTCAAGACCCTATCAAGCTTCCTCTCTGTGCTTGATCTCTTCCTAGGTATTCTCTCTCTTTATCTTGGTTCACTTTCTTGAACCTTTTAGAGCTTCGCCGCTTCTATGGATTTTGCACTCAGTCACCTCTCTCCTTTCTTCCAACCTCTAGTTGGATAGGTTCATTGCCATCATCATCAAAAAATTTGCTTGTTCTTGGCTACAATCACCAAACATCTTCATAACATTTATTTCAATCAATAATTCATCATTAATTAACTGAAAACACGAATACCATACCTCATTGTCCAATTTTCTGAACACATGTTGCTGTTCCAGTTTCTCTTTTATGTTTTCTGACTTTACCTTTACTGTTTCCAGTTGTCACTATCTCTTCATTCAATCAGATTCAGATCTGATTCTTCTCTTCGCTTCTTCTACGCCACTTTGATTCTATGAAAATTCTTCTTGTTCTGTTCTCTTGAAAGAAAACTCTTCAAAATCTGTTCTCTGTTCACAAAGTTAATTATGAAATAAAATAATTCCATAAGTTCTAAATTTTCTTCAAAAGACAAACCCACTCTGATTTCTCTTCTGTAGAGTAGACCTGCTCTAATTTTCTCCCAAAAGAGTTTTTCTCGCTCTGATACCAAATTATGAAACCATAAGGTCGCAATTAAAAAAATGCACCACATGCAAGGTTAGCGGAATTAACCCCACATCTTCTTCTCTTAACTTTTCCTTAACCTTTTAGGTTCATCAATTTAAATCAAATGTATGCAGAAGTTTTACATATGATTGAAAACTTAACATAATAAACTTTAACTTTAACTTTGAATCCCCTTAACGGCTTCACATTATGCCAATACTTCAGACCTGTGGGTTATGGCCCACATAAAACCATTTACATATGCGACAAGTTATAACATACATACTTTATGCAATCAACAACGTTTAACTTTATAACATACCACATAAACCCAAATCTTGTTATATATGCGCGGAATAGGGTTTCAGGGTCCGACCATCCTTTAACCAGTCATAACTCATCGCAATTTCTTTCTCACAAGTTTAACACTATACCAATAACGCTAAGCCATAAATATTGTGAAGTGCGATATTGCGCAATGCTAACATGTGGCACTCCCTTGTCGCATCACATCCTTCCATTCTTCCTGCTTCGCATCACAATCAAAACAATTTACCATGCAAACTCTTAACACTAAAATTTAAAACCGCCAATGTGCGATATTGTGTAGTGCCAACACATGGCACCTCCCTTTCCCTGCATCACAACTTTCGAATTTTATCACATCGTAAGTTATTCAATTTACCTTGTGAAGTCCTTAACAATAAACTTTAAAACTACCGATGCGCGATGTTGCGCAGTGCCAACATATGGCACTTCTTTGCCTCTTTTGCTTGCTTTGATGTCTGTTGTCAATTACTAAACCTTCAATATTGTGATTTGATCCTTGCCGTCAAATTCCCCTTTTGAATTATTCCCCGTGCTTCGGTATTTATTCAAATTTGTTCTTTATATTGTCAATGCTCTACACTACAATCTCCTCTGCACTACTCCTCTTTTGCTTGTTCAGAATACTTCAAGTCTATTTCTCTTGAGCTTATCTTCAATATTTTTAAGTGATGATCCCTCCTGGTTTATTCTTTCTCCTTTAACACTATTTCTCCTTTGCTTATTCAAGTTTCCTTTAGCATTGTCTCTAGCTCGAATACAAAGCAATCTCTATATTTCTCCTCTTCTCCCAGAATTCATAATTTGTTCATTATTTGACATGTATGCACATTTTCTAGCTCCCGACTGGAATCACACAGATTCTACCCAGCCACTTAAGTCGTTTATCACTCAAAAATACTTATATATAGAACTTGAATTCATTCACCCTGGTTTATCACACAGAAATCATAAATTCACAGTTACAGATCACTTAGCATGTAAAAGGAATAACACACACATTCACAATGAATTCAATTTTCTAATTCATTAAACAAATATACAGATATAAGTAAAAACATGTTTTACAATCTAGCTTTGGCCTGATCTGCCTTTACATGGCTCTTTTCTCTGCTTCTCTCTCTATATTCCCGTAGGCTTACAGATTCAAATCTCCTATCCAAGAATGTTCACTTTTTCCTACTATTTGTGCCTTTGAGTCTTTACAAATTTATACAAAAGGTTCTGTAACCAATTTTGGTTCAGATCCATAGGTTTCTCAACAAAATCCTAAAAATATTCTAAGTCCTCAATTAGTTCCTAAAATATCTTCTTTATCCCTTGAGGATCTCAACATTCAACTAAATCCTAAGGATCCTCCATAAATCCATAAATTGTGAACTAATTTCTAATCTAAGATTTACAATATTTTAGAATATCTCAATCCCCACTAATCACTCATCAATCACTCATGCTCTCCTACATTTGAGAACATTTACAAATATGCCTCTCAATAATTAATTAAACCTTATTCTAAATGTCTCACATAAATCACTCAAAATATTTAAAATTACATTAATTAAATACTTTGGAAAACCACTCTTTTGAAAAACACATCCTGAAGATGGATCCCTGTTGGGATTCGAAACGTCGACAAATGTTTCGTGATACTGTGGATAATCCGGGAAGTTCTTCAGAACACAAGACCCCCTAGATTCTACTAAATGTACAAAATTTTGGTGTTGAGATTGCAACAAGATGATGAGCTTAGTGAAAAGAGTCGCCTTCACTAAGTGGGCCCACAGGCTATTTTTGGCGCAAGTCTATTTTTAAACATGTCGATCATATTCTATGAGTTGCAGGATGCTATTTATGGATGGTTGGTCAAGTTGGAAAAATAGATGGACTTCTATTTTTTGACATATTGGGCAGAATCTATTTTTAGATTGCCAGTCTAAAAATAGATATGTCGAATATTATTAGCTCTTAATAATATTTGGACTATAAACGTTATCTTATTCTCTTGGAGCACTTCAGTTAAGTGCACAGATGTGGCACAAGAGCTGAAAGAAGGAATTACTCTATTCCTGAGGGTTAAGTGGAGCTATTGCATGGAGACTTCAATTAGAACTCATGTGACAGAGTTTGGTGGAGTTATTGAGGTAGTTGGTGGAGTTGTGTTCAGTTTAACTCAGTTAGACACAGTTGAGCTAGTTGTATCTAGTCTAACTGATTGATACACTAGTGATAGTGGTGTGAATTAATTATTAATTAATTCACTAATTATTAAATCATTAATCATTTGAAGAATACGTCAGTTAACTACAGTGCATGGACAGTTTTAGTGGAGACCAGTGGAGAGGTAGGTGAAAGAGCAGGTTGACTATCAGTTGTGACTATAGTGTTGCATGATTTGCAACACACAGCGATTGGAGATGCCAATGCGCATTGCGTGAGCAAGGCTAGACCAATTTGAGTTCATTTAGAGCCAATATTCAGCAGGGATTGTGTAGTAGAGGCAGGCTAGCAGGTGGCAAAGATCGGTGGATGGATTTGCTAGATCGGGCCTGATTAGTGTGTAGCGATTGTATTGTACTGAGAGCTTGACATGATCAGCTTTGTATGAGGATTGTTACATGATCTCTATGACATATATTATATACAGAAAGTTGGGGTTTTTAGCTTCAATATTTCCTGTTAAAACACTGTGTTCATATGTGTGAATTTTTATGGTTTCAATGTGTGCATGCAATTGATTTAATTTCCGCAAGTAATGATCAATAGTAGAAGAGATTTTGTATTATGCATGAAGTCAAATAGTGTCAATGATAAGGAGAATATTGGATTTATAACGCATTAGTTATATAATTTCTACATGGTATCAAAGTGATATTGATCATTGGAGCAATTGCAAATCATTGAAGCGGTTGGGTTTTGTGCTGGTGGAATTCGAATTTGCAGTAGTGTTTTCTTGGTGTCGAAGTTGAGATGTCTTTCAACGTATTGTGATTGGAGTATGCCCTTTAGGGAAGCTTGAATTATATTGCATGGAAGGATAGGATGGAGGCGGTGCTGGAGGAAAATGGGTTGAAGGAGTTAATAGATGCAGAAATTCCAAAACCTGCTTCTAGCGATACTGCCGCACTTGACGCATGGAAAACGAAGACAGCAAAATGTCGAAGGATTCTGTTGGAAGGTGTCAAGGATCACATAGTGTCTAGCCTTCATGATAAAGCTTCTCCATTCTTGATGTGGAAAGCTTTGACAGACTTGTTCCAAAGCAAGAGAGACCAGAGGAAGTTGGCGCTCAAGGATAAACTCAGGAAGATAAAAGTGGAGAAAGGAAACAGTATACCCAAGTACCTTACGAAGTTTGTCCAGTTTAGGGATGAGCTGGGAAGTGTGGGGGTTACTGTAGATGAAGAGGACTTGGTGAGCTTGGCTCTCCTTGGGCTTCCGTAGAGTTGGAATTACTATGAGGACTCTGTCAATGGTCGGGAGAAACTGCTGGGATGGGAGCGACTTTGGTCGGATCTTGTGCAGGAGGAGATGTTTGGTCAATTTAGTGTGTCCTAAATTGCTGCATTTAATTTGTCAATCCGGGAATCGTAAGCTGATGAAGTGCGGCGCACTATATGTGCAAGATAACCTATTTCTTAACTTGTTGTCGTTTTTGGTTTTTCTAAGGTGAAATGGAAATTCTAAAATGAAAACAAGTTTGGTTATATTTGTTCAAGGAAGTGATATCCCCTATAATGATTTACCAACTTGTAACTTTAAAAAGCAATTTGAAATTTACAATGACAAGACTTGAAAGAAAGTAAAAGTGCTGCTGAAAATGAAAAGGTGCTGCTAATCTAATAAATCAAAACAGTAAACTAGTGAGCATGAAAACTAAACTATTCTTGCTGCCAACTAAACACAAAAGAACTATGCTTAAGGAAATTAAAAATTGCAACAAAATAAATCTAAATCAGATTACATCAATTCATTTTATGACCCTTCATCATTAGTCCAGCTATGATTTTCAGAAGTAATCATAAACAACTTGAGTAACTGATATTTAATTTGCAGAAAGTAAACTAATACTAAACCATACACTCATGATTCAATCCCTCACCATCAGTCCAGCTGTGGCTTTCGGAGGCAACTGAAGATGTCATGCATGATTTAATATATCTAAATTTGCAGAAAAAAAACTAATACTAAACTACACATTTCATAATGCAATCCCTCACCATCAGTCCAGCTGTGGCTTTCGGAGGCAACTGAAGATGCTATGAGCAGCTTAATATATCTAAATTTGCAGAAAAGAAACTAATACTAAACTACACATTTCATAATGCAATCCCTTACCATCAGTCCAGCTGTGGCTTTCGGAGGCAACTGAAGATGCTATGAGCAGATTAGTATATTTAAATTTTAACTACTGAAGCAGAAAAACAAAACTGAAATGAACAAAGCAAGACTGAAATTAAACAAAAGCTATGAAAAGCAAACTAGCAGCAGAACAATGTTAGATCCATGTCATTAGTCAAAAAGCTATAAAAATGCCCGGGCTGCCTATCTATAACCTGAAACAAGAACACTGATCAATGATTAACAATCATAAAACATGAAAGACAGAAATGAAATGGAAATTATGGAAATGTATAAACAGAAATGAAACAAATGCAATATATGAACATATGAATGGATTATGTCACAATGGAATGAAAGTGGAATTATACACTAATACACAAAACCTTAGCTGAGCAGGGGCCCTCTACACAGCCTTGGTAACGATCCTCAAACACGAATTAAGTTGAAAAACAGAGTCTTCTGAAATTAAAAAGCAGTTCATTACAGAATGGTAGTGTTACGGCACAAGTGCAGCGTAATCACTACAGAACAGACTAAAAGATAACAGAGTACATTCACTAACATCAACTATCAACTAACTCCATGTGCGTATGCAAACGCGCTATATATAACAACAAACTATAACTGTCTCCTAAAGTTCATGATGGCAGAGAGCACGTAGACCACTACGTCCACGGATATAGGAGTATGGCCGTGTTGGAAGGTAGATCTACGAAAGGTGGATGCTTGAATTCGACTCTAGAACCCTGTACATATGTCGATTTAACCTCCGCAGGCTTAGAAACGGCCATATGGATCTTTATGTGCCACGAAACAGAGTCCGGCCGACATGAAACTCCATAGTTGACTTCCATGTGGACGCCTTTGACCGCGGCTTCTTTGGACGAGTTTGCTTGAACCAATAGGACACGAACCATGTCCACGTCATTCCTAGCCTGCCCATGGGGCTCGTTTCCCTTGTAGACACCTGTAGCATAGAGTTCCACAAAATAGCTGCGGAAAGTTGCAGCAGCTGCGGAAAGTGGCAAGATTCCGCAGCTGAATGAACAAAATCTAGATCAAATAGAAAACACAAAATATAATTAAAAACCATGTTAGATACTCTTTTGCACATGATATTGACAATTTGGGAGGTTTAGGTGAGTGAAAAGGGTATGGAAAAGTGTATGGAAAAGATGCAAATTTGGGACTCAACATACCCCCACTGTGAAGGTGTTGCATGTCCTCATGCAACCAAAATTTTGATACTCTTTGTTCAGTTCATGTGCCTTGATACTTCAGCCAGCACATCCAATCCCCTTCTCTTCTTCTTTGGTACTGCCATCATTTTGGGTTTCTTCATTAAGCACCTAAATTTGATATTCACAAGTGCTCTGCTCAATCTCTGGCATTTCCTTTTCAATTTCTTATTCTTCTTTTGCCATATTCCCAAATGTAACATAGTATTATCATGGATTATCTTGTCCAGCTTGCCTTGTTCTTTCAATGTTTCATTTTCATTTTTGATGTGCCGATTTAAAAGCTCCAGCTCAAAAATTTCCTGTTTTAATGATTGAACTAAATCATCCTGCAATGTATGAGGCTGAATGGAAGAGGTACTTGGACCTGTGGCTGCCTTTTCCAAGGATTCTATATAGTCATATACCTCCTGCTGCTTGGGGTCTATTTCCGGTGTCATTTTCATTGGGCTGTCCCCAAAATGCTGTAAAGGAGAATTATGTTCAAAATCTGGCCGAGGAGGGCTTACATCAATATTTTGCTGAGAATAAGATGGAGTATGCTCATTGTCTGATTGGGAATGAAAGGAACCAGGTTCACTAACTGGCTGAGATGGACTATGGTCAGTTGGAGACTGTTCAGATGTCTCCTCACCCAAATCAATGAAATGAGGACCCTTAATTTGCGTTTTTTCTCAATTTCCCCTTAAGCCTGCTGCTTCTCCTTACACGCTGTGGTACACTATCCTTTTGTTTTTGTTTTCCTTTTTCTGTCTTCTTGGGCATGGATGACTGTTTTTGAAGATAAACTAATCTTTCTGATAGTATTTGATGATCTTCTTCTTCAGAAGAAGGAGTTTTATGTACAGCCTCAATAGTTTCTCTTTCTTTTGGTATTATTGGATTCTTTCCTTTGATATCCTTCTTCTTTCTTTTTACCAATCTCTCTTCCCTATCAGTTCTTTCCATAGTAATAGTAGGAGTGTTTTGGATTTCCTCAATTGTTCTTTTCCTCCTACTTCTTTTTGCTGTGCTAGCTGCGGGAATTTCCTGAGCAGGAGTAATTTGGGTTTCAACATTCATTCTTTTTCTTGAACTACCTTCAGGAATTTCCTGAGGTTCTTCAAAGAAGTTTCTAACTAGGAATTGTTCCCATGTATCTTTTCTTTCCTTTAGCTCCTTTTCAATCAGAATTTTTATAAGGCCGTGGTGATAAAGATGAGGCTCTACATCTCCTAAGTGTTTTTGAACAGTCACAACCATTTTCTTTAAGCTATTGAATAGAAAATAAGGGAGATTGAGAGTTTGGTTTTCTATAAAATTCATCAATAGCCTAGTATGGTACATGTACATCGACCCAAAACGGCCTTCACATGTAATAAATTTCTGAACAATTAGTAGTAAAGTGGCCCATTCTTCTTTTATTGCATGCACAGGGATTCCTCTTTTAAAAACAGTGATATCCATACCTTGATTTCGTAGAATTGTTCTCCATGCCTCATCACTGATACTTTTATTTTTGAACCAACGTTCTCCCTCCTGAAGAAGCTCTGTGGCTGTTGCTATTGATGCTTCATTGACCAAAAACTTGAGGTCCCCAATTTCTGCTTCCGAGCCATCAAATGACCTTGCAAACGCTTTCGTAACTTCTTTATGGTATCCTCTGAATTTCTGAATAAAACGCAGCCATTTTGCTTTCTTCAACATCTCTTTTGCTTGCGGATATCCCTCTATAAACTTTGGTCCTTCCAGCTCTGCCCTTAATAATTTTCCCATTTCACTTCTCTGTGCTTCACAAATTTGCTTTCGTGAGGGTTTAAGTGGAAATGGAACGATGGAATACACAGGATCAAGCACAATGACTGTGGGGATGTATCATAAAATGAGAATGAGTACCATAAACGGAATGGAGTAAGACTGTGGGTAGATATACGGGAGTGAGAATGAGCAAAAAGAATGAAATGGAGTGAAACAGGGAGTGAGAATGAGTAGAGTGGGGTTTCATAAACACGACAGAGACACGACAGAGAGGTTAACAAAGTATAACACATTCGGAAACGTTTTGAATTTTGGTGGCTGCGCAATTAAATATGAACACGTTTCAATCAACGGTTATGAGTTTATGTGGCTGCAAGAGTCCTAAGTCAAATCAAATACGCTTCATTATCACCGGTGGGATATTGGATCATAAGTGAAAATCGGGGTTTAATGATGAAACTGTTTGTGAATAAATGCAAGAGGATAACATGGAGATCGTGGAAGGTTACGGAACTGTCAATATAATCATTGCGCGTAATGGGTAGAGCTCATGGTTTGAAACTATATAAAAATGTGTTTTTCAATACTATTTGAAATAAATTTTATTCATACCTTTGGAATCTTTTCCTTTGCCTTTGGTCTTCAACTGACTGATCTCCATTGGTGTCTTGAATGCTCCATTGATCCTCTCTCCTGCATTTTATTTCATAATTATGAAAATAACATCTGATTGTACATTTTCTTTGAAAACAGAGTAGTAGCTGCGGAATCTGCTTCTGGCTGCGGAAACTGGAGTCAGCTGCGGAAACTGACACAGCTATTACTTGGTTGAATAGAAATGAACAAATGACAAATGACCAGATGGAAATGGTCATAAAAAAGATTTTTATTGATGGAATGGATGAAATGAAGTGGAATGAAGTGAAATGAAATGAAATGAAATGGAATGAAGTGGAATGAAGTGAAATGAAATGGAGTGGGTGGTGACAAAATTTGTGAAATGAAAGAGAGATTTTTTTTTTTTTTGGAAAATATAGAGTGTCGGGTGTCCTTGATTTTCACCCCATATTTTCTGTATAAGACTGCCAATCAATGATTGGTTTTCAGGCTTATACCATTTTTTTTTTTTTTTTTTTAACTGAAAAAAACAAAAGCTAGGCTGGTGGAGAAGAAGAATTCTTCTGTACCAGCCTGATTGCAGAACTTTCTTGAAACATCTTGACAAAATCCTCTTTTGAGAGTGGCTTATGATAAACTTTCAATCTATGGCCATTCACAATAAGAGGAGTTTGAAACTCATCAATGGTCTTGATTCTTACAGCTCCATTGCTAAAGATTTTGTCAATCTCATATGGCCCAAGCCAATGAGTCTGAAATTTCCCTTGAAAATCTTTAAACTTGGAGTCAAATAACAATGCCCAATCTCCTTCTTGAAACATCTTCTCTTTGATATATTTGTCATGCCATTTAGTTCTTTGATATTGAACTAGATCAGTTCTTAGAATTGCTTCTTGTCTGATCTCATCTAGCTCATTCAACTGCTCCATTCTATGCTTTTGGGCTTCTGATAAGTCCATCCCCAATTGAATTGCTATCTTGAAGGTCTTGACTTGGAACTCAATGGGGAGCAAGACTTCTTTCCCATAAACAAGTTCATAGGGAGAATGTCCTGTTGTATTCCTCCATGTAGTTATGTAGGCCCACAAGGCTTCTGGAAGCCTTTCTGCCCAATCTCTTCTATGTAGATGAACAGTTTTGGTGATGATACTTTCAAGAACTTTGTTTGTGGACTCCACTTGACCATTTGCTTGTGGATGGTAAGGAGTAGATCTTCTGTGCTTGATTTTGCATTCTTCCATCAACTTCTCCACCAAATTGGATGTGAATTGGCTCCCCTGATCTGTCACAATTTCTCTTGGAACACCAAAGCGAGTAAAAATATCCTCATAAAGAAAATGAACAGCTGAATTTTCAGTAGCAGATACTAATGCTTTGGCTTCTACCCATTTAGTAACATAATCAGTACAAACCAATATATACTTCTTTTGCTTAGATGGTGGATTAATAGGTCCGATGAAATCTAAAGCCCATTTTTCAAAGGGTTCAATGAGTACCTGTGTTTGCAATGGCATTTCATTTGAAAGGGTAGGTTTCCCTACTCTTTGGCAGCTATCACACCTTTTGACATATTGTTTTGCATCTTTGAAGAGGGAAGACCAATAATATCCCAAAGAAAGGATTTTATAGGCCGTCCTTTTGTCTGCAAAGTGTTCGCCGCATGGTTCATCATGACATGCCTTAAGAATATCAGGCATTTCATCTTCCCTGACACATCTTCTGATCACAAGATCTGGCCCTGTTTTAAACAATTCGTTAGAAATCCATGAATATCTTGAACTCTCCTGAATAATCTTTCGTTTTTTCTCTTGGAAATAAATGTGAAGGTAGTTTCCCTGTAACCAAATAGTTAGCAATATCTGCATACCAAGGGGTCTTAATAGTTACTGCAAACAAATATTCATCAGGAAACTTATCTTCTACGGGAGAATCTTCTTTAGTATTTTGAATTCTAGACAAGAAATCAGCTACTGTATTCTGTTTTCCTGGTCTATCTAACACAGTAATATTGAATTCTTGCAAAAGTAAAAGCCATCTTGTCACTCTGCCATTAGTAACAGGTTTGTTCATTAAATATCTAATTGCGGAATGGTCAGTATGAATAAAAGTTTCATAGCCTGTTATGTAATGTCTAAACTTATTAATTGCATGAACAACAGCTAAGAACTCTTTTTCAGTCACAGTATAGTTCAACTATGTGGGAGTCAAATTTTTATTGGTGTAATAAATGGCATAAGGAATTAAATCTTTTTGACCCAACACAGCTCCAAGAGCTGTATCTGAAGCATCTGTAGAAATATGGAAAGGAAGTTTCCAATTTGGTCCTCTCAAGATAGGTGCTTCAGATATTCTTGTTTTCAAAGTTTCAAAAGCTGATTGACAATCATGATCCCATTTAAATTCACAATCTTTTGTAAGCAATTTGAAGAGTGGAGATGCTATTTTAGTGAAGTTTTCTATAAATCTTCTATAGTAACCAGTAAATCCTAGAAAACCTCTAACATCTCTCTGACAATTTGGAATAGGTAACTTGGAGATGACTTCAACTTTTGATCTATCAACCTTAATCCCATCTCCTGAAATATGATGTCCTAAAACAATCCCTTCAATAAACATCATAAAGCATTTTTCATGGCTTAATGAAAGGTTTGTTTCTTTACATCTTATAAGAACTTTTTCCAAATTTTCTAATGCTTCTTCAAATGAATTACCATAAACTGTAAAATCATCCATATAAACCTCTACGCAATCATGGATTAGATCAGAAAAAATTCCTAGTACTGCTCTTTGGAATGTTGCTGGTGCATTACATAACCCAAAAGGAAGCACTCGGTAGGAAAAAGTTCCCCATGGACAAGTAAATGTGGTCTTATCTTGATCTTCAGGTGCTACCTGAATTTGATTATAGCCACTAAAACCATCCAAAAATGAAAAGTACTTTTTACCTGCTAATGTATCTAATACCTGATCAATAAAAGGCAAAGGAAAGTGATCCTTCAATGTTGCTTTGTTCAATTCCCTGTAATCAATGCATACCCTCCATTTACCATTCTTTTTAGGTACTATAACCAAAGGAGAAACCCATCGGCTATCTGAAATTGGATAAATGAAGTTTACATTGAAAAGTTTTTGGAGCTCTTCTTTCACTATCTCCCTAAGATTTGGATTCATCCTTCTTTGAGGTTGTCTGATTGGTCTACTGTTTTCCTCAATATAGATATGATGGATGCAAGTCTTAGGATCAATACCCTTCATGTCAGTATACTCCCATGCAAATGCAGTAGAATGTTTTTGCAAGATTCTAGTTAGTTCTTCTTGTTGTGATTTCTCCAAATGTTTGTTGATATTCAATGTCTTTTCTGGAAAAATCTCAATAGCAGAATTACCAAACTCTTCCATAGAGTAAAGAGACATTTGTCTAGATGATAAATATTCTATGTCAGATTCCAACTGAAATTGTGTGGGGTCATATTCTGAAGATATCTCAAAATTTTCTAATGGGTTCAGAATTTGACTATCCTCACTGATTTCAGAAATGGTAAAGACAGGTTGTATAGTGTTCTTATCATCGACCCATTCATTGTCTCCTATTTCTGTGATTGCTCTTGCTGGAGGATACAAATTGAATTTCTTTGTCGAATTACCATTAGAAATGTACATGTCTCCGGATCTACAACTAATAAAAGCATCAGCTGTGGCTAGCCAAGGTCTTCCTAAGATAAGTGGATGTCCTCCTAGATTACTCTTGGGAGTCAAAATCATAAAGTCTACTGGATATTCCCAAGAATCTAAGGAGACTGAAATATCTTCTAATACACCATCTAGTTTAATAACCGATCGATCTGCAAGTTGCAGTAAAGTAGGTGTAAAGAGAAGGTTAGGAAGTTTTAACTGTTCCATAGTCTGTCTACTCATAATGTTGATAGCAGCCCCTAAGTCAATCAATGTGTTTGGAATTTCTATCCCATTTATATGTGTCTTGACAATTGGACTTCCTGGATCTACATACTTCTGCATGGTAATTTTTCCCATCATAATGTCTGCAATCTTTCCTACCGGGTGGATTCTTCTTGTGTCCTTTAGCTTCCTTCCTGGTCTTTTGAAACTCAACTCCTTTATGGTTTTTGCTAGAATAGGAATTTCTCGAATGGCTTGTAGCGATGGAATCTTGATACAAACATTCTTCAATTCATCTAGAAAGTCATAGTTAGGCAACAAGATTTGTTTTTCCACCCCCTTATCAATTTGTAGTCTTTCCGGAAAAGGAGGTGTAGATGAAGATGCAGGTTGCTCAACTATAGGAGTTGTGGATGTTAACTTTTCTTTTTCTTTTTGCATGCTTGAATTTTGAAGAGATTCTTCCTCGGAACCCTTATTAACTTGAAGAGAGTCCTCCTCAGAGGTATCTTGCTCTTGAATATCTATAGAAGGTTTTTCTAAAACTCTACCAGATCTGAGTTGTACATCGTTGAGAGGAACAATCATATAGGTAGGAAATTGTTGTCCTTCTACTATATAAGTAGTTTGAGGATTCTTATTGTTAGGATTTGGCAATGGCTGAGCTGGAAGTTGATTTGTCTTCTGTTGGTATGGGAGCATGAGTTGAGGATTTGTACTTTGTTGAGAAGGTTGTTGTTGTGGAAATGGCAATGAAAGTTGTGGATTTGGGCTTGGAAGTTGTGGAGCTTGTTGATTTTGAAAAGATGGAGGATATTGATAAAATTGAGCAAATATCCCATAAGGATTTTGCATCCCTTGTACCCATGGCTGATATGAATTCTGATGTTGGGGCCAAGGTTGTTGCCAAGGATTCCAATTTGGTGGGGTTTGAAGATTCACAGGGTTATTAAACCCTTGAGATTGTTGTCCCTGCCAAGGTCTCCTTGCGACAAAACAGAGAGATTCTACTGAATTTGGATCTTCTTGAAAAACAGCGTTGAGTCCAGGGATTAAAGGACAATCCTTGATCTCATGATTTTCTGAGCAAACCATACATGTTTCTACAACTTTTGCATCCAAGGGACATTCCCTTAAAGCATGTTTCTTCCTACATTTCGGACAAAAGATGGCTAAAGCATTTGTTTCTGCTTTTTGCTTGTTTTGGATTTTAAGGGTGTCTAGTTGTTCACTAAGGCTCCCTAAGATATCAGTTTTGAACTCATCAAGCATATTACCAATCTCTGCCCTACTTACCGATTCAGTTGCAGATTTGTTAGCCCTAATAAGAGAAGAATCCCTAGGCCCTTTTCCAGTTTTAGATTTTCCTCTTGAGAGATGGATACATAGTTCTGTTATATCACGAAATGGAAGTTGAGAAATGTCTCCTTTCCCCATCATGTTTAAAATGTCTATCCATTCATCTCTAATGGCTTTAAATAGGAGGGCTTTCAAGGTTTCATTATCTAAGTTGCTCATCTTTGCTCTTTTCAAGTTGTATTGAAATCTTTCAATTAAGTCTTCCAAATTTTCATCTTCTTTTTGCATCATTTTGAATACTTCATCCTTGTGATTGGTGGGCATACAATAGTCCAAGTATCTATCCAAAAATGTTTGTTTCATATCATTCCAAGTCCTAATAGATTGAGTGGCTAATCCCATGAACCATTTCAAAGCGGATCCCTTCAATGTTGAAGGAAACAGTTTGAGTTTTTGAGAATCTTCCATATAGTCATAAGTTCGGCACACAACTTCAAACTCAAACAGAAATGTTTCGGGATCCTCACTTCGCAATCCATAAAAGTTAGGGAGAACAGATGGTGAGATATTTTTCATTGTTGCATGAGTTTCCTCATCAACTATAGGGAATCCCAACAAATCCCTATTTCTACCATTATTTCCTTCACCATTGTTATCTCCATTATCTCCTCCTCTTCTACCTCCACCTCTATTTATTGCTTCCTCTGCCATGATAGTTTCTTTAGAGTCCTTATAGTCCTCTAGTTCTTCTACCAAGGAAGGATGAGAGAAAGTATCTTTGTTTTCTAAGTGGGTTTTAGTAGGTGGTATAGGAGAATCCTCTAATTCAGTTGTTCCTTGACTTCCAAAAATCTTAAGGCTAGGGGTAGATGGTGGTGAATCTGGTCTATGCCTTGAAGAAGATGGAGTTGTGAAAATCGAACTCTTGGCTTTAGCTATAAACCTTCCCCTAGAATCTCTTACTCTATGCATGTCATTTTTTTATTTTTTAAAAAGTTGGGCTAATAATTCTCTTTCTGATCTTCCAGATCACACTAGGTGCAAGAAGAGAGCATACTTAAGAAATTACTAAACCAATAACTCTCTTTTCTGATCCTCCAGATCACACTAGGTGCGAGAGGAGAGCATACTTCAAGAAGTTATCAAGTTTTCCCTTCTTTTATGATTTTATGTTTTTTTTTTTTTTAAGAAATTGGCTACCTAGTTACACTTCCTCGGCAACGGCGCCAAAATGTTTGGTCAATTTAGTGTGTCCTAAATTGCTGCATTTAATTTGTCAATCCGGGAATCGTAAGCTGATGAAGTGCGGCGCACTATATGTGCAAGATAACCTATTTCTTAACTTTTTGTCATTTTTGGTTTTTCTAGGGTGAAATGGAAATTCTAAAATGAAAACAAGTTTGGTTATATTTGTTCAAGGAAGTGATATCCCCTATAATGATTTACCAACTTGAAACTTTAAAAGCAATTTGAAATTTACAATGATAAGACTTGAAAGAAAATGAAAATGTACTGCTGAAATGAAAAGGTGCTGCTAATCTAATAAATCAAAACAGTAAACTAGTGAGCATGAAAACTAAACTATTCTTGCTGCCAACTAAACACAAAAGAACTATGCTTAAGGAAATTCAAAATTGCAACAAAATAAATCTAAATCAGATTACGTCAATTTATCTTCTGACCCTTCATAATTAGTCCAGCTATGATTTTCGGAAGTAATCATAAACAATTTGAGTAACTGATATTTAATTTGCAGAAAGTAAACTAATACTAAACCATACACTCATGATTCAATCCCTCACCATCAGTCCAGCTGTGGCTTTCGGAGGCAACTGAAGATGTCATGCATGATTTAATATATCTAAATTTGCGGAAAAGAAACTAATACTAAACTACACATTTCATAATGCAATCCCTCACCATCAGTCCAGCTGTGGCTTTCGGAGGCAACTGAAGATGCTATGAGCAGCTTAATATATCTAAATTTGCAGAAAAAAAACTAATACTAAACTACACATTTCATAATGCAATCCCTCACCATCAGTCCAGCTGTGGCTTTCGGAGGCAACTGAAGATGCTATGAGCAGATTAGTATATCTAAATTTTAACTACTGAAGCAGAAAAACAAAACTGAAATGTACAGAGCAATACTGAAATTAAACAAAAACTATGAAAAACAAACTAGCAGCAGAACAATGTTAGATCCATGTCATTAGTCAAAAAGCTATAAAAATGCCCGGGCTGCCTATCTATAACCTGCAATAAGAACACTGATCAGTGATTAACAATCATAAAACATGAAAGACAGAAATGAAATGGAAATTATGGAAATGTATAAACAGAAATGAAACAAATGCAATATATGAACATATGAATGGATTATGTCACAATGGAATGAAAGTGGAATTATACACTAATACACAAAACCTTAGCTGAGCAGGGGCCCTCTACACAGCCTTGGTAACGATCCTCAAACACGAATTAAGTTGAAAAACAGAGTCTTCTGAAATTAAAAAGCAGTTCATTACAGAATGGTAGTGTTACGGCACAAGTGCAGCGTAATCACTACAGAACAGACTAAAAGATAACAGAGTACATTCACTAACATCAACTATCAACTAACTCCATGTGCGTATGCAAACGCGCTATATATAACAACAAACTATAACTGTCTCCTAAAGTTCATGATGGCAGAGAGCACGTAGACCACTACGTCCACGGATATAGGAGTATGGCCGTGTTGGAAAGTAGATCTACGAAAGGTGGATGCTTGAATTCGACTCTAGAACCCTGTACAGATGTCGATTTAACCTCCACAGGCTTAGAAACGGCCGTATGGATCTTTATGTGCCACGAAACAGAGTCCGGCCGACATGAAACTCCATAGTTGACTTCCATGTGGACGCCTTTGACCGCGGCTTCTTTGGACGAGTTTGCTTGAACCAATAGGACACGAACCATGTCCACGTCATTCCTAGCCTGCCCATGTGGCTCGTTTCCCTTATAGACACCTGTAGCATAGAGTTCCACAAAATAGCTGCGGAAAGTTGCAGCAGCTGCGGAAAGTGGCAAGATTCCGCAGCTGAATGAACAAAATCTAGATCAAATATAAAACACAAAAATATAATTAAAAACCATGTTAGATACTCTTTTGCACATGATATTGACAATTTGGGAGGTTTAGGTGAGTGAAAAGGGTATGGAAAAGTGTATGGAAAAGATGCAAATTTGGGACTCAACAGGAGATAAGGCGGATTACCAGGGATGGATATTCATCGAAGAATGAAGATGAAGAAAATTGCGCTTTGGCTGCCAAATCAAGGAAGGGGAAGAGCAAGAAGAACACTTCTCAATCTGTTGCGAAAGGCAAGAAGCAGGACATGTCCAAGGTGAAGTGCTTTCATTGTCACCAACACGGACATTACACCACTAATTTTCCACAGAAGAAGAAAAATAAGAAGGCTGCTAGATCTGCAGCTGGAGAGGCCTTAGCCTCACATTTTGAGCTAGATTTTTCGCTAATCCTCAAGTATGATGGGTTCAGTGTGGTTTCTTGACAGTGGTGTGTCATTCCATATGACCAGAGAGAAATATTTGTTTACTGATCTAGATGAGAAAGATCTTGGAGTGCACATCGAGATGGGTGATGATGGTAGATACAGTGCGACCGGTATCGGTACCATTTCCTTTGAGAGGGATTCTGGTAAACCCTTCATATTAAAGGATGTCATGCATGTTCCAGGATTGAAGAAGAATCTGATCTTTGTGGCGATGTTGGAAGACAAGGGATATGATGTTGTCTTTAGTGAGGGAAAGGCTTTCCTGCGCAGTAAGGCAACTGGTGAAACCTGGAGGATAGGGGTTCGAGTTAAGAACCTTTATCAGTTGCAGGTAGATGGCTGCGCAGCAATGGCAGGCAAGGAAAAAGGATTGGTGAGCCGGGATGAGGGCGAGCTATGGCACAGGAGATTAGGCCATATTCACCATGGTGCTTTGAAAATTTTGCAACAGATTTCTACCGGGCTTCCCAAAGGTACACTTGAGCAGATCAGTGCAAGGGATGTACTTTGGGAAAATTTGTGAAAGCCACCTTTCATGAGAAGGATAGTCACGCCATGACAATATTTGAGAGAATTCACACAGACATGTGTGGACCTTTCTCAGTAGCTTCGACAACAAAGCACAGGTATTATGTGATATTTTTTGATGATTTTTATCGTAAGTGCTGGATCTTCTTCATGCAGAAGAAGAGCGAGACATACTCAAAGTTCTGTGAGTTAGAGGAACTGGTTGAGAAAGAATCGGGGAAGCAGGTGAAGGCTCTTAGGAGCGATAATGGTGGTGAATTCATCTCTAGCGAATTCAAGGAATTTTGTAGTGCAGAAGGAATTCGAAGAGAGCTCATAGTGCCTCATAACCCACAACAGAATGGGGTCACTGAGCGGAAGAACAGAATGATCGTGGGTGCTGCACGGGCGATGTTGCACGATCAGGGCCTTCCCATACACTTGTGGGCTGAGCCATGCAATACTGCGGTTTATGTGAAAAATCGTTGTCCTCACAGAGTACTTGGCATGAGTACACCCGAAGAGGCGCTTTCTGGTAAGAAGCCTGATATTTATCATTTGAAGATTTTTAACTCACTTGTTTACATTCATGTGACGAAGGATGCCAGGAAGAAGCTGGAGCCGACTACAGAGGTTGGGATATTTTTGGGGTACACTGATACACCCCACAACTATCGTGTGTATTTTCCAGACAATCGGAAGACTGTTGTGCGATGGGATATCAAATTTCATGAGGAGAAAGCCATGAAGTGTTCGCTTGAGAGGGAGACACACTTGCATGCAGATGAGGAGCTATTAGTTCCTAAGGATGAGCTTCAGGATGTGGATCAGCCACAAGAGGAGGTTCATGCAGTGGAAGAAACTAGTCATGCAGCGCCAACCATCAGAGGGCGGAAGCACACTACAGAAGCTGAGCGACTGAATCTTGATGCAGAGAATATTGTAGGAGCACCTACATCACAACACAGACAGAGATAGTCACCTGATCGATATACTAGATACATGGCTCTGATGAGAAAGTGTATCGTGACAGAGCCATCCTATTTCGAGGAAGCTGTGGAGGACCCTGCATGGGTAGATGCCATGGTGGAAGAGTATGATTCGATTTTCAGAAACAGTGTATGGGAGATTGTCCCAAGGTCGGAAGGGAAATCAGTGGTAGGTTCGAGATGGATCTACAAAGTGAAGCAAGCAGCTGACGGGAGCGTTGAGAAGTACAAGGCAAGATTTGTTGCCTGGGGCTTCTCATAGATTGAGGGGATCGACTATGAGGAAACCTTTGCACCTGTCGCAAGGTATTCTTGCATACGGAGCATCCTTGCTCTCTTAGCACAGATGGGATGGAAAATTCATCATATGGACGCGAAGACTGCATTCCTCAACGGAGTCATTGAGGAGGAGGTGTACATAGAGCAGCCTGAAGGTTTCGAGATATTCAGCAGCGATTCACATGTGTGCAGGCTCAAAAGAGCGCTGTATGGGTTGAAACAATCACCTTGTGCTTGGTACACACGGATAGACAGTTATTTCACTGGTCTTGGATTCACCAAGAGTGAGGCGGATCTCAACCTATACCAGATTGTGGTGGAGGGTAAGTTGTTGATCATTGTACTATATGTAGATGATTTTATTATGACGGGTGATGAACAGTTGATACTCTCTTGCAAGGCTGATCTTGAAAAATAGTTTGAGATGAAGGACTTGGGCCTCCTTCATTATTTCCTGGGATTGGAAATTTGGTAGCGTAGTGATGGATTGTTTGTGTCTCAAGGCAAGTATGCCTGGGAGATACTGGAGAAGTTCAACATGCATGGCTGCAAGCCTATCGAAACTCCTCTTCCTGGTGGTTGGAGGAAAGAGGATGCTACATCGGCAGAGGTAGTGGATGCCACTGTTTACCAATAGTTGGTGGGGTCGCTTATGTATGTAGTCAATACACAACCTGACATATGCTACGATGTTAACCAGATTTGAAAAGCTATGGTTAAGCCTACCAAGCTCTTTTGGAAGGTGGGGAAGCATGTATTGAGATATCTCAGAGGCACATTGGGATATGGATTATGGTACAGACAATCGGATGAGGTGAAGCTGCATGGCTTCATGGATGCAGATTGGGCAGGGAGCCCAACAGACAGAAAGAGCACATCTGGAGGGATTTTCAGTATCGATTCGACAACAGTTTCTTGGTACAATAGGAAACAAAGATCCATGGCACTTAGTTCAGTGGAGGCCGAGTACATGGCAACAAGTTTGGCTGCATGCAAGGCTATATGGATGAGGAAGATCCTGGTCGGGTTGTTCGGTTCACACTTAGATCCTACTATGATATATTGTGATAATCAGAGTTGCATCAAACTCTCGGTTAATCCAATATTTCATGATAGATCTAAACAAATTGACATCCGGTATCATCATATCAGAGATTGTGTGCAGCGGAAGATCATGTTACTTTCTTACATTCCTACGGAGGATCAGGATGCTGATATCTTGACGAATGCGCTCACTAGGAGAAAATTCGAATACCATAGAGGCAGGATCGAGGTGGTAGATAATCCCTATCTTATTGAGAGGGAGTGTTGAGATTGAAACAAGATGATGAGCTTAGTGAAAAGAGTCGCCTTCACTAAGTGGGCCCACAAGCTATTTTTGGCGCAAGTCTATTTTTAAACATGTCGATCATATTCTATGAGTTGCAGGATGATATTTATGGATGGTTGGTCAAGTTGGAAAAATAGATGGACTTCTATTTTTAGACATATTGGGCGGAATCTATTTTTAGATTGCGAGTCTAAAAATAGATATGTCAAATATTATTAGCTCTTAATAATATTTAGACTCTAAACATTATCTTATTCTCTTGGAGCACTTCAGTTAAGTGCACAGATGTGGCACAGGAGCTGACAGAAGGAATTACGCTATTCCTGAGGGTTAAGTGGAGCTATTGCATGGATACTTCAATTAGAACTCATGTGATAGAGTTTGGTGGAGTTATTGAGGTAGTTGGTGGAGTTATGTTCAGTTTAACTGAGTTAAACATAGTTGAGCTAGTTGTATCTAGTCTAACTGATTGATACACTAGTGAGAGTGGTGTGAATTAATTATTAATTAATTCAATAATTATTAACTCATTAATCAACTAAAGAATACATCAGTTAACTACAGTGCATGGACAGTTTCAGTGGAGACCAGTGGAGAGGTAGGTGAAAGAGCAGGTTGACTATCAGTTGTGACTATAGTGTTGCATGATTTGCAACACATAGTGATTGGAGATGCCAATGAGGATTGCGTGAGAAAGGCTGGAACAATTCGAGTTCATTCAGAGCCAATATTCAGCAGGGATTGCGCAGTAGAGGCAGGCTAGCAGGTGGCAAAGATCGGTGCATGGATTTGCTAGATCGGGCCTGATTAGTGTGTAGCGATTGTATTGTACTGAGAGCTTGACATGATCAGCTTTGTATGAGGATTGTTACATGATTTCTATGAAATATATTATATACATATAGTTGGGGTTTTTAGCTTCAGGATTTCCCATTAAAACACTATGTTCATATGTGTGAATTTTTATGGTTTCAATGTGTGCATGCAATTGATTTAATTTCCGCAAGTAATGATCAATAGTAGAAGAGATTCTGTATTATGCATGAATACAAATAGTGTCAATGATTAGGAGAATCTTGGATGTATAACGCATTAGTTATATAATTTCTACATTTGGAACCATGATGTTCCTGCATCACATCTCGAACCTAACACTAATTTATCAGCCAGCCTTGGAACAATTTCCCAAGCACTGTTTCTGACAATGGAGTCATACTCCTCCACCATTTCATCTACCCATGTGGGTTCCTGCACTGCTTCCTAAAAGGAAGATGTCTCAGTCACAATACATTTTCTCATGAGAGCCATCTATCCAGTAAATCGGTCAGGAGATTTTCTTTGTCTGCGTTGTGAAGTAGGGGCTCCTACATTCTGCGCAGCATCAAGTCTCAGCCTATCAACTTTTGTGGTATGTCTTATGCCAGTTTTGATGTTTGGCTCTGCGTGATGGACTCCTCCACTCCATGAACCTCCTCCTGTGGTTGATCCTGTTAGGGTCCCGTGATTTGGCCGATTGGCGAGCCAAATGACGATGTAACATCAAACCAAGCTTTGGAGCCCAAGGACCTAGCCTTCCTGGACTCAGAGAGGGCTCTCTCTATTATATGTAAAAGATATCGGTGTGTTTGCTTATGGTGTTCTGATATTAGGCTAGTTATGAAGTATGTTTTTAGTTTTTTGATTTTTTAAGTTCGTGAGGGATAAAACTGATCAAATACATAAACTGGACAACAAGATGTAGATAAATTTGGCTATGGGGTCAAACAGGTCAAGGAAGCTATGAGGTAATGATGTAAGGCTGCTGTAGGGCCGATTTGATTCACGGTAGAAGGGATCTTTGGGAAAAATGGATTAAATGGACAACAAGTTGGTGAAAGACAAGGGATTTCAAGTGCAACTAGTTAATAGCAGACATAAACATGTAATAGAAAGCCATTAATCATGCTAAGTGTAACTATGAGCTAATTAATACACAGAAATCAAACATTCCAGCCATACATAGAGGTATAAGACCCTCTAACTTCGGGAAATGACTATCAGACTTTGGGGAAAACACATAAGACAAACTAACAACTCATAAACTACGTCGGAACGCCTAAACATAGTCTCTAAGTCATTGGGCACTTTGACAAACAAGCTTTCATAGTTTTAGGCAAAGGGCTAGATCGGGACTAGGCCTCCTTGGTTCAACAAGATGATCAGAAAATCAGTCAAAGAGAAAGTTTTATGGACAGAACTATGGGCAGCTAATAGGTAGGTAGGGCAAACCATACATCCTACTCAACATACATAGAACTTATGAATAAAACTTAGCAACAATACCTTAAGTTACTAAAGAGCAGCTAAGAATTCTTTAGCATAACTAAGGGAGAAGAAAACATCAAACTATGAAGATTCAGGGATTTTGAGGTGCCTCCATGGGCATATCTCAAAATCAATCTCTACTGATCTATAGCAGCAAGAAATATGGATTATGAATGAAAACTAGAAGACAAAAACATATCAAGAAACACTATACCATTCTACCATGTCAAGGAATCCATCAACAATCCTTCATCTTTCCTCAAAAGCATCCAAGAGGCAGTCCAAAAATCATAACTCAAGTGTATTCTTCAAAGCTCATATGACCAATGTATTAATTCTTCTCTCAAGTTCAGCCTCTGATTTACAATGAGAACCATGGAATAAATAGGCTTGAGGGAGGAAAACCTCGTGGAGCAACTAGCTATCCCATTGGCCAAGTCAAAATATCTAAACTTGTCCTTGAGGCTTTGCAAAGCCCAAGGCACAAAATATCCCATAAAATATCTAAAAAACTGCTAAAAATGGAAATTGTATTGACTTTACATCATTTCCCAAGGATAAAAATAGCTTAACGCACATTTGGGAAAAGCAGATTTTTGAGGTTCAAAAATTACAAAAATACTTCATATTTATGCCTGAAAAAGGTCCCCTGACTTGCTGGAGGCAAATGGCAGCCTTCCTGATGTCGAAACGAGGCTCATGATAGCTCGTTGGAAAGCTCTCTGTGTCTACTTTCCGGCGCAACTGAAACCATCTTAATCCGAGGCCTGGAAGTCATCCAAAACTGTACCTGTGTGCAAAAACCCAGAAAATAGCAGACTGCTGATATGGCGGGCAGAACGTGCAAAATGAGGGTGTTTTTCTCCAATTTGAGGGGGCGAATGATCTCCAAATTCCCTGAAAATCGCTGGAGATCTGCTCATAGAATTATAGCATCTATCGGTGTCATCATCCTCCCTTGAAAATTCCTCAAACTGAAATGGCGAAATTATGAGTTTTCGACCAAAAACCCAAAAAATGCCAAAAAACAAAAAGTTGCCGAAATAGGCCCAAAATTGGCATGCATGACCCTCAAGGGTCCATAGCAACATGCTCCGAAGCTGAGGCCAAAATATCAAGGGCTGATATGCTTTTCCCTTCCTTCCGTGCCAGGCGCTTCCCCTTTACCTTCTTCAATTTTTCTTGTGCTGCCTTTAGTTTGCGCCGAGAAAACTGATTCAGATTTTGGAAGTGGTGTGTCCTCTTCCTCTGCAGCTCAAGATCCCTGTTCGCCCTCTCAAGCTTTATTTCCAAATGCTGGTTAGCTCTCTCAAGCCATGCTTCTTTGTTTTCCTCAATTTCCTGCTCAAGGAGGGCAGTGAGAGGAAAGGCTTGGAAATGGGCTTGTTCTTCTGCTCTCTACTTTTCCAAGGCTTTTCTAAGCCCGATGGTCCTAGGCCTCTTCCGCCTAGGCTGGTATTCCTCCTCTTCATCATCAAACTCACCAATGAGCTCTTCAATTCTTGCTTGCGCCCTTTCTGCCTCTTTCTTATACTTAATTTCCCTTGCCTCATGAATAGCTGCATGAAACTTCATCTGTTTGTTTTCAACCTCCAAGAAGTGGTTGAAATTCCTCGCCCTTTTAAGATCTTCCTGTAATACCTCAATTTTCTCCTCTTTGTGAATGAGGAGGTTTTCAAGGATGCGGGCCTCATTGTCACTATCATCGCTTTGGATAGGGATAATAGCTAATTCACCTCCATGCTTTGTACTTTCTCCAATTTTACTTTTACCTTTGAAAGCTAATCTGGCGCTTTTCCTCCTTGGTATGATAGAAGATGTCTTTTTGGGAAATTTCCTCTTGCTAGGAACAATCTTGGTCACTGTTAAGGTGGCAAATTTAGCTTGCTGTTCTTCCTCAATATCTTGTCCAGTTCATGGCTCAAAAGGTGTTTCAATTTCCTGCCCAACTTGCTGCTCCTCAACTGCTGTCTGCTGCTGTCTCTCATCCTGTATATGCTGCTGTACCTCAATGTCCAACTGCTGCTGTCCCTCATCCTGTATCTGCTGCTGTCCCTCAATATTCAATTGCTGCTGTCCTTCAACATCCAACTGCTGCTGTCCCTTAACATCCAACTGCTGCTGTTCTTCAACATCCAACTGCTGCTGTTCTCTAACATCCAACTGCTGCTGTTCTCTGCCTTCTCCTTCTCCCTGTTGTTCACTACCCTCTCCTTCTCCTTGTTGACTTGACTGCCCAATAGTCACTCTGAGTCTCCTAGGTGTAGGCCTACTAGACAAAGGTACTGGGCGATGGACAGGCTGAGTAGGAGACACATGAACAGGAGGGACAGTGGCAAAATCTGAATGGCTGATGAATGAATCCCATGAAACCCCTTTCTTCTCTAGCTGGTGTAAGAAGATAATCTTGATCAAGGAATGATGAAAGAGAGAAGGGATTTGCTGAGGTGGAGCCTTTTTTTGGACAGTAGATGCCATTTTCTCTATGCTCTTGGACAAGAAGTAAGGAAGGTCTAGTTGCCTGCTTCTGGTAAAATGCATCAACAAGCGGACATGGTAGGCATAAATTCGATTAAACCTCCCTTCACAAGTGAAATATCTCATTATGGCTTTCATCAGTGGAGCATAACTGTCAAGAAGATAGGAAAAAGGGAAAATAGCAGTGATAGTTTCCCTATGTTCGGGCTTGATGAAAGGTTTATAATCCTCTAAATCAAGATGAGCTTGTTTAAACCACTTTTCACCATGATACGGGATCTTGGTAGCCTTGGACACATACCTTGGAGAAATTTTGAAATCAAGACCTGCCAATTGGAAGTGTTTTTCCTTGAATCTCAAAGCGCACAAATGTGTTAGTGGCGAAAAACTCTTGACTTCTTCTATCTTCTGGCAGAAATCAAGACAGCCTACTTCATGGAAATTGAAAAGCACCGATGGGTGAGCATTGATTTCTTCTGTGGAGATAGGCTCATATCTCTTATGTGGACCACTCCTGTGGTCTTGCTTTGGAGGCATTCTGACTTGAACAAGCTTTGGAATAGGCAAACTTCCTTCACTGTATGTAAGATGTTCTTCTGGATTGAAACTGTGGAAATATGCTGTTTGGACAGATAGACAATGTGGTTAGGATAGATTGCAACAATGTTTCTTTGAATAAACAACCTCTGCTCTTCTCAAAACCAACCCTTCACCTCTGGATGCACCTCAGCCAGGTAAAATCCTCAATAGGACACCATCAGTAAAGATGAGACAAAATGCTGTGTAGCTTTCCTGTGCACAGTATTGAAAAAACACCTTTCCTGTGGATTTGTTAGAGGCCAATCAGCACTTGTATTTGTGTCTCCAAGACAAAACTCAAATATTAAAACACTGTTCTTCAGAAAGTGGCCCTACTCACCCTTAGAATATCTCTGTCAACAGATTTCTATAGAAGAGACCACAATGTGAAAGAAAAAGGAGACTTAGGTTAGGTGAAATATCAGTGCACAGTGTTTTATGAAGAACACCTTTTACTTGTGAGGTTAAGAGATCAACCACCACCTTTGTACCTTTGTCTCCAATGTTAAATTCCCATTAAAAAACCTGCCCTTCGGAAAGTGTCCTGTTTCATCTTTGGAAAAAACTCTGTCAACAACTTCTCAGCATGAAATAATATAGTGAAGAAGAGGGGCAGATTGTTAGAAGGAGTTTGCTGTGAGAAGTGTTTTGATTACCCTGTTCTTGTGAGTTTTAAGATATCACTCAATACTTTTAACTCTTTTCCATGGTAACCTTTGCAATCATTAAAAACCTTGCCCTGTATAAGTGTGCCAACAGTCCACTAATTTGCATATAGGCAATCAACTCTCAGTTAAACAGTCACTGTATTTCTGAACAAGGTAACAGAGTTTTTTGGAAAAAGGCCTCAAAAGGTTTCACCAAGACCTGCAAGAGTCTCTATCTTGCAAAATAGGCAAGACCCCATCTCAAAATAACACCTCTGGTTATGCTAGAACAGCCCTTACTTCGGATGTAAAACAACTTGTCAATAAGCTTAAAAAACACAAGGCAGTCAACCAATCAAACACAGTGAAGACTGTCCCTTTGTGAGGAGCGCAAGCAGCCTTCCTCTGTGGCCTGAACCAGTGAACTTCTGCTTAATCAAGAACCCTTTCCCCTATTAAAACTTCACTGTTTCTCTATATGTGTGATACCCCATCAAACAGGATCATACACAGGCAAATTTTAACTTCCAGCGTGTGCATACATCCAAACTCACAGTTTATGGAACAATGGTGACAGTCTTTGAAATGAGCTTTATAGTTTTAATGAGGCTGTAGCAGCTTATTTATTCCCATGACCTAAGCTCCTATTAAACATTGCAAACCCTGTTTCTTTATAACAAATTCTCCTCTGCCTTTTAGAGGCTTCTTTTTGAAGTAGCAGTCAACAAAACCTTGAAATCGAGGGGAGAATATATGAAAATACCTTCAATTTTGATGAACACCCGTTTTGAAAAGCTGAAGTAACACCGGAAGCCTTTAAACCTGCGCGGCACCCTTTGAAGACAGCACGTCGCGCAAGAGAATGCCTGTCGGGTCGGCCTGTCGGGTGGTCGGGCGGCCTGTACAGGCGCGTCGCGCCCTTTGTACGGGCGCGTCGCGCTATGAAAGGCGGCTTTGTGTAAATCCTCCCCCGGGCGCGTCGCGCGAAAAGGCAGGCGCGTCGCTCGGCCAATAAACGGTGTTCAGCTCTGCAAACCGACCAGCAAACTGTTGCTTTGGTGCTGGGGAGGCACGGGGTTTGTCTTCAGTTTTGAAAATGAAATTCTTACTCTCACAGTTCAACCTTAAGTCATTTCAAATCTAATCTTCAACGGTCTTGAACTTTGAAAATTAACGTTGGTTTTCAAATCTGTTTTGTTTTCAAACTGTGGCCTTGTCATTTTGAACATGTATATAAACTTGAATAATGACTCTGTTTAGGGCCGATCTTTTCGGGTCCCTTTTAAAATGTGACCTTTGCTTTACTAATATATCAAAGAGTCTATAGCGTGCCTCTACCACTTGGTGAGAAGATAGATTTAAGCTCTTTGATTTTCGAATTTCAAAATGTCTTGTCCAGCTACTACAAAGTGACAAGGCCTCTCCTTGAAACTGACTTAAAGGCCGAGTGTCCTTCAAATCTGTTTTCTGACTGCGAGGTACAAAATGTAGTTGTATTTGATTATGCTCTAAAAAAGGAAATTTTCTTTGATACCTCTTTTACTCAAAATGCACTGATATGGCACCCTTTCCCTTTATGATGAACCTGTAGACTGACTTGTAGGACCCCTGGTTGCAGAAGAATTTGAAATAGCAGCCTCAGTCTTCTTGGACCTTTGATTTAAGAAAAACTTATCTTTTCAACACACTTTCTTGCTTATAGGTGTATTATCTGTGCCACTGTTCTTTTGAATAATAAAAGGTTGTGCTTCCTTTTAAACTATCCAAACAATGATCATATGCTGAATGACTTTTTGAACATAATGAACAATAACTCAAAAGGGGATATCCTCTTGGTGATAGAATTCAAAAAGCCCTGTCTGCTGGTTCTCTTTCCATGTATTTCAAAGTTTTCAAAACTGGATAATGACCTATGGCAAAATGTCTTGACTGTTCCCCTGCTTTGCAGAAATGCCTCCTCTTTTTAAGTTCGGTTTTGACAGAAGCTAGTAGATGTCCTTTGATTGGATTTGCAATAGTGAAGTGCTTCATGGGTTTTGATTGCTGCCCAGAGCTAATAAAACTCATTTCCAGAAACCCTGTCCTAATCTGCTGATGGCTATATGATGAGCAGGCTTTGGCAAAAGCTCTTTTTGTTCATGGTGTCAATCCCTGCTTCCAGGTGATACACAAACTCCTTTTGGATTGTAAGTGCTATATTCTAGCTTGCATCCCTTCATACCATATTTTCTCTGTTTTACTCAAAAAGAGCTCCTTTAGACTTCTGGGCAGGTGATAGTGGAGTACCTTTTAACCATTTTCTTTAAAGAAACTGCTCCTTTTGGTATCAATGCATGCATATATTCAATATTGTCTCCCTTCCACTATAGGTACAGTTTGACAGACATTCTCATTTGAATAGGAAAACCAAAACTTTTGTATCATAAACACTATCATTTACCTGGTGTAAAGACCTTTGGCTTTCTTCCTTTGCATCCTTCCACTGCATCTTTCTGAATAATCAGTCTTCAACAATATCCAAGGCTTTGGCCATCTGCTCATACATGGAGGAGGCTCTTCATCAGGTAAGGTATCTGAAGGTTGCTTGACAAATCTGTTTGACACAGCTTTTCCCTGGATGTGATGGAAAATAAACCACATTTGAAAGACATCAATACTAGCATCTCTACTTGCAATCATCACTGTGTTTCAGAAGAAAACCTAGCCAAAGTGACACTGTCTCCCTGCACTGCTCTGAGGGTGACTGAAAAATCATTATTTTCTTTAGTCAACTTATGACAAATTTCTTGAAAAATAGTCTCTGTGACTATGGAGGTCAGTGCCTTTTTGAGAAACCAAGAACTTTCTTTCTGCCTGTGTAATGGCATTTGTTGTCAGCATCTATTCCATTTGATCTTGTGGACAAACAGGCTTCTTATGATTGGAATTTTTCTCTATTCCTGTTATGATCATCAGTCACATTCATAAATCCTGGAGATATTATTTCACTGTTCAGTAAAAGGCAAACCTGGACTTTTGCAATCTTTACAGTCAATACTGGCCCGCGCCCTCTGCTTGTGGATGAAGGAGGCGCCTTAACCCTCTGCTTGTAAATGAAGGAGGTTCTGGGCCATGACAATTTGCCAGTTTGCTGTGACAGTGGTGGCTTTTTGTGATTTTCATGCTGGAAAGAACTGTAAAGTCTGGATGAGTAGCTTTCTGTTTTGCAGACATATCTCAGGCTCAAGTTACATTTAGAATCAGCTGTTCCTCTAACTGTAAATTCAAACATTTACTCCATGAGATGAAATTATATTTCCTGCCTTTGTAGAAACCATAGAACACTGTGAAAAACCTAATAGTCGGCTTGATATTGGGGTTTATACAGTGCTGAGATCTAGGGGATGTGAGTGGTGCGACTTAGGGCTGCTTGTCAAATTATTTTGCAAAGTAAGAGGTCAGTCATGGTAGGTCTGTTGCAGATGGAGGCTTTTTGGCCTTTTGATGATTGCCAAGGGTAAAATGCCTTAAAGCGCCACTTCCTAACATAGGGGAGACTTTTGAAACAGATTTGGATTTGCTTTTTAAAGCTGATGGGTAGATCAGGGGGCTGAAACCAGGTAGGAAAGGGATAATGAGGTTTTGATTTTGACATGGGTGTGCTGAAAAGTAGAAAGGCGAAAAAAGTTTTAGGAGGGTTTTCTGGATGACATATTGACATAAGGAAATTAGTTTCTAGAAAACTCAGCTGTAGATATAGTCATCACTAACATGTAAAAAATACTGATGGCTAACAGATCCACATCTAGAGACTCATCTTTGGGAACCAACAGTTCCCCCTCCGCATGCAAGTCTAGCTCCCTCTCAAGAAACAACCACATGGCTTTTCCTTCATCAAATTTTATATCCCGTCGCATAACAATCATCTTACTGTTAGCAAAATACACACGATAATTATGGGGTGTTTCTGTGTACCCCACAAATATCCCAACTTTAGCATTCAACTCCAACTTCTTCCTGGCATTCTTGGTCACATGCATATAAACAGATGAGCCAAAAATATTAAAGTGTGAAAAATACGGTTTCTTACCAGTGAAATCTTCTTCAGGTGTACTCATGCCAAGTACTCTATGAGGACAATGGTTTTGCACATAAACCACAATGTTGCATGCTTCCACCCACAAATGTATTGGTAGGCCCTGATCATGCAACATCGCTCGTGCTACATCCACAATCGTTCTGTTCTTCGTTTCCATGACCCCATTTTTATGTGGGTTATGAGGCACTATGAGTTCTCTTCGAATTCCTTCTTTGCTGCAGAAGTCTTTGAATTCGTTAGAGATGTATTATCCACCATTATTGCTCCTCAGAGCCTTCACTTGCTTCCCCGACTCTTTCTCCACCAATGCCTTAAACTCACAAAACTTTGAGAATGTTTGATCCTTCTTCTGCATGAAGAAGATCAAGAATTTATGAGAAAAGTCATAAAAAAAAATAACATGATACTTATGTTTTGTTGTTGAAGAAACCGACAATGGTCCACATACGTCTGTGTGAACTCTCTCCAAGATCACCGAAGCATGGTTCTCCTTTTCATGAAGGGTGGAATTTACATAATTCCCCATGGTGCAACCCTTCAACTGATATAACTGAGCAAGTGTTCCCATTGGAAGTCCAGTAGATATTTGTCGCATGACTTTCAAGGCTCCATGATGAAGATTGCCCAATCGCCTGTGCCATAATTCGCCCTCATCTTGGCTCACCACTTTTTCTGCCTTACCCATCATGGCAGCGCAGCCACCTACCTCCAGTTTGTAGAAATTCTTAACTCAAATGCCTATCCTCTTGGCTTGACCCATTGTTTTATGTCGCAGTAAAGCTTTTCCATCCCTGAAAACAATGTCATAGCCTTTATCCTCCAACATTGCAACTGAGACCAAGTTTTTCTTTAGACCTGGAACATGCATAACATATTTTAATTGAAATGGTTTACCTAAATCCCTCTGAAAGGTAATGGTACCAATGCTAGTCGCACTATATCTTCCATCGTCACCCATCTCTATATGCATTTGGAGATCTTTCTCCTCCAAGTCACTGAAAAGCTCCTTATCTCCTGTCATGTGGAAGGAAGCGCCACTATCCAAATACGACACTGATCCCAATGCAATTGACACCATGCATGCGATCAAAGAGAAGTCAAGTTCAAATTGCGAAGCAAGGGCCTCACCAACTGTAGCTCCAACAACCTTCTTGTTCTTCTTCTTCTGCAGATAGTTAGTAGCAAGATGCCCATTTTCATGATAGCGAAAACAATTCACCTTGGACAAATCCAACTTCTTGCCTTTAGACTTGGATTTAGAATGGAAGTTCTTCCCCTTCCCCTTCTTTGCCTTGGCAGCTAAAGCACAATCCTCTTCATCATCATGCTTTGATGAAGAGCCATCTCTGTTGTTCCGTCTGAACTCCTCCTGCACTAGTTCTGATCACAATCGTTCCCAATATAGCAATTTTTCCTATCCATTGAAAAAGTCTTCATAACTGTGCTAACTCTTAGGAAGTCCCAAGAGAGCCAATCTCACCAAATCATCATAAAAAATAATTATTCCCACACTCCCCAGTTCATCCCAACATTGGACAAACTTCGTGAGATACTTTAGAGTGTTGTCGCCCTTTTCCATTTTTATCTTCCTCAGTTTATCTTTGAGTGCCAATTTCCTATGGTTGCTGCTGCTTTGGAAAAGATCCGTCGAAGCCTTCCACATAGCATATGGTGTGGCTTTCCTAGGAAGGCTTGAGACAATGTGGTCTCGCACACCTTCCAACAGAATCCTCCTTGCCTTTGCCACTTTCTTTTGCCATGCATCAAGTAATGCAACATCTGTCGAAGTGGGCTTAGGAACATCATTGTCAATGAATTCCTTCCAGCCATTATCTTTGAGCACCGCCTCCATCCTATCCTTCCAAGTAATGTAGTTCACGCTACCCTTAAGTGCATACTCTAGCTGCAGGCTATTATAGGTCAATTTGGGCATCATTCCCAATGACCTGGTTAACTGGACATCATCTCCAGGATAAATGAATAAGGGTCTATCATCCCCTATTTTTGTATAGGTAAATCCCCTCTGTGGACAGAGGCGATCCCTACTAGCCCAGATCGGGTCTAGCAACAATCATATCATGCTAAGGTGCAAGTTCCTACTTGCAATAGACCAACTTGCGATGAAGGCCTACCTCAAGTCCAACACTGTTGTTCATAGAGAATATGGCGCTCCTGTTTCCTTACTCTAGTAGATCACAATCCTCTCGCTCGCCGGGATCGAACACCTGCACACACAAGAAACACGACAAACACAAGCGTAAAACCCGATATATGCAACTATGTATCAGTCAGAGAAGACACAACTCATGATCATAATGAACAATACGAGTGGAACCATAACCAATAGTCGCTTATCATTAATTCATACAAAGGAAAATACAACTTGGCTTTAACGCTGAATCTTCCTTCGGCGGGTCGTCAACAGAATACATCTCGGTAAAGCTTGTCGGGAATGGGGACAAGCCTCTCTCTTCGATCGTCAATCTCCTTGCTATTGATTTGGCTCTATGAGGACTATTGCAGCATTCTTTAGGCTATGAAGGCTCTTGGAGACTAGCTTTCAAAGGGAAATGGCAAGCTTATATAGATGGTGGAAGGGGAGTTGGGATCCCTACAATCATGGGATTGGCCCTATCCTAAAGGAAGCTTCCATGAGAGGTGGAAAACTACTTCCTCTACATGGAGAACTGGAGCCAAACATCTCAACTCGATTTAGAGTCCAGTTCAGGAGTTTTTTGGAGTCAATCTTCCACCATTTATTTAAAAAAAACACTCCTTATTAATCCTGGCGCGGGTACAACATTGAGACGGTGCGCCAGTTGGTGCGCCCTCTTTGGAGGATTTCCCCCATTGGTGTGGGTATGACACTGAGCAGTCGAGCCAAGGATAAAAAGGCTATTTTTAGGGTTTTTCACAAGGAGTTGTCTTCAGAGGAATGAAAGTCCATGTCTAGGGGAATGCCATGAAAGTGTTTTCAGATCATGCCACTGCTCACAGGTCACGGAATAAGCCCTCCAATGTGTAGGACGGGGAATTGCAGGGACGGTGAAAAATTTCTATGTAACAGATGCCCCCTAAAGCATGAGGCCCGAAAGAGAGAGAGGGGTGAAATGCTTTATGAGAACGTGTCCAACTGAAAACACTGCCATCGGAAAACCTGCGTAGAGAAGTACAACTGATATCTCAAATACATGATATATATGTGGTATGGGCGCAACCATCCATAACAGAGTATACAAGAATCCAGATCCAAGGCATGGACGTAGCCATCCAGTAAGGACCGATAAATAGACTCAGGTATGGTCGCAACCATCCAATCAGTGAGTAATGTAACCAATCAGAATAATCCACAAAATCCCAGCCTGGATTCTAACAGAAAAAATCTAGGGTCTTGTGCTCCATCTCGACCTGAACAAATTACAAGTTCAAGCATGTGAATAAGTGAGCTAAAGTTGAACATGCAAGAACATCACCTGATTACCAGCCAATGATGAAAGCTGTTAACAGACGCGAGAGGTACCACCAATAATGACAATGGTCCTCAAGGTACCATAGGTACAATCTACGGCATGTGAATCAGTGAGATGGCATCGAACACCCGAAGAATCACTTGATCGGAGGCTAATGATGAAAACCTCACGTCGAACGCGAAGAACCTGCCAATGAGGCATGCAGGCTCCAAGGTACTAGAAGGGAGTCTCTAGATCAGCTTCCTGGATAATGAGCTGAAGTCGATAGGAAGTGACCTTGATCGAAGGTGGGCCATAGTGTTTCCCACATCATCGACGTGAGACAGAGGAACATAATGTCTTTTTGAATCAAGATCAGATGAGAATCAGAGGAAGGTTGAAATTTTTCAGAGGTCAACTTCTCTCGAACATATCGGCGGCACGACAGTGGATTCGGTAGTAATTGACATCAAAAGATCAAAGGTCATGATGACGAGGCAAAGAGCATATGAGAGGTCAAAAGGGATCACCCAAACCCATGGAGGCAAGTGGAAAATGAGATGATATGTCCCCAACCCGACACAAATGCAGACAAGTGCCATGTTCAAGAGCGACATACTGCCGACATGACAATGTTGCTGGTTCCATTTTCCCCCCACCATTTCTAGTGAGTACCTCTTTATTTTTACAAAATCTTGAAGAGGATACCATATTCTTGTCATATAAGTCCGTCCTTCGGACGAATCCATCCTAGTACATTTAACGAGCCCTAGGAAGGAGAAACTCGAAAATCGTCATTACGACTAAATCCAATGTCATCAGGGTTTAACGAGTCTGACAAAGGAAAAACTCAGCATCTTTTCATGTTTAGAGAGTTTGAAAAGACAGCAAAAAAGTAAACTCCAACGGTCCCTTTTCGTAAATAGTTCCTCAGACCCGAAAAGGTAGAAAACTATGTCTGAGAAAACCTCCTAGTCGCGATAGGCTAGGGTATTCTTTTTTCGTAAGTAACATATCCCAGCTCGAAAAAGGGGTAAACATATACTGGGTAGATGTTGATTCGTAGCCACTTTAATGAGATCGAAACGACAAGGGACTCGACAATATTTTCATGTTTAGAGAGTCAGAAAAGAGCTGAAAGATGACTCTTCCTGGAGGAACGAGTGGTATAAAGGGTAGCAACTAGTTCCGGTGATGGTGGAACTTCTCAGAACAAGTAAAGGTTAAGAGGCTGGCTAACAAGACCACTCATCGCAGCGGTTCCTTAGGAATGGGTAAGACAACCAAGTGATGGCATATGATCGGCCAAGCAGATAGTGACGATGGAGTGAAAAAACCAAGGCTCATCTGGCAAAAACAGGCTGATAAGATGGCAATCACAAGAGGTAAAATGGGAAAGGTTTCATTTTTACACAAGCTTGAAATCAGGAAACTCTGCTTGAAGTTGGTTTCATTTTCACATAAGCTTGAAACAAAGATAAACTATGCTTGAAACCGGTTTCATTTTTACACAAGCTTGAAACAGAAACAAACTATGCTTGAAAAATTAAGCATGCCCCCAGCATGGTGACTCAATTCGAGGTACATGCCCCTCAAGCTTCAGTCCATGCACCTGAGTAAACAGATGGAGGGAGTGAAGGTTCAAGTTATGAGATCTAAGAAAGACTCGACTTGGATTTTATGATATCTGATCAAAGACTCGAATTGAACAAGAACATGTTTCATTATTTTAACGAGGATGACACATTAAAAGAACTATCCTCAGGACACCTTGTTTCAGGGTTTAAGGAGCTTGGCACAAGACAAGGAACTCTTCTCCGACAACCTTGTTTCATTTTTTAAGGAGCTTGACACAGGAAAAGAACCATGCTCTGGCAACCTTGTTTCATTTTTTAAGGAGCTTGACACAAGACAAGGAAATCTGCTCCGATCAGACCCGGTTTCATTTGTTAAGGAGCTTGACACAGGAAAAGAACCATGCTCTGAATGACCTCATCATAATGAACAAGAAGTCATCGCTTCCAAGAGTTCCACTCCCGATGGAAGGAAAACATCCTGCAAGTCAGGACCCAATGCCCCCAACACCTGATGCACAATGGCACTATCACTGGGTACAGGCATGGGGTAGGTAGTCACATAGTTGACTTGCGGTGGGGCAGATACAACGGGTGGATAAAAACCCGGAAGGGATGATGGCAGGCCAGCTGCCATATCAGGACCAAAGAACAAAAGCCGATCAATGGCCACGATTCGTCCTTCATGTGGAAAACAGACCACGCGAAAAAGGGAGGAGACAAGAGCTCCCATGGCATAGGTGTAATCACGCCCCAAAAGCAGATTGAAATCCAAGGGGCCCGGAACAACCATCACATCCATATGGACGGTTTTACCTCCCAAAGTAATAGGTAACCTTGGAAGGATCCCTAACGATTGACTAGTTCTTCTGTTAAACGCCAACAGATTCTGCGTAACAGGCGCAAGCGGCGGTGAACCGAAAGCTTGCTAGGTAGTCGAGGATAAAATACTAATAGACGCGCCTTCATCTATAATGGTGCTGGGTACGACCAGACCAAAGGCCTATACCGTTATCTCAAAAGGAACATAAGACGAAAGGCGATATCCTAGAAATCGATTCCAATCAAAGGAAGCGACCAAACTACTCAGAGGGGCTACCATCGAACCGAGATGGTCTTCCCCTAGAGTTACGGAAGAAGAAGGAGCATCTTCCACAACCTCCATCCCGAAGGCAGGAGGAGTATCCTCTAGGACCTCCATCATGGTAGGCGGAGGAGCAGCTTCTTGAGGTATAGGGACAGGAGAATCCTTCTCCAAGTCCGAAGAATCTGAAGAAACAAGAATAACCTGAGGGGTGTGCGATCCACTCTCCACGAAAAAGACCTGGTGCATCGTAGACGGTGCCAGATCAACTGATCCCACGACAAATGATTTGTCGGGAATGAATTCCTGAATTTGAATTTCCATGGGAGTGGGATTGACCAAGGATGACCCTTGACCAAACGTGGCATCAGCTAGTGGAAGACTCAAATAAATATGTTTGTAACCAGCTGGAAGGCACAGCGTAGAAACAGCTGAGTTGCCCAAAAATCGCTTGGCTTCATCCATATATGGACAAAGGTGAATGGCATGGTGCCCTTCACACAATTTACAGGGATTGGTAATCTTACCCTGCCTCTTAGGAGCCTTACCAGCACCAGTTGAAGATGTGGCCCCAACCTGACTCCTGAAAGCCAAAGGCAATGACGGACGACCGTTGGACCATTCTTCAAGCACCTTGGGAATGCCAGGGCAATCTCGAAGGAGATGGTCTCCCATGCACAACATGCAAGGGAACTTGACTTTCCGTGGAGGGTTGGAAGGCTTATCAAGAGGAGATGTCTTAGGTACAATAGCTGCAGAGCTAGCCTCTCCTTTATCGGACTTCTTCTTCTTCTTCTTCTTAGCCACCTGGTTACTCGAATCCAGACTTTCACCAGGTGAAGTAGAAGAGGAGGACGCAGAAACAGGCGAAGAAGGGGAGAGGTCCACCTTGGATTCAACATGATGTTGTTTAGGCGAAGGAACTGATTGAAAAGTAGGCAGGAAATTTAGAACCACAGAGGTTGAAAACAACCACACAGGAAACCTAACAGTTAACCCAGGAAGGGACAACATTGCCATGTAAGGAGCACCAACATTCCCAAAAGAAGGAAAATGACCTGGATTCCCATCGGAGGGGATTCCTTGGTTGGTGAACTTTGGGAAAGTTTTCATCAGAAAATATCTTGAGAACAACACCCTAAGGAAACTAACTTTAACCAGGAATATTTCGTGGGTAGTTAATTTTTAAAACATTGAAACAAAACTCTGCTGTTTCATATTTTAAGAGTCAAGAAATAGGCAAAAGGTGACTCTATCGCTTTCAAATTTGAAACAAGCATGAAAGGACAAGCGCTTGATGATATTTTCAAATTTAAGGAGTCAGATAAGATCAAAATTTCTGCTCAGGAATGCTAGGCAAAGGGTGTACCAAATAACCGTGAACTGCAATATACACCTTGGTTTCAAAATGAAGGAGAAATCAACCAAGGACTTAATGTACGTGCAGGCAATCTCCCCGAATGCTGTGTCTGGTGTATCACGGGTATAGGGTGGCAGACTCGGCTTCCTATGGATAAAGGATAGAAACCTAGTGGGGTCTCCCTTTATATACACGACGCTACGGGGAGCACAAGTCCGTACTAGTGCTGTCTAAAGCCAAGAGGCGAATGATAGCTACTAGGTTTAAAGACGTCGAAACACGTCTCTAGCCTAGACCTCTAAATATTTCGTTAATGTTTCAATGTTGCCTTAGTGTAAATTGAATAAATTTTAATGTTTATCTTCAATTATGTTTCAGTTTTCAGGTCCTAGCGAGTGTTATGTTCTCAAAATCTGCTAAATGCACACTACATGCCACAGTATATAATTTCATTCGATGAAAGCTAATTACGAGAGAGTTAAGAGCTTTTCACACAATGACAAAATGATCAGACAACAACCAATAATGTCTCTAATGCAACTAATGGAAACTAAAAACTTTTCTTCCCAAGTTACTAATCACTAATAACAGAGAAAATATTTAATTCACACTAACTAATCAAAAGCAAAAGAGATTTTTTTTGTATTTTCAATGTTTAAGAGCAAAGTGCACTAAATGAAATGAAAACTAATGAACAAGAAATTTGAGAAGCGAAAGAAAAAGAGTAAAAACAATCAAATTTCACTCAATGCAAGCACACAATCAGACCTCAAATTAACAAAAAGTCCCTCAAATCAAAAGACACTCAAAGACTCAAATGAACCATGTAATCTAGGCCCAAAACGAGACAAGGTGGAATTCGAATGAAGAAGAAGCCAATCACTCAAATAACACAATAAAACGATAGACAACCACCAAATGAATGCAGAGAAGCAATCACAAAGTTGACTGAACAGATAGAAACCACAAACTCCAAAGGGAGGCTCGACGCACAATAGCAGCTAGATGCCCTAGGGCTAAAATGAAAAATCGATAGAAATGGGCAAACAACCAAAGGATGAAGGTCAAAATTAGTCAAACAAGGCTCCAGAACACTTAGGAAGTCGAAGAAATGAAACCAAAATCATAGATCAAGCTCAGAAAGCTCAGAACAGAGCAAACCCTAGCACCTTAAGGATTGGCGCGACTGTCAGGCGGAAACTAGCGCCATAACAGAATTGGCACAGGTAGTAAACTGGTAACTAGTGCCAAATGGCGTGACAGTCAGGCTAATAAGCACACCAGTCAAGTTTACTATGTAAACATAAAAGAAAGCAATCCAAGAAGCAGATCAGTGATGTTGAATCTCAAACCAAAAACCAAACTCACGAAAAGAGCCAGCCTAAAGAGCTGATCAAGCAAGCAAAGTCAAGAATCGACCGAAAGACAAGACAATACTCCAAGTGTTTAGTTCATAAACTAGACCGGAGATTGACTGAAGCAACGTTCATCTACTTTCACTAATGCAGAGCAAGAGCGTTTCGAAGGCTATCTGGCTAACTTCAGGCTCCATCTATAGTTTATAAAACAAACAACAAGCTAACTCCCCAGTGGAGTTGCCAATTTTTTGTAGAGGTAAATCCTCTCTGCGGACAGAGGTGATCCCTACTAGCCCAGATCAGGTCTAGCAACAATCATATCACGCTAAGGTGCAAGTTCCTAATTGAAATAGACCAACTTGCGATGAAGGCCTACCTCAAGTCCAACGCTGTTGTTCGTAGAGAAGATGGTGCTCCCGTTTCCTTGCTCCAACAGATCACAATCCTCTTGCTCGCCGCAATTGAACACCTGCACACACAAGAAACATGACAAACACAAGCATAAAACCTGATATATGCAACTATGTATCAGTCAGAGAAGACACAACTCATGATCATAATGAACAATACGAGTGGAACCATAACCAATAGTTGCTTATCATTAATTCATACAAAGGAAAATACAACCTGGCTCTGACGCTGAATCTTCCTTCGGCAGGTCGTCAGTGGAATACGTCTCGGTAAAGCTTTTCGGGAATGGGGACAAGCCTCTCTCTTCGATCGTCAATCTCCTTGCTATTGATTTGACTCTATGAGGACTATTGCAGCATTCTTTAGGCTAGGCTATCTCCGCCATTTATTTTTTAAAAAACACTCCTTATTAAGCCTGGCACGGGTACAACACTAAGACAGTGCGCCAATTAGCATGCCCTCTTTGGAGGATTTCCCCCATTGGCACGGGTATGACACTGAGCAGTCGCGCCAAGGATAAAAAGGCTATTTTTAGGGTTTTTCACAAGGAGTTGTCTTCAGAGGAATGAAAGTCCATGTCTAGGGGAATGCCATGAAAGTGTTTTCAGATCATGTCACTGCTCACAGGTCACATAATAAGCCCTCCAATGTGTGGGACGGGGAATTGCAGGGACGGTGACAAATTGCTTTGTAACACCTATCATTTCAAGTTGCTACATGCCCTAAGACAAGAACAAGACAAATCAAGCATGACTTTCATCAAGCAAAGGTTTCCAAGGTTTGAAGTTTATTATATAGCATATGAGAGCTCACCAACGCTGCCTCTAAGGGGACTAAGTGTGTGGCATATGTAGGTAGCCCCATGCAAGGCTGCTCTAAAAAGCACTTCCCGACATTCACAGGTGCGTTGGTCACATTGGGAGAAAAATTATCATTGTTCTAGAATCTCCACTTGGCCAGTGCCTTCTAGAAGATTTCACATGTGTAAAGCTTTGAATCCAAGTGTCCATTTGAAATCTACAAGATTGGGAACATGTCTTGCCTATTATTGGAAAGTCATTGATTGCAAAACAACCTTCAACTCCTCTATAAATTGAGCAAAGATCTGAATGTTTGATACGGAAGAATTTGAGTAGAGAAATGCTGGTGGATTTTCAATTGAGAGTTAGATTTGTGTAATAGCTACTGGAGAGGTTTATTTTATGATGGGGCTAGGGATGTTGCTGGAATGGTCACTTCAAATTAGTCACTAGGTTGTAACCTCTCCTTCTATCATCATAAAGAATACAACTTACTTTTCCCTATATGCATCTGTATTGGCTTTGATTTTCCATATTGTAAGATCTTAGTTGATGTATATGCTTTATGCTTTACTAATTTAGCTAACTAACTTGAATATACATTTGTATTATTGCTATCTTTTGTTGTTTTAGTGTTCTTTCTTGCAGGAAGCATTTTGCCCAAAACCGCTTGAATTTGAAGCTACAACGAAAGCGACAGAAGGAGTCATTTAGAAGCGCTTGGATTAAAAGTAAGCCTCTAGTCCTTTTTGTGTGTTTGTTTTGAGTTAGGAGAAGTAGTCGTATAGTCTTTAATCTGTTGTTATAGAATATCATCTGTCTAGGGAAGAGTGTTTTATCCGTAATTCACAATTCTATCCAACAAATTGGTGACTCCACTGGGGAGAATTTCTCTTAGATCTAGGTGATTTAGCCTCTGATTTGCTTTGTTTATCCACCGAGTAGTTGTTATTCACAAAGATCAAACTTTTTAAAATATTAATTTGCAAAATAATTGTGTTAAACAGTGGTGTTCTTCCTTATACACTGTACCCAACGCACTCTTGGATAGGACAATGCTTTGCATAACACTGTCTCCCTTTCAGGCCTGCGTTGCAGAGCACTGTCTCCCTTTAGAGGCTGCGTTGCCTCCTGAAACCATCCATATTCCCTTGAATTTGTCTTTGAAAATTGATTCAGTTTGTTTGCTCTTGTGTTTTGAAGAGTTTGAACCTCATATTGACAAGTGAATCTATATATTTCTTCCTCCTTTGAAAGAAAATTTGTTCAATGTTTGTTTAAAGCATTTTTCTTTATCATTGGAAAGTTTATTTCAAAGTATTTTTATTGTCACATTAGATCCATTTTCTTTTGAAAAAGGAAATTGTCGTAAAATGTTCGTTTCCTGATAGGAGAAATTGTTGTTTCATTCCTCATTTTTCCTTCAAAAGAGAAATTGTTGTTTATATTCCTCATTTCTCAAAAGTAAAAGGAATTTGTTTTTTGTTGATTTAGTGCACTTAGTTTCTTTTCTACATTCATAACATTAAAGGAACTGAAAAGAAAAATCTACATTTGCATGTAGTAGTTTGCGTGTTTTGCAAAAAGGAACAATTAGGAAATCTGCATTTATTTTGTGTTTTCTGATTTTTTTGCTCAAAATTTTTTTGCTCTTTCCCTCTAGTAGCTAGAATTTTCATTGAAAAACTAAAAGTGAAAGATTGCTTATCATTCTTTGTTGCATTTTAGGAATTTTCCAATACATCATCGAGGTGAACCTTTGAAAGGCAAAATTTTAAGCAAGATCAACATAAAATTAATCTCAATTTACCTAACAAAGCATTGGAACCATAACGATAACATTTAGAAGGTCTAGGCTAGAGACGTGTTCCGGCGTCATAAAACATAGCAGCTATCATTAACTTGTCTGCGATACATTCCAAGTGTAATACCTCATTCCACCTACGTAAGTATATCGTAGCTCGTCCACGTACTTTCGGGTATATCGGGCGGTGTTACAATACGATAAGTATAAATGGGTGCTCTCACTATGCGGTTTTGCATCAGATAGTGCTAATACAGACTTGGGCCTCCACGTACCTTCAGGTATATTTGGGAGGAAAAATTTTAGGTTCTATCCATCCATAGTGAACCAAGTCGGCCGCCTTGTAAATTGTGATACTCTGAACACAACATTCAGGGAGATTGCCTGCCCATACTTATTGGTTCTCCAGGAGGTATTCTGCAGTTCACAATCTCTTGTTAAACCCTTTTGCCTAGCATTACCCTTTTATTTTGTTTATTTTTTTTTGGTTAAAATAAATCATTAATCATGGAAGAACAAAATCATTTCCCCCATCGTTCGCGTAGACTAGCGTTAAAACCACCTTTACCACCAGAAGTTACTTCTGGTAGGTGAAGGCGATCATGATCTGCCAAATCAAGTACAATTCGTACCTCTAGTGAAACATCATTTTCCCATAAATCAGATTTAGCTCAATTTGCTTCTACACATCCCGGTTCGTCTACTGTTGTTGAAATAGAGTCTTCATAGCTACCCATGGTCACGATCCATTCAATCAGTGAGACCATACCTCCTGGACCCGACGTTGTTCAACCAGAAATTGATCCAGATCCTGTCTCTTCTTTTCCGGAACATCTGAATCCTGAAGTCAAACAACCAGAATTTGTTCCTACCTTGGTCATCCCATAAAATTTTGTAGCTATTGAATCTCCCATATCACATAGTCAACCACCTAAAATATACTTTGGGCCTGACGGTGAAATACTTCCACCTGGTTTAATTGTGATTGAAGAAATCCCACAAGACAATACACCTTTAACTCCAACCCATTTTGGGGAGGAAATTTACCTGTACGAGTCTTTTTCTCAATCAACACCATCTGCTTTTGTTGATCCTGCTCCTTTTCAAACTCCATCGATTCAAAAGGGTATATATTTTTTCAAGTAACCATGACTGAACCAACATCTTCGTTTGGGCCAACTGTTCCAATTACTTCAGCTCCTACCCTAGCTACACCATCGATGTTCAAAACTTCACCAGAGTCATATTTTCATGGTGGCCCTATGGTCCCATCAGGTTACAAATCATTATCTGGAATTTTCTCTGGTGCATCTTCAAATCCATGGAATTTACCAATGTCATCTTCCGGTATTCTAACTGGTAATCCTATCGTAAGTACTGAACAACTTGATTCATTATACACATCATCAGGGAAATATCAAGCTGGTCCTTCTGGGTCAATTCCTTCAAGTACCATATCAACTGGACTCCCAGCATTTGGAGAGAAATATTTTCCATCTTATTATCCTCCTCATGCTGGGGGCAACCTTTGGTCACCCAATATGACAGTACTCTGTTACTTTTTGGTCAATCTAATGTTGAAACGAATGTTTGTTAATGGCAGCCCACTCTGCCTATCCAAACACAAATGGTTGTACACTCGTATCAACCGAATCCAAGTCATTTAATTTGGGTTATAACATTGGTGGACATACCCCTTGGCAGCCACAGGCGCAAATGCCTCAAAATTATTTTCAACAAGTATCATATCTAGGTTTTGGTCAACAGAATCCTCAAGCATTTTCTATGAAAAACAACCGCTATCTGGGTTACCAGTAGCAGATTTATTATGTTGGTGCTCAAAGGTTTGTTGCTCAAGCAATTCCATCTTACCCTGGCTATACTCAACCTGAACTTAATCGACAGTTGCCCTTTGTTGCAACTTTAGAGTTACCAGATTTAAATCAGCTAACTAATGATCCAATTAACTATGCTCCTTGGTGGCTGGTGATACCTCAAAAATTACCCTCGAATATTCCTAATTTCAATGGAAACCCTAGAGAAGATCCATAACAACTTATCATTTGTGGTGTTCATCAAAATGCTTAAATGATGACTCTGTTAGACTACGTCTTTTCCAGCACACACTCACTAGTCCAACTGCACAATGAGGATGGTTCTTTTACTGTGTCAACCTCGTTAAAAAATGAAACAGGTTTTGAGGATTGTTATTTTTTCTTGTGTCAACCTCCTTAAAAAATGAAACAAGTTCCTTTGAGGAAAGTTCTTTTACTGTGTCAACCTCGTTAAAAAATGAGACAGGTCATGAGAATAGTTCTTTTCTCGTGTCAAGCTCGTTAAAAAATGAAACAAATCCTCTCCTAATCACGACGAGTCTTCCATATGATCTCATAAATGAACCTTCGTTCCATTCAACTGTTACTAACCAGTAATCTACTTAGGTGAATGAAATGAAGCTTGGGGGGAACGTACTCTTGCAGGGGGTATTCAAAACATTATTACCTATTGCACCCAATCAATAGCTAAATTTCGGGGGAAAAATTAGGTTCATAGCTCCAAATTGCAAATGGAAATACAACTGATGAATAGATTAGTCATGCAGATTTATTCAAAGAATGACTTGACCACAAAGCATACTTTTTCTCCTTATTTTTTGAGATTTGTTAAAAATGAAAAAGGATTTGAAGCGTACTTTTATCTCTTTTTCATTCTTCGATAACAACGAAAAAGTAACCCCTGGAGCCTTCTTTTAGCTCTTTTTAGACTCTGATAATGTGAAAATATTTCCAAGCACTTGTATTTTTGAGCTCGTAAAAGTAAATGAATTGATATATACTCAGTATAAGTTTAACCCTTTTCCGGACTAAGATAGATTATTTACGAAAAAGGAATATCTTGGTTAAACATGACGAAAGAGGTTAAACTTATGGAGTTTTCTTTCGTCCTCTTTTTCAAACTCTCTAAATATAAAAAAGGACTGAGCTATCACTATCGTTAAGCTTGTTAAAACATAAAATAGCGATGGGCTTGTTGATCATGGCAAGAATCGAGTTTCATTCATTATTAAGTAGCGATACTTTATTTTCCCGAAGGGTTGAATTATAGATCAAGCAAATGTTATCCTTTTCAAGTTTGTTAAAAAATAAAGAGGTACTGTTCGACAAATGACCAGGGAAAATTTGGGAAAAGTGAGCAAAAATTTCTTTATGGTAGCAAGTCGCTCTTGAACATGACACTTCTTTCACTCCATGTCCGTGACTGTTTGGGTTGGGTAATCATCTTGACGGTTCATTCACACGTATGGTTCATCATACCTTAACTTCAGTTTTGGGTCAATGCTGCCAACTCATCACAGTGTCGCCGATATGTTCAAGAGAAGTCATCTAGTGAATAAACTCATCCTTCTGCAATACTCATAAACCTTCATTCTCATGACCGTCATCCCTGAAAATTTCTATATCAAGTCATACCCCTGTCTCCGAAATCAGTAACTCTCGTTTCAAAATAAGGTGACTTCCTGTCGATGAAAAATCAATATCCAGGAAGTTCACTTAGAAACATCAAATTCCAGTACCATGAGGCTTGTTACAGCATCAACAAGATCCCTGCTTCCGGACTTTTGACTGAAAGATTTTTTTTGCGTTCGACATCAAATCATCTATTCACGCCTTATGAAATGTACTGCAGTACCTTGAGGGACATTTTCATTAATGGTGGTTCTCTCGCATTTGTTAACAACTCTATCATTGGCTGGTAATCAAATGATGTCTTTCCATGTTCGACGACAAATCATGTATTTTCATGGCTAGACTTGTACCCAAATGATCGAGTGAATGAGATAAGAAGACCCCGGATCTATTTTAAGCCATATGGGCTGCGATTTTAGGATTGTTGTACACATCATATGTACGGTGACCTTACATACAGATTGTCATCCGAACATGGGCCTATATCTGTAGGCATGTCTGCATTGGGCAACATTCCAATGTCAACGAATTTCTGAATTATGTACATGTTATTAGATTGTTTATGTGCTGAACATGGGAATGCCTACCCTCAAAAATTATGATCAAAGAGGATATATCATGATGTAATGTATTGTAAGATTGATGCAGGTGACCACTCCACTTCATCTCTAGCCCATCACAGTGTAAAGCATCTCAATCAAATGTTTTTATTATTTTGACCTCATGCTTTAGGGGGCAATTGTTATAGGTCAATTTGGGCATCATTCCCAATGACTTGGTTAACTGTACATCATCTCTAGGACCAATGACTAAGGGTCTATCATCCCTTATCATTTCAAGTTGCTACATGCCCTAAGACAAGAACAAGACAAATCAAGCATGACTTTCATCAAGTAAAGGTTTCCAAGGTTTGAAGTTTATTATATAGCATATGAGAGCTCACCAATGCTGCCTCGAAGGGGACTAAGTGCATTGCATATGTAGGTAGCCCCATGCAAGGCTGCTCTACAAAGCACTTCCCGAAATTCATAGGTGTGTTGGTTACATTGGGAACGAAATTATCATTGTTCTGGAATCTCCAGTTGGCCAGTTCCTTATAGAAGAGTTCACATGTGTAAAGCTTTGAATCCAAGTGTCCATTTGACATCTGAAAGATTGGGAACATGTCTTGCCTATTATTGGAAAGTCATTGATTGCAAAATCTCCTCTATAAATTGAGCACAGATCTGAGTGTTTGATAGGGAAGAATTTGACTAGAGAAATGTTGGTGGATTTTCAATTGAGAATTAGATTTGTGTAACATTTGCTGGAGAGATTTATATTATGATGGGGCTAGGGATGTTGCTGGAATGGTCACTTAAAATCAGTCACTAGGTTGTAACCTCTCCTTCTATCATCAATAAATAATACATCTTACTTTTCCCTATATGCATCTGTATTGGCTTTGATTTTCCATATTGTAAGATCTTAGTTGATTTATATGGTTTATGCTTTACTGATTTAGCTAACTAACTTGAATAAACTTCTGTATTATTGATATCTTCTGTTGTTTTAGTGTTTTTTCTTGCAGGAAGCATTTTTCCCAAAACCGCTTGAATTTGAAGCTACAACGGAAGCGACAGAAGGAGCCATTTAGAAGCACTTGGATTAAAATTAAGCCTCTAATTATTTTTGTGTGTCTGTTCTGAGTTAGGAGAAGTAGTCGTATAGTCTTTGATATATTGTTCTAGACTATCACCTGTCTAGGGAAGCGTGTTTTATCCGTAATTCACAATTCTGTCCAACACATGCCATTGAGAGCCATTTCGATGTTAAATCAATTGTAGCACCAAGAAATTCTTTTTGCAAATTTGAATTATTTCCACCAATAAACTTAGCTCCTGCTTCAAAATTGCAATCTTCTGTGCTCTGATACCATGTAGAAATTTTAATGCAAATTAAGTATTGCCTGGATTCTTTTGATCTAACAATTATATGCCACTTTTAAATACATAATTTCTTCTACAAAAATCTTTGCAGAATTTAAAACACGATCACCAATTGCAATATCATGAAGAAATATCAATCACACATAACATAGATGTTTTTATCGGGAAATCATAAAGCTAAAAACCCCACTATCATATATTATGTATATATCATGGATCATGAAACAATCTCATACAAAGCTCTAATCCAAGAGCTCTCATTACAATATACAATTGTCTCACACAGTCATGCTAAAATTGGCAAATTCATGTGCCAATTTACTGCCTCCAGACAACCTCCCTCCACTGCGTAATCCTTGAATGAATGGAATCCTACTCACCTTGACTGTGAAATCCTCATGGGCACATCCAATGTGTGTGTGGGTGCATGAGTGCACCCACTAATGTCACAACTGATAGTCAAACTGTCCCTTTCACCTACATCTCAACTGGGTCTCCACTGGATCTGACATGCATGTAGTTAACATTAGTAAATATTTAGTTGCATGTGAGACCACTGATTGTGAATTAATTAATAATTAATTCATTGATATCTCACTAGTGTATCTTCAGTTACAACTAGCACAACTGAGTTTAACTCACTTAAATGAGTTAAAATACTTTACAACTCACATAACTACACTTCCAACTCTGTTACAACTTCGAATCACTCAGTTACAACTAAGTCCACTTGCATGTCCCACCAACCAACCTCTCAACTCAAATTTCCTATAGCTAACTAATTTTCCACTTCAGTTAACTATTTCCAAGTGCTCATTGAGAATATATTATCATTTATTTTCCAACTAATATTAAGGGATAATAATAGCCGACATGCATCTATAAATAGAAATGTGATCTATAAATAGAACTCGCACATACATCTATAAATAGACCATCATATATAAATATAATTTTCTCATGCATCTATAAATATACATCATCTATAAATAGAATTTTCTCATGCATCTATAAATAGACATCATATATAAATAGAATTTTCTCATGCATCTATAAATAGACCTCCACATAAAAATAGCCTAAGGCTCCATCCTAGTGTAGGTGCTTAATTTTTACTAGGATCTTCTTGTTGAATCTCAACATACATGTTGTATATGGGGTGTTGTTTACATGTCGTGCATGTGGTGTTATGTACATGTTGTGCATGTGGTTTTGTGTACACATTGTGCAGGTGGTGATGTGTACATGTGGTGTTGTGTACATGTTATGCATGTGTTGTGTATAGGTGGTAATGTGTACATGTTGTACAAGTGGTATTGTGTGCATGTCGTACATGTTATGTTGTGCACATGTGTTATTGTGTGTGTTATCACCAAATTGAGTTTTGTTGGGCTGCTGCAATGGTCAACTTGGAGTAACTGTTTCAAACTAGCTTTTGACTAAAGATTAGCCTCTTTAGCCTAAGAGGGCTCTCTCAACTTATCAAAGGATTTGCAATAAAAAATCTACTAGATGGCTAACTCTATGATAATGACTTGATTGTATATGATTTTAGGTGGAAAATGTAGAGGATTTTCTACCATTGGGTTTATGGGGTAATTGTAAACCTCAATTACAAAACAACAAATGTCATGGAAGCCAATGCACTTATATTCTTATGAAATCACACATAAAGGACAAAACAAAAACTACATGTGTACATCAAATTGGAGAATATTACTGAATTCCAAGTGATTACACATGAACCACTACATAAATATCAAAATGAATAAGATAAAAAAGTATAGATAAGAACATACAATGAATCTTGGGTCTGAAACAAGCTGCTGCAAAAGTCTATTACTGATAATAAAAGATTACAATAGAAGTGCATACCTAACATATCCCAACCCATTATAACTCTAAAACTACTCTCATTTATAGAATGAGGAATCATACAAATTATTTTCCACCTTAATCACCTCAAATTCCCACCTCAGAGACCTATTTCAAACATTATTCTATCACTTAGAGACTTCCTAGGGATATTTCTGTTTTGCGGAGTTTGAATACAAAAGGGACTCTTCTTTCATTAATAGTTCAACAAATCAATTTAATAACCCTTATAAACTGCAACCAAATAAATTTTCGAGTGTACTAGAGTGCTGATGTGTCATTATGCCATGTGGATGCTAAGCTGACCTCCTCCAAGTCGAATTTTTACAATTTTTTCACAAATATGGTTAGTGAAAATTCTGAAACATAGGATTCAAATATGAGTGTATAATTTCCAAACCCTGATGGTTTTGTAGAAATGAGAGAATTTTTTGTAGATGGACATGTGATGGAGAGAAACCTCTTTCATATTTCCAAAATAATTTTTCATTTAGTCTTAAATCAAACTTGAAGTTGACTGCTAAAATAGTCATGTACATAAATTTTTCATAGCGTAGTTTAGTAGCGAGGTTATTTTTGTCCTTTGTATTTTCCTTCTGCCACCTCTGCTGGTCAAAAATTTTTTTTTAGGTCAAAATGAGTGAATACCATCAACCTCCCTTCTTTGATCTTCAAAAAAAATGTTTTTTTAAGGAAAAAAGGCATCTTCAGAAATTTCGTATCATTTTTTGGCCTTCAAGTCTAGAGCACGCTACGAAACTACTTGATAATGGAGAATATTCCAAAATATTCCTTTTTTCTTCAAAATTTCATATGTAGGTCTGAAAAGTGATATAATGGAATATGATCATGCAAACTTTCCTCTTACCCTCTTCAAAAAACATCATTTTCACCTTTAGCAAGTTTATTCATCACTAAAATGACCCAGTTTTTTCTGAAAACATAGGGTTCAAAGATGAGCTCTTATCTCCCTATCATTGATAGATGTTGAAAAAATAAAAGAGGTTTTGTAGGTCAATATGTTGTGAAGAAAAAACTCTCTTTTTTTTTCTAAAAACATCTCCAGATATCCAGAATCTTTATTCTAAAAACATGTATAAAACAGGAAAATTATGCATTCTGAAAATAGAGCTGAAAGACATTCTTGAATATCCCAATTTGTAGCACCTTTGAGAAAAGTGAAAGAGGTTAATTTTATTTGATATGTTCTTGAAAATAACCACTCTCCATTTCTTAAAATGCTTCTCTGTTTGCCCAGAAACTGCGCTTGAAGTTGACTTCTCAAAAGTAAAAAAACAGAGAAATCCTCATATTCGCTACGAAATTATTAGGCAGTTCCGTAGCGAAATCTGCCTATTTTGCACTGAATTCGCTATGAAACTGTGTAAAACTTGCTAGTGGCTCAATTTTTTAATTTGAAGGCATTGGTGTGAAAACAAAAAGACATGGAGTGTAGTTGACTGACATGACATGACTCATGGTGGTTTTTTTGACATAGGATAAACATGATTTGGTAAATTCTTCATCAAAGATTTGACCCAACATGAAATAACATGAAACCTATGGTGACCTTATCAAAAAAAAAATTGAAAATTTTGAGTGTGATAACAGTGGCTCCACTTGGGATGGTGTGCCCCTGTGGTACAACAAAGAACTAGTAGTTCTAGTGCCACCTTCATTGGGCTGCTCCCATCTTCAATATGAAAACTTGACCCTGTTTTGACCTGTAACCTTGGCATTGAAAAAAAATTAGTAGCTGCTAAAGAACTAAAAGTACACATGCTGAATTTAAAATTGAAACTGACAAAATGCTTGATCTTCAAGCTTATTTATATAAAAATGATCATACTCTACTTGCTCAGCATAAAAATTGAATCAAGTGATCTCACTCTTCCAATGAATCCAATCAAGAAGTTGAGTACTGGATTGGAATGAACATTTCACTTCTCTAATCATAAAGGCATTCTTGAGAGATGAAAAGTTGTTCCACCATATGAATTTGTATACATAATTGAAAATCATATTGAAATTCATTCCTATAGAAGATTCTAGCAGAGCTGCAAAAGGATATTTGAGAGTATGCATGAATAATTCTTGTTGATCAACAAGAAAGTGTGCATAAATATGATCCTTTGATGGTGTTCCTTGTTCAAATTATTCATTATAACCCTTGCGACCTTTCTCAAATAAAAAAGGAAAAATATAGTGATCATTATTTTCATTTGAGAGGAAGAAATACTTGGACAACTCTTGGACACTTTCAAAAGGAACTGCCTTAGCATGTACCATAGAAATTTCTAAAGGTAACACTTCATATGATTTAACAAGCATACCCATATGATTGTCTAAAATTTTATTTTTAGAATTTTCTTCATTTGACGTAGGTTGAAGCAAGGAATGACATGAAGAATAAATTTCTTCCTTTACCTGAGGATTATAGCAATTATCTTCCAGTATTTCCTCTTGTTGTTTGAAATGATTCTCATATTCCTGATGATCAAAATACTGACAAGTCTGCTGCAATTTTGCATGAAACTCAGAGGATGTAACATGATTTTCATAAATAAACTCCTAATGGGTTTCATTTTCATTGAAGAGAAAGGCTATCCTTTCTTCTTGGTGATGAAAGGGATTGTCATGAAGGGCCTCTAAAATTTCCTCATCCATGAACTCATCATATTCATAACAATTCTCCAAATATTCAATAAAACTCACACAATGTTTACAGTAGTCTTTGACCAACAATAAGGAAGAATGAAATTCTTTATACATCTCATAAAATGCAACATGGAAATCAGCAAGAGAATATAAGGAACCATTTGGCATGCTTTCGTACCAAGACCATGCTTTTCCTTTTATAGTGACCATAAACATCTTCATCAGACAATCCTCAGGGAACTGAACCTTAAGTCCGTGTACATGCATATAGAATCTAACCAAATGAAGAGTGCCATTGTCTTTCTTTTCATTTTTAAATATGGGAAGATCAGTTAACCAATCAACCTTTGGCATAGGATTTGGAAAACCAAGGATGTGAGACCGATTCATAGGGGCATATCTAACATTTATTCTTACAATGGAAATAATCTTGGAACTTCATCAAGCTACTGATCCTCAAGCAGTGGAGTCACCTTCCAATTGATTATTTGATGTGTGGAGTCACCAGAGTAGAATACATCCAATATGTGTCTAAGTGTCTTCTTCTCTCAGACCTTAGAACTGAAACTTTGTTGTTCTTCCCAGGGAAAATTTACACCTTCGGTCCCCGGCAACGGCACCAAAATGTTATCACCAAATTGAGTCCTGTTGGGCTGCTACAATGGTAAACTTGGAGCAACTATTTCAAACCAGCATTTGACTAAATATTAGCCTCTTCAGCCTGAGAGGGCTCTCTCAACTTATCAAAGGATTTGCAATAAAAACTCTACTAGATGGCTAAATCTTTGATAATGACTTGATTTTATATGATTTTAGGTGGAAAATGTAGATGATTTGCTACCATTGGGCTTATGGAGTCATTGTAAACCTCAATTACAAAACATCAATTGTCATGGAAGCCAAGGCACTTATATTCTCATCAAATCACACATAAATTACAAAACAACAACTACATGTGTACAGGAAATTGGAGCATATTACTGAATTCCAAGTGATTATACATGAACCACTATATAAAGATCAAAAGGAATAAGATAAAAAAGCATAGATAAGAACATACAATGAATCTTGGGTCTGAAACAAGCGGTTGCAAAAGTCTATTACTGATACTGAAAGATTACAATAGTAGTGCATACCTAACATCTCCCAACCAATTATAACTCTTTAACTCATCCCATTTATAGAATGAGAACTCATACAAATTATTTTCCACCTTACTCACCTCGAATTCCCACCTTAGAGACCTATTTTAAACATGATTCTATCACTTGGAGACTTCCTCGGGATATTTCTGTTTTGTAGAGTTTGAATATAAAAAGGACTCTTCTTTCATTAATAGTTCAAAAAATAAATTTAATAACCCTTATCAACTGTAACCAACTAATTTTATGAGTGTAATAGAGTGCTGATGTGTCATTATGCCACGTGGATGCTGAGCTGGACTTCCTCTAAGTCGATTTTTTACAAATTTTTCACAAATCTGGTTAGTGAAAATTTTGAAAAATAGGCTTCAAAGATCAGTGTATAATTTCCAAAACTTGATGGTTTTGCAGAAACTGAGAGAGGATTTTGTAGATAGACCTGTGCTGAGGAGAAAAATCTTTCATATTTCCAAAATGATTTTTTATTTGGTTTTAAATCAAACTTTAAGTTGACTTCTAAAACAGTCATGTATAGAAATTTTTCGTAGCGTAGTTTAGTAGCGAGGTTTTTTTTGTCCTTTGTCTTTTACTTCTGCCACCTCTGCTGGTCAAACAATGTTTTTTAGGTCAAAATGAGTGAATACCATCAACCTCCCTCCTTGGATCTTCAAAAAAAATGTTTTTTATATGCAAAAATGCATCTTCAGAAATTTCGTAGCGTATTTTGGCCTTCAAGCTTGGAGCACGCTACGAAACTACCTGATAATAGAGAAAATTCAAAAATATTCCTTTTTTCTTCCAAATTTCATCTGTAGGTCTGAAAATTGATATAATGAAATATGATCATGCAAACTTGCCTCTTACCCTCTTCAAAAAACATCATTTTCACCTTTAGCAAGCTTATTCATCACTAAAATGACTCTATGTTTTCTGAAAACATAGGGTTAAAAGATGAGCTCTTATCTCCCTATCCTTGTTATATGTTGTAAAACTAAAGAAGGTTTTTGTATTTCAGTATGTCATGAAGAAAAAAATCTCTTTTTTTTTTTGAAAACCATCTCCAGTTTCCCAGAATCTATATTCGAAAAACATGTATAAAACAGGAAAATTCTGCATTTTGAAAATAGAGCCTGTTGGAACAGGGTCCCTTACAAGCTGCGAAACTGGTCTAATTTTGTATATTTTTTATTATATTTAGTCTAGTGCAGGGGTTTTGGGGTGGGAAAAAGCCCCGAAATCATTGTAATGGGTTAAAGGGTAGACCTTGAGTCCGCAAACCACGGTTTGCAGACCATAGGAAAGATTAGGCTAGATTGTTATAAACAGAGGAAAATTTTGAATTGTAAGGAGGAAGATGATGAGATCTTGATGAGAATCATGGCTTAGTAGATATTTTTGGGTTTTTGGGGAAAGGACTCCTGCTAGTTGTGTGTGCGGAGATCCCAAGTCCTACTGTGTGCGGACCCTGCTGTTGTGTGCGCAGGTTGGGTTTGGGTATTGTAAGAAGGAACTGACGGATTGATGAATGAGAAAGATTGTTTGAGTAACTGGATCTATGTGTACTGGTTATGAAAATCTATAATAGCTACTGTATTATGCCTATTCTGTGTTAAGCTGTGAAAGTACTGTGTAAGTGTTTCTATTGCATCTAGATCTGTTCTGTTATGTTTTATGCAATGCTGCACTACTGTTTTAGAAATATATAATTTGTTGAGCATAGTAAGTATAGTTGACCCTGTGCACGTGGATACGAAGGAGACCTATATATCAGGTTATGAGATAGGTAATTTGGTCATTATAAATCCGAACGCAGCTCTACTTGGCTTACCTATCCTCTCTCTCAGGGTGCAGAAACCTGGTTCCAACACCCACCCATACTACTTCGAGTGAGACTTTGACCTGCGCAAGTAGGTCACTGCTGAAAGGGCCAGTAGTATAGGGGTTTATTGACAAAACTTAACCTTCGAACCTGGGTCAGGACCCCTCGAGCCAAAAAATGGTTCCATTGCTGGGACCAGGAGCATTTTGAGAGAGGGATCGAGTAATGAAAAGGGAGTACTGGAAGCCTGAAAGGAAGGAAATTGAAGAGTGGTTCAAAAAACAGATTCATGAATTTGTGATAAAAGAGAATTGCACCACGAGGTTAACGACAGAAAATTGGAAAAAAAGGTACATTCTCACAGAAAGCTACGAAATTTTCTTTGTGACATTTGCAATCGAGCTTTAGGAGTGGCTGGCTAGGTTGGTAGAGTTCCAAAAGTGTTGGAAGGACGAACGAGTCACTCAGTGGACTCCAGGGATGATCCAGCAGCTGGAAAGGACTGATAATACCATCACGCGCATGGTGGATCACTGGGTGGACAGTGTGCTAGGAGGGTTTGTGACAGAATTTTCCATTGATCAGTTCGTCTCCTACTCTGAAGTAGAGTGGAGATTCTTTAAAGGTTTCCGGGGCAAGTTTTTGAAGACATTACCCTTGCTGATTAAGATATTACTGTGTGAGAAGAGTATTCTGTGTAGTCATACTGAGTGAATGACCTTAGATCCAGATGAGAGCATGACACGTAGTGGTAACTACTATCGAACCAACCTCAAAGAAGGAAGATCTATCTATAGCCCTCTGCGAGAGATGACTGCGTAGAGCCCTCCGGCTACACCACCATCCAGGTCGTGCAAAGGTAAGAGTTCGCCCATACCACCACCTCCACTGGAAAGTGATATGGCTACGCACCTAAAACTACCTACCTTCAAGGGGGTAGGAGATGAGGATATGGACCGATTTTGGTTTGTTTCCAATTTCGTATTGACTGTGAAAAATGTGACAAATGATACAGTGAAGAGGGCACAAATGTCCCTGGCATTCGAAGAAATAGCTTTGGACTGGTATATGCGATACATATCTCAGAACAGGAATGCATCTATTCAAGATGTTAAGGTCGCTCTGAAGCAATAGTTCCGAAAGCCAAAATCTTACTCTCAGTTAGTAGCAGAGGTGAAGGACTTCAAGAAAGGAGCGTCTGAATCGATATGGGAGGCTGATCAGTGACTGAAGAGAGCAATCAGGGAAGGAGGATTTTAGTATGATGATAGACAACATACGGAATGGTTCATAGCTATGTTGTTGCCCCACCTGCACACACCAATGAGTCACCAAACCTTCAAGTTGCAGGAAAAAGATGTGGAAGTCGCTATGAAACTAGAAGCTGCGCCCAGAGAAGATACTTCGTTAGGAGTACAACAAATTCAGAAGCAGCTCGGAGCTATGCACATGGAAATTCAGAACCTGCGAAAGGAATGAGGAAAAGGAGCCAGCACAGATCTATGGTGCATATGATGTCGGGTATCTAGCCATACGAAGGATTAGTGCCCTCTACTGACAGATTACATGCAGGCAGGAGGACCTAGTCCGATTCGTCTAGGAGCAAATGGAGAACCCAACCTAGTACCTCCAGGCTCAAGCGAGGCTGCACGATACGAACCATTGCCCCGGGCTAGGAGCGTATGTCCTAGAACTGAAGCAAAAATGGTGCAGGTTCCGCCAGTCGATAAGACACGATGAGAAGAACTGTCGAACTTATGGCCTGATGATAGATCGAGGAAACTTGTATAGGGTAAAGTCAGACCTTGCGTCGCCTAGATCTCCCGCGAGCTTTGGTGGCTCTCCAACAAGGGGCAGGGGAGGTCGGGGAGGAAGTGAGGGTAAAGGACGTGAACAACTAATCTGTTATAACTATAGTGAAGTAGGACAATTTGCAAAGGACTACCCAAATCCTATAAGGAAATCCTGCAAATATTGCAGACAGCTGGACCTTGCGGTCAAAGATTGCCCAATTTTAATAGAAAAAATGCAGGAAAAGAAACCCACTCCTACGCAGAATGTGCAGAGAGTTAAAGCTGAGCTAAGGAACATGGACCCAAGTGTGAAATTCATAACACGCAGTGGGATGGCCACTTGGGGACCAAAGGAAGAGGCTTCCAGGGATCCTTTGACCTGTCAAGAAGGATCGAACATGAAAAAGGGACAAGAAACAATGGCCGTAGTTGGCCAGGACTTCGATCAGGAAGAAGAAACTACTATGCAGGGACCGACACACCCCAAGATAGATGAGGGGGTTGAGCCCTTTCTGCAGGCATGCATGAAGCTGCTATGTAACCCAAAGGCTATATAAAACCTTCAGGCATTAATGAATAGCTGCGCAGCATAGCCCGATCCGACCGCAGGGACCAAGGATGTATGCAAACTATATAGGTATAAAAAACGCACAGGAAGAGAAATGCGGCTAACTGCGTAGATTGGTGACTATGATATGGATCAGGTTATTTTGGACCTTGGATCAGATGTGAACATGTTACCTAAAAAAACATGGCAACGAATGGGAGAACCTAAGTTGGAATGGTCCACCATCCAGCTGCACATGGTGAATCAACAGAATATCATCCTTCTAGGAAGGCTACCAAAAATCATGGTAGATATCACAGGAGTAAAGGCCCAAGCTGACTTTGAGGTAATAGAAATCGTAGAAGATGCGAACCCCCTACCCTACGCTCCTCAGACTAGACCGGGCTATAAATATGGGGGGTGTTATCAATCTCAAAAAGTGCAGCATGGTGTTTGAAAATAACGGCACACGAGTAATACTAATGTTGGATCCCGTGGAAGGCGCACAGTATATAGAGCCAGCGCGAGATGAGGAGGAAGTGGATCACATTTACAAGTTGACCACGCAGGATGAAGATTGGATTAACCCCACGGCGGAAGGAGTACTTTACTGGGAAAAAGACAGTGAATGCTTTTCCAACTCCGATGGGGAACTAGAGAATTGGCAAGGCCGGTTGCATGAGGTTTCGATGCTGTGATGTCTTTGGTCACAAGGAACTTCCGCTGCATCTCCTCTGAGGTAAGAGACCTACCCTACTTTTGGGATTCAAGTAACATTAAGGAATTTTTATGCGCATTCAAAGCAGAACTTCCCAAGGGATGCAGGCTATGGGCCCTTAAGCTAGCCTTGCGCAGAACACCTACATGCTGGTAGGATACACATGGGAAGGTATTCCATGATTGGGAAGAATGTCAGGATAAGATGATCCTACAATTTGTAGCTCCAACTGGGAGACGAATCCAAAAGTTCCTTGGGTCAGAACACCCATGCAGATATTTTCTTGCATGGGAAACACAGTGGTGTGACAGAACCCCAAAAGAACAGGTCCACCTGTTTATCCATGCTCTGGGATTGCGTCCAGCTGCATGGTACATAGATGTGGAGCTACATCAGTGCACTCGCCATTGGGAGACTTTGCGGGATTAGTTTTTTCTAACATTTAGGGTGGTGGATGGCACAGGAGCGCTCGACACAGCTCTGCAAAAAACTAACGTCTTGACTCAGGGTAGACCACACCTGTACATCACATCTGAATCATGTGGAACACAGGTACCACACATGGTTGAATACAACAGCCTTAGCCCAATGGAAGGGAAGGATGATCCTCAAACTATCCCAACCGCGGCACTGGACGGGATGCGCACGGTTTCCAATTTGTTTAGGCTGCACCTGAATTGCATTACAACACACCCTACTTCGGCTATAATTCGGGATGCGCAAGCAGCACGAATGCTTCATCCGAGGTTGGTAGATTCGTGGGAAGGCCACAGGGTGTGAACGATGACAGTCAGAACACTGAACTCTGGTAAAAAGGGAATATTACTGTTTCAGAAAACATGCGGTTGGCAATTAATGCAGCAATTTATTGTGTGTTTTTACCGTTTACTTGATGGTAAGTTCCAAGCTAGATTCACCCTACCATTGGATAGCCACGGTCACTATAAGGGAGAAAGGATAACTCCGATCAAGGTTCCATATCATCTCTGTAATCTGAATGTATTATTCTTCTGCTTGATTTTCTAGACCTTTAGCATTCTGTTCATACCCAATCAACTCACTTCCGCTGCCTGTGAGTCCCCAAATTTAGGATCCCCTCCTTACGTTAATATGGCAGCCCCTAACCCTGCGGACGCCTTGGTGCTTACCAGTACAAAGCCTGCAGACATTACGCTGAGGGGGTCTGGGGATGTCGAAATTGATAAGCTAATTTCCATCTAGCTCCCTGTGGAGAAAATTGACTTCGAACCTTGTGCAGATTGGCGTCAAAGCTATATGACGAAATTTAATGCCCCTTCCAAACTTGGGATGATCACAGGCTCCAGCCAGACGAGCTCGGAAGCAACCATGAAAGATGTTACGCAAATGCTGCAGATCACTATGAGAGCTAACACGGTTGATTCACAGCTAGTCCTACGAACAAAAGGGTTGACTAATAAGGATACTACATCCCCTGGGGGTACCAAGCGACACAAGGAGCTGGAAAAAGGGCCCCGAAAAAAGCAGCATGCCCAACGTCTGGACTATGATGCATCAATCATGCTAACTGATGGTGATCTTGAGCAAATCATGGATGCACTTACTCTGGCTATAGAGAATTTGTGGGCAGTCATAGAAGCACGACAAAAGGGTGCAATCGACGCCATGCGGGTTGAGTTTCGAGACTTCCGGCCAAAGATGGATATGCTGCGCCCTACCAGCAGTACCAGGGTAACTGAAAATGAAAGTCATGCTTATTCGTCTCCTAGCACTGTCCTGGTCGGTGCCCACCTTCCAGTGGCTACGAGACTACAATTGGACTTGGCGCAATTGCCCCGCGAGGTGTTACAGGGTTTACACACCGCTGTGCTTCAACATATCCATCATCACGATCGGACCGCACAGCAACAACTCGATGTTGCCATGCCGATCATCGCACGGCAGACCGAAGATGTCTCCCTTGCTATCTCGCAGATGGCGTAGCTTGAAACGGTGGTCCACCAGCTTGGCACAAAGGTCCTAGATGAACTCCCGGCTTCAGCTCCACTCTGGGCTACTGTAGAAGGCTTGGTTGCAGCACTAAAGGCATCTTGAACCGAAATAGAGACCCTCAAGACCCAAATGGACCGACAACTCACCACATTACAGGTCCAAGTATAGCCTGCCACACCTCCGAAGGTACGAGCACAGCGTGCTGCACTGGTAATAGAAGGTACGAACATCATTACGGGACAGCTTAATTTGGTTACTCAGTTTCTCAAGTCGGCCATGCAGCTCTGGACAGCAGTCGAGTTCAACCTAGTTCTTTAGAACATCAAGTAGGACTTATGACAGAAGGAAGTCACTTTCGATCAGATCGAAGCTACCTTGCCCTCCCTAGTCCCTGCGCAGCGTCTGGCACTCTTGAAGACTAGCAACGCATTCCGAGACACGATTGTGGATCTCCGATGAATGAGGCATGCCATCACAAAGTTCTTGAATCCATGGGCTGATGCCGCCCTCCAGCTATCACAGGATGCCAGTGGCGCAATCGAGCGACTCAACCAGATATTAGGGAAGGTTACCACGGCAACAGAAGGACCGACCTCCCAAAAGGTTGTAGACATCGCGTAGAGTGCTTCCACTTAGAGTCAAGAAGTATTGCCTCCACTAATCACAACCATCAATTCCCTACATGCGTAGATAGAGACCACACCACCACAGTGACTCGGGACGAGTCACAAGATTGTGTTGGGGGACTGTTGGAACAGGATCCCCTACAAGCTGCGAAACTGGTCTGATTTTGTATATTTTTTATTATATTTAGTCTAGCGTAGGGGTTTTGGGGTGGGACAAAGCCCCGAAAGCATTGTAATAGGTTAAAGGGTAGACCTTGAGTCCAAAAACCATAGTTTGTGGACCATAGGAAAGATTAGGCTAGATTGTTATAAATAGAAGGACATTTTGAATTGTAAGGAGGAAGATGATGAGATCTTGATGCGAATCATGGCTTAGTAGATCTGTTTGGGTTTTTGGGGAAAGGACTCCTGCTAGCTGTGTGCGAGGAGATCCCAAGTCCTGCTGTGTGCAAACCTTGCTGTTGTGTGCGCAGGTCGGGTTTGGATATTGTAAGAAGGAACTGACGGATTGATGAATGAGAAATATTTTTTGAGTAACTGAATCTATGTGTACTAGTTATGCAAATCTATAATAGCTGCTTTATTATGCCTATTCTGTGTTAAGCTACAAAAGTACTGTGTAAGTGTTTCTACTGCATCTGGATCTATTCTGTTATGTTTTATGCAATTCTGCGCTACTGTTTTAGAAATATATAATTTGTTGAGCACAGTAAGTATAGTTGACCTTGCGCACGTGGATGTGAAGGAGACCTATAGATCTAGTTCTGAGATAGGTAATCTTGTCATTATAAATCTGAACGCAGCTCTTCTTAGCTTAACTATCCTCTCTCTCAGGGTGCGGAAACCTGGTTCCACCGCTGTTACACCATTTTTTGGTCATCTAACCTATTATCATTAGATGAGCCCAAGTACACCATGTAAGACCAATTTTACCCTAAGTAAAATTGCTTTCACTATGTGAAATAACTTAGTAAAACACCTTTATTAAGTTGTTTATGGTCTAAACAGGAAACCCCAAAGGGAAATAATAAACAAATCTATATTTGTTTATATTTCCTGGTCATATTTAACCCAAAACAAGGAAATCAATTAAATAAATCCTTATTTATTTGATTATTTCCTAGGAATAATTTATTTAAATCCTTATTTAAATAATATTCCTAGTTAAATTTGACTAAATAATTTATAAATAATTAAATAAATCATTATTTATTTAATTATATTTCCACCATTTCCTTAAAATAATAAATAAATCATTTATTTATTTATTATTTATAGATAAAGGAATTAACTCAAGTCAAAGATCCTTTTCCCTCCAACAAATATAATAAAATATTCCTAAAAGGTGGTTCTAGAATTTGATTAATAATATTTTATTCATGCACCAAGTTCTAGACCGCCCTAATATTTTGTTATAAATAGAAGGTTTTCCCATTTATTAGTCACCTTTTCATGTTATTAGATCACTCTGGATCTATACTCTTGGTCTGACTTTGAGCCATTATCATTGTCACATTCTTCATCACTTGCTTTGTGAGCTCCCTTTGAATTCTATGTTTGTCTGGGGTTTTCTACACCAACAAGAGAGAGAAATCTTAGATCTGAAATGCTGAGAACTTTCAAGAACCCATCCCATTGAGGAGAATTGGAAACACCTTTCTTGTTTTCCTCTCAGGTGCCCCTTTTTAATATAAAAATTCTTTCAAATATATTGTTCTTGTCTTGTCTATTGGATGCATGGAGCAACATTTTATTCTCACTGTTTAATGTCTTTTATGCCTAGATCTGGATTTATGCAGCTTTATTTGGATCACCTAACTGCAGATTTAAAGATATTGGCAGCCATAATTGATGTTAGGGCTATTTGTTATGCATTGCTAAAGTGGTCTTTTTCCGACGAAAGATTCATACTAACAATTGGCGACTCCACACGGGTTTTATTTTGCGACCGCTGTCGTTTTATATATTCCTGCATATCCAGCTATTTCAAACCCAAGGGTTTCTCTTTAGTTTTTTGTTTTTCCTATTTTTATGGTGTTTTCACCTCTAAAACCCTTAAACATTAAAATTTTTAACTTCCGTGTGTTTCTGGCCCTATTGCGCAGGTGACAAACATCAGTCGCAGCTGAGACGCCAATTTTTTCTGAAATCTGCCGTTGAGAGTGCCAGAAATGCAGGTCGCACTTTTTGGCCCAAAAAATGCGTCCTGGAGCTTCAGGTAGTGGAAAACAGCCCCAAAACTGTGACCTGAGTGAAAAACAGGTCAAAAACTGTGACCTGGACTTTTTTCTGGAATTTTTTTGGGTTTTGTTTGAACCTTTGTTAGGGTTGTATGACCTCTGTCTTCGCCCGTTTAGACCTATTCTTGCTCTGTTTTACTCAAATAAGTGGGAATCTAGCCCCCTAGGGCTTCAGTACCCTCCACTTTTTGTGGAAGAGTTTTAGCTACTGTAAGTGTCTAAATTTTCAGAGTTTCAGCCATTTCTGATACCTCATCTTCAGATCCCTTTAAGATCAGCTACTTTTCCTTTCAAATCACCTCATATAACTTTGTTTGGGTTTGCCTCTAGGGTCACCTCCTTGTCCCTTCTACCTTTAGCTGATTCCCCCCTTTGTAGCAGCAACCTTGCCTCTGCCTCTTTGCTGTTTTCTGCACCTCTTTTCAGCAGATTTCTCCTTTAGATCCCTGTCCCTCCCGACCTTCGATCTATTGGCCTCTTCTTAGTGTGTTTTGATTAGATTTTTTCCCTCTTTTAGACTAGTTTTGAGAGACCCTCTTTCTTGGGTTAGATCAATGCATTGTTAGCTGTTAATTTTCTGACTTATTTACTGTTCTCTACAGATTTATTTTTCAGTTTCACAGCACACTTTTTCTTTTACTCTCAAAAAATCTGGGTTTAAAAATTAAAATTAACACACGCCACACACTGAACCTAAGTGAAGAAAAGCCTGGTTAACACCGCCAGGAAAATACTTTAAAATCAATTGGCACTACACCTCTCTGCCCTTGTTTCGACATTGACCTCTCTTGATTCTGCACCTCCCTGCCTTTTTTCAGTTTTTCTTCTTCCCTTTGTGCCGTCATTTTTGCACCCCCAAGGCGTATATCTTGAAGACTTCTTGGTCTTCACCCTCAGTTTCCGGTTGGTCTACCTACTCCTTCCCGCTATCGTCGAGTTAGTCCCCCTTCGAGTCTGCACTCCGACTCCTTTTTTGATTCTTTGGGTTCTCCCCCTACTTCTGGTTCTCCCCCTGTTACCATCACCATGTCTGGTCTAGGGCCTAACAATAGCGGCATCCCCGGCCATAATGCTGGGAATGTTACTAGCGGAACCGCCACGAGAACTACCTCAACTGCTCCCTTGCTTCCCTTCATGGCAGGCCTTAGTCTCCTCGATTTAAATCAGTTGATCAATGATCCTATCCGCCATGATGTTAGTTGGCCTGCTATGCCAACCAAGCTCCCCTCCGACATTCCCAAGTTCGAAGGCCTTGCTGGAGAGGACCCCTCCAACCATATCCGATCGTTCCACATGTGGTGTTCATCCCATTCCATTATTGATGATTTCATTCGTCTTAGATTGTGTTGGCCACCTATAAAATTTGTTCTATCAAAAGGTGGCCAAAATATTGTTTAGCCTTCAAGGAATAGTTTTCATTATAGAAGTGTTATCTCTTGAAGCCTCTGCAAGACATCATCTCGTCTATCCAAAATCTTCACTGCTGTTTCCCTTCAGAACTCAGAAATTCTGCTAAAAATTCCATGAGAAAGACTGCTGTAAAATCACCTTTTCTCCCCTTCCTTCACTCATAAACTAACCTTCATTTTTACCCTCTTTTTCCCCATAATTTTCCTCTGATTTCCATTTTTCCTCATTTCCCCTTTGTATAATCCACCTTGCATAGTTTAAAACTCCTTTTTAGACTATATCAAAACCCCCAAAACCCTTTGAAAACCATTGAAAATATATGAAAAAACCCATTTTTTATTAAGGGTTTAAGCCCCCTTGGGCTAAGTCTCTAACCATTCCCTTCCATACGCCCTGGTGCTGGAACCAGGCACTGAGCCATTCGAGCGCTTATCGAAAACGGGAAAAAAAACAAAATGCAAAGCCTTTTCCTTTATTAAAAGCCCCATTTTCCGATTAGCCCCCCGTTCTATCTCCCTCGGTCATGTTATCTCCCATGCGCCTAAAGGCCCCGCCGACGGGCGCCAAACCATTTCGAAATAAATATTTCCACCCATGCGAATTTTCAGTCACTCTGCACCGTCGATCTGATTTGAAGATCGGATGACGCACGAACTATCAACCTGGTGGTCCCCGCCAGCCAACCACTGTAGCAAAAACCGGTTGGTATCCATCGCACCATTTTCAAGTGGAGGGCAGTTTTTTCCCGATCGGTAGTGATTCCATTCACCAGTTGACGCGTGGCCTAGGCATTGTTCACAAAACCACCATTCATTGTGCGTTAAATATTGGACGTGGACCCGGTGCGATATTGACGTACACCGTCCGATCTGAGGCCACTCATCGGATGGTGATCGCTCTCTGAAGATGCTCGTGCAATAACTTAGGGTACAACGCAGTGTTAAAAGCATCTCCACCGTCGATCTGATCTGTAGATCGATGGCCCGAAATTCATCGCCCTGATTCCTCGTCCAGTCAACTTTTTCGGACTCGGGAGTTTTATTCATCTGGATTTTTTTGGAAATCTAAAGTACGGGCACGTTCTATAAGGTTTTGATCGTGGGATCTCCGTTGTTGATCGCTTGGGCCACTCTCATTCGATGGCCCACGATTGTCCCGAGGGCCGATTCACGATCTCGATTCTTGACCATTTTTTGCCCGAAACAAAGGTTTTTATCCATTTTCTCCATTTTTCAAAAAATGACTTATCTGCTTTGACTTTTGCCTCTGCTCCTGACCGTCGATCTCTGCGCGATTGATGGCTCCGATATAATTCCTTCTTCGTTTCTCTTTGACTTCTCTCGATCAATCTCGACCTTTGGATGATGCCATCCAACGACCATGCTCCCTCCATGTACCTTCTGAAGTAGCGAACCTATATATGCATGATTTTATAACATTTGTTTGCATTTGTGTAGGGTTAAATGGTTTTTCCGCCACGCTGAAGAAAATTCACAAGCTGAGGGTGACAATCCTCCCGCCTGCGATTCACCACAAAAATCATTCGCAGGGTTTAAAATTCACATTTTATCAATGATTCATGAGGCATTGATGCCATTCGACCCATGTACCGCCCTGCACACCAAAAAACACAGTTAATCAAGCATCGATCAAAAAGTATCAGTGTCAAAGATAGAACACACCAGAAACAGGAGATTGAAGACATAAAACACAGATCTCAAGTAAAATAAAGGTGTTTTAAGGAAAGACAAAGACATCTGTCGAGCTGAGAAAGCCTCCACCGCCATAAGCAGAGGCCAATTGAACCCTCTCCAACTCCTAAAGACACCTGCAACCTCACATAAATAAAATAAAGCTTAGTCATTACCTGAACAAGAGGTGTTTACCAGAAGACAACTGAACAATTAATGCAAATCAAAGATCTTATCCCTAAATTGTCGGGAAAACCATTTTAGAAGATTAAGAACAGTCCAGAAGCAGATCTTTTCGATCATTAGGCCTTGAAAGGCAGAAACATATTTATGAAGCAGAGTTAGAAATAATTACATAATTAATGATACTTGACCCCTAGGAAATCCTCCCACCTCCTCATTTCTCTATAAATACCTCTGTAGAAGATGAGAAAATGTTGGTCTTTGGAAATCTGAATGCATGTAATATTTTTATAAAGCTACTGATGCCCTGTGTGCAATTTGAAGAAAAATAAGTTGATATGAGAAGTTTGAAATTGTAGAGACCCACCGGGCTTGCTGATTGTAACTGGTTTGAACATCAAATACAAGCTGCTGATTTATGGGATCCTGATTTGTGTCAATGGTGATGTGTTCCTCACTGTCAATTGTTATTTTCTTTAATGTTTTCACTCTGTTCACTTTCTTTGATAAGGAACAGCAAACATAGAGTTAGGACTTACTCCCAACAGTACCCTACTCTTATTGAAAGCTTTATTTTCTATGTTTTTCTTTTGTTAATACTAAGTATATTAAAGTAGGTTGGTTTCAAAGTACTAGCCTGATCTAGATTTCTCATTGTGAATATCATCAGTGTTTTCCTTTAGAATATGTTGAAAGTAGGTTGGTTTCGAAGTACTCACATGATCTTAAGCTGTTCTAACTATTTTTAAATGTTTTTTTTAACTGAAAGTACTTCAATGTAGGCTAGTTTAAAAGCACTTACTTGATCTCATAATGCTTTTATGTTTTGTTTCTCTAAACTGAAAGTAATTCAATGCAGGCTAGTTTTAAAGCACTTACCTGATCTCAGAATGCTTTTATGTTTTGTCTCTCTAATCACATGTCGAAGCAAGATACTTTAAAAGCACTTACTTGATCTCAGACTGTGCACTGTTCTTCATTTGCTTTTTTCTCCACTTCCTATCTGTTTCATTCCATAAATCACCTTAAGAGATCCTTTGACATAAGTAACTTGCCCCATGGATCCTTCTTGAACCTTGTTGTCCAATTAAAATCCTCCTATGACTCCATAGCCCAATGGGTTAAAACTATCTTTGCCTTTTTTTTCAGCCGAATCATTCCCTCACTTGCAGACATCTTCAGCCTTCATTTTGAACTGCCTTCACCTTCATCATGTCTTTGCCCAACCAAAACAAACAAAACAAAACCCATGCTCTTCACAACTAGCCTAATATCACATTTCAGGCTTTAAATATCACATCTTTAAACTCATTAATAGAGAGATCCCTCTCTGGATTCAGGAGGGCTAGATCCTTGAATCCCAAAGCGGTTTGATGTTATCCCTGCAGTTGGAATTTTTCCAATATTGCTAATTACAGGGTGCTAACATAATGGCGACTCCACTGGGGAATTTTTGAGTTCATAGTTTCTTGGCTAGCTTTTATAGACTCTTTAGTTTTCCATACAACCACAGAAACTCAGAAAAAACCCAAAAATATTTTAGATTGGTATCCAATAAACATGGTGGTGGACCATAAAACCTTTTACCTCCTTACAAGCTAAAAACTTCCACTTGGTGACTCCACAATCCTAAACAGACCTTAAGACTCCACTGGGAAGAACTCTAATCATTATAAAACCATTCAACTTCAGTAAGAGGGCTTTAGGATTAAAGTTCTCTTAGCAAAAGATCAGTTAAACCGCTCACAAATTTTCATATCTGGTTAACACTTTTCTTGTTTAGTTAGGTCTAAAAAACACAACATAGTGGCTCCTAGAAAGATTCACACTAGAGCCCATCCTGACCCTGATCCACCTTAGATAGTAGATAATCCAGAAAGTATCCTTAGGAAGTCTCCTAAGATTAAATTATCAACTGTTTTCAGATCACCCTTGAGAGTTAATTTAGTTCCTGAAAATCTTACAGCTCTACAACAATCACAAGATGACTTAGTAAATCCATTTAGAACTAGGTCATTTGATGATATAATCCAGCTAGACTCCGAGTCTTCACTTTCATCCCCACAGACAAGTGAACATCCTGGTAGTAGAGAAACAACACCTCCTGATTTACATTTCCTTCACAATTTAGGTGTCTCGCATCCAAGATCAACTCAACAATCTACTGTTGTTCCATCCACGTCCCTTCATCCTTCATCCATTGTTCAAACCACTCCACTTCAGCCCACTTTCCCTTTTGTTAATCCACCCCTTCTGAATCCACCTACACCACATATCATGGCAGCATGGTATGCTCCCTTAGTCCTTCCTGTACCATTAGTAAATCTCCCACAGGACTATCAGTCCAAAATTCCATTATATGATGCTAGTAATGTTACAACTGCATCACAACATGTGGATAAGATGAATGACTACTTTGACAGAAATGAAATTGATGATGATTCTGTCAAGCTTAGACTATTTTCTCAGAGCTTAGGGGGAGAAGTAAGAAAATGGTTTAGAGGTTTAACCCCCCATAGTATTAATGATCTCCAAGCCTTCCATTAAACATTCTTAAACAAATGGGAAATGAAGAAAAACCCTCTCTAGGTCCTTTCTGACTACAAGAACCTCCATAGAAACACTGGGGAAAGTGTGCAAGCTTATTGCACTAGATTCAACAGTGTGTATAATGCACTTTCCCCAGAACTAAAACCTCCACAAGGCTCAGCTTTAAACAAGTTTCCTGAAGCGTTTGACCCTAAGATGGCTTATCAGCTGAGGGAAAGAGATCCTGCAACTCTTGAAGAGATGCAAAAGGGTGCGCTTTCTGTGGAAGTCAACTTGATGGAGAAGAGAGCAAGAATGAAAAATGAAAAGAGTGTGTCATTTAGAGAGGAAAATGCACCTTCTACTTCCAACTCAAAGATGGAAATAATGATGGAGGAGATGATGAAGAAAATGAGCATCCTTGAGAGAGCACAAGCAAGTCAAAACCAAACTTCTCCTCAAAACAAAAACCAGAACCAGAATCAAAATTTTAGAAGGAACCAACCTCCAAACAGACCTAGGGAAGATGATCAACAGATCACTCCTCCTTTTCATCAAAACTATATAAGTGAGGTTGAGGAAATAGATGAGATAACAGAGGAAGATGATATCAACATGTTGGGAGTAGATAATGATGACTTTGAGATTCATTATGATAGAAAACAAGGTCTTCATACCCCTTATGATGACAACATAGATGATGATGAAAGTTATTTTCGAGACATGGAAAATGTCATCATAGAGTCCCAAAAAGAATATGACCTTAGAAGCAAAACCAATCAACAAACTCCCAACACCAAAACCTCTAACAAATCTTCACAAAACAACACTACAACCAAGCCTAAAACTGTCAAACAAAAGGATAAAACAGTTGCTGTAAATTTTGATAAAGGTAGAGAGAAAGGCAGAGTGTGGACATTAGTAGTACTACCACTTCAGCTAGTACTCCTGTTAAGACCATTTTTTCAAATACGAATAGAACAAATCAGCAAGATGATGTTACTGATAACTTAGCAGATAGTAAGGCCGAGACAAGTTCTTCAAAGAAACAAATTCCTTTCAGCCTAGAGCAGGAAATTTCGAAGATCAGAATCTCGGTTCCATTGACTGAGTTGGCTGCCCAGAATGTATATAGGACCCAAATTTTGAAGGCTTTAAATATTGAGGATAATAATGACACAGTCAATCTTAATGATGACCAGCCAGAGCTCATTTTTGGTCCTAAGATTGAAGGTACATATCAAGATGGATCTGTTCCTCCCTTTTAAGTGAGTTTAGATGTTCATGACAAGATCCTACATAATGCCATGCATGACTCTGGAGCCTCGCACAACCTTATGCCAAAGGTGATAATGGAAAGGCTAGGACTAGAAATAACCAAACCTTACAAGGATTTATATTCTTTTAATTCTAGCAGAGTGAAGTGCCTTGGCCTGATCAAAGACCTTTGTGTGAGTTCGACCCAAATCCCAGCCAAGTGCATGGTGATGGATGTTGTGGTGGCTGATGTGCCTCCTAAGTATGGCATGTTGTTGTCAAGATCATGAGGTTCCAAGCTGCAAGGTACCATACCGATGGATGGGACATATGCCACTATCCCTGTCTTTAGCCAACTTAGAAGACTATACAGAGAGGCACACATGAAATTCATGGTCAATAGCCCAGAAAAGCCTGAAAATTATCCCATTTACTCTGTCCATACTGACCTGGATTCGTTTATCTTTTACAATAATGAATCCAAAAAGGAGTCAGAGCCAGAACACAGTGACTCAGATAACCAGTTAGAGGCCCCTAATCTAGAAATGATGGCAGTTCTAGATATGGAAGAAAACGAGAGAGAAACTTCTGAAAAGTGTGTTGAAACAACAAACCAGAGTGAAAAAAGCCAAGATGGCAAACAACAGACCACCCCTCACACTCAACTCCATGAAAATCCTGAAGAACGAGACCCAGCACAACATGATGAACAAGGAAATAAGGATGAAAACGATGTTAGCCCTACAAGCAATCCCTTATGGGTCATGAACTTTGACGGGTCTTGCACTAAAAAGAGTGCGGGAGCTGGGGTATGGTTGGTCGACACTGAAAAAAATTACTCCGAAAGCCATGCTTTCAAGCTAGATTTCAAATGCACTAACAACATCATAGAATATGAGGCTCTCATCCTAGGATTGCGTCTATTAAAAGAACTAGGAGCCAAGAAGATAACTGTTCAGGGAGACTCAGAATTAGTCATCAAACAACTAAATGGAGAGTATGTCGTTAAGCATCCTAGACTAAGGGTATACCGAAACCATGCCATAGATTTCCTAAACACATTTACAAAATATGAGCTTGTGTTTGTCCCAAGGAGTCAAAACATAATTGCAAACGGGCTAGCCTGCTCTGCTAGTTCATGTCAAGAATCACTTGGTGATAAAAAGATCATCATTCAAAAAAAATATAGACCTACAGTGCCAGATAATGAAAAATATTGGCAGGTCTTTGAGGGCGACAAACAGATAGAGGATTTCCTGCTTGGCAGGAATGAGTTTGAATTACCTAATTTAGATTCAAATCTGATGGAAATTGCCTAAACAAAAAGCCCCCTGAAGAAGAAAAACCATCTGGTCCCATAAAAATCAACATGTTAACTAAAAATTTTGGAACTCATACTGAAGAATACAAGGACACAGAAAATGAAGACATTGAGGTATTGTCATCAAAGGACAAGAACATACCTAGGGGGCTAGCACCATTAGAAGACCTGTTTGATTTTAACGACGTAGCAAAGAAACCCATTGTAGAATACACAGAGTCTGATGTCAAGGAATGCAACATAGGCACCAAAGTTCAGCCTAAAATGATTAAATTAGCTGGCTCCTTGCCAACAGACATGAAAAAGAAATACATTGACTTATTTAAAGAGTTTGTCAATGTGTTTTCCTGGACCTATGAAGACTTAAAAGCCTACGATACAGAAATCATCCAGCACAAGATCCCATTGAAAGAAAACCAAAAGCCCTTTAGGCAAAAACTGCGTCAAATTAATCCAATACAACTACCTCTAGTAGAAAAGGAAATCAAGAAAATGTACGAGGCAGAAATCATAGTGCCTGTGAGGTTTTCAGATTGGGTTTCTAACCTTGTAGCTGTGAGGAAAAAGACAGGAGAAATAATATTGTGCATTCATTTCAGAAACCTTAACAGAGCCTCCCTAAAAGAAAATTACCCTTTACCCAAAATGGAACACATTATACAAAGGGTAGTTGGTTCAAAGAGGATTTCTCTGTTAGATGGTTTTTCAAGGTATAACCAAGTTTTAGTACTCCCAGAAGACCAAATCAAGACAGCTTTCACCACTCCTTGGGGCACTTTCATGTATGCGAAAATGCCTTTTGGATTAATGAATGTTGGGGCCACTTTCCAAAGGGCCATGGACATTGCATTTTCAGAGGAGATAGGGAAATTCATTGTAATTTACCTTGATGACATAACATTTTATTCCAAATCTGATGAAGAGCACCTGAAACATCTAAGAAAGGTCCTTGAAAAGTGCAGAAGGTTTGGATTATCTTTAAATCCCAAAAAGAAAATGTTTGGCCTTCAAGAAGGTAAACTCCTTGGCCATATCATATCATAAGAAGGGATTAAAATAGATCCCAAAAGAGTTGAGGGAATACTAAAGATTAGCCAACCAAGGAACATAAAAGAATTACAGTCCTTTATTGGAAATATTCACTTCTTGAGGAGGTTCATTCCCAACTTAGCAGAGCTCCTTAGAAACATGACTAATATGCTCAAGAAAGAATTAGGAGTGAAGTGGACTATAGAAGCCAAAGATCTTTTGAATTGGTAAAATATGCACCCACCCGGGCACCAGTCCTAATCAGCCCAGACTTTTCAAGAGAGTTCCTTATTTTTTCCTTTGCCTCAGAGCATACTGTGGCTGCAGTCCTATTGCAGAAAAACCTAGAGGGACAGGAACAACCTAATGCTTTTTTCAGCAAGGCTTTAAGGGATGCACCCTTGAAATATAACATAAGGGAAAAACAGGCCTATGCTTTGGTAAAGGCCTTAAAGGACTTTAGGGTGTATATTTTGCATTCCCACATCATTGCCTATGTGCCTAATATAGTGGTAAAAGACATCTTGTCACAAGACCCAGATGGAAAGAGGGGAAAATGGATTGCTGCAATATTAGAGTATGATTTGGAAATCAAACGCACCAAACTCATTAAAGTTCAGGGCTTAGCTCAATTAATGGCTGAATCTAATCTACAAGCCCTTGACATTAACATGGTAGATGCCTTGGATGAACAGGAAGAGTTACCTGCTCCCACTGCGGAAGATCAGTTTCACAGCTCACCTTGGTACACTGATATCTTGTATGTGCTTACAAATCTTAATGCTCCTCCTAATTTATCAAAAAAAAAGGCAAGGTTTTTAAAGTTGAAAGCTAGGAATTATTGCATTTTGAATGAATGTTTATATTGGAAAAATGCTAATGGTTTATTGCTTAAATGTTTTCCAGAAGTTGATGCAGAGAAGATCAAGACTGAATTCCATGAAGGAGACTGTGGAGGTCATCTCTAGTGGAAAACCACAGCCAATAAAATCCTTAGAGCTGGCTATTACTGGCCCACCCTCTTCCAAGATGTCCATAAAATGATAGTAGCTTGCCACAAGTGCCAAGTTTTTGAGGGAAAAAAAAAACTCCTTCCTTTACCATTACAACCTATCACTGTTGAAGCTCCTTTTCAGCAATGGGGCCTATATTTCATAGGAGAAATCCATCCTGCTTCATATACCCAACAAAAATGGATTCTCGCAGCCACTGACTACTTCACAAAGTGGATAGAGGCCATCCCTTCTAGGAATGCCACAGATTCTGTCATTATAAAATTTCTTGAAGACTATATCTTGTCTAGATTCGGCTGCCCCAGGAAGATTATTACTGATAATGCTGCTACTTTTGGTTCCAAAAAGATGATTGATTTTTGTCACAGGTATCAAATTACACTTGGTCATTCTACTGCTTATTACCCTCAAGGTAATGGGTTAGTTGAATCATCAAATAAAAGTTTGGTGACCATCATCAAGAAGCTTCTTGAAGAGAATAAAAAATCACGGCATAACAAGTTGGTGCATGATTTGTGGGCAGACAGGTTGACCACAAAGAATTCCATTAGAATGTCCCATTACCAGCTTGTTTATGGAGCAGATGCAGTGTTTCCTACCAGCCTAGGTGTACCAGTGATAAAATTAGTCCAAGAAATACAGTCAGAAGAGGACAACATGATAAGGAGGATCAATCAGACAATACATCTCTAGCAGATAAGGGAAGAGGTTTACAATAGGGCTCAGAAGGTGCAAGAGAACATAAAGAAGTTGTTTGACAAGAGAACAAAGGCTTGTGATTTCAACATTGGAGACAAGGTACTCAAGTGGGGTTCCAGAAGAGAGGATAAGTGTAAACATGGCAAATTTGACTGTTTGTGGCAAGGTCCTTACATTATTCAGTCCACCATTGGTCCAAATTCCTTTTTTTTGCAAGAGTTAGATGGCACAGATATGTTTGGGGGTCCTGTCAATGGCAGGGTGCTTAAGCATTACTACTTCTAAGTTTGATTTTAAAAAGATTTCATTTCCGTTGTAAATACCATTGCTTTGTTCAGCCCCACAAAAGAAAAAATACAAAAACAATAAAAAAATAAGAGAAAAGAGGGCAGATCGTAAAAAAAAACAATAAAGGTATAGCCCCATACCAAAAAAGAGAAAAAAATCTGAAAGTGTGCAAGCTCAAATGCCACTCCTGAAAAACACACTCCTAGTTAGTCAAACAGCCTAATCTTGACTAATTAGTTTTAAATTTACTGCTGATAGGATAATGAATTCGATTTGCCAAACTGTTTAATCTTGGCTTATCAGTAGATAGATTAGGTTAGAAATTAAAGGTTCAAACATGCTCAAAACCTGAACCTAATTTCCAAGCAAGAATTGACTCCAATCTATGTTTAATTCTGAGTCAAAATAGAGGTAAATCTAGTTCTAATCAGCTCAAAATCTGAACCAGAGAAAAAGAAAGAACAGCTCAATCAAGAGGCAAACAGAGCTGTAAAAAGTTGAAGGAAGTGCATGAACTTTCAGATCTTAAGCCTTCCATTTTGATTTAAATTTTTCTGCAAAATAAATATCTGTGTGCAGCTTGTTTTTTATGCCTTAGATCACAGCAAGTCAAACTGCTTAATCTTGACTTGACTGTTTTTCAATTTCTGCTGTAGAATTTAGAGAATAAAATCTGTTGGACAGTTTAATCCCAATAGATAGTAGATTAGGTAGAGAATCATATGGACTCAACTATTTAATATGAGTCCATGGAGAAATAAGGAATAGAAATAGATTAGATTTCCTGTTTTCAAAAGAAATAAAATGTTGTAAAAGAGTTTTCCAGTCCAAGTGCACTCTAAATGAAGAAAAAATGTTAGATCAGTAGGATTGGGTAGGTAGAAAGCTTGTTGATGAAGATCCATTGTTTTCCATGGCTGCTAATATGTTTTCAGGAAAAATAAGAGCATCCAAGCAAATAAGGCAGCCCAATGGATGAGGCACAGGTCAGCCTCCCAAAGAACACTGGATGTGGCACAGGTTAGCCTCCCATAGAATGCAAATCTGAAGTTCTTGATGCCTTCAATAAGGCACCATCCCCAAGTGGAGCCACTGTTGGCCACCTATAAAATTTGTTCTATCAAAAGGTGGCCAAAACACTGTTTAGCCTTCAAGGAATAGTTTTCATTGCAGAAATGTTATCTCTTGAAGCCTCTGCAAGACATCATCTCCTATATCCAAAATCTTCACTGTTGTTTCCCTTCAGAACTCAGAAATTCTGCTAAAAATTCCATGAGAAAGACTGCTGCAAAATCCCCTTTTCTCCCCTTCCTTCACTCAGAAACTAACCTTCATTTTTACCCTCTTTTTCCCCATCATTTTCCTCTGATTTCCATTTTTCCTCATTTCCCCTTTGTATAATCCACCTTGAATAGTTTAAAAATCCTTTTTATACTATATCGAAACCCCCAAAACCCTTTGAAAACCATTGAAAATCTATGAAAAAACCCATTTTTTATTAAGGGTTTAAGCCCCCTTGGGCTAAGTCTCTAACCATTTTTTATTAAGGGTTTAAGCCCCCTTGGGCTAAGTCTGGAACCAGGCACTGAGCCAATCGAGCGCTTATCGCAAACGGGAAAAAAAACAAAACGCAAAGCCTTTTCCTTTATTAAAAACCCCATTTGCTGATTAGCCCCCTGTTCTATCTCCCTCGGTCATGTTATCTCCCAAGCGCCCAAAGGCCCCGCCGACGGGCGCCAAACCATTTCGAAATAAATATTTCCGCCCATGCAAATTTTCAGTCGCTCTGCACCATTGATCTGATCTGAAGATCAGATGGCATGCGACCTATCAACCTGGTGGTCCCTGCCAGCCAACCACTGTAGAAAAAACCGGGCGGTATCCATCACACCGCCTTCAAGCGGAGGGCGGTTTTTTCCCGATCGGAAGCGATTCCATTCACCAGTTGACACGTGGCCTGGGCACTGTTCACAAAACTTCCATTCATCACGCGTTAAATATCGAATGTGGACCCGGTGCAATATTGACGTACACTGTCCGATCTGAGGCCACTCATCGGACGGTGATCGTTCTCCGAAGATGCCCGTGCGATAACTCAGGGTACGACACAGTGTTAAAAGCATCTCCACCATCGATCTGATATGCAGATCGACGGCCCAAAATTCATCGCCCTAATTCCTCGTCCAGTCGGCATTTCTGGACCCGGGAGTTTTATTCATCTGGATTTTATTGGAAATCTGAAGTCCGGGCGCGTTCTATAAGGTTTTCATCGTGGGATCTCTACCGTTGATCTCTTGGGCCGCTCTCATCCGACGACCCACGATCGTCCCGATTCCCGATCTCGATTCTTGACCATTTTTTGCCCGAAACAAAGGTTTTTATCCATTTTCTCCATTTTTCCAAAAATGACTTATCCACTTTGACTTTCGCCTCCGCTCCTGACCATCGATCTCTGCACGATCGACAACTCCGATCTAATTCCTCCTCCGTTTCTCTTTGACTTCTCTCGATCAATCTCGACCGTTGGATGATGCCATCCAACGGCCATGCTCGCTCCACGTACCTTCTAAAGCAGCGAACCTATATATGCAGGATTTTATAACATTTGTTTGTATTTTTGCAGGGTTAAATGGTTTTTCCGCCATGATGAAGAAAATTCACAGGTTGAGGGTGACGATCCTCCCGCCTGCGATTCACCACAGAAATCATTCGCAGGGTTTAAAATTCACATTTTATCAATGATTCATGAGGCATTGATGCCATTTGACCCCTGTACAGCACTGCACACCAAAAAACACAGTTAATCAAGCACCAATCAAAGAGCATCAGTGTCGAAGATAGAACACACCAGAAACAAGAGATTGAAGACCTAAAACATAGATCTCAAGTAAAATAAAGGTGTTTTAAGGAAAGACAAAGACATCTGTCGAGCCGAGAAAGCCTCCACCACCATAAGCAGAGGCCAATTGAACCCTCTCCAACTCCTAAAGACACCTGTAGCCTCACAGAAATCAAAGAAAGCTTAGTCATTACCTGAACAAGAGGTGTTTACCTGAATACAACTGAACAATTAATGCAAATCAAAGATCTTATCCTTAAATTATCGGAAAAACCATTTTAGAAGATTAAAATTAGTCCAGAAGTAGATATTTTTGATCATTAGGACTCGAAAGGCAGAAACTGAGTTATGAAGCAGAGTTAGAAAGGATTACATAATTAATGATACTTGACCCCTGGAAAATCCTCCCACCTCCTCATTTCTCTATAAATACCTCTGTAGAAGATGAGCAAATGTTGGTCTCTCGATATCTGAATGCATGTAATAGTTTTCTGAAGCTACTGATGCCCTGTGTGCAATTTGAATACAAATAAGATGATATGAGAAGTTTGAAGTTGTAGAGACCCACCGGCCGGGCTTGCTGATTGTAACTGGTTTGAACATCAAATACAAGCTGCTGATTTATGGGATCCTGATTTGTGTCAATGGTGATGTGTTCCTCACTGTCAATTGTTATTTTCTTTAATTTTTTCACTCTGTTCACTTTCTCTGATAAGGAACAACAAACATAGAGCTAGGACTTACTCCCAACAGTACCCTACTCTTACTGAAAGCTTTATTTTCTATGTTTTTCTTTTGTTAATACTGAGTATATTAAAGCAGGTTGGTTTCAAAGTAGTAGCCTGATATAGATTTCTCATTGTGAAGATCATCAGTGTTTTCCTTTAAAATATGCTGAAAGAAGGTTGGTTTCAAAGTACTCACCTGATCTTAAGTTGTTCTAACTGTTTTTAATTTTTTTTTTTAACTAAAAGTACTTCAATGCAGGCTAGTTTGAAAGCACTTACCTGATCTCAGAATGATTTTATGTTTTTTTCTCTAAACTGAAAGTACTTCAATGCAAGCTAGTTTAAAAGCACTTTCCTGATCTCAGAATGCTTTTATGTTTTGTCTCTCTAAGCACATGTCAAAGCAAGATAGTTTAAAATCACTTACTTGATCTCAGACTGGGCACTGTTATTCATTTGTTTTGTTCTCCACTTCCTATCTGTTTCATTCCATAAATCACCTTAAGAGATCCTTTGACATAAGTAACTTGCCCCATGGATCCTTCTTGAACCTTGCTGTCCAATTAAAATCCTCCTATGACTCCATAGCCCGATGGGTTAAAACTATCTTTTCCTTTTTTGTCAGCTGAATCATTCCCTCACTTGCAGACATCTTCACCCTTCATTTTGAACTGCCTTCACCTTCATCATGTCTTTGCCTAACCAAAAAAAAAAAAAAACCCATGCTCTTCAAAACTAGCCTAATATCACATTTCAGGCTTTAAAGATCACATCTTTAAACTAATTAATAGAGAGATCCCTCTCTGGATTCAGGAGGGCTAGATCCTTGAATCCCAAAGTGGTTTGATGTTATCCCTGCAATTGGAAATTTTCCAATCTTGCTAATTACAGGGTGCTAACAGATTGTTCCAACACATGCTTACATGCAAAGCTTCTAAGTGGTATGTTGATCATCCCACTTCCTCTCATACCACATTTTCGATTCTTGCCCGGGCTTTTTTATCTTACTTCCAGCTTCCCCTTCGTTATGACACTCGTATCGAAATTTTGACTTCTTTCCGTCAATCATATGCGACCCGCCTATCCGATCATGTCTAGGAATGGCGAAGAAGAAAGAGCCTATGTCAATCTCCTACCTTCGAAGACCGTGTCTACATGGACTGGTTCCTTAGATCTCTCTTGCCTCCTATCGGGAAAGATGTCGCATCGCATTTTCCTCAAACCGAAGAATCTGCCCTCCAAATGGCATTAAAATATGACCTGATCTATGCTCAGACGGGTTATGTTTATATTGTTCTACCTGATCTCCCTAGACCCGGTGATTCCAATGCACCGGGGGCACCTCATGCCGCCGACGGTATCGTTGGAGCTATCTCTCATACATGCGCCCAACCTCCCATGGGTTATGGTTTTCCTGGGGGGGGAGGCAACACCTCCCGCACTTTTTCCCCTCCCGGTAGCACGTCTCTAGGATATGGCATGCCCCCTATTTTGGCCCAACCTCCTACTTAACACACTGTTACCCAACCCCCTTATTATCCGTATCCGTAGCTTGGTGCTCCTGCTCCTCCAACATCAGCACCTCCACCTCCCTTGCCTTCTCAACCCCCGCAACAGCAGTCACCGCCCCCTCAAGAGCAGGTGGATGCACAACAAAGATTTGTGGCTACCCAACCACCTGACGGAAAGGAGACCACTCAACCTTCCCCTTCTGGTTCCTTCGATTACCAGATTCTCATGATGAACTCTGATCAACCTTTACCTTTCGACCAAAACCTTCAAACTCGGTTTCGTCAGTACCCCAAGCCTCCCGCTCTATCTATCCTTGAGTCACCTTATTCAGGTTCTACAAAGCCTCTTTCAACATCTAATGTTCCCTTGCATATCCCTCAGCCCAAAGTTGAGGTTCATACCAAGATTCCTAAGGGCCCATTACGCCGAAATGTTGCTTCTAGTCGAGCAGCTCATTCGTATAACATAGTAGATGATTTGGCGCAGTATCCTGGGGCCATTTCAACACTGGAAATCCTCTAGTCATGTCCTTCTCAAAAGAAGGCTCTACTATCCGCCATGGGTGCTGTAGATCCTTCTAATGACCAATTGATTGTTTTCGACACCCGTCAATCAAAAAATCCTCCCCTTCCTGCTTCCGTAGCTTTCCAAATCCCAGTCAAAATCCGGAATGCTCACATTTCTCAGTGTATTATTGATGAGGGGGCATCCACCTATGTAATTTCTGCTTCGGTTTGGAAACAACTCGGATATCCTGAGCTGGCCCCTTCCATAATCAACCTTCGTGCATGGGACAGCCATGCCTCCCAGCCCATTGGCCTATTCCGTAATTGTCCTATCACTCTTGCGGGAAAGATTGTTTGCGTTGACGTTGAAGTCATCGATGCCCCTCTTGATTATAACATTCTTTTGGGGCGTAGCTACACCTATGCCATGTCTGCTATCCCATATGTGGTCCACCGCAAGATGTTTTTCCCTCATAATGGAAAGATAGTCACCATTGACCAGTTGACATATCATGAGCTAATCTCAGACCTCCTCTAAGTTGACCATATCTTCTGTAGCCAGTAAGAAAACCTTCGATTCTTTGACCAATGTATCCCTCGACTTCTACAAAGACTCCTCCTTGCTTGGAACTTTCCCTGGTATTCTTCCTCCTCCTGTCTCTGATCCCATCTTAGCCAATGTTTGCATGATGTAATTGTCTTAGGCTGACCTTAAATGGCCCGCTTCGGCTAGTCAGCAACCTCAACCTCAACCTCACTCGCCGCAACCTGCTCCTAGCCCTTCGCCTTAACCAGCCAGACCTCTTCCTTCTGGCCCTTCTCCTATAGGTGGTACCAATGAGCCCCTCTATCCTCTTGGGTCGGTTCCACCAGTTCTTAACCATCTTGGAGCCGTCCCTCCTGGCCATTACCCCGCTGGTCAGATACCTTTCCTTGCTCCCCCTCCCGGAGTCTATTCAGTTCCCATCATGGCCACCCTCTCCCTCCCCAATTTGACCCTGAGCATACCTGTCTGGTACCTTAACCCTCCATCCACTACCCCGCCTGGTCACCCCAAACCTTATCTTGCTTTGACCCTGGTTCAACCGGTCCCCATGACTTCTTCCGCTGCAACAGTGCCTCAGTCACCTCAACAGGAACCACCTCCCGTTGTGACCACTTTGGGTAAGAAGGGCAAAGCTCGCAAGGGGGCATCAAAGGAAAAGGTTGCCCCGACAAACCCTGCCCCTCCTCAGCCTCCAAAGAATACCATCCAGTGTGCTTTGTGTGATGTTTTGGGTCATGCCACCCATACTTGTCCTAAATTTCCTCATCTCAAGCCCATGGTTAATGTCGCGTTCCCTGAGTCCATGGTCCCGAAAGCCTCTGTTCCTTCCACGACCACGGCCAAGAACCCCAAGACTATTCACACCAACCACCCTTGTGCTTTGTGTGATCTCCATGGCCATTATACCCACCTTTGCTCCCGCCTCGAGGACTTCTGCACCCCTCTCACTGCGGTCTACCAATTCGAGTCCAAGTGAAATGAGTCCACCTCTCCCCTATTTGTGCATTTTTCATTGGCAGAAATACCAGACATGACTGCTCCCATTGAAATCCCCCCTCCCGATGCCGAGATGACAGAGCCTACTGCCACCATCCTATACCTATCATCATCCATGAGACCCTTAGTGGAAGTCCCCTTGGAGACTTCCCCTGATGTTTCGCTCGACCCCACTTCAACGATCACCCTGGGCTCAACATCGGTAGATCCTTTATCTGGTTACTCTTTTGTCACCCCTTGTGACGATGTGCATGTGAGCCTCCCTTCTCATGATGATGAGTCAGGTAGCTTCGCTACGTCAGGTGGTCTTTCTTCCACCAGTCACCCCATATTCTATCATGATGACGAAATTATGGAAGGAATCACCTCCCCTGACTTTATCTATTCCCCCTTACATCGACCCCATGCGTTCGAACCAGATACACCGTGTGGCCATTACATTGAAACCCAATCTTTGGATAAGGGGGAACCCATATTTGAGAGACGAGGAAAAGAAATTCTCCACAACTCTCCTAGTGTATCTGGTCATGTTGACTTTAGTACCATTATTCTTCCACATTTAGAAGAACCTCTAGAGTTCCATATCACTTCATATCACTTTAGGATCGATACCCCTTATCGTTCCTTCATCTTCCCTCAAAAACCCAGTCTCTTAGACATAGGTTTCCTAGGAGAACATCAGTTCATTATCTCCAAATCCTCTTTTTGGGATAGTGACACCAGGTATGCCAAAATGAAAACTTAAAGTCCATTTTATTCATATATGCAGTACTAAAAGAGATTGGTAATCCTCCATTTCCTTTCTTAAACTGCATAACCATAACGAAAACCAATGGCACACCACATCATTAAAATGTGTTTAGATTCCCCTTTTTCTAAATACATTTTGGCATGACCACAACATGCTTGGGGGAACCTGCACCCCTCAACCATAAAAATCTCAAATCTCAGCCAAAAACAGCACTGAAACCTCCTTTCTCTGACAAGTCACACTTTTCAGGTCATTTCCTGGGACAGGTCGCAGTTTTCTGCCCAGTACGTGCTACCTAGGTCACAGAACAGACCTCAAAAAAATGCGACCTAGATTTTTCATGAGCTCTGGGTACTTGTTAGTTTTTAGTTATTTGATACTTCACCAGGACACATTTTGTCCATGAAGGGTCTATTCACCTCTCCTCAAAATCGGATTTTCTCACTTACAACACTTTCCCTTGGGGCACCGCTTTGCCTTCATACTCATTCTTGTTCGTGTCGATGTCTGTCATGAGATACCATTTTGTACTCATGTTTTTATGGTCCCCTTTGGATCTTCCCCCATTTCATCATCATCATTAGTGTCCGTTTTTTAGTCACTCTACTATTTTCTCTTGCGCCTTAGTTGGGGAACACTTATTTCCTCACCTATGGCAGACCTCCTTCTGTCGCATCAGCTCCTTTACTCCAGAAGCCAGGTCTAGAGGGCAGTGTACCTTGGTTCGATCTCCTTTCAACATGATCGTGATCCGTATACTTGATGATCCAGTGATGCAGCAACAACTATTGGTGATTCTTAGGTGTGTGTGAGATGTTTCAACCCTCATGAGGGGGTGGCCCTGCAAGTAGCCCCCCACATTCCTAGATGACTACTTCATTTCAGCCTTTGATGCAGCTCCTTACATTTGATGATGTTGGCCTCAGCCGCTTGCAGCGCCTTTTCGATTTGCATGTATCAGTCATATTTTGCAATCCCTTCCCCGTGTATAGGGGGAATTTGGGTTGTATTTGTATCTCATGTACTAAAATATTATTGTATAAGTCCTGGCTGTTATTCCAGGCACAACATGTATGTGGGATTCATCTTTCTATTTTTCTGGCTCGTATTTATGCCAGCATGTACTTTATAGTTCGGTTCCTTTTTTACTGGACCTACTATTCTTTTGTACTTTGTCTCAGCGGGCATAGGTATGCCTCCCCCGTCGCCTTTAGCACAGGTACCACTTCATAAACTAGAGACTTGTTGCACCTATAAGTCTCGTCTCCTCAGGGTCTAGTCCTTTAGCACATTAGACTACCTTACATTTCTCTCTCTGACTTCCCTCTTGATGTCTAGTGATTGAGTTCTTACAACGTACTTCGGTCATACGATTTGCTCCTAAAACCCGAACGCTGGGGGGCAATCTGTTACACCATTTTTTGGTCATCTAACCTATTATCATTAGATGAACCCAAGTACACCATGTAAGACCAATTTTACCTTAAGTAAAATTTCTTTCACTATGTGAAATAACTTAGTAAAAAACCTTTATTAAGTTGTTTATGGTGTAAACAGGAAACCCCAAAAGGAAATAATAAAAAAATCTATATTTGTTTATATTTCCTGGTCATATTTAACCCAAAACAAGGAAATAAATTAAATAAATTCTTATTTATTTGATTATTTCCTAGGAATAAGTTATTTAAATCCTTACTTAAATAATATTCCTAGTTAAATTTGACTAAATCATTTATAAATAATTAAATAAATAATTATTTGTTTAATTATATTTCCACCATTTCCTTAAAATAATAAATAAATCATTTATTTATTTATTATTTATAAATAAAGGAATTAACCCAAGTCAAATATCCTTTTCCCTCCAACAAATATAATAAAATATTCCTAAAAGGTGGTTCTAGAATTTGATTAATAATATTTTATTCATGCACCAAGTTCTAGACCGCCCTAATATTTTGTTATAAATAGAAGGGTTTTCCCATTCATTGGTCACCTTTTCATGGTATTAGATCACTCTGGATCTATACTCTTGGTCTGACTTTGAACCATTATCATTGTCACATTCTTCATCACTTGCTTTGTGAGCTCCCTTTGATTTCTATGTTTGTCTGGGGTTTTCTACACCAACAAGAGAGAGAAATTTTAGATCTGAAATGATGAGGACTTTCAAGAACCCATCCCATTGAGGAGAATTGGAAACACCTTTCTTGTTTTCCTCTCAGGTGCCCCTTTTTAATATAAAAATTCTTTCAAATATATTGTTCTTGTCTTGTCTATTGGATACATGGAGCAACATTTTATTCTCACTGTTTAATGTATTTTATGCTTAGATCTGGATTTATGCAGCTTTATTTGGATCACCTAACTATAGATTTAAATATATTGGTAGCCATAATTGATGTTAGGGCTATTTGTTATGCATAGCTAAAGTGGTCTTTTTCCGACGAAAGATTCATACTAACAAGCGCCCACCCATACTACTTTGGGTGAGACTTTGACCTGCGCAAGCAGGTCACTATCGAAAGGGCCAGTAGTATAGGGGTTTGTTGGCAAACCTGAACCTCCAAACCTGGGTTAGGACCCCTCGAGCCAACAGAGCCGAAAGACATTCCTGAATCTCCCAATTTGTAGCACCTTTGAAAATAGTGAAAGAGGTTAATGTTGTTTGATATGTTCTTGACAATAAACCCTCTCAATTTCTTAAAATAATTCTCTTTTTTCCCATAAACCTCCCTTGTAGTTGAATTCTCAAAAGTAAAAAAACAGAGAAATCCTCATATTCGCTACGAAATTATTAGGCAGTTTCGTAGCGAAATCTGCCTATTTTGCACTGAATTTGCTAAGAAACTGTGTAAAACTGGCTAGTGGCTCAATTGTGTAATTTGAAGGCATTGGTGTGAAAACAAAAAGACATGGAGTGTAGTTGGCTGACATGACATGATTCATGGTGGTTTTTTAGACATAGGATAAACAGAATTTGGTAAATTCTTCATCAAATATTTGACCCAACATGACATAACATGAAACCTATGGTGACCTTATCAAAACAAATTTTGAAAATTTTGAGTGTGATAATAGTGTGCATGTTGTACATGTTTTGTGTACATGTGGTATGGTGTATGTGCATTGCGTGGTCGTGGTATCATGACCTATGTATTCGTTGTGTTTTACTTTGCGTATGTATATGTATTGTGTTCTATTGTACATCAAGTGTAGGTGTATGTATTGTGTTGTGTTGTACACCGGATTTAGGTGTATGTATTGTGTTTTATTGTACACTAGGTGTATGTGTATGTATTGTGTTGAGTTGTACACCGGGTGTAGGTGTATGTGTTGCATTTCAGGTGTAGGTGCATGTATTGTATGGTGTTATATGTCATGTGTGGTTGTATGTGTGTAATGCACACTATGTGTATGTTGTTGAGAAATCTAGGGTAGAGATATTATATGATTTCTCTTATAACGATAACTGCTTGTGACGATTTTTTACTTTTCTTAATTAGGTTATTCTTGTACTTGATTATTATTATGTGTTATTCTTCATCAAGAAACTACCAAACCATAGAGAACAATGAGATGAAGGACACAATATGTAGGCAATTAACCAGGTCCAAAGCCTCTCCAACCTGAGAGGAAAACCCACAAGAATTATTCTTATTATAGAAACTTCAATTGATGAATTCCAATACCTAGACCCTTGACCAAGAACCCCTCCAAGACCAAGTCAATGCTTCCTCTTTGAATAGCTTCTTCTTCCAACAACTTCTACCTACTCATCAACTGTAACTGTAACTATGAATTTGAATTTCCCACAAACTACAACTTTGAATTTCCCATAAACTAAAATTTTGACTTGCCCAAAAACTACAAATTTGACTGCAACCAAAAATTGCAACTTCGATTGCTACCAGAAACTGCAACTTCGATTGCAACTAGAAACTGCAACTGCAACTTCGATATGTCCAGAAACTGCAACTTCTCTTCTTTGCTTGGGTAGATTCTATCTCCTAAATAATTTGGCTTCTAGAAAAACACTTATTGGTGACCTAACCTCAATTCTGCAACTTCGCTTCACAGCAACAATATGTGCCCTAATACATGTGGAGAGAAGTAGCCCAAAACCAAATCCAAAACTTCGAATTTTCTCCTTCTTTTTTCTTCGTCTTTTTTCGCACATCCTTTTGTTCTTGAGATCGAGCTTATGTGAGTGAGTGTGTTTTTACAAGTGAGGTCAAGGTCTTCTTTATATAGGCTTCACATAGGGTCGAATTACTTTTTTTGGGCTGACTAGAAGTTTCCTTAGGCTGACTTGAACTTTGTGCCATGATGAGGTCTTGGAGGATCTTTTGAATTGATTATGACTCAATAATTTTTTCTTTACAATACGAAAAATGCCAAAATGGGTGATTCATACATGAAAATGACTAAATGACTTTATAACAAACCTATAAGCACTCAATGTGTGCTTTGAACTATAAAAATAAATTCTCTTGAGCATGAAACCCATGCCTTAAGACTTACAATAATAAATATATTTTTCTCTTTTCATTAAATACATAAAATCATGATTACATCTGTCATTATGAAGACCGAACCTAGTTACATATTTAAACACTCCCTCTTAACTATGGAGGTATTCATAATTCATATAAGGTACTTGGACATTCTCAATCTGAAGAATTATCATAAGAAAAGTCGGATTGGTAACCCATCTATAACATCTAACAGTGTCACATAGCAAGGCCTTGACTAACAAATCTATCTCTCCACAAGATCAGAGCACAATGTTGGTGAGACCAATGATTTATAGACATCCTCATCACTGTCTCTCTCGGAACATACCCCACCTAGGTTCACTCATAGTATGTTCCATTAGGACTATTCTTATCTTGTATTCCCAGTCCTCAAAGAATATCGATCCTCTATGACTAATCTTTTCTTAGATGCCCTATCACATACTTAAAGAGTATTGGATGTAAAATTCTTACCCAATCCTCCATTTTGTATTCCCAAGTGAAGAAAAGAATTTTGTTTCTATCTCTCCCTCTTAAATAGGGAGGACATACCCATTCCAATGAAGTAATGTACCTGTTAGCCCCCCTATAAATTTTTGACAAGAAAACAGGGGGCTAAAATGTTTCTGAGCCTTCAAAGAATGCATTTCCTCTGAAAACACATCATCCTTGAAGTCTCCTTGTGCCTTTTTCCTTTGATAAATCCCCTTTGCTGATTCCCATTATAAAGCCTCTCTGATTGCAAAAACCTGTGCTCCAAAGGCCTTCACTTGCCCCTTGTACCCCGGTAGAATTCTCCATTTCATCCCTTTTTTCCTTTTTTCAAGTCCCCTTTTCACCCCAAAATCCCTCCCCTAATCCTTTTAAAATTTCCCAAAAAACCCCTCTAAATCATACACACATCCCTGGTGTGGTTTAATTAACCCTTGTTTCCTCTATTGTTGCCTTTTCCTACCCTCAAATTGCATTAAAAATGGCCCAAAAACCATATTCTCCATATATGTGGGCCTAGCCCCTTTCGGCCAAGCCCCTGCACCTTTTCCCCTCCACGTGACCCAGCGCCGAGACTAGGCGCCAAGGTGAAAGGCACTTATCTCAGTTGAATATCGGGAACATTTTAAACCGCCGATCTCTACAGATCGGACGGTCATCACAAGCTCCACAGCGCCCGTGGCCCAACCCGTTCATTTCCTGTTCATCACATCTCCACTGTTCATTCACCCGTTGATCCGACGACCCAGAGTTACCCACCCGGTGGTCCCCACGCCATTGCGCACTGTTCATAAACCACCGGTTTCCATCGCATCGCATTTGGAGATGGGCGGTAATTTTTGTTTGGCCAGCGATTCCATTCATCGCACGATGCGTGGCAGTGACACTGTTTGAAAACTGCTCACCCATCGTGCATTATTGTTCGACATTTGATTTGGCGCGATATGCATATAAACCGTTTGATCTGCGATCGCCCATCCAACGGTCATTGCACCCCGAAGTTGCACGGTGGATAACCCTAGGTATTCGTACCCCTGGCCCACCATCCGTCGCCCTCCGCCACGTTTCCCACCATTGATTTCCTCCTGAGATCGGACGGTCCAGATTCAATGCTCGCCCGCCATTGACCTGATCCTACCACGTCACCTGTCCCACGTGCTGTCGTCGTGTCCTCGTCCGTTTTCTATATATATTCATTCCAAGGTAAAATTTTAATGTTTTACATTAAAATTTCCATCTCGTCGTCTTCCCATGCATCTCCCTCTGTTCTATGGTTTTCCTCCACGGTTGCCGCTGCATTCATCATCCTCAATCCATGTTGCGTTAACATTTCAACGGTCATCCACAGCATCCCACCTTGTGCATGAATTCTTGACAGTTTTGTGTGTTTGCAGGGTTTTCGAGCGGCCATAAACCACCATAGTTCACAGTCCCTGTCATAGTGACAGAAACACAGGAAAATACCATTCTCAAGAGCTGGAATTATGGAGAAAGACCGGGGAAGGTATGCCGACATGACTAGCATTAAAGGAACAGGGTTTAAAATCTGCAAAACCTCTCCGACGCCATTAAAGCACAAATTTCGCAGTCAGAGGAAATCATGAAAGCGGAAAAGAGTATCAGTGGGAAAGTAGAGCGTTTAAGGCCTATAATTGCAAATTATAAGCCTTATTCCAATTATTCAAAGGCAAGGTACCAAAATTAAAGACCCCGTTGATCGCTCAGAAGGTTCAATATTGCACAGAAAACCATACTATCAGGGTTTCCGTGTCAGCAGAACGTTCTTCTATAAAAGGAAAAAGTGCCCACGCAGTTTTTATTCTATGCCGTGTTCTTGAGGGGTTTTTTTCCCTAACAACAGTCCTACCCCACCAGTGCATTAGTTATACAATATGGCAGACCCTAGCCTCATTGTTCTACATTGTGTTCAGTATACTAGAGACATACCTGGAGTAAATGGAAACCTGACGAAGACCATTCCATCATCCAATGAGTATCAGAGATAAATGCCCAGAATTTAAACTAAATGGAGCCTTGGCCCTCCTACTACTTCAGAGTTTTAATGCTGCATTTAAGTTTACATCTACTCCGGTTATTCTTTTCTCCTATAAGAATCCTGAAGAACGTATTGTAAAATGTTGTTGTTAGGTTGTTGTTGTTGTAGTTAGAGGGATTCAGTTTTGGCTGTTAGAACAGTTTGGGAGAAAGTAGAAGAGTAGTTTGTAATGTAGTAGGCTGGGAGGAGAAGTTTGGATTATATTCAGCCATTGAGCTTAGTGTATGTGACTGGTTTTGCATCAATTAATCAAGCACATTTCTTTGGATCCTGGTCTATTACTACGGGTGATTTTTTCTCTAACACTGTTTATTACATTTTCATACTGTTTCATTTTCTTCTGGGCTCGCATCAGAATATTGGCATAGGATTTACCCTTGTTAGGTACCCTATGTTTCTGCTCTCCTTGCCTTCAATGTTTTCTGCTAAATGTGTTATCTAAGGATTGGTTTCAGTTAATTTAACCAGTGTAGTAGTTCCTTATGCTGCTAGTTGATGTATGAATTAAATGAATCCTTTATTAGATGTTCTTGTTGGGTTTGAGCTGGAAGATTTGGGAACACTGGGGATTAGAGCTAGCCCTGTTCACTAGGATCCTTGTGTGACCAACTGGCCTTTCTAAGATCTCTTACTAGTGTCAAAGCATTGAAGGTTCAGAGTCCTTCTCTGATCTATAGATCCTGGCTCTGTTAAAATTATCTCTGTTTTGCTTATGAGTATGTCCAAGCAGGTCTGGAGTTAAATGACCTCTGACCTGATCTATAGATAGAAATTGGGTTTCTTTCCTTCTTTCACTTTCAATCTTTAATGTTCCATCCCACCATCTATCTAAAAACATCCTTTAGTGTAGATGAATTTCCCTCTGAAATCTTTGGCTAGTTGTTGCAAGTAATTCTCCTTTCATGACTCCATAGCCCAATGGATGGCACTTTCTTGACCTATCTTCTTTGCTGAAACATCCTGCTTTTTTGTTCCTTCCCCCCCATTACTTTCTCAGTTTATGATCTCATGACCAACCCAAAAACTCACCAACCAAATCATTTAAATCCCCCCCCCCCCTTGTGCTTCATACCTAGCCTAACATCTCATTTTGAGCTTCAAAGATATATCATTCTTTGTTTTATTGGAGAGATCCCTCTCCGGGTCGAGGAGGGCTAGATCCTAGGGCCCCAAAGTGGTTCTGATGTTGTCTCATCTTTTGGTCTTGCCAATCTGGCCAAAACATGGGAACCCAAACAAAATTGCGACTCCACTGGGGAATGAGTGCATTTCACCTTAAACATTCTTAGGCACTCAAAAGACCCAAAATCTCTGGTTAGATTGGCATTCAATTGCTGATGGTGGAGAACATCCTGCTTCAAACATTCATATACATCCACCTGGCGACTCCGCACTCCATAACTCCCAAAAGACCGAATGAATCCACTGGTAGAAGACCCTGAACTGGTTGACCAGATACAATGACCTCTTTCTGATTTACAAACATGCTTCCACACATACAGAAAAGATATGCCCCAATGAGTAGGGAGCATATCCCTGGATTCCCACACAAAATGCCTCAAGTGGACTGGTTAAAAAACCTGCCTACCTTTCAGGGTGAGAACGCTGATGACCCCTTGCTACATCTCATCAAGTTTCATATACATGTGTGGAAATTTAAAGTTGAATGGCATGAAGACTGCCTAATGAAAATGTTCATGGCAACATTAGAAGGAAAAGCTAGGGTCTGGTATGAATGGTTAGAACCTCGGAGTTTGTTTTCTTTAAGGGACATGCACCAAGTATTTTACAAGAATTATAAAGGAAACTCTCCATCCTTATCATGGGATTGTTGTGATCAATCTCAGAATATCATACAATACCTGTTAGATATTGATGAGGATTTAGTTAATATGCCTCTTGAAGATCTATTAACAACCATTCAAGATTTTCATATGCATCCTAGCTATCACAAGAACATGGATGAATCAGTTGAGGAAGAAAAAATTCAAGAGACCGTAGACATTCCTCAAGATATTCCTGAAAACTCAGATGCTGATACATCATCCCTTGAAGTTGAGGCTTTAGATGACATTCTGCCTCAACTCTAGTCTTCAAAGGAAACAGAGAGCTGCTACACTTCTGCACAAAGGAACACAAGACCATCTTCCCCTTTGACAGAAGAAGAAATAGATCAGATCATCAATAGACAGCCAACCTCTGAAATTTTTTACAGATCAGACATCCTTGTCCATTCATCTGGTGAGCTTTGTTGTACAAAGTTGGAAATATCACATGTAAATCAGAGTGAAGAAAAAGCTACTGATAATCCAGTATATCTGATTGGTAGCATTACTTACATTCATGATTCTCCTATTTTTGATCTATCTGATGATGATGTTCTCCAAACAGAAGATGATCTTGCACAGTCATCATTAGTAGATTTATGGGAGGAAAATCAGTTCCCTTTACTTCCAGAGAGTAATGAGCCAATGCAGGCTATTTATGATACTGATGAAGAAAGCTTTAAGAGTGCAGAAGAGGGTGAAGGATCTCTAGATCTTTGATTCACTCCATTACAAATCATCAGTAATGGTTTTCACATGATTGGAGGTCAGCAACCTTTCATCTCAGAAGATGAAGAGGAAAACAAGGAAGAGATCTTTGAGGAGTTTGAAAGCAATGAGCCTTCTCTTGAAAAAGAGGAAGCAATGGAACAAACCCTTGCTCAAGAATACATGGATCTCTTCACAGAGCTCAGCACCTCAGAGCAGAATATATTAGAGCTCCAGGAGGCTAGCACTGCCATATATGATGAGTCCTCCAGTTCAGAAAATGAAGAAGATGAGGGAGATTCTATTTCTCAAGAGAGTCTTGTTCTTGATCCAGTGGAAGAAGAGGAAATATTGGTTGAAGCCTGCCTGCCAAATATTCATAACCAGGTATCATTTCATGATCCTTATGTTCATTTCCTACACACATTTGAAGAAGGATCAAGGGTCTTTTTGAGTAGCTGTTGCAAACAGAAAGAAATTTTTTTGTAGCTGCTATTGTGGAACAAAAAGAGTGGGATCTGCCCTACCTATCTAGCCTGCTCAAGGAGCTGAGCAAGAGAGACTAGTCATGGGATCACTTGATGGGCTGGTTACATTGGAAGACAATGTTTGTAAGCTAGACTTGTAAATGGTCCAGTTAGAGTAGGGCAGGTAGGAAAAGCTCAATAAAGCTCAGTCTGTGAGCATGTAATTAGTTTTTTTTAATTTCTGCAAAGTCCAACAAGCCAGATAGTCTAATCATGGCTTGAATGTTTTCAATTTCTGTTTTAGAATGTAGAGAAGAAATCTGCGGACAGTCTAATCCCAGTAGATATTAGATTAGGTAGAGAAACATATGAGACCAACAGTCTAATCTGGTCTCATGGAGTGATAAGGGTAGAAATAGAATAGGTTTATTTTCTGTTTATAAAAATAAATGATGTAAAGGGTCTGCAAGTCCAAATGCACCCAAAATATTAATGCTAGGATTGTAGGATGGGTAGGTAGACTATTTGGGAATGTTTCTGCTGATCTATCATGTTTGTGGCAGCTGAAAATCAAAGAAGAAATGTGGCTCAAGCAGCAGGCATCTGGCCTACACCAAAGATTATTTTCTGAATTCTTGACTGCTTCAAGAAGAAGCCATCCCCATGTGGAGCCACTGTTAGCCCCCCTATAAATTTTTGACAAGCAAACAAGGGGCTAAAATATTTTTGAGCCTTCAAAAAATGCATTTCCTCTGAAAAAACATCATCCTTGAAGTCTCCTTGTGCCTTTGTCCTTTGATAAATCCCCTCTGCTGATTCCCATTATAAAGCCTCTCTAATTGCAAAAAAATATGCTCCAAAAGGCCTTCACTTGCCCCTTGTACCCTTGTAGAATTCTCCATTTCATCCCTTTTTTCATTTTTTCAAGTACCCTTTTCACCCCAAAATCCCTCCCCTAATCCTTCTAAAATTTCCCAAAAATCCCCTCTAAACCATATACACATCCCTGGTGTGGTTTAATTAACCCTTGTTTCCTATATCGTTGCCTTTTCCTACCCTCAAATTGCATTAAAAATGGCCCAGAAACCATATTATCCATATATGTGGGCCTAGCCCCTTTTGGCCAAGCCCCTGCACCTTTTCCCCTCCACGTGACCCAGCGCCAAGGTGAAAGGCGCTTATCTCAGTTGAATATTGGGCACATTTTAAACCGTCAATCTCTATAGATCGGACGGTCATTGCAAGCTCCACAGCACCCATGGCCCAACCCATTCATCGCCCGTTCATCGCATCTCCACCGTTCATTCACCCATTGATCCGACGGCCTGGAGTTTACCCGCCCAGTGATCCCCATGCCAGTGCGTACTGTTCATAAACCACCGGTTTCCATCGCACCACGTTTGGAGATGGGCGGTAATTTTCATTTGGCCAGCGATTCCATTCATCGCACGACGTGTGGCAGTGGCACTGTTTGAAAACTGCCCACCCATCGCGTGTTATCGTTTGACATTTGATCCGGCGCGATATGCATATAAACCGTCCGATCTGCGATCGCCCATCCAACGGTCATCGCACCCCGAAGTTGCACGGTGGATAACCCTAGGTATTCATACCCCTGGCCCACCATTCGTCGCCCTCCGCCACGTTTCCCACCGTTGATTTCCTCCTGAGATTAGATGGTCTAGATTCAATGCTCACCCACCATTGACCCAATCCTGCCACATCACCCGTCCCACGTGCTGTCATCGTGTCCTCGTCTGTTTCCTATATATATTCATTCCAAGGTCAAATTTTAATGTTTTACATTAAAATTTCCATCTCGTCGTCTTCCCATGCATCTCCCTCTGTTCTATGGTTTTCCTCCATGGTTGCCGCTACATTCATCGTCCTTCATCCATGCTGTGTTACCATTTCAACGGTCATCCACAACATCCCACCCCGTGCATGAATTCTTGACAGTTTTGTGTGTTTGCAGGGTTTTCGAGCGGCCATACCACCATAGTTGACAGTCCCTGTCACAGTGACAGAAACACAGGAAAGGACCATTCTCAGGAGCTGGAATTATGGAGAAAGGTCGGGGAAGGTATGCCGACATGAATAGCATTAAAGGAACAGGGTTTAAACTCTACAAAACCTCTCCGGCGCCATTAAAGCACATATTTCGCAGTCAGAGGAAATCGTGAAAGTGGCAAAGAGTATCAGTGGGAAAGTAGAGCATTTAAGGCCTGTAATTGAAAATTATAAGCCTTAATCCAATTATTCAAAGGCAAGGTACCAGAATTAAAGACCCCGTGGATCGCTCAGAAGGTCCAATGCACATAAAACCATACTATCAGGGTTTCCGTATCAGTAAAACGTTCTTCCATAAAAGGACAAAGTGCCCACGCATTTTTTTATTCTATGCCATGTTCTTGAGGGGTTTTCTGCCCTAACAACAGTCCTACCCCGCCAGTGCATTAGTTATACAGTATGGCAGACCCTAGCCTCATCGTTCTGCATTGTGTTCAATACACAAGAGACATACCTAGAGTAAATGGAAACCTGACGAAGAGCACTCCATCATCCAACGAATACCAGAGATAAATGCCCAGAATTTAAACTAAATGGAGCCTCGGACCTCCTACTACTTCAGAGTTTTAATGCTTCATTTAAGTTTACATCTACTCCGGTTATTCTTTTCTCCTATAAGAATCCTGAAGAACGTATTGTAAAAGGTTGTTGTTAGGTTGTTGCTGTTGTAGTTAGAGGGATTCAGTTTTGGCTGTTAGAACAGTTTGGGAGAAAGTAGCAGAGTAGTTTGTAATGTAGTAGGCTGGGAGGAGAAGTTTGGATTATATTCAGCCATTGAGCTCAGTGTATGTGACTGGTTTTGCATCAATTAATCAAGCACATTTCTTTGGATCCTGGTCTATTACTACGGGTGATGTTTTCTCTAACACTATTTATTACATTTTCATACTTTTTCATTTTCTTCTGGGCTCACATCAGAATATTGGCATAGGATTTACCCTTGTTATGTACCCTATGTTTCTTCTCTCCTTGCCTTCAATGTTTTCTGCTAAATGTGTTATCTAAGGATTGGTTTCAGTTAATTTAACCAGTGTAGTAGTTCCTTATGCTGCTAGCTGATTTATGAATTAAATGAATCCTTTCTTAGATGTTCTTGTTGGGTTTGAGCTGGAAGATTTGGGAACACTGGGGATTAGAGTTAGCCCTGTTCACTAGGATCCTTGTGCGACCAGATGACCTTTCTAAGATCTCTTGCTGGTGTCAAAGCATTGAAGGTTAAAATTCCTTCTCTGATCTATAGACCCTGGCTCTGTTAAACTTATCTCTGTTTTGCCTATGAGTATGTCCAAGAAGGTATGGATTTAAATGACGTCTGACTTGATCTATAGACAGAAATTGGGTTTCTTTCCTTCTTTCACTTTCAATATTTAATGTTCCATCCCACCATCTATCTAAAAATATCCTTTAGTGTAGATTACTTGTCGTCTGAAAGCTTTGGCTAGTTATTGCAAGTAATTATCCTTTCATGACTCCATAGCCCAATGGATGGCACTTTCTTGACCTATCCTCTTTGCTGAAACATCCTGTTGTTTTGTTCCTTTCCCCCCATTACTTTCTCAGTCTATGATCTCATGACCAACCCAAAAACTCACCAACCAAATCATTTAAATCCCCCCCCCCCCTTTATGCTTCATACCTAGCCTAACATCTCATTTTGAGCTTCAAAGATATATCATTCTTTATTTTATTGGAGAGATCCCTCTCCGGGTCGAGGAGGGCTAGATCCTAGGGCCCCAAAGTGGTTATGATGTTGTCTCATCTTTTGGTCTTTCCAATCTGGCCAATAAATGGCAACCCCAACAGTACCATTCCCATAAAGTAATGTACCCAATCTCCCTCTTAATCATGGAATTGACCAACCTCCATCTTAACCAGGAACTTTCTTCCAACAACTCTATAGGTGGAGACCATGGGATGAAAATTTTTGCAGTATCTCCTTATTTTGATGTCATGGGTTTCTTATTCTTATTTATTTAGGAGTCTTTGTCCTTTGGGACTTCTTCGTAGGGCACATACCATCCATCACTTTCATTTATGAATCAGTCGTGCCATCCTTATTTTTCATCGGAAAGTGATCCATTAGTCCATATTTGGCCTTCCTTCATGCCTTGTCGCATTTTTCATATCATGTTTTAAGGAACTTTCATCCTACCACATGAGCATTAGTTTTAGAAGACATATATAGTTCTTCCCTTGGCATCCTTGCAATAGGCCATCCAGATATTGTTCAAAAAAATTATAAGAATGAATCATTATATTAGGACTAACTTTGTGAAGGTATTTTCATCATGACATATTTATGTTTGCATCAGCATCCTGCATACATATTGGTAAATATCAAAAATATATACGATGACAAGGGTCTCTTTATTTTTCAAACTTCGTCAGAATCTTCATATCTTTGCCATGGAGATATGATAGCCAAATATTCTAGTCCTTGGATGTTTATTGCATTCTCCATAGTTGCATTTTTATGATCTCTTCCTTTCTTTATTCACACATTTCCTCCCAGGAACTTTTAATCATAGTTTATTCAAACACCTCATACTTCATATGAGGACATATTATGTTGATTTCATCTAGTCAATGTGTGACCCATGCCTTCCTACATATTTTCCAGAACCTTTCTTTTGATCATGCTCTCTAGGTATAGAATTTATTCCTACAACCAAATGACATGACTAGAATTTTATCTAAATATATGCATACATACCTCAAATCTGATTTTAGGTCATCTAGATTTCCTTCAACAACTTCCTTGATTAAAATAACTTCAATCGCTTGTCCCGATTCACTTGTTTTGACATCATACCACCATCCCATGAATTCTATACATGTTGGAATTCTCAGCGAGATACTTTCTTCTTCCAGTAGGTGAAACTTCCAATTAAATATTCCAACGGAGGATCTTGATCATCCTCATCCTGTAAATACTCCTTTTTTATGATGAGCTCTATACTAGATGACTTTATTTTTTCCCATAAGTACTACCTATGATTGTAATGAGGTTACCAAGAGCTATATCCTGCTATAGATGGCAACCATAGAATTATGCTTCTTTATGAAGATCTCTTGCTTTGAATCATATGATTCTATGATGCCATATACTAATATGATGCATCTTATCATGCTTATAATGCTTCCTACCATGATAGATATATTTCACAAAAAATGAAAAGAACTAGGTGGAGAATACTTATCTCAATAGTAGAAGAGATATTTTACTTCCTCCTTCTTGAATTTCTTCTTTTCAGCTTCTTACACTTCTTCAATGATATGGGATTCTTTCCTTCCTCTTTTGTTGTTGTAATTCTTTATCTTAGGATAATCTCTCTTGTAGTTCCCATATTCTTGACATCCATAGCATTGAATCGTCGACATATTGATATTCTTCTTTTTCTGAAGACCAAAATTTCCAAATATCCCTTTGCTTCTTGACATGAAAACACATGTTTGAACTTGTTTATCTGATCATGTATCACTTTTTTCCTTCAACGTGTTCTTCAATCTTGCATAGTGACCACAAATTATTGAAAGGGATAACTTTATCCTCTTCATAGGCCTTTGATACAAGGTTTCCTTTTTAATCAATTAGAGCATTTAGAATAATGGTAATCATTTCTTTATCGGATATCGTATCTACTAGAACTTGAAGTTGATTCCTTATTTGTGATGATTTAGTAAGACATGCAGATATCCTTTCATCCTTTAATTATTTCAAATTGTATAGTTCAAACCTTAGTGATACAACTTGTCCTTTTGAGCTTTTAGAGAATAAATCTTCTAGCTTATCATATATCTCTTTTGATGTCTCCAACACTTCTAAATTTGGGATGAGAGAATCCTTGATGGATTCTACGAGAATACTTTAAGCACTTAGATCCTTTTTCATATATTTAGATAGTGTTTGATCTTCAAATGGTTTGGAGACTTTTCCTTTAACATGATTAATAAATTCATTTTCCTTGAGGACTAGGTCTATCATTCTTTTTCGTACAAGGAATTTTGATGACCCAACCAACTGTTGAACCCTTGGTTAAAATAATGGGGGGGTGAATCAGTTTAATACATTCATGGAATTTTAAAACTTATTTTAAACTTATTTACACCTTAATTTCATGATCAACTTAATGTAGAATGAAACAACAATCTTAATATGTGAGCAGCAAGTATTAAGCAGATTAAATATAGAACATCAACATATAATCATCATGCATATAGACAATAGATATAAGTGGAAACCCATAAGGGAGAAAACCAAATCTTATTATTGTTGTGATGAAAAGGCAAGCTCCAACTCCCTCTCACCACTGATTTTCCGTAGGCTCCAACCTATAGGAGACCACTACCTCAAATTCTGCAAGCTACAACTTGCAAGGAAGCTCCAACTCCCATCTATTTTTTGCAGGCTACAACCCACAAGAGGCTTCTACCTCAACCAACTACAACTGGACATATATCAAGCTACAAATTGATATGGAAGCACCAACTTCCTCACACTACAATAAAATCATATGTTGATTTACCTGGATATCAACTCTGTTTTTCTCTTTCTTCACTGTTGTCCTTCCAACCTTCAATTATGCTTTATATCAACTCTAGATCTTCACAGCTTCTCTATCTACTATGTCTTATTCTTCCACTCTCTAAATTTTTTATGCATATATCAATAACATCATTTATATAGGTCACTTCATATCTATTTTCATTCCATATGGGAATATGAAATGAACATGTATGACTCTTTGCCTTCCACCTTCTCAATTGCTCGCTCAGCATATTCAGGATTTTACAACAATACATACGCTCATTTTAGTATTAAATTGGAGTTTTGCTTTGCCTTAGAGACTTGCGTTTGCATCACAAACAATATATAAAATAAATAATACATTTATAGTTACAATCAATTATTTTACTCAGCCCTTTTAGTTTCTTATATTTGTTGTGCATTTGTCCTCTTCTGTTTGCTGTCCTTTTGTCTTTTCTGTGTGCAATTATATTTCAACTATCCTATATAACTTCCTTTTTTTGCCCAATTTGACCCATGTCGTTGCACTGTTCTGCACCAGCTCTGGGTGCTTTTTCTTACTTGAGCCTTTCTTTGCTGTGTTCAGACTTTTCTTTTAACACACAGCTGCAACTGCATAAAACTGTTCATCTTGGACGAATTCTTTAACCAAACCCGCGGATTTGTGGGTTATGGCCCACATAACTATCCTTTTATACGCAACAGAATACAAATTCAGAGTTAAATATAACATACATACATTAGCAATCAAACAACGTAAAATTTATAACATGGCGCACATAACAGGATGCAAATATATGCGAAATAGGAGTTTTCAGGTCCCACAATCCTAGACCAATCACAATACATCGCACTTCGCTTACCCGTAAGTTCAACTCTTATCAATAACACTAAACCATATAATCTTGCGATCTGCAATATTTCGGTGGTGTACAGAGCTGACACATGGCTCCTCCCTCATCGCATTGCATGCAGCTTACCTTACCATGTGAAATCTTAACGATAACTTCTAAGATCTGCGATGTGCGCTCGTGCGCAGTGCTGACACATGGCTCTTCCCTCATCGCATCGCAACCAAAACAACATACTGTGTGATGTCTTGAAGTTAAATCTTAAAGTTTCCGATGTGAAATTTTGCAATCCACGGTCCGCCGTTGATCTGCTACATGATCCAAGGGTCCTCACATTATCCCTCCATCTCATTATATCTTATATTATTTGACTTGTGAAGTAACCGCATCCGTTCATCTCTCACCTTCGGATCTACAATCTAATCATGACCATCTGCTCGCCTTCATGCGACTCTTCTTTGCCTCTTATGCCTGGTTTGATATCTGTCGTCAATTCTTAACCCTCAATTCTGTGATCTGATCCTCGCCATCGATTCCTTCTTAATAATTCTTCTAAGTGTTCTATCTTTATTCAATTTCTGCTCTTTATACTATCACCACTATGTAACACTGGTTCCTCCACGCTACTCCTCTTGAGCTTGTTTGGAGTTCTTCAACACGAATCTCTCCTGAGCTTGTTCTTTTGGTTATTCATATAACCATTACACCGCCTTGAGCCTTCATTTGATGCATTTGTTGCCTCTGTTGCCTCTGATTCTTTGTTTCCTCTACTACCTCCACTTCTTTGTTGCCACTGATCCTTGTCTGCCTTGCTTCTTAGTTGCCTTTGTTGCTTCTCTTCTTCCTTTTCTACTTCTTTGCTTCTCTTTTTTGCTTCTCTGCTGCCTTTATTGCTTCTCTGTTGCTCTTTTATGCTTTCTTACTGCATTGTTTCCTGATCTACTCGTTTGCCTTATTGTTGGTTCGGGTGCTTCTCCTTTGTACTCCTTTGCCATCAATGACAATATTTTCAACAATCTCCCCTTTTAGCATTGATGCCAGCACATCCACCAATACTCCAATACTTCCTCCAAGACTTCCTCCCCCTTTCATTCTGAGAAGTGTCTTTCTTCCTCTGCTTGCTTTTCAGAATACCCCCCCTTTTTTTTGCTTGATTTTCCTCCCCCTTTGAAATCAATGGCAAAGGGTTGCACAATTCCTAGTGTAGTTTCTTTTTTTACACTATTTAACTCTGAGTTGTGTTTAGGCTTTCTTCCTTTGAATTTATACATTGCTGCTCCAGACTGGTGTACTAGAGTTGTTGGGAGAAAAATTTGAAAATTATTGAGATTGCATGGAAGAATTTTCACCATAGAATGTTCTGTACTTATGTCCCTTACTGCTTGATAGAGGTGATATGTGTTGAACTTTTGATGTACTTCCGTCATAATACTCCGATCTTTAGGACCCATACCATACCATTGTTCCATAGCTCTAGCTCTTCCATGACAACTTTAATGGGCTGCTCTCCCCCTGGAATGATGCTTTCTTATCTGATACTGACTATCACTTGTCTATTGCACTGTTACTGTTCCTTGTATTGCAACCTTTGCTGGTGTATTTCCAACATCAATTTATTATTATTATTTTTTCTGATCATATAAGAGAGTATCATCTACATACACTACCCCTAGTTTGTCTCTTAGATACTCGAATGGTTCTCTAGCAAGAGGTTTTGTGAATATGTCTGATTTTTTTTTCTCCTTTGTTGGTACATACTCCATCTTTACTATTTTCTCTTCTACTTGTTCTCTGAGGAAGTGGTACTTTATTGGGACGTGCTTGGTTTTCGAATGAAGTATTGGATTTTTTCATATACTTATTGCACTTGTATTGTCACATTTGATATAAATGGGTTCATTTATGCTTACCTTCATGTCTTCCACATTACTTCTGTGCAACAAGTTGCTGCTGCTATGTATTATGCTTTTGTTGTAGATAGAGAGATAGAAGTTTTCTTCTTTGTTAACAATGCCACTAGAATTTCTCCCAAATAAAAAGGACCTCCACTTGTGATTTTCCTGTCATCCACACAGCTGGCCCAATTTTCATCTGTATATGCTGTCAATGTGAAGTCTTTTCCTTTCAGATACCATAGGCCATAATGTGTAGTTCCTTGCAGATATATAAATATCATCTTGATTTCTAGCAAGTGATTTTGTTTTGGTGCTGCCTGATATCTTGCCACAAGTCCTACTGCCAACATAATGTTCGGTCTAGAGCCAGTTAGGTATAGAAGACTTCCTATCATAGATCTGTAAAGTCTTTGATCTACATCTCTGGATCCATCATCAGCACATATCTTGCATCCAATGAACATGGGAGTTGACACAGGTTTGCAGTCTTCCATTTGGAACCTTTTCAGCATGTCTCTTAAGTATTTTTCTTGTGAAATGAATATTCCTGTGTTCTTTTGTAGAATTTGAAGTCTTGAGTAGAAGGTATGCTCTCTAATCATGAACATCTCAAATTCTGACTTCATCTCTTCTGCAAATCCTTTTTCTAACTCATCTTTGTTGCTACCAAACATGATGTCATCTACATATACTACTACAATTAAGAGTTCATTTTCATCAATCTTTATGTACAGATTGTTGTCTACTCCTCCTTTCTTGAAACCTTGCTTTTGTAAGTATTTGTCCAGCCTAGAATACCATGCACGTGGAGATTGTTTGAGACCATATAAGGCTTTATTTAATCTGAACACATAGTCGTGTTTGTCTATTAAGGAAAATCCTTTAGGTTGTTCCATGTAGACTTCTTCCTCTAGGTCTCCATTCAAGAAGACAGACTTTACATCCATTTGATACACCTTGAAATCATGATAGCATGCAAAATCCAAAAGCATTCTGATTGCTTCCATTCTTGCTACAGGGGAAAAAGTTTCATCATAATCAAGTCCTTCGATTTGAGAGTATCCCTTGCATACAAGTCTGGCTTTATTTTTGATTACCTGACCTTGATCATTCATATTATTCTTGAATATTCACTTTGTGCTAATGACATTTTTCCCAGTGGGTCTTGGCATTAACTCCCAGATCTTGTTCTTCTCAATTTGGTCTAGTTATTCATTCATAGCATTTACCCAATTTTTGTCTTCATTGGCTGCATCAAAATTATTTGTTTTTATCTATGACAGCATGGCTAGGTACACTTCCTTGGTCTGTTCAGCTAGTTGTCTTCTAGTTTGGACTCCTGCACTCTTGTCTCCAATGATTTGATCTTCTGGATGGCTCTTTTGAGTGTGTCTCGAGGGTACTTTTGATTTTAATTCAGTATACTCTGTTGTCTTACAATGTCCTTCATTTTCTTGATTCTCATCTTCATGATCATTTGGAGGATTGGTGTAGTTAGTGCTTTTGGTTATGTTTGGTAGATCTTCATCGAATCTCACATCAATGCTTTCCACAATTTTATGTAGTCTTTTGTTGTAGCACATGTATCCCTTACTCTTGGACGCATATCCCAAAAATATTCCTTCATCAGCTCTTGCATCATACTTCCCCAAATTTTCATCATTATTCTTTATGAAACATTTGTTGCCAAGGAATCTAAAGTGCTTGATTGATGCTAGTTTTCCATGCCATAATTCATATGGAGTCTTGTCACAATTTGGTCTAAGATGAGATTTTTTAAGAATATGAACAACTGTGTGTACTGCTTCTACCCAGTAGGTTTGGGGAATGTTACTTTCTTGCATCCTGGCTCTGGAAATCTATTGTATTGACCTGTTTTTCCTCTCCGCCACTCCATTCTGTTGAGTTGTACCTGCAATTTAAAACCGTTTCTTTATCCCACATTCATTGCACAGGTCTGCAAAATCATCGTCTATGAATTCACCTCCTCTGTCTGATTTGATGCATTTGAGCTTACATCCAGTTTGATTTTCTGCCAGTGCCTTGAATATCTTGAATTTCTCAAATGCTTTGGATTTATTTTTGAGAAATTCCACCCATGTCAATCTAGAAAAATAATTTATTATCAGCATGAAATACGATTCTCCAACTGGTGCATTTGTTCTTGAAGGTCCGCACAGTTCCATGTGTACTAGCTGAAGAGGCTTACTTGTAGATAGTTTGTATTTAGCTTTGAATGATGTGTGAGTTTGTTTGCCCAGTTGTCAGGAATTACATATGGTATTTGGAGGCTTCTTTATTGCAGGAAAATATCTGACATATTTCTTCTTGCTCAGTTTGATGATGTGGTCAAAGTTTAGAAGTCCCAATCTTCTATGCCATAACCAAGATTTGTCAAGTTAGCTGATGTGACATGCTTCATTCTCTTCTTCTACTATATAGACATTACTCTCTATTCGAACACCTTTGATCAGGGTATTTCCTGTGGTGATAGACCTTACTTCACAATCTTGGGATCTGAAAAGGACGTCACAGCCTTTATCACACATTTGACTGACACTTAGCAGATTGGCTTTCAGACCATCCACAAATAGTACATCCTGAGCCTCTCCTTTTCCATTATTCAGGCTGAATGAGCCTTTTCCCTTGATTTTCACTGCTCTATCATTGCTGAATGTTACATTTCCAGATTTATTTTCATCAAAACTTATAAACTTGCTTCGGTCTCCAATCATATGTTTTGAGCACCCACTGTCCACATACCATTGGATTTTTTGATCTTGAGCTATTAGAACCAGATCACACTTATTTAGCTTCTTTTTCCATTGCATGCAGTTTTTTTTTGTTACATTTCCTGAGGAGATGGACCACAATATTTGAGAGGAAATTCGTGATACTTGTGCCCAATTTTATGGAAGAAAAAAAAAATTATTGTATTTCTGAATGGATTATATATACGAGTGAATCCGCCATTGTTCTTAATTCTCCTTGAGTTTCCATACACCATTCTCTGTATATACACTCTGCACTCCATGGATTTATGATCGAACCCTTTACAATAAAAACAATACCCATGGAAGTAGTATCTTTCCCTGGCAAAGAGAGGTGTTTGAGGTAATATTTTCGTTTGTTGCATCTTTTGCAGGTTGGACTAGATTTTCTTTATCTTACAATATGCCGCAATATGTCCAGGTTCATGGCAGGCGAAGCAAGTGATACTTCTCATAGGAGGAAGGAACCCCCTTTGACATCTTCTAAATTTGTTCAATTCATCCTTAGGAGCATATGAGTCTTTTGCAGTTGATTGTTTCTTCATTTCTTTCTTTGTCATTTGAGGTTGTTGCTTGTTTCTGTTTGTTTCATTACATATCATGGTCTTGCTGGTTTCTAATTCTGAGGAATCCCTTTTTGCTGCTTCATTATCCTTTGCAGCTTTTAAAAAAATGATATTCTTGTTATCTTCTACCTTGGATTTGCTGGTTTCTCCTTCATAGCCTATCCCAGCCTTTATACGAGATCTTTAAGAATTTAGCATTTTGTCCAACTATTTAGAGCTTTTCATTCATGGAGTGTTCATAGATAATTCCCTTTGGGCCTTTTCTAATTTCTTTCTCACGCATACTACTTCTTATTTCAATTTCTCTTGCTCCTATTTTTTATCTTTAATTTGCTTTAGCAGAATGTCTTCCACCTTCTTAGCTTCTTTAAGTTCTACTTTCAACTGAATGAGGTTTTCTGAATTTGGTTCTTCCTTTACATATTTCAGGAGAATGTATTTCTATTTTCTGCACTTGAGTTTAAGTCTGCTTATTTTCTTTAGGGCACTAATTAGCTCCCCCTCAAGATCTACCTCACCTTCGTCTTTAGATTCCAGGAGATCTTCCTCAAGCTCTTCCTTGGCCATAAAAATAAATTCTGATGTTCCTTCTTCAATGGTAGATTCATCTGAGCTCTTAGATGCATTGTTTTCTTGTTGAACATAGAATAATCTTCTATTAAATCTGTTCCCTTTCCGCCTATTGTTGAAATTGGTTTTCTCTTTCCCTTTTGACTGATATTCCATTTTCGTATGAGGACATTTTGATGCATAGTGCCCCACTCTTCCACAGTTAAAGAATTTAAATGGAATTTTACCTTTATACCTGTTTGTGCCTCTATCTAATCTTGTGACAAATTTGGCCTCTTCTTCATCAGAGAAGGAGCATGTATCTTCCTTTTCTTCTTTACACTTATCTGCCTTAAAGGCTTCCTCCCTCACATTTGACTTCCACTTTGGAAGTCTCATCTCATAGGCCGTCAAGTTTCCAAGCAATTGGTTCATGGTCAGCGTTTCCCAGTTTGTTGTTTCTTCTATGGCAAAAACCTTAGGGTTAAACCTAGATGGTATATATCTCAATATATTTTGTACAATAACACATTCCTTAATGGTTTCTCCTAGAGCTTTCATGTTATTCACAACTTCTGCAACCTTTAAAATAAACTGGCTACATCTTCATCTTCATTCATTTTTACATTTTCAAATTGAGCTCTATAGGCTTGCAGTTTGGCAATCTTCACCTTTTTATCTCACTCATGGATATTTTCTAAAGTATCCTAGATATATTTGGCAGTCTCACTGTGCATTAATTTGATAAATTCTGTTTCACACAGACCGCTCAAGAGTGCATTCATGGCTTTTGCATTAGCTATGAAGTTTTTCTTGGCTTATTTCTCTGTGTCAGTATCCTTTGGAGCATATTCTTCTTCTAGAACAACCCAAGCTTTTATTCCTAGAGACATTATGTATGTCCTCATTCTGATTTTCCAGAAGTCATAGTTTGTGGCAGTAAACAATGGGACTTTACTTGTTGAGCATCCTTCTAAGCTAGCCATTTTGGGGACCTAGGATCTCCTTCCAGTTTTTAAATTGAAACAGAAGGAACTGGCTCCGATACCAATTGTTGAACCCTTAGTTAAACTGAGAGGGGGGGTGAATCAGTTTAATCCATTCATGGAATTTTAAAACTTCTTTTAAACTTATTTACACCTTAATTTCATGATCGACTTAATGTATAATGAAACATCAATCTTAATATGTGAGCAACAAGTATTAAGCAGATTAAATACAGAATATCAACACATAATCATCATGCATATATACAATATATATAAGTGGAAACCCATAAGGGAGAAAACCACATCTTATTATTGTTGTGATGCAAAGGCAAGCTCCAACTCCTTCTCACCGTAGATTTTTTGTAGGCTCCAACCTACAGGAGGCCACTACCTCAAATTCTGTAAGCTATAGCTTGCAAGGAAGCTCTAACTCCCATCTATTTTCTACAGGCTACAACCCATAGGAGGCTCCTTCCTCAACCATATACAACTGGACATATATCAAGCTACAAATTGATTGGAAGCACCAAATTCCTCACACTATAATAAAATCATATGCTGGTTTACCTGGATATCAACTCTTTTTTCTCTTTCTTCACTCTTGTCCTTCCAACCTTCAAATTTTCTTTATATCAACTCTAGATCTTCACAACTTCTCTATCTATTCTATCTTATTCTTCCACTCTCTAAATTTTTTATGCATATATCAATAACATCATTTATAGAGGTCACTTGATAGTTGTTTTCATTCTATATGGGAATATGAAATGAATAGGTATGACTCTTTTCCTTCCACCTTCTCATTTTCTCGCTCAACATATTTAGGATGTTACAACAATACATATGCGCATTTCAGTATTAAATTGGAGTTTTGCTTTGCCTTAGAGAATTGTCTTTTCATCACAAACAATATATAAAATAAATAATACATTTACAGTTACAATCAATTATTTTACTCAGCCCTTTCAGTTACTTAGCTTTGTCGTGCATTTTTCCTCTTCTGCTTATTTTCATTTTGTCTTTTTTGTTTCTGTAGTTATATTTCAACTGTGCTGCATAACTGCCCTTTTTTTCCTGACTCGACCCATGTTGTTGCACTATTATGCGCGAGCTTCGGGTCCTTTTTATTACCTGAGCCTTTATTTGCTGTGTTCAAACTTTTCTTTTAAGACATAGTTGTAACGGCATAACATTGTTCATCTTGGCCAAATTCTTTAACCAAACCCGGGGATTTGTGGATTATGGCCCACATAACTCTCCTTTTATAGACAGCGAAATACAACTTCGGAGTTAAATATAACATACATACAATAGAAATCAAACAACGTAAACTTTATAACATGGCACACATAACATAACACACATATACGTAGAATAAGAGTTTTCGGGTCCCACAATCCTAGACCAATCACAATACTTCGCCATTCGCTTGCCCGCAATTTCAACTCTTATCGATAACAATAAACCATTTAATTTTGAGACCTGCGATATTGCGCTGGTGCGCAATGCTGACACGTGGCTCCTCCCTCATCACATCACATACAACTTACCTTACTGTGCGAACTCTTAACAGTAAACTCTAAGATTTGCGATGTGTGCTCATGCACAGTGCTGACACGTGGCTCTTCCCTCATCACATCTCAACCAAAAAGACATACCATGCAATGTCTTGAAGTTAAACCTTAAAGTTGCCGATGTGTGATTTTGTGATCCACCATCCACTGTTGATTTGCTACAACATCCAATGGTCCTCACGTTCTCCCTCCATCTCATCATATCTTATATTGTTTGCCTTGTGAAGTCATCGCATCCGTTCAGCTCTCACCTTCATATATGTGTTCTAATCACGACCGTCCGCTCGCCTTCAAGTGACTCTTCTTCACCTCTTCTGCCTGCTTTCATCTCTGTCGTCAATTCTTAACCCTCGATTTTGCGATTCAATCCTCGCCGTCAATTCCTTCATAAGAATTATTCTAAGTGTTATGCCTTTATTCGATTTTTTTTCTTTATACTGTCGCCACTCTGTAACACCAGTTCCTCCACGCTACTCCTCCTGAGCTTGTTCAGAGTTCTTCAACTTGAATATCTCTTGAGCTTGTTCTTCTCGTTATTCATATAACTGTTACACCATCTCAAGCCTTCATTTGTTGCCTTTGTTGCCTCTGCTACCTCTTCTTCTTTGCTTCTTCTCCTCCTTGTCTACCTTGCTTCTTAGCTACCTTTTCTGCTTCTCTGTTGCCTTTGCTTCTTCTGTGTTGCCTTTTATGCTTCTCTGCTGCTCTTTGTTGCTTCTCTATTACCTTTGCTACTTCTCTGCTGCTCTTTTTTTCTTCTCTGCTTCCTTTGCTACTTCTTTGCTGCTCCTTTATGCTTTCTTACTGCAATGTTTCCTGATCTGCTCCTTTTCCTTATTGTTGGTTCTGGTGCTGATCCTTTGTACTCCTTTTCCATTAATGAAAATATTTCCAACACCAATTTTCTGGTATCCTTGCAAAATGAATTCATTTTACTAGATTTAGATATGGAAGTATAAATACATACTTTTCAAGTGATTATGAAATCCTCAACTTGATGCCTTTGTTGATAGTGATTGAGGATGACTTATTGATGATGCCTTGATGCTTCTTGATGTTGATAACGCATTTGATATAGCTTTCCTTAGATGCTTAATCTTCAAGATGATTTTAGATCGAAGTCCTTTCTTTCTTGAGTATAGATAGGGTCTTTTGAGGTCTCATTTCTTGAGATGATGATTTGAGCGAAGATCCCAAGAATTCTTTAACTATGAACTTCTTCTTTGATCGATCTAGGGTTTTTATACCTCCTTCAAGATAACAAAATACCCTTTGCCTTTGATATCTTCATATAACCTTGATCTTTGAAAGCTTGAGTGTCCCTTGTTGCGCTACCATTCCTTGAAATTTTAATTTAGCTCTGAAACCATGTTGATAAATCTAGGGTAGAGATATTAGATGATTTCTCTTATAATGATAACTGCTTGAGAGGAATTTTTACTTTTCTTAATTAGGTTCTTCTTGTACTTTAATATTATTATGTGTTATTCTTCATTAAACAACTACCAAAACATAAAGAAAAATGAGATAAAGGACACAGTATGTAGGAAATCAGCCAGGGCCAAAACCTCTCCAACCTCAGAGGAAAACCCACAATAATTCTTCTTCTTATAGAATATTTAATTCGCAAATTCCAAGATCTAGACCCTTGACCAATAACCCCTCTAAGACTAAGTAAATTCTTCCTCTTTGAATAGCCTCTTCTTCCAGCAACTTCTACCTACTCAATAACTGTAACTATAACTATAACTTCGACTTGCCCACAAACTAAAATTTTTACTTGCCCAGAAATTGCAACTAGAAATGCAACTTCGACCGCAACTAGAAACTGTAACTTCAACTTTGATATGTACATAAACTGCAACTTCTCTTATTTTCTTGGGTATATTCTCTCTCCTAGAGAATTCGGCTTCCAGATCAACTCTTCTTGGTGACCTAACTTCAATTCTGCAACTCAAATTCACTCGAACAATATGTTCCCTAATACATGTGGAGAGAAGTAGCCCAAAACCGAATCCAAAACTTCAACTTTTCTCCTTATTTTGTCTTCATCTTCTTCACACTTCCTTTTGTTCTTGAGATTGAAATTATGTGAGTGAGAGTGTGATTTTTCAAATGAGGTCAAGGCCTTCTTTTTATAGGCTTCACATAGGTTCAAATTCCTTTCTTTAGGCTAACTAAAAGTTTCCTTAGGTCAACTTGAACTTTGTGCCATTACGAGGTCTTGGAGGGTCTTTTGACTTGATTATGAATCAATAAAGTTTTCTTTACAATATGTAACATGCCCAAATGAGTCATTCATACATGGCAATGAATCAATGACTTTATAACAAACCTAGAAGCACTCAATGGGTGCTTTGACCTATAAAAATAAATTCTCTTGTGCATGAAACCCATGCTTCAAAACTTACAATAATAAATTAATTTTTCTCTTTTCATTAAATACCTAAAATAATGATTGCATTTGTCATTATGAAGACCAAACATAGTTACATATTTCAACATATGTTTACATGGTTTAAGAGAAGGCACTAGGTGTTTATTGAGTGTTGCGATTGAACCAGTGTGGGTACAAAATATACAAAGGATAAAGGTAGAAGATAAGGATATATTAAAGGATAAATATCATTATTTTATTTCAGTCTTAATTATGCATGTGATCTATGATTCTGGTTTATGATGATTGCATGTGATCTATGATTCTGGTTTATGATGATTACATGTGATCTATGATTATGGTTTATGATGGTTACATGTGATCTATGATTTTTATTATGATGGTTGCATTTGAGCTAAATAGATGTTATATGTTTATACATGATGATTTAGTCAGGAGTTGGTTTGGCTTGTTGTGATAGGAAGTGAACATAATTTCAAGTGTGCCTTATTGACAGGCCACCAATGAGGCATATGATGTGAAATTATTTCAATTTATTTTGAATCTATTGGAAATTATGTGCTTCATATAGGAATTCATGAATAGGTCTGGTTGGGTGGTTGAAATTGACTGCAAGGATTAGGTTGAAATTGACTACAAGGATTAGCATCAACAACAAAAAGGAATTGAAACAGGAAGCAATTTGTTGGTAAATAACTTTAGGAGCAGGGCCATTGTGGGACACTAGTTCCCAATAGTGTCCATTGATTTCCATGAGCATGCTATGATTGGTATGATAATTTTGAGGCAAGTATATTCTTTGGTTGGTTGAACTTCCTATGCAAGGAAGCCTTGCCAAGGGATGGATCGCATAGGAATGGGGATGCTGGGGAAATTGGAAGGTGAGTGACTGCATGGAAGGGGGTTACCAAATTTCCCAAGGGACTCTTTAGCAGATAAGTGAAGACCAAGGATGGATTTTTTTTGCTCATTATAATTTTCATATGGAATTAGATACACATTAGGAGTGTGCCCTGGAAGAATGAGTTAGTAACTGTTCACTAAGAGAAAACGTAGCACAATATTGTAGTGTTGGCCATTGGATGCAGTTTTGACTTGGAACTGGATTTTGGACTTCATGGAAAGGAGGTGAATCTTGATATTACTTTTGAGGGTGGAGGTGTGAGCCTCTGGACTCAAAATGTGCATATGTGTATATTATTGTAAATACTATATTGAGCTGAATTTGTAAAGTTCCATAAACAATATGGTTATTTTTTGGTTAAAGAAAATGTGCATAAGTATATGTGGTTGTTACTGTAAATACCATAATGAGTTGTGGTATAAATCTTCAATAAACAGTATGATTGTCATCTTTTCAACAAGATTTCATTATAAATACTACAATGAGTTGTGTTATAAAGCTCCATGGGAAGTATGTTTTGTTTTTTGGCAGTTTTTCCAGTCATAGGTGTCAATCACAACCAAGGATGGTGTTCCCCAAGGGGGAGGGTTCTGTAACAACCATGGTTAAAAAAAATTCATGTAATAATTTTAATCAAGGAAAAATAAGACCAAGGTCATGCGACTCGTGTTTTGAGTTGAATGTTGGGAAAAACATCCTACTGTGGGTGTTCTTTTGGTTTATTATTGGCAAAGGATTTGGAAAGGAAAGAGGAATTAATTGGCATTTTATTTATGAAGATAAAGGAAAATAAGAGAAAAGGAAGGGGAAATGTCACAGGTTGCATGTGAGGATGAAATTGAAGGAAAATAATGGAATATGAAGAAATTAGGGGCCTCATTGATAAAAATTCTTATGAGGATCAATTGGTAGATTTTTGTCTGTTTTAGCTTGGATCTCTCTCTCTATTCTCTCTCTCATACTCTTGCACACGTAGAGTTTTCTTGGAGCACTCTAGAATTGGATCAAGGGAAGCAAAGGTAGGAAAAAGAAGGTAAAGGAAAGAAAATATCAAGCGAGGAAGAGCAGGATCAAGCAGCTACAACGAGATTAATTGCAGGTACCAATTTTCATGTGTGATTTCCTTTCTAAATTTGGCATGCATGGTACATGCATGTGTGTATTTTTTTCTCTTGCTGTCATTGGCATGGGTCTTGCTAGGTGTGATAGTGGATTTTCAGATAGCCATGGTGTGATGGGTTCTCTTATATTTGGTTGAGTTGGATTTTCAAATGGTATCGAAGTTGAGTGTGGTGGTCTCAGGAAAAATCCCAAGTTCTAGGAATCCCTTGACTAGTAATGGCGAGATAACACGATAAATCCTGATTTTGAACCTCCTCGTTAGGCCTAGAAATCCCTTGAATGGTAATGGCTGGATACATGCTAAACCCTAGAGGATGGAGCCTCGTTAAGCCTAGGAATCCCTTAATCGGTAATGGCTGGAAACACGGTAAATCCTATAGGTGTACGCTCTCGTTAAGCCAAGGAATCCCTTGACAAATTATGGCAGGATACACGGTAAAGCCTAGAGAGTGGAGAAGGAAAAATTACTTATGGTTTACTGATCAAATTTGGATCATGGACCTAAGTTATAGCTCAAATTTAAAAGTGTTCGTAAGTGTGCTGAAACTGAGCGACATGATAGATCTCATCTTCCTGATTCTCGCACCATGAACGGTTCGAAAAACTAACACCGTATGAAGAAGTTATCGCGATTTGAAAACTCCAGTAAACTACAATTTCTGGATTTTGACCAAGTTTGACTGGTTTTTGGAAATTAAAAAAAAGAGAATATTATAGGGAATATTCCTCGAAATATTCCCCAGAATATTCCCTAGAATATTCTGTTTGGGCCAGTCAGGTCATACCAAGTGGCAGATCGTCATTCGACAAGGGCCTGCAGGTTGGAATTTCGGCCAATGACAAGGTGACACATGGCCAGCCCTAAGGCCGCCACGTGTCCTCGAGACTGCATAACAAATTTTTTTTGGACTCCCTGGGAGTTGACCACCTGACCTCCCCACATGCACTTGCCCGCTCTTACCACTTGGGCTATGGTTTATGACTTAACCATATAGGGCTTGCGAATTTTTTTAACGTGCATTGGTTTCATGTTTGGGGGTCTGGAGGGGTCAGCCCCTCTGATATGGCCTTAGCCCCTAAACCAAGGGCTTAGCCCTAACCGCAGATGGCAACTCCAACTGCCAATATTTTTTGGAGTTTTTTCATATGTGGTGTTAATTGCGATAGTTTCGATAGTGGTTCGTTAACCGCCGTTGAAGACCGCAGAGATTTCAGTAGTCATGTGCCCAACGTTAACCCCGACAGTCCAATTAAATGCTACGGTCAGGTATGGTAGAAGATTTGGTGCGAGCCCCAAATTTAGGTGGAGATTCCAAACTTAAATGTAGTTATGTGCAGTCTCTCCACATTTGGTGGAGGATTTTTAGGGGTCATTGGGAAAAATGAGTTTAGGCTCTATCTTGAGCTAGATTAGACTAGTTTTGGAATGACAATAGTTAATTTCGACTATCTCAGACATTCCAGACTCATTAGTGATGGTTTTAGAGCCATTAGAGGACTTTTGAGCAGGTTTTTACTATAGATAAGTTCTATGGGCCACTAGGGCCACCAGGGGCCAACAACAATTTGAGGCTTAGCCAGAGCATCTAGAGGCCTTATTCAAGAATACAACAGTCAAATTTGGATGTTTCATACATTATGGAACTAATGGTGTGTTTTCTAGAGCCTATAGAGGACTTTTGAAAGCTGAGATGCTTTAGAGAAGTTCCAGGGGCCACCAGGGCCAATAAGTGCCCCTAACAGTTTGAGGCCTAGCCAGGACAACTAGAGGCGTTATTCAGAAAACCAATAGTCATTTATGACTGGTTTGACACTTATTAATCCATTGACGGAGTTTTCAGAAGCTTTTGAGGACTTTTAGAGGGTGAGAACCCACATAAAAGTTTTGTTTGACCCTAGAGCCAGGGGATGCCACCAAGTGTTGGAGGCGAAACCATAGCAGTCAGAGGCCAATATCAACGAACCAATAGTATATCCTGACTATTTTTTGCATTCTGAATCCATTGAATGGATCTCTAGAGCCATTTGAAGACTTCTGAAGGTAAAATATCCATAGGGAAGTTTTGGGCAGCTTAGGGCCAACAGTGGAGGGAGGCCTAGATTGGGGATGCAGTGCTCATTTTGAGAAAATTATCAGCCCATTTTGGAGGTATGATTTGTGATGGAGATATTAGGTGAGGTTTCAGGGACATAAAAAGAATTTTGAGAGATTTAGTGCCATAGAGAAGCTCAGGGTAGCTCAAGAGCACCGAAAGAAGGAATCAAGTCTAAGGGAACCTAGATATGTTTTCAGAGTGATGACAACCATGACAGGGATGTAATGGTATTATAAACCCATTGGTTCAGTTCATTTAACCATTAGAGTTAATTTTTTTAGTTGTAAAAGAAAATTTTTCCATAATCCCAAAGAGCCAAGTCAAGATGACAAGAGCTCAAGGAGACGTAGCCCACGATATTCGGGTGAACTCCTAGATTAAATTTGTTGTTATGTGTTGATGTTTATTTTTTGAATTATATGGATGTTTCATATGTTTAATATCAACAAAAAAAAATGGAATTAAAGCACTTAAACAGTTAAAAAACATACACCTGTTTCAAGTATAAAATTCCCCAAAAGTCAAGTATAAGCTAGATCTTTTATTTGTTTAACTGAGTGGGAGGTTCTTGAAAAGCATAACAAGTTATCCAAACCATTTTTAGATCAGGTTGGTATCAGAGAAATTGGTTGCTTGATTGACAGAGCAGTAGCTTGCATGATTGACAGAGTAATAGCTTGCTTGTTTGACTTGAAAGGTGTTTAAACATTATAAAGAATTTGACTGTTTGCAAATTGACTGTTGCTTGAATTTTCTAGATGCAAAGGGAAAGCTATTGATAGCTAAGTCTAGAAGGGAACAATAAGGAATAAGTGCTGAAGGCATATTCCTTACTCAAAGGACCTCAAGGCAACACTTGAAGCAAAATAAGGGTTTGTTTGCAAAAGGCTGCTTGAAGAAGAGCTTGACTCCTTCACAAGATTTCAAAATCTTGTCAATTGTTTTTTTTAAAGCTTTGGAATTGTTGTTGAAGTTATTTAGTTCATTTTCATGATGAAAAATTCTTCAAGAGAGATTTCAAAATCCTCCTCCTTCACAAGATTCTTTTATGAAGACATGAAGCGAGACTTCTTCAGGATGAAGAATATGGTGCAAATTCTATTTTCAGATAGAAGAGAAATCACTAGACTTCATGAGAAATTGGTTGCTATGAAGCAAGAGAAATAAGAAATTCTTCAAAGAATACATGAGATGGAGATGTAGCTCCATCAAGCCCAATAGGCATTAACCAAGAACATGCTTGAAGCAGAGGTAATTCCTCTTCAGATAAATGTGTTGGTTCATTTGAAAATCACACTAGAGGTATAGGGTCCAAGTTGATGTTTAAAATAGGCTATGAAGCTAAGGGTTTAGGAAAACATGCACAAGGCATGATTGATCCTATTTTGGTTGAGGAAAGACCTAAGAAATTTTATCTTGGTTATGTTCAATCATATGGCGAAGACTCCAAATCCTTGAAGGCATGTGAGGCAACTTTAAAGTGAAATTTTTTCACAATTTCTAAACCACAAACATGTCAAGTTTGTTTACAAATTGATTGCCAATGTTTGAAGCCTATGTTGCAGCAAGGTGTTTGTACACATGCAGCTTATGGCAAAGCTGGAACCTCTACTAGTTCATCTCCTCATGAAGGTAAAAAAGATGGACATGCGAAGCATCATTTGAGGTATAATTCTTCCCATATTCAAGTTGATTATGTTTCTGTAAGGCATGAAAATTCTGCGTGCTTGAATGGAAGAAATAGTTGTTGTTCATATTGTGGTCTGTGTAACCATGTTGTTTCAAGATGCTGGAAGAGGATGAAGGCATACAGGAAACAATTGAAGCAAAGGAAACTTGCAAAGAAGGTGCAAAAGACTTGCACACATTTCCAGAGAAGGGGACATGTTATTGCCCAATGTTGGACATTGCATCGAACTAATCGCCCCAAGAATAGGATGCAAGAGGATAGAAAGACTAGCGAAATTGGAACCAAAGATTCCATCATTGATGTGAGAACAAATGTTTCACATGAAGAAGATTTTCAGCAGCAAAATTCGTTGTGGAAGTGGCTTGGTGAGAAGTGGTTTGACTTCTTGACATAGTAAGACATACACTCATTTGTACATATGAAAATTTCAGTTATGTATGCATTTATGTTGTAATCTCACGTTTGTTTGAGCCACCTTGGATCGATGATCAAGGAAGCGATGTTCAACTACCTTCTGTAAATTTCTTGCCAAAAAATTCTGAGTGAGTGCAAGGAAGACAATTCTTGACAGGAGGACAAGAGCATTAAGGAAGGGAAGTGTTGACTACCTTTGAGTTGTGGTTCAAAGGCACTAATCCATGCAAGGGAAAGTGTATGGAGGCTAAAAAGTGAGTGTGTTGTACTCTCATCTACTGAACAGATCAGGTTATCAGTTTTTTGGGGTCCAAAATATTCCTAATGGGGAGGTGTGATCAAATTTGGATCCAGGATCTAAGTGATAGCTCAAATTTCAAATTGTTTGGAAGTGTGTCGAACCTGAGCAACCTGATATATCTCATCTTCTTGATTCCATTGCCATGAACAGTTCAAAAAACTGACACCGGATGAATAAGTTATCGCGATTTGAAAAGTCCAGTAAACTGCAATTTCTGGCTTTTGACCAAGTTTGACTAGTTTTTGGAAATTAAAAAAAAAAGAGAGAATATTCCAAGAAACATTCCTTGAATATTCCTCAGAATTTTTTCCGAAATATTCCATTTGGGCCAGTCAGGTCATGCCAAGTGGGGGATCGTCATTCGAAAAGGGGTTGTACATTCGAATTTCAACCAATGACAAGGTGACACGTGGCCAACCCTGAGGCAGCCACATGTCCCTGAGACTACGTAACAAATATTTTTTGGACTCCCCGAGAGTCAACCACCTGACCTCCCTGCATGCACGCACCCACTCTTACCACTCGGGCTATGGTTTATGACTTAACCATATAGGGCTTGCATATTTATTTAACGTGCATTGGTTTCATGTTTGGGGGTCTAGAGGGGCTAGCCCCTCCCATATGGCCTTAGCCCCAAAAAAAATGGCTTAGCCCTAACCTCCAATGACAACTACAACTGCCAACAACTTTCAGAGTTTTTTCATATGCGGTGTTAATTGTGACAGTTTCGACGGCGGTTTCGTTAACTGCCTTTGAAGACCGTAGAGATTTCGATAGTCATGTGCCCAGCGTTAACCTCAACAGTCCAATTAAATGCTACGGTCAGGTATGGCAGAATATTTGGCACAAGCCCCAAAGTTAGGTGGAGATGCCAAAATTAACTGCAGTTATGTGCAGTCCCTCCAGATTTGGTGGAGGATTTTTAGGGGTCATTGGGCAAAATGAATTTAGGCTCTATCTTGAGCTAGATTCGACCAATTTTGGAGTTACAATAGTCAATTTAGACTATCTCAGACATTATAGACTCATTGGTGAGGGTGTTAGAGCCATCATAGGACTTTTGAGTAGGTTTTGGCTTCATATAAGTTCTAGGGGCCATCAGGGCCACCAGGGGCCAACAGCAGTTTGAGGCCTATCCAGAGCATCTAGAGGTCTTATTCAGGAATCCAATAGTCAAATTTGGATGTTTAAGAAATTATGGAACTATTGGTGTGGTTTTTAGAGCCTGTAGAGGAATTTTGAAGGCCGAGATGCTTCAGAGAAGTTCCAGAGGCCATCAGGGCCAACAAGTGCCACCAACAGTTTGAGGCCTAGCCAAGGCAGCTAGAGGCTTTAGTCAGAAAACCAATTGTCATTTCTGACTATTTTGATACTTATTAATCCATTGATGTAGTATTCAGAAGCTTTTGAGGACTTTTATAGGTCAAAAATCTGTTATCCATCAATAAAATTTTGTCATAACTGATGATGGCTAAAACAGGTCTTTAGTCTTCAAGAAACAAGTTTGAAGAAAAATTGTGAGTTCTTGAAGCCTTGGTGTTTTCCTTGTCCAAAAGGATCCTTTCCACTGATATATTCATAAAAAATCCTTCAAATAAACCCTGCTGTTATCATGAAAAAAGACTGTTTTTTAAGCCACTTCCCCATCTTTTCACCTTCATAAATCCTTCTGCAAAAACCCCCCATTTTCCTCATTTTTACCCTTCATTTTTCCTTAAATTCCCTTTTAAACCTTATAAAATCATTTTATTATGGTTTAGACCCCATTTTACAACCTATTGTAACCCTCAAAATCCCTCAAAAACCTTCTTTTTTAAGTATAAGGCCTTAAGCCCCTTTCGCTTAAACTTGAGCCCATTTTTCTGCCATAAGACCGCCTCCACGACCGAGCGCTAAGCCCATCGATGGTCGCACTTCAGCAATTCCAAATTTTCGCTAGGCAATGCTGTTGTTGATGAACTAGTTGAGGTACTGGCCTGATTGTCAGCATGCTTGTCCAATTTTTCAACATAACTTTCCAGGTCCATCAATTTGTCTTTTGAAACTAAAGGACTAGGCAATCCTTTATTCAACAAAATATCAAATCTTTTTCTGAAGGCAGTGATTTCTTCTTGCATTTCAGAGCATCTTCATTCCAAATTCTGCATCAGAGTTCTTTTGGTAAAAACTCTCTTTATTTCCAAAATTGTGCCTATCCTTTCTTGAATGCCAAATTATTCAAGTTTCTGCTTGTTCTGAGTATTTAGAAAATGGATGAGTTCATTGGCTTCATCAGGCCTGTTTCCCAATTCTTCTCTTGCTCTTAGGACTTCTTCTATAGCCAATTTGACTAAATCATTTTGTTCCTACATTATTTGAATTGAGGGCCAGACATCTTTTATTGATTGGATGATGTTGTCCCAAAGAATTTCATTTATTTCCTTTAAAGGCTTCTCCAATGTGAGATCCTTTTCTAATTTATGGACCAAATTTTCTAATCTATTGACCTCTCTTGTTTTATCTACAACTCTCATTTTTGAGAGGTTATATTTTTGTTCCAAAGAGGTAAGTTGCACCTTTGTTCTTTGTAGCTCAGTCACTTGGAGTTTCATTTCATCTATTGATTTTGTTAATTCTTCTGGACTCAAATTGGAAGTATGCACCTGTGGAAATTCTGTTGGTTGACCTGTTGTTGTAGTAACTATAATTACCTTTGGTGTAGATGCTGGAACACTAGCCTGCTTATCTTTCAATGCCTTTTCAAGCTATTTCTCTGTTTCATTAAGTTGCTCATTCAGTTTTAAGAGCAAGTCCATTAATTCTTCTTCAGAATTTTGTTTTATAATTTCAGCAGTCTGAGGATGTCTTGAGGCTGGTAGCTTTAGTTTTTTTCTCAAAGCTGCAATATCATCATCCTTTTTCATGATTAATGCTTCTATTCCCTTGACATCTTTAGGATTATGTCCCAATCCAATGATAATTTCCTCCAAATTTTTAATCTTGTTGTCTTTAGCCTGAGAAGAGGCTTTTTCAAGGCTTAATTGAGCATTTGTATTCTCCAAAGAATCCTGCAATTTCTAAGTCATCATTGATTTATCCGTCAGAGTAGAATAAATCATCTCACCTGTCTGTTTATGTAGCTCAATTTGATCTAAAGGATGAATATCCTTTGCTAATACTTCAAAATTGGTCCTGATGTAATCTGCAGCTGTCTGAGGTTGCTGCACTTTGGGTTTGAAGTGACTCATTAGCATTTCTCCCTGCTGGATGTCAAAAGTTGACATCAACCTTTTCTGATTCTTAGGAGCCATTTTTAAACATTGATTGTAAACTTGGAGTCAGAGAGGATCATTCCTAGCCTTGATATTTATGAATGTTCTTTTAATGTCCTAGACATCTTTCAATGGTGGTTTGAAAGATGACACTTTTGCACCTTGCTGCCTTTGCAGCTCTTTTTTCTATAAAGTAGTGGATGTCCCACTGTTTGCACCTGTTTGCTGACTACCCAATTGTTCTTGCTCTTGACTATCAAGGATTTCATGAACAGATTCCACTTCTCGAAGAGGGTTCAATTTTTGTCTTTTAACATTAGGTTGTCCATAAGATCCAGTGACAGGAGTAGCTGCTTCAGCATCTCTCTTCTTGCCTTTTTATACATTCAGAGGAGTCTATAAGATTGTTACTTCTGCTACATTGGTCTGAGTAGGGGAAACCTGTACTTGACTCTGTTCTTTAGAAGTCTGAGGTTGTTCTGTCATTGTCAATTTTTCTGTAACCTGTATATCCACCTCTTTCTCCTTTCCTTTAGATGCCACTGTAGCTAATGCACTGATTTCCTGTAGATTTTGTTGAGAAGTCCTAGCAGAAGAAGGACCAATACCTGGTATCTGTACCTGTCCAAAAGATTCTAGGTCAAGTATCTTTTCAAGGTCTTTCATTACATTTTCAACATTGACCTGCTCACTATCTTGTTCTACCAATGTTCCTTCCATCCATTCATCCATATTGGCATACTGTTCAATTTCTAGGATTTTTTGATGAATGTATGGTGATAGTTTATTTTTCATTCTTCTGTCACAAATAAAGTTATTTGGGTCATAAGGTACCCAATTGAAACTTTTTTGTAATTTAAGATAATCTTCTAATATCTTTTCAGCTTCCTTACCAGCATCTCTAGAGTTACAAACAAAGGGACCTAGCTGGCTTTTAATCTTGAGTTGAGCCGTTTTCTTTGCATTACAAAAATGTACTATATCTAAGTTGATCATCTTCCTGAAATACGCTAATGCAAAGAGTCTCATTGGGACATACTTGGGCAACTTGAATGGGAATAACTCACACCCATAAACTCTGATTTCTGTGTGATTCTGGTATAGGTACCAGTCACCTATCCGGTATTGTTTTGAGAGCTGAAGAATTTTCTTGATTTCATTACTGAGCCTAGGAGGAGAGACTCCTGTCAACAAGGTGGTTGCTTGGTGTACAAAAATATCAATAAACTCATTATAGGAATAAGGAGAATCAGGGGAATTATGAGTGATGGCGGACCAAAGATCTGAGATCTGTTGATCGAACGGTGGTCATACTTAGCGCTTTAGCTCATTTGTCATATTAATTTCTAATTTATTATTTAAATCCCTATGAGAATAACCTTCTCCTATTATATATAACTCCTTCCTTATAAAATACCAAAAAAACCCATTTATTATCATTTTAGTCAAAGTATTTAATCCCCATATGTTTAAATAAAACACCCCCATTATACTCCCTTTGACTAAAATATATGTTTAATATTAATCCCACCCCCTATGGTAATTAGATTAATTTGATTTAATTACCATATAATAAAAGATATATGAAAAAAGCTTTAAACATATTTTTTATGTGTTTAAAACAAAAAATAAACCGAAGTTTAGTTTAAACCAAACTTCAAAATAACCCTCCTCTTTGTATATTTTCCCCTTTCCCAACTCCCTAACCTGAGTTAAAATCCCGATATATATCTTATACCCCAATTCTTAACTCTGGTGAAAATCCTTTGGAAATCATTCTCAATAACTTTTCCGTGTTTTAAAAAGGAATTAATTAACCCTCTTGGTTAATTAAGAACCTAACCCACCAATCAAATCATCCACGATATGATTAATTAACATTTAAACTGCATTTGGCCCGCCTGTTAAACCCCTGTCATCTCGACGCCCCGACCACCGTTCGATCAACAAATCTCAGATCTATGGTTGATATCAATATCGCTAGCCATCCGCATCCGAACGATAACGCGCGATGGCTAAGCGGTTTTCTGGATCGTACAAAGCCATGCGTTGTTGTCGTATGGAATCGCTGCCCATCCGCCCAAAATCGCCTTGTCCCAAAAGCGGTGCGATGGAAACCGCTTACCGCCTGTCTTTCCCGTGACGATCCCCCTGTACTTGCTGATGTCATCAATCGAAAACCCGCCAACCTTTTGACTTTGTGAATAAAATAAACAGACCATGTCATTTTCATTATCCTATGCAATAACCAGTCTCCTGGGCAACCATTTTCGAATTTAACTGTCAAAGTGTGCTGACTGCTACCTCGCTGAAGAAATTTTCCAGTCAAGTAATCCATAGTTTATCCGCCATAGCCAGCGCCTGTTTAAACCGTTTTTCATTTCCCGTAAATAGGTATTTACTCAAATTTCCCACTGAACTCTGTAAAAAATCCTAGTTTTGGTTTTAATTCCACACTAAAGACTGAAAAGAAGTTCAATTTGATCTTTTTATTCCCATAACTGAAAATTATATTCCCAAATCAGTAATTGTGCCCATTTTTCACAAAAACCCCGAATTCATTTCTGAATCCACAAGAACCAGAAATGGAGGTTCCCGTAGCTCTAAATGTCGCACCCTTGAATGCCCCTCACAGAGATTTGGATTATTTTCCTTTAGTCGATAGAGACTTCCAAATTAAAGACCTAGTTCTCAGTGAAAATCCCCTTATAATATTTTGCTACTGCAGAGACAATTACTTGAAAGGTTCTGATATTTTTGGATTATGGGAATATAATATTCCCATGTACCTTCTTCCCTCAGTCCACATTTTCCCTAAGATAATCCATTATTGTCATGCAAACTATGACCCCAATTTAAGAGCAGTGTTTTCCCCGAGTCAGACTATTTTTTTCCCATAACTGCTCAGTCTATCAACGAGATGTTGCAATTTCAACCTGATCAAGCCCTCACTCCCCTGTCCATGGGAGAATTACTTGAGAAATCTACCAAATTATCCCATGAAGAGTCGAGTCGTCTTTGCCAGAACTTCATGTTGCCAGAACATCAGCCCAAGGGCCCTCCCCCTTATGGGTATACTTTTTTCACTAATGAGGGTATGTTGGAAATATGATGCAGAGTGTTGTCCTTGATGGCAACCCACTGAATGAAGATGAAGACATGTGACTGTTGACATGTGTTGTCCTTGATGGCAATCCACCTGATGAAGTTATTCTTGACTTGATGGACTTGGTAAATGATGTAAATCTGATGTTTGTTGACAATATGATGCTGAGTGTTGTCCTTGAAAAGCAACCCACTTGATGAAGACGATGACAACTTACTTGATGAAGTTGTGCTTGAGAGAATATGTTCCTGATGAAGAAAATATGATGTTTCTACAGTGTGTACAGAAGGCAATGAAGAAAAGAATTCAGAATGTGCTCAAAATATGATGAAAAGAGTATGTCTCTTTGTATACGCGGATTGGCCTAGGGGAAGTCGCGTATGCACGCGGAAAATAACGTGCCAAATCGCGTATGGGCAAAAGCGCTCAAAAAGTGCAAAACCAAGGGTAACCACCATGGTATTGACCCATTGTATTGGGTAATGATCCGCCTAATTGACCCCGTCCAGGTAGTTTTGGGCTCGTGGTATTGGTTTGGCTCGTGGTATTGAAAAAGGGGCCCGTGGTATTGAAAAAGGATAAACCTATATAAGGAGAAGAACTCATATGCGTGTACAACCCAATCGAATGAATACTTCTCTCCGAAGTATATCTCGAATGGAAAGGGTTATGCACGGAATGATAAATCTCGATTGTATGATGCACCAATGATGAAGAAGGGGATCTAGATCCTAAATGCTCTTGTATTTGTTAGATCTCGATTATGGAAGGCTTAGATTCGTGATGAGGCGAACATCTAGGCGAACATCTGTTTGAAGTGAAAGGGTAAATCTGAACTGAATATCTGATCTGAAGAAGTATCCTGCTCTGTAATAATTGAAGATCTATACGCTACTTCAACGCGGAGGAAGCGCGTATATACGCAGCTTCAACGAAGAGAAAGCGCGTATGCGCAATAAAATATACACTGAGTTATACGCTGGTTTGTATGGACGGAAGCGCGTATACACGCGACATCAGTGAAGGGAAAGCGCGTATGCAAACTAGGGCTTGCTGAAGCAAGGGGTATGAAATATCTGATCTGTTCTGCTGTGTTTCTGCTATCTGATCTCTGTTGATATGTATCTGTTGATGATGTATGTTCGTGCTTAAAAATATGGAAAGGGTTCCGTCTGGAAATATGATGAATTGCGGTCTGCAAGTTGTGTTCTATTGAAGTGGTTGGATCCAGTGTGAAAATTGATGAAACGTGGTCCAAGGTGGTGCTGAGGGTTGTAGCCTTCAGTCAGGGGGTTGTAGCTCTCTTCCAGGAGAGGCTGGTAAACGAGATCAGGGGGTCGTAGCTCCCTTCCAGGTGAGGCTGGTAAACGAGTCAGGGGGTTGGAGCTCCCTTCCAGGAGAGGCTGGTAAACGAGCGCAGGTGGGTGCCTGCGTGCTGGTCAAGTCTGCGCCAGCACATATGTTGTAACATGTTTTTTCTATAATAAAATATTGAAGGCTGAGCAACTGCAGCGGTGGTTTTCTCCCGACTTGGGTTTCCACCTAAAAATCCTGGTGTTCATGTGTGATGCTTTGTGTGATGATTTATTCTTTTCTTACTGCACATGTTTACTGCTTAATGAATATCTGATGAATAAATGAAGGAATGATTTAAGTGAAGAATTAATGACATAAATAGATATCTGTGTATACGCGAGTTTCGTAAAGGGTATCCGCGTATATACGCAAGTCTGGTTCAGGAAAGTAGCATATGCATTTTAGAAGCAGGAAAAAGTGAAAGTTTTGAATATACAGTAAATACTGATTCACCCCCCCCTCTCAGTATTTTTCCCAACAATTGGTATCAGAGCAGGTCCTTGTGGAGAAGCTTGATCGCTTAAAGGAGATCCGTCACAATGGGAAGTCAAGAAGGAATAATGTCTATAAAGCCACCTATATTCAATGGAAGCAATCTGATATTCTGGAAGGTACGTACAAAAGCATATCTGCAAAGTCTTGGTGCATATGTATGGGCAATCGTGGAAGAAGGTTATCAATACCCGGCAAGTATTCCTATTGATGCAGCAGAAAGAAAGAAGTATGAAACCAATGCCAAAGCAGTAAATGTTTTGCTGGGAAGCATGTCTGAATCAGAATTTGCTAAAGTGATGCAGCTACATTCAGCAAAAGATATATGGGACAAAATCATTCTGAGCTATGAAGGAGATACAAAGGTAAAAAATGCAAAACTCCAAACTCTTAGAATTGAATACGAAAATTTGAAGATGCATAGTGATGAAAGTGTTGCCAGTTTCTTCCTTCGTCTAGATGATGTTGTCAATCGAATGAGAAATTTGGGTGAAACTAAAACTGATACTACTCTGGTTGAAAAAGTCTTAAGATCCTTGACTCCAAAATTTGACTCTAAAGTCTCCGCTATTGAAGAAAGGCAAGATCCGCAAACTCTTACTATTGTTCAATTACATGGGACTCTGACTGCTTTTGAAATGAGACAAGGAGGTCCTTCTCAAGTAAGAGAAGCTGCGTTTAAGGCTTCTACAAAAGGAAAGGAAAAGGAAGTTGTCAAAGAATCCAGCTATATTTCCGATGAAGAAGAAGCAAATTTCGTAAGAAAACTCCAACTAGGAACTGGAAGATTCAAAGGTAAGCTTCCCTTCAAATTTTTTGAGTGTGGAAAAGTTGGTCATTATGCTGCAAAATGTCCTTATAAAGGAAAAGAAGTTGTTAGAAGGAATAAGAACAGATCTAGCTCTAAGAAAAGGTACTATACTAATGAAGATAGTGATGGGTCATCTAATAGTGAGGAAGATTGTGAAGAAGATCTTAGACTTCTCATGGCCTTTGAACAAAAGGAAGAAAAGGATATGTTTATGGATGCTCTAGAGGAAAATGATTTTCTTGAAGAAAATAATCAACTCAAACTTCGCTTAGAAGATTGCAAAATTCTCTTAGAAGAACAAAAGGTGATCAGAGAGACTGTTGAAAAGCAGCTTGAAGAAGCAAAGAAACATATTGAAAGCTAGAATGTGAAGTGGTAATTCAAAGAAAAGAAGTAGAGAAAGCAAAGACCTTGAATCTTAGATTTGCTAAAGGATCTAAAACCTTAGATGAGATTATCAAGGTACAACGTTCTCCTCTTATAAAGACAGGTCTGGGATATATCGGAGAATCTTCTCAAACTTCAGCACCAAACTATCTAAAAGCAGTTACAGGTGGTTTACTACATTCAGCCACTCAGCAAGGGAATAGAGGATCTCTACAGGGAAAGCAGGACCATCTCAATTCAAGGAACACTAACAGGGATAGCTTTCAAAGACACTACAACTAACAGGTAAACTCAAATAGAAGATTCCATGATCGCAGAAATTTCTACTTCAATGGGAAATGTTTCACTTGTCACAATTTTGGTCATAAAGCTATTCAATGTGTGGCATATAAAACCATCATGACAAGAGAAGCAAGAAATAAAAGGTTGGATACTGAACCAAAGAAGAATACCTATAACAATTTTTCTCCTCTTCAAAGTGAAGTCGAATGTACTTATTGCAATAACTTTGGCCATGAAGAATCTGAATGCAGGAACAAGATCCAGCCTAAAGAACATGTTCCCTCAAGCTCTAAAGTGTGGAAGAAGAAAGAACCGCCGGTTGAAAATTGTGGGATAGCATTATTTGCAGAAGGTGAAGAAAATCAATGGTACATCGATAGTGGGTGCTCAAGACACATGACAAGTGACAAAAGCAAACTTCATACTTATAATGCTCTAGAAAAAGAAAAGAAAGTTACATTTGGAAATGATACTCCTGCTGTAATTAAAGGAAAAGGGTCAGTATTTCAAAAAGAAAAGGTGAAGGCTAAAGATGTCATGTATGTGGATGGATTAAGGCATAACCTATTAAGTGTTAGCCAAATGTGTGATCAAGGAGCAGAAGTGGTCTTCAGTTCCAAAGAATGTATGGTTCGTGATCTTGATACAGGTAAAATCATTATAAAAGGAAAAAGAAATCCAAGCAACCTGTATGTACTAAATGGCATAGATCAATGTTACTTGAGCAAGTCTTCAGAAAATTGGCTATGGCATAGAAGGCTGGGGCATCTGAGTTTCTCTCAAATCAACAAAGCAAGCAGACTTCAAGCTGTTCGTGATCTTCCCAAGGTCAATCTTCCGTAAAGTACCATATGAAAATCTTGTCAATTCGGTAAGCAGACCATAGTACGATTTAATGCCAAAGAAGGATCATCAAGTAAGCCTCTTGAACTCATTCACACTGATATCTGTGGACCTATGAGGAAAAATTCATTACGTGGGGAAGAATACTATATCTTATTTATTGATGACTACTCTAGAATGTGTTGGATCGGGTTCATTAAACACAAATATCAAGCACTTGAAAAATTTCAGAGCTTCAAAGCATTGGCAGAAAATGAATTAGATCTAAAAATCAAGTGTCTTAGATCTGATCGAGGAGGAGAATATTCATCAAATGAATTCTTTGAATTTTGTGAACAACATGGCATTAAACGACAGTTCTCTGTAGCAGGCACTCCTCAACAAAATGGTGTAGCAGAAAGAATGAATAGAACAATTTTTCAAATGGCTAGAGCTATGCTTACTGATTCTGATGTTCCTGATATGTTCTGGAGTGAAGCAGCTCATACGGCAGTTAACATTCTCAATAAAGCTCATGTTCGGGTAAATAGTGACAAAACTCCATATGAACTCTGGTATGGTAATTCTCCCACTGTGAAGCATTTTAAGGTTTTTGGAAGTAAATTCTTTATAAAAAATAATGATGAAAAGCTTGGTAAGTTTGAACCTAGATCAGATGAAGGGATATTTCTTGGTTACTCATCATCAAGCAAAGCTTTCACATGTTACAATAAAAGGCTTCGAAAGGTTGTTGAATGTATTGATGTTGTTATTGATGAGTCTCCTGCAGCTCCTAAAGAAGAAAAACAAACAAAAAATGAAGATGATAGCGACATATGGCCTTCTACATCAGATAGCAATGATGTAGACAGTGGATCCAATGAAGAACCTGAAGATGATCTGTCTGAAAAAGCTCCATCCAGATATGTTCAAAAGAATCATCCTGAATCTCAAATTTTGGGTGACAAGGAATCTGGTGTACGAACAAGGAGAACTCTTACAGGATCTTCTAATCATTTGGCACTTCTATCCACAATTGAACCACACAATGTCAATGAAGCTAGAAAATATGAATGTTGGAGGCAAGCCATGGATGAAGAACTTGTTCAAATTGAGAAGAACGACACTTGGGATTTGGTTCCAAGACCTCATGATAAAAATATCATTGGAACTAAATGGATTTTCAAGAACAAGTTAAATGAGAATGGGGATGTTGTAAGAAACAAAGCTAGACTGGTTTGCAAAGGGTATACTCAACAAGAAGGTATAGAATTTGAAGAAACTTTTGCTCCCGTAGCTAGACTTGAAGCCATCAGAATGTTCCTTGCTTTTTCAAGTTATCAACAAATCAAAGTTTATCAAATGGATGTCAAATCTGCTTTTCTTAATGGTGATCTAGAAGAAGAAGTATATATAGAGCAACCAGAAGGATTCATTTTGGGAAATGATGCAAATCTTGTTTGTAGACTTAAAAAGGGGCTGTATGGTCTCAAACAAGCTCCAAGGGCTTGGTACTATCGTCTTGACAAATATCTTCATCAACAAGGATTTTCAAAGGGGTCTGCTGATAGCAACTTATACACAAAAGTTGAAAATGATAAACTATTGATTGTGGTTGTATATGTTGATGATATCATTTTTGGGAGTAACGAAGAATCTATGAGTCAGAAATTTGCTTCTGTCATGCAACAAGAATTTGAAATGTCTTTACTTGGGGAACTAACTTTCTTTCTTGGCTTACAAGTGCATCAATCTACAGATGGTATATTCCTATCACAAGAAAAATATCTTAAGCAAATTCTGAAGAAGTATGGCATGGAAGAATGCAAACCTGTAAGCACTCCAATGATAACCGGATGCAATCTCAGCTCTCATGATGATTCTCCCACGGTGAATCAACCAGATTACAGATCAATGATAGGAAGTCTACTTTATCTCACTGGGACTAGACCAAACATTATGCATGCAGTTGGGATTGTTGGACGATTCCAAGCCAATCCAAAAGAGTCTCACCTTCAGGCTGTGAAAAGAATTTTCAAATATCTACAAGGAACTCAAGACTATGGTCTATGGTATCCAAAGAATGTTGATCTTACTCTTCATGCTTACACTGATGCAGATTGGGCTGGAAGTGTTGATGACCGAAAAAGCACTAGTGGTGGTGCATTCTATATGGGACCTCGGTTAGTATCTTGGTTCAGCAAGAAGCAAAATTCTATTGCCTTATCAACAGCTGAAGCAGAATATGTAGCTGCCGCATCTTGTTGCACTCAACTCCTATGGATGATGCAAACTTTGCAAGATTTTCAAATCAAATGTGCAACTCCTATCTCCATTATGTGTGATAATACAAGTGCCATTAGTATCTCAAAGAATCCTGTTATGCATTCGAAGACCAAGCACATTCCCATCAAGTATCATTTCTTACGTGAACAAGTACTTGAACAAAAGGTGAAGTTGGAGTATGTTCCCTCCAAAGAACAAGTTGTTGATATCTTTACCAAACCTCTGCCCAGGGAAGCGTTCGAATATCTAAGACAGAAGCTGGGAGTGTTCTTTGCCAGTCAAAAGAACAAATCTGCATAATTTTTAGAATGTGGCAGTGGATACGCGGGTTTCCTGAAACACAGTCGCGTATATACGCGAGTTCCTGCACAGAAAACCGCGTATGGTTGGTTGCTGACAATTTTTGGTTGGTCCAGCTCTCTTCAGCATAGCTGCTGTGCTGTTTGGTATCTCTAGTGGTATTTCAGTTCTCATAATTCTGTTTCTAATGTTTTGATGAAGACGCCTTGATGATTTGTTGGTGGAAGTTTTCAGGATGCACAAACTAAGGGGGAGCCTTAGTCATTTGGAAATATTGCTTGGTTGCACAGATTCAGGGGGAGCATTAGCTTTGCTGAGTATAATTCAGTATTGGCATTATGATGGTTTTGAAATATGTTCTCTTTCTTGAGGACTTTCTGGTGTTAGTCTTAAAGTTATATTTGTAGTTTGGTGAAAAAGTCTTGTTGAGACCCATGATGTAAATTGTAATATTCTGTCATGTATGGACTTTTCAACTTGTAAACCCACTTGGTTGGGTAGCTGAGTCAAATTTTGTAAACCCACTTGGTTGGGTAGCTGAGTCAAATTTGTAAACCCACTTGGTTGGGTAGTTGAGTCTCATATGTAAATCCACTTGGTTGGATAATTCATGTAAGTATGAGTCTTTGGTGATAGGAACTTCATAGAGTCATGTACTTCATTGACAAATCTGTTTGAAGATTCAGCATGAACTCAGGGGGAGCTTGGCCACTTCAGCACATATCAGATCTGCAGAATGTTTCTTCCACATAAGGAGGAGAGTGTTGGTTTTTGATCCGCTCTTTGCCCTTGATGTCAAAGGGGGAGAGTGACATGGTGTTTGAATGAAGAGAAGATAATGATGTCAAATATTTGGGAGAGTGACATTTTTGGGAGAGTGACATGGTATCTATCTGCTGTGGTAACCAAACACCATCATGGTTGCCATCCAGTCCAAAGGGGGAGATTGTTGGAAATATGATGCAGAGTGTTGTCCTTGATGGCAACCCACTGAATGAAGATGAAGACATGTGACTGTTGACATGTGTTGTCCTTGATGGCAATCCACCTGATGAAGTTATGCTTGACTTGATGGACTTGGCAAATGATGTAAATCTGATGTGATATGTTGTTGAGTGTTGTCCTTGAAAGGCAACCCACTTGATGAAGATGATGAAAACTTACTTGATGAAGTTGTGCTTAAGAGAATGTGTTCCTGATGAAGAAAATATGATGTTTCTACAGTGTGTACAGAAGACTATGAAGAAATGATTTCAGAATGTACTCAAAGTATGATGAAAAAGAGTATGTCTCTTGGTATACGCGGATTGGCCTAGGGGAAGTCGCGCATGCACGCGGAAAAGAACGTGCCAAGTCGCGTATGGGCTAAAGCGCTCAAAAAGTGCAAAACCAAGGGTAACCACCATGGTATTGACCCATGGTATTGGGTAATGATCCGCCTAATTGACCCCGTCCAGGTAGTTTTGGGCTCATGGTATTGGTTTGGCTCGTGGTATTGAAAAAGGGGCCCGTGGTATTGAAAAAGGATAAACCTATATAAGGAGAAGAAATTCATTGTGCAAATCATATGTGTGGGTGCAAGATGTCGGAGGAAGCACGTATATACGCGGCTTCAGCAAAGAGAAAGAGCGTATGCGCAATAAAATATACACTGAGGTATACGCTGGTTTGTGTGGACGGAAGCGCGTATATACGCGACATCAGTAAAGGGAAAGCGCGTATGCAAACTAGGGTTTGCTGAAGCAAGGGGTATGAAATATCTGATCTGTTCTGCTGTGTTTCTGCTATCTGATCTGTATTGATAAGTATCTGTTGGTGATGTATGTTTGTGCTTGAAAGTATGGAAAGGGTTCAGTTTGAAAATAGGATGAAATGTGGCCTGCAAGTGTTGTTCTATTGAAGTTGTTGGATCCAGTGTGAAAATTGATGAAACGTGGTCCAAGGTGGTGCTGAGGGTTGTAGCCTTCAGTCAGGGGGTCGTAGCTCCCTTCCAGGTGAGGCTGGTAAACGAGAGCACGGGGTCGTAGCTCCCTTCCAGGAGAGGCTGGTAAACGAGTCAGGGGGTTGGAGCTCCCTTCCAGGAGAGGCTGGTAAACGAGCGCAGGTGGGTGCCTGCGTGCTGGTCAAGTCTGCGCCAGCGCATATGTTGTAAGATGTTTTCTCTATAATAAAATATTGAAGGCTGAGCAACTGCAGCGGTGGTTTTCTCCCGACTTGGGTTTCCACCTAAAATTCTGGTGTTCATGTGTGATGCTTTGTGTCATGATTTATTCTGTTCTTACTGCACATGTTTACTGCTTATTGAATATCTGATGAATAAATGAAGGAATGATTTGAGTGATGAATTAATGACATATATAGATATCTGTGTATACGCTAGTTTCGTAAAAGGTATCCGCGTATATACGCAAGTCTGGTTCAAGAAAGTAGCGTATGCATTTTAGAAGCAGAAAAAGTGAAAGTTTTGAATATGCAGTAAATACTGATTCACCCCCCCACTCTCGGTGTTTTCCCAACGGTGAACTTATTCTGAACATGATATCCTTTATAATGGGTTTTAGTACTAGTGAATATGTTGACCAATTAACCCTAGTATTGTTGTCTATTTTCACCCCTGGACAGCCCCCTGCTGTCAAGTATGACTTTGCATCCTACATTGCAGAAAAAATCGATGATCAGTTCATGAGATTAGAGAACGAGAGAGTGTTCAAGTATTCTTCTGTTATTTATCATCTCATGCTTTATTACCAATCAGAAAGTTTCCCTTTTCATGTTAAAAAGCTTGATGCCAAAGGAAATCCTAGGTTTGTGATCTTTTGGTCTGCCATCACTCATAATTCCCCCGATTCTCCTTATTCCTATAATGAGTTTATTGATCTTTTTGTACACCCAGCAACCACCTTGTTGACAGGAGTCTCTCCTCCTAGGCTCAGTAATGAAATCAAGAAAATTCTTCAGCTCTCAAAACAATACCGGATAAGTGATTGGTACCTATACCAGAATCACACAGAAATCAGAGTTTATGGGTGTGAGATATGCCCATTCAAGTTTCCCAAGTATGTCCCAATGAGACTCTTTTCATTAGAGTATTTCAGGCAGATGATCAACTCAGATATAGTACATTTTTGTAATGCAAAGAAAAAGGCTCAACTCAGGATTAAAAGCTAGCTAGGTCCCTTTGTTTGTAACTCTAGAGATGCTGGTAAGGAAGCTGAAAAGATATTATAAGATTATCTTAAATTACAAAAAATTTTCTATTGGGTACCTTATTACCCAAATAACTTTATTTGTGACAGAAGAATGAAAAATAAACTATCACCATACATTCATCAAAAAATCCCAGAAATTGAATAGTATGCCAATATGGATGAATGGATGGAAGGAACATTGGTAGAACAGGATAGTGAGCAGGTCAATGTTGAAAATGTAATGAAATACCTTGAAAAGATACTTGACCTAGACTCTTTTGGACAGGTACAGATACCAGGTATTGGTCCTTCTTCTGCTGGGAATTCTCAACAAAATCTGTAGGAAATCAGTGCATTAGCTACAGTGGCATCTAAATGAAAGGAGAAAGAGGTGGATATACAGGTTACAGAAAAATTTACAATGACAGAACAGCCTCAGACTTCTAAAGAACAGAGTCAAGTATAGGTTTCCCCTACTCAGACCAATTTAGCAGAAGTAACAATCTTATAGACTCCTCTGAATGTAGAAAAAGGCAAGAAGAGAGATGCTGAAGCAGCTACTCCTGTCACTGGATCTTCTCGACAGCCTAATGTTAAAAGAAAAAAAATGAAGCCTGTTCCAGAAGTGGAATCTGTTCATGAAATCCTTGATAGTCAAGAGGAAGAACAATTGGGTAGTCAGCAAGCAGGTGTAAACAGTGGGACATCCACTACTTTACAGAAAAAAGAGCTGCAAAGGAAGCAAGGTGCAAAAGTGTCATCTTTCAAAACACCATTGAAAGATGTCTAGGACATTAAAAGAACATTCATAAATATCAAGGCCAGGAATGATCCTCTCAGACTCCAAGTTTACAATCAATGTTTAAAAATGGCTCCTAAGAATCAGCAAAGGTTGATGTCAGCTTTTGACATCCAGCAGGGAAAAATGCTAATGAGTCACTTCAAACCCAAAGTGCAACAACCTTAGATAGCTACAGATTACATCAAGACCAATTTTGAAGTATTAGCAAAGGATATTCATCCTTTACATCAAATTGAGCTACATAAACAGACAGGTGAGATGATTTATTCTACTCTGACGGATAAATCAATGATGACTCAGAAATTGCAGGATTCTTTGGAGAATACAAATGCTAAATTAAGCCTTGAAAATCCTCTTCTCAGGCTAAAGACAACAGGATTAAAACTTTGGAGGAAATTATCATTGGATTGGGACATAATCCTAAAGATGTCAAGGGAATAGAAGCATTAATCAAGAAAAAGGATGATGATATTGCAGCTTTGAGAAAACAACTAAAGCTACCAGCCTCAAGACATCCTCAGACTACTGAAATTATAAAACAAAATTCCGAAGAAGAATTAATGGAATTTCTCTTAAAACTGAATGAGAAACTTAATGAAACAGAGAAAGAGCTTGAAAAGGCATTGAAAGATAAGCAGCCTAGTGTTTTAGAATCTACACCAGAGGTAATTATAGGTACTACAACAACAGGTCAACCAACAGAATTGCCATAGGTGCATACTTCCAATTTGAGTCCAAAAGAATTAACAAAATCAATGGAGGAAATGAAACTCCAAGTGACTGAGCTACAGAGAACAAAGGTGCAACTTACCTCTTTGGAACAAAAATATAACCTCTCAAAAATAAGTGTTGCAAATAAAACAAGAGAGGTCAACAGATTAGAAAAGTTGGTCCATAAATTAGAAAAGGATCTCACATTGGAGAATCCTTTAAAGGAAATAAATGAAATTCTTTGGGACAACATCATCCAATCAATAAAATATGTCTGGCCCTCAATTCAAATAATGCAGGAACAAAATGATTTAGTCAAATTGGCTATAGAAGAAGTCCTAAGAGCAAGAGAAGAATTGGGAAACAGACCTGATAAAGCCAATGAACATGTCCATTTTCTAAATACTCAGAACAAGCAGCAACTTGAAAAATTTGGCATTCAAGACAAGACAGGCACAATTTTGGAAATAAAGAGAGTTTTTACCAAAAGAACTCTGATGCAGAATTTGGAACGAAGATGCTCTAACATGCAAGAAGAAATCACTGCCTTCAGAAAAAGATTTGATATTTTGTTGAATAAAGGATTGCCTAGTCCTTTAGTTTCAGAAGACAAATTGATGGACCTAGAAAGTTATGTTGAAAAATTGGACAAGCATGCTGACAATCAGGCCAGTACCTCAACTAGTTCATCAACAGCAGCATTGCCTACAGGAAAAAGTCTTCATGATAGATTGGAAAATTTGTTTTATCTTGAGCATGAAGTAAAACATTTGTTTCCTATTCAACCTAATTTCTTTAGGTATACATAGACTGATGAAACTCTCAGAAAGCTGCAAAGGACCAGAATTCTGGAAGATAAATGGTGGGAAGAACTGTTAGAACTTTTATAACGATTATCCTTACTTGAATTTTTGATTATGTACTACAGTAAGTCATGGTAAGAAGGATCAAAGGATGAATAAAGGTCAAAGTGTATCAGAGCAGTCAAAGAGTATTAGTTAAATGAAGCATCCAACACAGAGTTACTGAAAATGATAGCAATGAGCCAAAGCATAGGGCTTGCCTCCAGCACATTCTCAAAAGAAGGAAACAACACAACATCAATTATCATTTTTTCTTATCTACGAGACCATCTGTCTCTATTTTATTGTAATTTACTTATGAGTCATCCTAGATAATATCTCAAGTTGCTATGAGATATTTTTTGTAACTTTTTGTATAAATACTCCCCCAATCAGAGTATTTAGGGTGGATTTTTTAGACTTTGCTGTAACATTGACTATTTGGAATAAAGTGTTGTTGGAGAAATTTTGTGAAGCTAGCTTGATGTGGAATTGATGCGAAATACGTTTTACAGGATTCATGTGTCAGACTACGGATCAATAAGTCATCTTTCTCTTGTGTTTTAAAGTATTTATATCTATTTATTATATCACTTTGTTTCATTTCTTAATGATTAATGAAAAGGAGTAAATAAGAAAGTACTTAAGTGTAATCTGATTTTAATCATTGTTATTCTAAATGTTTTCTTCTAAAACTGGTTTAAGCAAGGAATTCTTAATTGCTCCTGTTTTTCTAGTTTTAAGCATTTTGGTTATTTAATAAAGAATACTTAATTTCTCTTTGTTAATAATCACTCAATTTTCCCTCTTATGAATGTGTTGAAAGATTCTTAATTTCCTTTCCTCCATTTATATTCCATCCCATTCATTTTAAGATCTATAATTGTTCTCTGTTTGATTATCTTGCCCTGTAAAACCATCTTTTGCTAAGAGACTTAATCCAGTTAAGTTATCCTTTTTTGACTCCATTAGCCCAATGGACTAAAATACTCAATCTTGCCCTCAGCTATTGAATTCCACCATCCAAACTCAATCAAAACCCCTGGACTTTATAACTAGCCTAATATCTTTCAAAACAAAGCTAAATTTTACAAAGAGAGCCCTCTCTGGGTACAGATTGGCTAGATTATGTACCTAAAATTTGGTTTGTGGTTACCTCGGACCCCTTTCCTCTTCCCTACAACTTCGAGGAAAATCTGAGTGATAACACACAGTCAAAGATATTTTTCCAAAGACAGCTCAGAAGTAATTGCCAGCCTACCAAAAGCCTCAAAAGTTAGCAAAAGTGAGTGAAGTTGATGAAACTTAATGTAAAAATCAATTAACAGAGTTAAGACATTAGATATATTCTCCTTTAGGCCTCCCAAAGGCCGAGAAGCATTTAACTGTATTAATTGAACAAATAACCCTTTCTTTCACTCCACCTCCTCATTCTTCTGTAAATACTTCACAAGGAGACATTATTATTGTTGGTTGAATACTTGTTGAATGTAAATAGTTGCTGAAGCTGCTGAAACTCTGTTAGTAATTGAAGAAAAATAGCCTGAGAAGAGAAGTTTGAAGCTGTAAAGACCCACTGGACTTGAAGATTGTAACTAGTTTGAATATCAAATATACAAGCCGGTTTATGGGATCTTGGTCTATGTCAATGGTGATGTTTTTCTTACTGTAATTGTCATTTTACTTATGTTTCCATATTGTGCACTTTCTCTAATAAATAACAGCAAACGTAGATTAGGATTTACTTCTAAAAGTACCCTAAATCTCATTGATAAATCTGTATCTCTATGTTTTATTCTAATTGTGTTTTGAGGATAATTCAATAGAGTATAACCATTGAAGAGTTGGTGAGCCCATGTTTACTGAGTACAACTTGAGATATTGTCTTTGAAATTTTTCCTTAGGAGTATGCCAAAAGCAAGATAGGTTCAAAGTCCTTACCTAATCTTAGGCTACTTTTTATGTTCATCTTGAATGTTTTCCTTTGAATATGTTGAAAGCAGGCTAGGTTAAAAGTCCTTACTTGATCTTAGGCTATTCTTTGTTTTATCTTAAATTTTTTCCTTTGAGAGTATGCTGAAAGCAGGTTAGGTTAAAAGTCCTTACTTGATCTTAAGCTGCCCCTTGTTTTCTCATATGTTTGCTTCTTTACACCACATTTCTTAATGTTCCATACCACAAATTAAACTTAAAGAGATCTTTTGATATAGATGACTTTCCCCATAGAACACTCTTGAAACTTGTTGTGCAATTAAATCCTTTTGTGACTCCATAGCCCAATGGATTGATACTGTCTCTTACCTATCCTATCAGCTGAACTATTCTTTCAACCTGCTCACACCTTTACCCTTCAAAAGACTTCCTTCATTTTGATGATATCCATCCCAACCAAAAACAAACAAAACCCTTGTACTTCATAACTAGCCTAATATCATATCTTTTGAAAACACTTATATAGAGAGATCCCTCTCTAAATCCAGGAGGGCTAGATCCTAGGATTCCAAAGTGGTTCTGATGTAGGCTCTGCAACGTTTGTTCTTGCCAATATTGAAAACTATAGGGATCCTAACATAGTGGCAACCATACTGGGGAGATAATATTGAGTAATAGATAACTTCACAACTCAACGAACCCCTATTCCTAAATGAATCAAGTTTCACCAAGACTGGTTATTATTGATTGTTGATGGTGAACAATAACCAAACCTTGAAAACAAGTAAAAGTCCTTCACCTGGCGACTCCACAACTCCCAAAAGACCAAATGAATCCACTGGTAGAAGACTCTGAACTGGTTGAATAGACACAATGAACTATTTTCTTATTTACAAACATGATTCCAAGGATACAACGAAGATATGCCCCAATGAGTAGAGATCATATCCTTGGGTTCCCACATAAGATGCCCCAGGAGTGTTGGGATGATAACCTTCCTGTTTTTCAAGGTGAAAAGTTCAATGACCCATTGTTACATCTCATCAAATTTCATATGCATGTATGGAAGATAAAGACTGAATGGCATGAGGACTACCTTATTAAAATGTTCATGTTAACATTAGAAGGAAAGGCAAGGGATTGGTATGAATGGTTAGAACCTAAGAGCTTTTTTTCTTTAAAAGACATGCACCAAGTATTTTTATGAAGAATATAAAGAAAACCCTTCATCTTTATCATAGACTGCAAATTGTTGTGATCAATCTCAGAACTTCATACAGTACCTGTTAGATATTGATGAGGATGTGGTTAATATGCATCCTAAAGATCTCTTAGCAGCCATTCATGAATTTCATACCCAAGACAAATATCACAAGAACCTAGATGAATCATTTGAGGAATAAATTAATCAAGAAATAAAAGACATTCCTCAAGATATCCCTACTAGCACAAATAATGATTCATCATCCCTTCTAGGTGAGGCTAATTTAAATATTGGTGATCTAGAGCAACCCATGTTTTTTCCAGATCAAGAACAAACTCAACCAATACAAGACCTAGACAATGAGCAAGACATGTATGATGATTAAGAATTTATAGAAGATGATGAGGAAGGTTGTCAAGAAATTTCTGATTTCCTACCTATAACTTGTGTTTTATTGTTAAAATATCTTTACGAACAAAATGCAAATACTAATAGTGAGCAGTGCTTTGAGGAAACAAGTAGCCACTTACAAGACGCAGAATCTGATGTGGAAGGAGAACTAGCACATATAGGGACTCTCCCTCTATGTTACAACTCATTTCAGATTACACAAGAAGAGTGGCATCCTGATAATGTAGAAGAAACAACTCATGAACCCTGTATTCAAATTGAGTATCATAACAATCATGAGGAGTTGTTTGAAACATAATTAGATCAGGAAATAGTAGAAAACCCTTAAGGTTTCCCTGCAAGCATAAGTACTGATTCACTAGAAGAGGCTCAAGAAGACATCTAGCCTCAAAACCAGTTAACACAAGAGAAAGAGGACTGTTGTATTTCTGTCTATGCGGAAAGAGAAATCCCTCTTTTGATAGAAGAAGAAATTGATCAAATATTAAACAAACAGCCAGCCCTCAAAAATTTATTTGAAAAAAACACTTCTGCTCATCTACCTATTGAACCTTGTTGTCTTGAACCAGAAAATAAAATTTTAGATCAGCTTAAAGAAAAACAAACTGGTAACCCAATATGCTTGATTGGTGAGATTGTTTATACTAATGATTGTCCAATTTTTTATTAGTCTGATGATGATGATGAGATTCAAACATAAAATAATCATGTAGGGCAACCAATAGTTGATTGGTGTCATGAAATTCAATATCATCATCTTGAAAGTAGCAATCAACCAATCCAATCCATCAGAAATAGTTTTCACATGATTGGGAATCAGCAGTCTTTCAGCTCAAAGGTTGAGGAGGAAAACAATGAAGAATTTCTTGAGCATGATGAATATAAAGAACCTTCTCCTGAAAGGGTTGAGGTAATCCAAGAGACCCCTGCTCAAGAATGTAATGACCTCTTCACAGAGTTCAGTCCACTAAATCAGAACATACCATAACTACAAGAGGACAGCACTGCCAAATATGATGAGTCGTCTAGTTTAGATAATAATGAAGATGAGGAAGATTTTATTCCTCAAAAGAATCTTAAGCTTGATCCAGTGGAGGAAAAAGTAAGCTTGGTTGAAACCTATCTTCCAAATATTCACAACCAGGCATTGTTTCAAGATCCCTATGCTCATTACTTGAAGATATTTGAAGAAGGGATAAAGGTTGTTAGGAGTAGTGTATTACCAAAAGCAAGAAATTTTTTTAGCACTGTTGCTAAAAAAAAAGTGAGATGGGAGTGGCCCTGTCTATCTAGCATGCTCAAAGAGATGAGAAAAGACCAGTCATGGAACCATATGATTGATTGGATGTATTGGAAAAGAGAATTTACCAACTAAATATGTAAATATTTCAGAGTTAGATTAGGGTAGGTAGGAATGTAAATGAAGCTCAGCTTGTGAGAATTTAGTTAGTTTTTTGTTTTTTTCTTTTGAATAAGAAATATGAAAAATACAAAAATAATAGAAAAAGAGAAAAGAGGGAAGATTAAAAGAAGAAATGTACAACCCCATACCAAAAAAGAAGGAAAAATATGAAAGTGTGCAAGCCTAAATGCCACTACCAAAAAGAACACTGCTATTTAGTCATATAGCCTAATCATGACTAGATAGGTTTCAATTTACTGCTACTACGTTAGTGAAGAAGATTTTCCAAAATGTTTAATCTTGGCTTATCAGTAGATTAGATTAGGATAGAAATAAATGGTTCTAATTAGACCAAAATCTGAGCCAAAGAAAAAGAAAAGAACTGGTTCTAACATGCTGAAAACTTGAACCTAGTAAAAGAAAGAATGACTCTAAACAGATCCAAATCTGAGTCATAAGAAGAATGAAGGATGCTTGTAATTTTCAGATCTTAAGCCTTCACAATTTTGTTTTAAATTTCTATAAAATTCAGTCTATGTGCAGCTTGTTTTTATGCCATAGGCACTACAACAAATCAGATAGCTTAATCCTGGTTTGGCTGTGTTTTAATTTATATCTTAGAATATAGAGAATAAAATCTATCAGACAGCTTAATCCTGACAAATAGTAGCCTAGGTAGAGAGCTTATGAGTTCAACTGTTTAATCTGAACTCATGGAAGAAATAAGGGTAGATTTAGATTAGTTTTCTGCTTTCAATAAAATAATAAAATGTTGATGTCAAAATGTTTGCAAGTCCAAGTGCATCTTATGAAGAAAAAATGTTAGGAAGTAGGCTATGTAGGTAGAATGTTTGGGATAAAATCATCTTGCTGATACAAAGTTCTGATCATCCTTCTAAGAAGCATGATCAAAGAAGAAGCAGGTTTTCGAGGATAAGGCACAGGTATACATTGCAGAGATAAATTTCCGAATTTATTGACACCTCCAAGGAGCTGCCATCCCCAAGTGGAGCCACTGTTAGCCATCAATAAAATTTTGTCATAACTGATGATGGCTAAAACAGGTCTTTAGTCTTCAAGAAACAAGTTTGAAGAAAAATTGTGAGTTCTTGAAGCCTTGCTATTTTCCTTGTCCAAAAGGATCCTTTCCATTGATATCTTCATAAAAAATCCTTCAAAGAAACCCTGCTGTTATCATGAAAAAAGACTGTTTTTTAAGCCACTTCCCCATCTTTTCACCTTCATAAATCCTTCTACAAAAACCCCCCATTTTCCTCATTTTTACCCTTCATTTTTCCTTAAATTCCCCTTTAAACCTTATAAAATCCTTTTATTATGGTTTAGACCCCATTTTCGAATCTATCTTAACCCTCAAAATCCCTCAAAAAACCTTTATTTTCAGTCAAAAACCTTATTTTTTAAGTATAAGGCCTTAAACCCCTTTTGCTTAAACCTAACCCCCTTTTTCTGCCATAAGACCGCCTTCACAACCGAGCGCTAAGCCCATCGGTGGTCGCACTTTGGCAATTCCAAATTTTCGCTTTCATTTTCTTTTTTCGCTGATGGTCGATCTTCCGACGAGATCGTGACCATCCATTCCCCGAGATTGGATGGCCAGCGCTTCACCATAGTTATCACTTTCTTTTCCTCCGACAAGTAAATCTCTGCCGTTAATCTAATCCTGATCGAACGACCGGCACTCCATCGCATCACGCCTCTTCATCGCATTGGCATATCGCTTCACCGCCTTTCCTTGTCCCCTGAACATTTTTTCCCCCGCCGAAGCGAAGCCCCGATCACATCTCCCCCATTGATATATTCTGATCCAACGGTCCATACTCCATCACATTTTCCCCTCCCCATCCGCCATCGGCACATCGCAAATCCAAAGAACCTCCTTCCCGGACCTTTTCTCCACCGATTGCTGATCTGTCAAGTTAATTTGAGCCGTCCATCTCCCTGATCCGACGGCCCACATTGCTCCTTCATTCCATCTCCACCCTTTTCATCCTCCTTCATCGCCCAATCTAATCGTTGATCTCATTTTAGATCAACGACCCTCGCTTCATCTCATTCTCACCATCCCACTGACCCCTCTTCCACCATTTTTAATCCCCAATCTCCGCGATATAATCTGGACCGTCCATCTCCCCGATCTGACGACTCCCATTGATCTCTTCCGCCGCTCTTATAAACCCCTTTTCCCATATAAAAAACCCCAAAATATTTGTGTTACACCATTTTTTTGGTCATCTAACCTATTATCATTAGATGGACCCAAGTACACCATGTAAGACCAGTTTTACCCTAAGTAAAACTGCTTTCACTATGTTAAAACAGGAAACCCCAAAAGGAAATATTAAACAAACCCACATTTGTTTGATTTTCCTCATGGAATAATTAATTAAACCATAATTTAATTATTATTCCCAGTCATGTTTAACCCAAAATCAAAGAAATTAATTAGATAAACCTTTGTTTATCTTATTATTTTCTAGGAATAATCATTTAAACCTTATTTAGATGATATTCCTTGTTAAATATGACCAAATCACCCACAAATAATTAAATAAATCACTATTTGTTTAATTATCTTTCAACCACCTCCTTAAATAATTAAATAAATCATTATTTATTTGATTATCTTCTAACCACTTCCTTAAAAAGATAAATAAATCATTTATTTATTTATTTTTAACAAATTAAGGGATTTGACCCAAGTCAAATACCTTTTACCTCCAACAAATATAATAAAATATTCCATAAAAAGTGGATCTAGATCTGGTTAACCCATGCACCAAGATCTAGAATGACCCAATATTTTGTTATAAATAGGAGGGTTTTTCCTACCATTCTTCACCTTTTGTTGCCTATTAGATCACTCTGGATCTATACACTTGGTCACATATTTCCATCATTTGCTCCCATTGAACTCTACTCTTTGCATTTGGTTTTCTACATCAACTAGAGAGAGAAATCTTAGATCTGAAGTGCTGAGGACTTCCAAGAACCCATCCCACTGAGGGGAATTGGATACTCCTTCTAGTTTTCCTCCCAGGTGCCCCATTAATACAAAAATTCTTTCAAAAATTGTTCTTGTCTTGTCTATTGGTATATGGAGAAAACCCTTGTTTTTACTACTTAATGTCTTTCCATGCATAGATCTGGTGTTTTGCAGCTCTTTTCTTGTTTAACTAACCGCAGATCTAAAGATATTGGTAGCCACTTTTGTTGTTAGGGCTATTAGTTATGCGTAGCTAAAGTGGTCCTTTTTCGTATACTTCGACAAAGGATTCATACTAACAAATGGCGACTCCAAAGACCAATTTGCTGTGGAAACCAAAGACTTCATCCCCAATGCAGTCGATTGGTTCAAAAACCCCATCCCTGCACCTGATGCTTTCGAAGAAGGAAACATGGCCAATATCTCTCCTACCATCAAAATTGACATTTCAGTCACACCAGGTATCGAAGAATATATCACCTTAGGCGCCCACTGCACCCCGGAAGAAATTGAAGCTTACACCAAGCTTTTCAAAGAATTCCGTGATATTTTCGCCTGGTCCTATTCTGAAATGCTCGGACTCGATCCCGCCATTGTCGAACACCATATCGACACATGGCCTGATGCCAAGCCAGTCCGTCAAAAGTTGAGACCCATTCATCCTTCTAGACGTGACGCTATCAAAGCCGAAATCGATAAGCTCAAGCAGGCTGGTTTTATTTACCCCATTGAATACACCACTTGGGTATCCAACCCAGTTCCCGTTCTCAAGAAACAAGGCACCATCCGTGTCTGCACGGACTTTCGCGACTTGAACCAAGCTTGTCCCAAAGACAACTTCCCCACACCGTTCATTAACCAAATCATTGACGAGTGTGCGGGGCATGAGGTTCTATCCTTTATGGATGGTTTCTCCGGATACAACCAAATTGCTATCCGTCCTGCCGATCAACTCAAAACCGCGTTCATTAGTCCGTGGGGAACTTTTGCTTACCGGGTCATGCCGTTCGGCCTCAAAAACGCCGGCGCCACTTTTCAACGGGCCATGTCTTATTGTTTCCATGACTTAGCTCACATTATCCTTGCTTATTTAGACGACCTCACTGCGCGTTCTAAACATCGGGCGCAGCACCTCCACGATCTGCGTACCATTTTTCTCCGATGTCGCAAGTATAATATCCGCCTTAACCCGTTGAAATGCGTCTTTTTCATCCCTGCCGGCCATCTCTTAGGCTTCATCGTGTCTAAGGATGGTATCACTCTTGACCCTTTGAAATTTCAAGCCATTCTTGAACTTCCCATTCCACGTACCCTCCGCCAGCTCCAAAGTCTCCAAGGCAAATCTAATTTTCTTCGACGGTTCGTCCCTGACTACGCCACCACTGCACATGGGTTCCTTAGACTCCTCCAATCTTCTATCCCCTTTGTTTGGGATTCCCATGCTCACGAGTCTTTCGATGCCCTCAAGTAGGCTCTCACATCCGCTCCCTTGATCCGCCCTCCCGACTTTGATCGGGACTTCATCCTGTATATCTCCGCTTCCACCTATTCGGTCGCTGGAGTCCTTATCTAGGAAGATGACAATGGTATTGAGCATGTGATCTACTACGTCAGTAAGAACCTTGTAGGACCCCCTGTTTCCTACTCACTTGAAGAAAAATTAGCACTGGCTGTAGTGTTCTCAGTCCAAAAACTTCGTCATTATATTCTTATGTGCTCCACCAAGGTTGTGACTAATTCCAACCCCTTGGCTTTCCTATTGAGTCGTCGTATCCTCACTGGGAAATATGCCCGTTGGGTCGTTATTCTTCAAGAATTCGACCTCGAATTCGTCACACCAAAGAGTAAGAAAGGCTTAGCCCTCGCTGAGCTCATTTCTGAATTACCTACCGGAGCGCAAGACACCTCAGTTAATGATGATTTTCCTGATGAACACTTATTTTCCATTACTACCGACGACCCATGGTATGGCGACATTCTTACTTACTTGCGAACCCAAAAGTTCGCCCTTCACCTTGATCGTGAGGCTCGCCGACGCATCCGACACCAAGCCCCCCGATACCTCCTTATCGGTGACGATCTATATCGTCGCGGGGTTGATACCGTCCTTCGTCGTTGCCTCACACACGCTGAAGCTGAACAGGTCCTTAATGCCTGCCATAGCGGCGCTTGCGGTGGCCACCTCTCCGGTCTTGCTACTGCCCAGAAAGTCATGTGCGCTGGGTATTTTTGGCCTTCTCTCTTTAGTGATTGCATTGAGGCAGTCAAACACTGTCCCAGTTGCCAACATTTCGCCCCTAAGGCGCGAGCTCCACCAGCTCCCCTCCATCCGGTCGTCTCAACCGACCCCTTCTGTAAATGGGCCATCGACTTTATGGAGTGTCGCCCGCCATCCGCTGGTAACCATAAGTATATCATCGTGGCGGTCGACTATTTCACCAAATAGGCCGAGGCCATGCCAACTTTCAACAACACGATAGCTACCGCAGCCCTCTTTTTCTTTAACCATGTTATAGCTCAATTCGGGGTTCCTAAACAACTGGTCTCTGACCATGGCAAAAATTTTGAAGATGAGATATGGCGTGAGCTATCCTCACTGTTGGGTTTTGAGCACCAATATTCCTCCTCCTATTACCCCCAAGGTAATGGCCAAGTTGAAGCAGTCAACAAAATCCTCAAAACTATGCTTCAACGAATGGTGAATAAGCACAAAACCAACTGGCATCTCATGCTCTTCCCTGCCTTGTGGGCCTATCGAACTTCTGTTAAAACCACCACCGGGTTTACTCCTTTCCACCTGGTTTTTGGAGAGGAGGCAGTCTTACCGATCGAGTGTGAAATTCCTTCCCTACATCTGGCCGTTGAAATTCTCCCTGACACCCAACCTCTAGAACAACGACTTATCATGCTCGAGCGCGCTTCTGAAGACCACCGTGTTGCCTTGCAAACCATGGAAGCAGCCAAAAAGCGCACCAAAGCTCAGTATGACCGAAAAGTCCAACCTCGCACTTTCCACGAAGGCGACCTTGTTCTAGTATATGACCAGGCCCATGACGTCCTTGGTCATGGGAAGTTTGACTCATTATGGCTAGGCCCTTACATCATTAGTAAGGATCTCGGTAAGGGGGCATACCTCTTAGAGGATTTCGAAGGCCATCCCCTTCCTAATCCTCACAATGCACTCTATCTTAAGAAATATTACCCTTAGCATTTCCCTTCTGAAATGCATGTTTTATTTTCTTTTAGATAGCCAGCATTTGTTTTTTCATGTTTATAATTTGCTGCTTCACCCGGACCCATTTTTGTCCAAGAAGGGCCCCTCCATAACCGCTTTAAATCGAATTTCCTCACTTACGACACTTGTACTTGGGGCACCATCTTGCCTCCTTACTTGTCCTTGTTCGTGTCGATTTTCGTCATGAGTTCCCATCATGAACTCATGTTTCCACGGTCCCCCCATTGGGGCCTGTACTGTGTGGCAGCACCATCGAGTTGCCCTTGTTTAGAGCATCCAAGTTGAGTCATCATTCCCTCCATGGAGTCTATACCAAGTCCCTTTGTACCCCACTATAGCCCTCCATCCTTCATTGCTTGGTCTCTCTCTTGTGTCGCACATTATGACCTTCAGTTCCACTGCTCCCCATCCCTGATGATGTTGTGTCAATCGCTGCCATGTCATTCATGCCCTTTATGCTCTAGCAGGGGAAGTCATCCATTAGCTACTCAGTCCTTTCCACTTCACTATCATCATTAGTGTCAGTCTGTCCGTCGCTCTACTCTTTTCTCTCGTGCCTTAGTTGAGGACCTCTCATTGCCTCACCTATGGCGGACCTCCTTCTGTCGACACCAGCTCATTCATTCCAGAAGCCAGGTCTAGAGGGCGGTGTACCTTGGTTCCAGCTTCCACTCTTGTTCGGTGCCTCGGATCAGGCAAAGGGATATCTCCTTTCCCTTTGGCTTGATTGTTTCTCCAGCTCCTTCAGCATGATCGAGATTTGTATACTTGATGGTCCAGTGATCCAGCAGCAGCTCTTGATGATTCCCGGGTGTGTGTGAGATGTTTCAACCCTCATGAGGGGGTGGCCCTGCAGGTAGCCCCCCACATGCCCGGATGACCTCTTCTTTGCAGCCTTCGATGCAGCTCCAGATATTTGATGATGTTGGCCATAGCCACTTGCAGCGCCTCTTTGACTTGCATGTATCAGTCAGATTTTGTGAGCCCTTCCCCATTTACAGGGGGCATTTGGGTTGTATTTATATCTCATGTACTCAGATATTATTGTACAAGTCCTGGCTGTTATCCCAGGCACAACATGTATGTGGGATTCCTCATTGTATTTTTTATCTGGCTCCTGATTATGCCAGCTGTACTTTATGGTTCGGTCCCTTGTTTACTGGACACACTATTCTTTTGTACTTTGTCTCGGCGGGCATAGGTATGCCTCCCCCGCCGCCTTCAGCACATGTACCCTCTCATAAAAAGAGACTTTTTGCACCTGCGAGTCTCGTCTCCTCAGGGTCTAGTCCTTCAGCACACTATCTATCTTACATTTCTCTCTCTAACATCCCTTTTGTTGTCTAGTGATTGTGTTCTTACAACGTACTTCGGTCATACGATTTGCTCCTGACACTCGCACGCTGGGGGGCAATCTGTTACACCATTTTTTGGTCATCTAACCTATTATCATTAGATGGACCCAAGTACACCATGTAAGACCAGTTTTACCCTAAGTAAAACTGCCTTCACTATGTTAAAACAGGAAACCCCAAAAAGAAATATTAAACAAACCTATATTTGTTTGATTTTCCTCATGGAATAATTAATTAAACCATAATTTAATTATTATTCCCAGTCATGTTTAACCCAAAAACAAAGAAATTAATTAGATAAACCTTTATTTATCTTATTATTTTCTAGGAATAATTATTTAAATCTTATTTAGATAATATTCCTTGTTAAATATGACCAAATCTCCCACAAATAATTAAATAAATCATTATTTATTTAATTATCTTTCAACCACTTCCTTAAATAATTAAATAAATCATTATTTATTTGATTATCTTCTAACCGCTTCCTTAAAAAGATAAATAAATCATTTATTTATTTATTTTTGACAAATTAAGGGATTTGACCCAAGTCAAATACCTTTTCCCTCAAACAAATAATAATAAAATATTCCATAAAAAGTGGATCTAGATCTGGTTAACCCATGCACCAAGATCTAGAATGACCCAATATTTTGTTATAAATAGGAGGGTTTTCCTACCATTCTTCACCTTTTGTTGCCTATTAGATCACTCTGGATCTATACACTTGGTCACTCTTTTCTACCATTTGCTGTGTGAGCTCCCTTTGAGTTCCATTCTTTGTGTGGGTTTTCTACACCAACAAGAGAGAGAAATCTTAGATCTGAAGTGCTGGGGACTTCCAAGAACCCATCCCACTGAGGAGAATTGGATACGCCTTCTTGTTTTCCTCCCAGGTGCCCAATTAATATAAAAATTCTTTCAAAAATTGTTCTTGTCTTGTCTATTGGTATATGGAGCAAACCCTTGTTTTTACTACTTAATGTCTTTCCATGCATAGATCTGGTGTTTTGCAGCTCTTTTCTTGTCTAACTAACCACAGATCTGAAGATATTGGCAGCCACTTTTGTTGTTAGGGCTATTAGTTATGCGTAGCTAAAGTGGTCCTTTTTCGTACACTTCGACAAAGGATTCATAATAACAATTTGTATAAAGACTCAAACCCCAAAAATAAATTAAAGTGGGGCCCTCCCTTCCCTCATATTGTTTCCCCCTCTGAATCAATCTCCATCGTCGATCTGGCCTATTTCCCCTTGATCGGACGACCATTAACTCCCCTCCCACTTCCGCCTCTTTCACTTTATATAATCATCCCGCCGCGATTTTAACCCTTTATCACTATAAATCCAATGGCGCATATTTTTTTACCCAACCTCAGGCCTCCCCGCTACGCAAAAAAAATACCCCACGTCACCCCGGCCCCACCATATATTTCCTTTGCACATATTTCCTATTTTTCGCACTCACTTACAACCGTAGATCTACCCCCCCCCAGATCGGACAGTCTAAAACCATTTTCTCGTTCATTTCACAAATAAAATTGATCTCCTGTTTTCAATGCGAAATAGGCAGTTTTTGCCTGGACACGCGTCGCCCCGAGACCTATATCGCATTCCCCTGGGGCAAAACCATTTACCACCCATCCCCTACGTGAAAACCACCTCCAATTTTCTTCAAAATAGCCTATCCATATTTTCATGCCACAACTAGATTTGAACCCTGTTTTTTATGGCTTCCTCCATGGAATCCACCTTGATGAATTCTCCTCCTTCCGCACTGCTCTTTCGCCCTCCGCCAAGCCCTCTGAAGCAGTTTAACCATATAAATGTGAGTTTTATATAATGATTGGTTTTTTGTTGCAGGTTTCATGGCAGTAGTCATAAAAAGCCGTCCCACAGTCAAATTACAGTGATATGGCCTTGGATGACGATCCAAAAAGGCCCAAAAGTGAAGGAAAGGGACAAAAAGGGTTGAATTCCAAATATTAATCAGTGTTTCATGGACATTGGTTACACAATAAACCCTCCAGCGCAACAAACCTATACACAAGCAGTAAAGATCAGAAGAGTATCAGAGATTAAAGTTAAAGGATTAAAGTAAAAGCTTGGAGATTAAAAGACTTAATCCTATAGTTTAAAGGATAAAGACACAGTGAATAAAGTAGAAAGATGATAAAGAAAGCCTAAAAGCATATCAAAGGCCTATTTCAAGTTTAAAGTGACAAATCAAGACAGATCAACAAAATACTGCTTCATAATGCCAGATCATTAAAGAAATTTACTCCTCCAAAGATCAGAAATGCCAACTACAAGTTTATTTTCCTCAAAAGAATACATATTGAATGCACAATTAGAGATATTTTTCCAAAGACAGCTCATAAGTAATTTCCAGCCTACCAAAAGCCTCAAAAGTCAACAAAAGTGACTGAAGTTGATGAAACTTAATGTAAAAATCAATTAACAGAGTTAAGACATTAGATATCTTCTCCTTTAGGCCTCCCAAATGCCGAGAATCATTTAATCTATATTAATTGAACAAATAACCCTTTTTTTCACTCCACCTCCTCATTATTTTATAAAAACTTCACGAGGAGACATTATTAATGTTGGTTGAATACTTGTTGAATGTAAATAGTTGTTGAAGCTGTTGAAGCTCTGTTAGTAATTGAAGAAAAAATAGGCTGAGAAGAGAATTTTGAAGCTGTAAAGACCCACTGGACTTGAAGATTGTAACTGGTTTGAATATCAAATATACAAGCCGATTTATGGGATCCTGGTCTATGTCAATGGTGATGTTTTTCTTACTGTAATTGTCATTTTACTTATGTTTCCATATTGTCCACTTTCTCTAATAAAGAACAACAAACGTAGATTATGATTTACTTCTAAAAGTACCCTAAATCTCACTGATAAATCTTTATCTCTGTGTTTTCTTCTAATTGTGTTTTGAGGATAATTCAATAGAGTATAACCAGTGAAGAGTTGGTGAGCGCATGTTTACTGAGTACAACTTGAGATATTGTCTTTGAAAGTTTCCCTTGGGAGTATGCCAAAAGAAGGATAGGTTCAAAGTCCTTACCTGATCTTAGGCTACTTTTTATGTTCATCTTGAATGTTTTCCTTTGAATATGCTGAAAGCAGGCTAGGTTAAAATTCCTTACTTGACCTTAGGCTATTCTTTGTTTTATCTTAAATGTTTTCCTTTGAGAGTATGCTGAAAGCAGGCTAGGTTAAAAGTCCTTACTTGATCTTAAGCTACCCTTTGTTTTTTCATATGTTTGCTTCTTTTCACCACATTTCTTAATGTTCCATACCGCAAATTCAACTTAAAGAGATCTTTTGATATAGATGACTTGCCCCATGGAACACTCTTGAAACTTGTTGTGAAATTAAATCCTTTTGTGACTCCATAGCCCAATGGATTGATATTGTCTCTTACCTATCCTATCAGCTGAACTATTCTTTCAACCTGCTCACACCTTTACCCTTCAAAATACTTCCTTCATTTTGATGATATCCATCCCAACCAAAAACAAACAAAACCCTTGTACTTCATAACTAGCCTAATATCATATCTTTTGAAAACATTTATATAGAGAGATCCCTCTCGGAATCCAGGAGGGCTAGATCCTAGGATTCCAAAGTGGTTCTAATGTAGTCTCTGCAGCATTTGTTCTTGCCAATCTTGCAAACTACGAGGATCCTAACAGAACCCACAGAGAATTTTTTTTTGACCCTAGAGCGAGGGGTTGCCACCAGGTGTTGGAGGCAAAATGGAAGCAGCCAGAGGCCAATGTCAGCAAAAAAATAGTCTATCCTGACTATTTTTAGCATTTTGAATCCATTGAAGGGATTTTCAGAGCCATATGAAGACTTCTGAAGGTCGAAGAGACACAAGGAATTTTTGGGCAGCCTAGGGACAACCGTGGAGGGATGCCTAGATTGGGGATGCAGTGCTCATTTTGAGAAAATGATTAGTCCATTTTGGAGGTATGAAATGTGCTGGAGATATTAGGTGAGGTTTTAGGGAAAAAAAAATAATTATGAAAGAGTTAGTGCCATAGAGAAGCTCAGGGTAGCTCAAGAGCACCGATAGAAGGAATCAAGTCTAAGGGAGCCTAGATATGTTTTCAGAGTGATGACATTCATGACAGGGATATAATTTTATTCTAAACCCATTGGTTCAGTTCAGTTAACCATTGGAGTTAAATTTGTAACTTGTAAAATAAAAATTTTCCATAATCCCAAAGAGCCAAGTCAAGATGACAAGAGCTCAAGGAGACGTAACCCACGATACTCGGGTGAACTCCTAGATTAAATTTTTTGTTATGTGTTGATTTTTATTTGTTGAATTATATGGCTATTTCATATGTTTAATATCAACAAAAACAAATTTACTTAAAGCACTTAAACAGTTAAAAAACATACACATGTTTCAATTATAAAATTGAGCAAAAGTCAAGTATAAGCTAGATATTTTATTTTTTTAACTGAGTGATAGGTTCTTGAAAAGCATAAAAAATTATTCAACCCATTTCCAGATCATTTGAGTGAAAAAATTTGGAGGTATCCATGCTTGTTAGGGCCTAGTGATCCCTTGACCAGTATATGGTGGGATTGCAGTAAATCCTATATTGTATGTTTTTTGTTTGGGCCTAGGAATCCTTTGGTGGATAATGTGGTAAATCTTGAGGAAGCCTTGATTGGTTTTTTTTTGAGTCCCACATTCATGCTTGGAATATGCCATGGGGGTGATTGGCAGAAAGAACTATTTGGTTCAACCCAATCTATGGTTAAGTGGTACATAAAAGTCCCTGACTTGGTTGGATTTTGAATATGTTAATAAGAGCTATTTTCCTCTTGTGTATTATGTATAAAAAAAATTTTTATTATGTGTTTATAATGGTTGTTATAATCTTGCTATTTTTTTGGTTATATGTTGGTTATAAGCATGGTTTTATGACAAATATTAGTCATGGATCTCATCATGTTTTTTTTAGTAAATGACGGAATGACCTAATAGATGGTAACGCAACTATTGTGAGAAAAAATTAGACCTTCTTGACAAATATTAGATAAGTATGAGGTCCCTATGTGCAGATGTGTATTTATGAATTTCACATTTCATGTTCATGAAGTGTTTAACAGAATGTCTATCATGGTTAGGTTTGGTTAGGCCAAGTCCTTGATTAAGTTTTGTGTTATAATATTTTTCTTTGTGCCATTTATTGTATTGGAAAGTCTCATCAAGTTCTAGGCAGTGACCTGGATTCTATCCCTGAAAAGGTGGCACTAATTTCATGGTCTAAGGCATATAATTGGTTGAAAAATACTGCAGTCGCACACTTTTAGTGGTTATGCATGCGACTTGAGGCCTACAGTCGCATGGATGCAGGATTTTGCATGCAACTGGGAGTGCAGATAAGTGGAAGGGAAAGTTAACTCAAGGTTTGGACACCTATAAGAGTGGCTTAGCTCTTGGGGGTCCTATAGCACTTGAGGAAGGTAAGTAAGGTTTTTTTTTGTCGATTCCACTTCCTTAAGGTGACCTAGGAGGTTGAATCATATCATAGTAATTCTTCCTCACATATTTACCCTGATGGACCGATAAGCTTGGGTATGTGTGGGAGGAGGGTGATACAAAAGGAAATATATAATTCTATTCTATAATTTGTATGGAAATAAATCTAGAGAAGGAAAATTCGAAGATGGTGCAACTCAATCGGTTGTGTTTTCCAAGAATCCAATAAATCCACCCTTCACCAAAAATCATTATCTAAATTCATCCAATGAAATGAAGCATGCATCTAGAAAGCATAGGAATCATTAGTTTAAGATTATGTAGACTAGATGAAGATCCCAAACTAGCCCATCCATCCCTTCAAGAGATATAATCAAGGTTATTGAATATTTAGAGGAAGAATATGTGGAAAGGGTTGAGGAAAATATGTTGAAGACCCCCTTAAATCCTAAACTTGGAACAATATCTTATGATCCACAATTGGAACTTGAGAATATTTATCAAAGAATGTAGATGAGGGCCCATTTTGTGGCAAGAAAAACAACTCCTTTAGAAAAGGAAGCAAGATCAAAAGAAGAGAGAGTAAGGAAGAAAAGGAGGAAGAAGAAGAAACAATGGAAGGTGAGGATGATGCTGAGATTTAAGAGAAGGATTCTATTAAACATGACCCTCCCTCTTGTTGGCGAGAAAACAGGTCTCGCGCGCAAGACCCGGGTTCAGGGATTGGGGCCAACAGAGGAGTCCAATGTAGTCTAGAACCATGCCAGCATTTCCACCCTACTCTGGAGAGTAGAAAGTCTCACCCGAGGCATGCCGCGACCACATGCAGAAGGGGAACATATCGATAGTGGTGGATGGGTCCGCAACTCGAGATTATCATAGAATCGTTTGCATAAATAACATCATATACGTAAGAGCGTCTCAGAACATTGTGTAGATACTAAGCAAATAAAATTTTAAGATACCACAGACATCATGCATGCATGTAACTCACATAAAAAGACAACAACCTGCAAGTATATTAATAAACTTTAGCTAGATCCACAGTTACATCGCTCAACAGGAAGAGCTTACAATTTTGTTACAGACGTCCCATAGGACAGAGAGATAGATACTAGAAGCCTAGGAACTACAAGGACATCATGCTCAGGACATAGCTCTTCTACAGCATCTGCTCAATCCTCTTCAATCCCTCTGCATCCGTGCGTCTCTTTCTTTTGGCTGGGTGACGGGATATTTATTCACCCACCATCGCAATTGCTAGTTCCTCTTTGCATTCTTCTTCAACTGCTTTCATCTTCTTTCTGTTGTCTATGGTTTCCACTATTTGCTCTCTGTTGTATATTCTCTTCGTCTGCACTTATCTACGTCAACTTCATCAGCTATGTCTTGTTCTTCTGCAACCTCGGTAGCTCCGCTACTCACCGTAGTTGCGGCTGCCATGTGTCGATCTGCAACCCAAAAATTTGTTCTTTATTCAAAATTCAAAACAAGGGCCCCAACAGGCCCCGACCATAGTTTCTTGACTCGTCCTGAGTCAATCAAAAATCACTGTCTCCACGTCCATCGCTCCACTGGACCCCGTGCCCTATTCTTGTTGTGCACCTTCATTCTGCTACCCAAACAAGGGCCCCAACTCCGGGACCTTTCTCAACGCTGAAGCCTTAAGCTCGTTGAAGGTTGTCACAGCTTGCTGCCACCCCTGTAACAATGTGTCTGTCTCTGTGGCGATCTTGGTGACAACTGCCTCCCCGATGGTCGCTGGTATAGTGCCGAATACCGTGCTGATTTGGGTTTTGGATTTGGTGGCTAACTACTGCATTGTCCAGGCACTGAATTGGAGGGGCTGGCGAAGCTCTCGAATCACCTTCCTGGCCATTGCTGAGCTGGCCTCTGTCTGTTGGATCTGGACCTCTAGAGCATCCGCCTAGGCGTATAGCTAGTCCAACTGCGAGGGGTCTGTGGCATCCTAAATCTCTTTCGACAGTTGTTGCAGCTGCGCTGAAATGGGCTGAGTCTTTACTGTAAGGGCCGTTTAGAATTAATGGAGGCCTTTCAGGAGGTCATAAGCATTGCGCACTGTAGAAGTGAGAGCTTCCTGCATCTGGGTGACCAGGCCCTGTTTCTCTGTAATTTGCGATGTGTAGACTGCCTCGGGATCAGGCAGTGCTGGACATGCTGCTAATGCTGCTTGGAGCTCTACATTTTCCTTGTGGAGGTTAGTGAATGCTACCCTGAGGTGGATGGCCCACTGTAAGATATTTGTTTCTGGTATGTCTGCAGGCATCCGAGTGTAGTGAGATTCTACGGCCGACCATAGTCCTGTAAACACCCTGGCCACTTTATTCATCTGGCCCTGGAGTTGCGCATGTGCTGCTGTGAGCTGCTCGCGCTGTTCAGTAAGCACGGTGATCTTCTGTTGCTGCTGTTCACACCTCTGTTGCAGTTCGGAGTGAAGCCTTTCCGCCTACTGGGCTGCCCTCTGAATAAAATGGTATAGCTGAGCCATACCCCACGTCTCCAAGTTGTCGGCCCTCGAAGTACCTTGATCCAGCCATCGTTCCTACAGTGGTTGCCCACTGGCAACTGATCTAGTGGAGTGCTCTGGAGGGGACGGCGGCAGAGTCGGATGGGGTGCAGAGTCCGCCATATTCTGGTCTGGCTGCTCCTGCTAATCTATTTGGACAGTCTGTGGAAATGGAGTAGGCTCAGGCTGTGTCCCAGCCGTGTCTGCAACGATTTGTGCCATATGTGTGATTAAATCAGAAAAAGTGACCTGGGGGTCCCCAATGGGGTTGACCGGTGGTATCACTGTTGTACTTGAGTCGACCTCGGCCTCGTGGTCCCCATTGATTAGATCCCATATTACTAGGTCCGAAATGGTGGCGGATGAGTTGGATGGTGCGGATGAAGTGGTAGGTGGAGGTGGGGCGGTACGTGGTGGTGAAAGATGAATGTTGATGAAGTCGGAGGGGTCAATGGGAGGTTGAGGTGGAATCCCGCCTATTTCCCTTGTGTCGATGAATGGTTCTTCCTGTATGGGTACCCCTGAACTTAGTGGCCAGGGTGGAACCTCCTCAGTGAGGTCCACCACCGGACTTGACTCTATGGTTCGGGCCCTCTTGGCCTGTGGAGCTTCTAAGGGGTTTGTGGACTTTCTCTTTTCCCCCATAAGGGTAGTCATCGCACTTGGTGAAGTAAATAAAACATTAGTAATGGCGGAGGTGATGGAGGTCATGTGGAGAAGCGGGTTGGACTGATAAAGTTGAAACTCAGAGAAAATAGGGAAAGGAATGGCACGGCTTGAGACAACCCAGACCACTTCGTTGAGGCTACGTACCTTAGTGTTTAATTAGCGAATGAGTGGGAAGAGCTGCATGGTGGAGACCCTTTGTGCCACCTCCGATTCCGATTCGCTAGGTAGTTACTGTAGTAGCATCTTCTTGAAATTGTATGTGGGTACCCCGCTTCGGACTTCCATCGAGACCCCCGGCCACGAACAAACTTCATTGTGGAAGGTTGCATCTTCGAGTTGGAACTTCAGTGGCCGCATGTGAAATGTCTCTTCCGGCATGCAAGTAGGTCAGAGGAAGGTGTGCCTGTGGCTAACCCCAAACCATACCTGCTCACTGTATCTATCCAGTAGATTCCTAGGCACCCTCTGCTGGCCTATTACCACATCTGTCATTAAGCCATACCAACTTCGGAATGCCTCTACATTGACCTCTTTGTGTTTCGGGAAATAACTCCCTAGAGGTTTGTTGGGTCAAAACCTCCACAGATCAGGGCATGCTACTCAAGAAGGACTCACACAACCACACCTTTATGCTAAAAAATAGATAACATCGATAGTAGAACTCACCCGTAATCCTACATTTGATGTACATCCCGCAAGGTCCAAACCCCCAGAAACCCTTCTTCCTCCTCAACCTGAAAACCAAGAAGAAATGTGCACGTAAATCTAGTTGTATAGCATATATCTATCCTAAATGTCAGTGAAATCCATGTGAAACATCATATAAACAATAATAAATTCTTAAATAGTAATCTTTTTCACATATGCAAGAAGATATTAACACGTGAATTCAGGAACAAGATGGTTCTTCTTCATTACGAATAGCATGTACAGTAGTAAAAAATGGAGAGATCACCTGAATCCTTCCACGATCTTCGAACAGACCGTCGTCCGGATCCATCCCGCCCTTGCCTCGCTAGGATACTTTCAAGACTTGTGCACACGAGATGACATATAAACTGATGAACATCTCCAGGAAACAAGGGTTTCCTGTAAAAATCTGTGAAAGTGCAGGAGGCACGGGAAATCAGACTTGAATTGGGATTCCAACAAAGTATAATATCTATGATTTTTCTCTCCCTTAGGCCATGCACATGAGGGGCTTTTATACTCCCTCAAAGTAGTTTCAATCAGTTGGAAATAGTTGGCCACGTGATGGGGTGGTTGAACTACTGGAGTAACCATCAACCCAGCCCGAAAATAGGGAATTTTATATATTTTTTAATAATTTTAATAGCATACGCGGAAAAGTGTGTATGAACTCGCGTATACCATGAAAGAGTCGAGCATACCCGTATGGGATTTTTTAACAACATTTTTTATGAATTTTGTTCAAGTACGTAGGGAATGGGTGCCAGGCAAAAGAGACAATCATAGTCCGCACGGGGGTGAAAAATGATGCTGCCAACGGATACCCCCCCCACTAATATGAGGTCGGAAAGTGCAGCAGTGGCTGAAATGTGTGTACTGCATAGAAATAACTTCGCGAGGACAAAAGAGGACTTCACGGTTGTTGCCAGCAATGAAAAAATAGAGACTCAACTCATCTTTGAGCGAGCATACCTATGCTCGATCAAAAATAACGCATATAGAAGGTAACTATAGAAAGTACATGATGAATCTAGAATGTATACAAGTATAAATGAACTGAAAGTACACAATGAATCATCTGAGCATGGCCCGGAAGTACAAGTCGGAATCAATGTCCAAGTATCACATATAGAAAGCTGATCAATGATGCTGAAACAAGATGTTTGATCATAAAAGTAACTGAATCTCCAAGTACCAGATCATAAAGGGTGGAACACATGGTACAATCACGCAACTCGAGATCCAACATATAAGATGTTGTCGTACTGACACTGCAACATATAAGGGTGGATGGCATCACTGGCAGAAACTGAATGAACTGTCAAAAGTGAACCGAAAAATGATGATGCAACCCGAGGTCTTCACCGATCTCGACGGTACAATTCTACACAATGGGAATAAATGAGCTGAAGTCGACCATGTGAGAAATCGTTGGATTACCGGTCAATAATGTAAACCGTTAACCAACGCGAGACAACCCACCAATAATGAAAATGAGTGTCAAGGTACCCCAGTACAATCTAACAAGCACGAATGAATGAGTTGAAGTCGAACACTTGGAAGAATCTACCAATCAGGAGGCAATGATGAATCCCCACTGTCGATAGCGAAGAGTCTGCCACTGATGACTGCAAACCCTAAGGTACTAACAAAAATATTCTAGATCTTATTCCCAGAGAAATGAGTCAGAGTCGATGGAAAAAGATCTGCTGGAAGGAAGGCATTAAGGCATCCCACATCAGTCCAGTGCGAGTGTAACCCGCAGGCCAAAATTTGGAAGGAATCGGACGAAGCAGAGTGACAGAACCAAACCGAAGTACGTTTCCGACATGCACAAGATGAAGCTAGCGCGCGGAAGAAAACCTCTGAACCAGGGCCAGGGTGCGGCTCTAGGTTTACTCTCAGAGCAATGTGTCGTAGTCGATGAGAGACAAACCCGCCAGCGAGAAGTCAATGGGGACCTTCTCAAACTAGCACGAGCAAAAGACCAAAACATCTGATGTGATAGAACAAGATACTGATAAGACCAGGAAGGCCGACTGAATAATGAGTCAAGAGACACCGCAGAATGGCCGACTCTGGTTAGACTTCCCTTGAACAAATTCGCGACTCGTGATGACCATGGCAGTAAAAAGTGACACTGTATAAGTCTGTTATGCAGGAGGCAAAAACAAACTCTCCATATGATTGGAAGAGATAACCAACCGGGGGAGGACCGACCAGTGAAACGAGGCATAGGCTGAACCTAGGTCAAAACTAAAACCATCCCAAATGAAGGAAATATATAAGTGTATGTGCTTTGTTCAAGGGCGACAAACTGACACTGTACTGCCATCAAATTACGAAGTTACATCCCGTTCCCGCTCTTTTTGTTATATTTTATTTTTTTGTCTTTTTCATATAATAAGCCTAAAAAGAATAAAAGAATGCTATAGTACAATGGATAGAACAAGTATCAAGAAACAGATGCACTAGTTCCTGGGATAGGAACAATCCTATGCTCAATGCAAGGTGGCAAAAACTGGTAAGCGATACTCAGAGGAATGTTCCATCCATGGGTAAAAGGGTGTTAAGTCGCGATAGCTAAATGCATGCAATGGTTAACTTGTACAAACAGTCAAGGTCAAAATTTGGCTTAAACATCGAGTCCAAAATGAAGCCGGCTAAAGGCCAGGATAAACAAGTAGCCAATATGCAATGCAATAATACAACTCAACAACACCAGGGAGCCTCTAGGGTAATAGCCAGAAAAATGATAGTGAAGAAGAAGAAGAATGAAGCTTCAACACATAAGTCATGGCGGGACTAAAGAGGACTCCCGAGCCTACATAAAACGCAGCATGGGCAACAAGTGATAGCGAGGAGCTAACTAGGAAGCCCATGTAAAGGAAGGCTCTACCACCAAGTCATGATTAAATAATCGGCGAGTGAAATGGGTTAAATATTCATGAGCTGATGGGATCGACCCTATGGAAAGTGATCAGAATGGAGGCTAGTATGAAAAATGCAAAGGAAAAGTGGATTTCCTAACCTATATGCCAGTTTTAGTTTATAAAAAAGAGATTTCAAGAAGACCAATTGAACTATTCGGTAACTAAGTCAAACAAACTCTGAATTTCAAGTATAACTTCAAAAAAATGCTCAAAGCCAACCATGCCACTCCCACAGTGGGGCTTTATACGAGCAAAAAGGAAGACAAGAAACTCAAAAAATCAACTCAGTACAATAGTATAGACTTGCAATAAAAACTTCAAAGAATCAAAAAGAGATTCTTCGAAAATTGCAACAAAACTAGTCTACTGAACATCAAGGAAACAAAACGCACCAAATAGGTAAAAAATCAAAATGCATAGCAACACACAAGGAAAGAGTAAATGAGCAGGAGCTCTCTGTTCTGATTAAGCAGAACAACCAAGAATCTTCAAGAAAATACCTTGGTACTCAAACCAAAATTGCAAACGTAACAACCAAAAATTTCACCAACCGCGAGAGTCTTCACACAAAGGAGAGAGAAATAGACATATAAACACTTTAAACACAGTCCAAAGATTAAAAAACACTGTAAAAATAGGTCACCATAGGAAGACAAGACCAGAAAAGCTAAAAATCAAAACTTCAGAATTTTCCCCCATACATACGCGCTTTAACAGTTTTGAAACAAGCGTGCATACGCGACTGTGGCAAAGGAAACCTGCGTATACGCGACCACCTTTGAAATTAACAGCGTGTATATGTGACTGTGCAGAGAAAAAACAACGTATGCAAAAGCAAATAATGAAAAAATAAAAAGATCAAGCCTAGCTAAAGAACCAGGTCTTTAGTCTGACTGAGAAAAAGCTAACTGGACTGGAAATAATGATTAAAACTGTTGGAAACCTTTAAAACAACTGAAACCACCCAATAGGGGAATCACAAGAATGTGATCCCCAGTGGAGTCGCCAGTTCTGTTTCGGGAAATAACTCCCTAGAGTTTTGTTGGGTCAAAACCTCCACAGATCAGGGCATGCTACTCAATAAGGACTCACACAACCACACCTTTATGCTAAAAACTAGATAACATCGATAGTAGAACTCACCCGTAATCCTACGTTTGATGTAGATCCCGCGGGATCCAAACCCCCAGCAACCCTTCTTCCTCCTCAACCTGAAAACCAAGAAGAAACGTGCATGGAAATCTAGTTGTACATCATATATCTATCCTAAATGTCAGTGAAATCCATGTGAAACATCATATAAACAATAATAAATGCTTAAATAATAATCTTTTTCACATATGCAATCAGATATTAACACGTGAATTTAGGAACAAGATGGTTCTTCTTCATTATGAACAGCATGTACAGTAGTAAAAAGTGGAGAGATCACCTGAATCCTTCCACGATCTTCGAACAGACCGTCATCCGGATCCGTCCCGCCCTTGCCTCGCTAGGATACTTTCAAGACTTATGCACACGAGACGACATATAAAATGATGAACATCTCCAGGAAACAAGGGTTTCTTGTAAAAATCTGGGAAAGTGCAGGAGGCACGGGAAATCAGACTTGAATTGGGATTCCAACAGAGTATAATGTCTATAAATTTCTCTCTCCCTTAGGCCATGCACATGAGGGGCTTTTATACTCCCTCAAAGTAGTTTCAATCAGTTGGAAACAGTTGGCCACGTGCTGAGGTGGTTGACCTACTGGAGTAACCATCAACCCAGCCCGAAAATAGGGAATTTTTATATATATTTTTAATGATTTTAATGGCATACGCGGAAAAGTGTGTATGGACTCGCGTATACACGTGGAAAAGTCTGGGCATACCCGCGTATGGGATTTTTAACACTGTTTTTTATGAATTTTGTTCAAGTCTGTGGGAATGGGTGCCCAAGGCCAAAGAGATAATCATGAATCACATGAGGGTGAAAAATGATGCTATAACACTTTGGTGCTGGGATCACCCGACACCTTCCATGGGACGAATTTCATTACCAGAGGCTGAACCTCCACTATTTCTGTCAGCACCCTGACGGGGGGAATATGCCACTTCCACATGGCAAATGAAACTATCAAATACCCATAAATGAAGCTCGTGGCACTCTTGTAATTTTCCTCGCATGCGTCAAACAACTCCTTCAGTAGGAAGGAGCACCAGTTCAACTTAGCCCCCTGGACGTAGTGCTCCGCAATGGAAATAGTATCCAGGGTGCATTCTCCCTTTGTGTAGTGCCTCATTGTATTACTGGAAATGAGGTAACATGTGAACTGGACTTTGGGCTTGTTGATAAGTTTCATTTTTGCTCCCTTTCCTCCCAGTTGTGTGCCATATTTTGCATAATAGTCCACATCTCCCGACTTATTTACTCTTTTGGAAGTGGTCTGACATGTAGAGGATACATCCAGGTTGTTCTGTGAGAGCCCTATGTCTCGGTGGATATCCTTAGCGTGGATTGGAATTTCTTTGCCCAACCACAAGGACCTATTCTAGATTCAACTGAGAAAGAACTTGGTACATTGCATGGCTGCTCCTATCATCCCAAATACTGGCAGATTCCTTAAATTCAGAATGGAGGATTGCTCGAGGCCTCGGAACTCCAGCAAAATTCTATTTGCTACATGCTTTGCTTCTGTGGTATAGCATTCCATATACACCTAGTGTTTAAGCGCTAGGAATTCGAAATATTCCGTGAGGTCTGCATCTATGAGGGCAGCACTGTCATACTTCCCAATGAGGGACTCCATTTTATGAATCCGACTGTCGTGCTGCAGTTCTACTATTGCTGGATTCGCTCTTGTCATATTTGCTCGGCATTGATACACTTGCAGAATCGGTCTCGGCCCCTTCTCTTGGCTGTGTGCTTTTGGATACTTCTGTTACTCTGGTTCTGCTCCAATTTCCTTTTCGTCTCCAGAGATTTCTAATTCTAACTCGGATGTCTCCAGCATTCTTTCACTTTTCTTCATGCGGGTTATGTAATTAACCGGAACGAGTGAGGTTGATGAGACCCCATAACGAATTAATTCCTGCTGGCATCCTCCAAGGCGATAATCGTGTGATCAGTCACCTGCTGAGGTGTGTTCTGACATCTGCTGACGATGGTATAGGGAAATGGGCAGATGCGACGGCTGAGGTTACCTCAAATTATGGCAAAATGATTACTGCAAGGTTACTTCTAATTATGGCAATTTATGTTGCAAAACTAGGCAATCCTATGGACTGACACAAGTACTAAATGAAATGATAGGGACTGACACTTGACACGTTTGCTTATCCTACAGGGATGACACGCTGGACACACCCCACCCTGAGCACAATTGGTTGAGGTGTGGTCCCCGCAACCTAGCGATTATTAACGACCTATGCATGGACAACGAACACTACCTATACTCATCCTGGTTACGGGAGAGTTATTCAACTACGCTACTCTACAGCTTCTCTCAGGTGCAAGAGTTGTTAACGAAAAGCGAAAGAAACTTAGTCATGGTAGGGCTTCAGGCATGTGCCATTCACCCACCCAGGTAAAACAGTACCGTCCAGTTGAGCCAACTGAACGGCTTCGGAATCCTTAATCTCGACGATGAATTAGGGTCCCAACCAGTGCATCTGAAGTTTTCTCGGAAAATTTTGAAACCTGCTATTGTATAGGAGAACCTTACCTCCAACCTGGAACATTTTTCTCTTGATGTGGTGATCATGCCACACCTTCTGCCTGTCCTTTTGAACCTTTTGATGAAATTAGGCCAGGAACTGGGCCTCGTCCAGTTCTTGTAGTTCATGTAGGCACTCCTGTAGTGATTCCTCTTCCGAGAACTTTAGAGATGTGGCGATTAGAAGACTCAGTATGGTGAACTCGGCGGGAATCATAGCTTCATGGCCATACACTAGCTGGAACGGTGTTTTATTGGTCAAACGCTTCACCGTTGTTCGGTAGGCCCATAGTGCAGCTGGAAACCGTTCGTCCCAATCATCCCGCTTGGCATTGCAGATCTTCGCCAAACCCTTTTTGAGGATTTTGTTGAACGCTTCAATAGTGCCATTGGCCTGTGGGTGGTACGGGCTGCTTTTGTGATGTTGGATCATGAAGGTGTCCAGTAGCAATTTGATCGTTTCAATAATGAAGTGCGTACCTTGATCACTGGTTAAGCTCCGTGGGCAGCCAAACCTGCTGATGATGTGTTCAAAGATGAACCTAGCTGCCGTATCGGTCGTACAGTCCTGTACCACCGCTGCCTCGGCCCACCTGGTGAGGTAGTCGGTGGTGGTAATGATGTACCGGGCTTTGGAATGCCTGGCTACTGGGGCTATGGGGCTGACAAAGTCAACCGCCCATTTCTCAAATGGCCACAACACATTCACCGGGTGTAGCGGTAGCTCATCTCTGTGAGAGGGCCTCCCCGTTCTCTGACAAACATCGCATTTCTTAATAAATGATTTACTGTCTGCATGGACCATCGGCCACCAGAGTCCAGCTTGTAGCACTTTCCTGGCGGTGGGTTTCACCCCCACGTGTCCTCCTGCAATGCCGCTATGGCATTCCCACAACATGGCCTCACGTTCATGGTTGAGGACACATCTTTGCAGAATCTCATCCAGGCCCAATTTATACAACTGTCCCGCAATCAGTTGATATTCGGTGCCACAGACGACCAATTTCCGTTTCTGGATCAGAGTGTAGTGCTGAGGGCATTGCCCTGTGGTTAGGTAAGTTGCGATGTCGGCCGAGTAATCTGGGATGGCTTCTATCTGGAAAAGATCAGCATCAAGGAGCTGATCATTGAGAGCCCTCGTTCTCCCCCTTCTCTAACCTAGATAAGTGATCGGGCCCGACGTTCAGCCTCCTGGGCTTGAAAATCACCTCGAAGGTGAATTCTTGGAAGAGTAGAAGCCATCTGCATATCTGTCCTTCCAACACAGGTTTATTGACTAGGTACTTCAATGCGGAGTGATTAGTGAAGAACTTAAACTTACCTCCTAGGAGGTAGTGGCGGAACTTCTGGAGTGATTACACCATTGCGAGGGCTTCCCTCTCCATGGTGGTGTAATTCCACTCCGCATTGGACAATTTCCAGCTGGCAAAGTAGATTGGGTGGTCAACTATCGTCTCCCCTGGTTGTGCCAAGACAGCCCCTAGTGCAATACCGGAAGCATCGATATGCACGTGGAACTGCTTATCCCAATCTGGATGGACCAGAATGGGTGTCGTTTCCAGCTTCAAGGGCCAACTTGCAGTCGTCCGTCCACTGGAACACTTCTGACTTACGTAGTAACCTTTCCAGAGGAGCAGTGATCTTCACGTAATTCCTGATGAACCGCTTGTAATAACCCATGTGCCCTAGTAGTGACCGCAACTGCTTCACCGTTTTCGGAGGTTCCATGTGGACGATCACAGCTACCTTGGCGGGTTCGACGCAGACCCCTTGCTTGCACACCACAAGTCCTAATAGCGTTCCGAAGGGAACCGCAAAGATGCATTTCTTCAAGTTCAAGGAAATCTGCAATTGTCGACACCGATTAAACATGATGTGTAGTAGGGTGGCGTGGTCTTTCAACAAACTGTAGATGGTCCAATCGTCCATGTATACTTCCAGGAACTTATGAATGTACTCCCAGAAAGCAGTGATGACGATCCAGGAAAACACAGCGGGGGCATTCTTCAACCCGAACGGCATCACGTGGTATGCGAAAGACCCCGACTCAGTGGTGAATGTTGTCTTTGTTTTGTTCTCTTCTGTAATGCGCACCACGTGGTATGCGAAAGACCCCTACACAGTGGTGAACGTCTTCTTTGTTTTGTTCTCTTCTACAATGCGCACCTGATGGTAGCCCAAGAATCCATCAGTGAAGGAGTAGGTCATTTCCCGCATCATTTTCCAATACTTCGTCGCTGAAGGGGGTGGGAAATGGGTCATGGATACAGGTGTTGTTCAAACATCGGTAATCCACACAGACGCAGATTTCTAACTTGTCCTTCTTATTCTGTATGACGATGGGACTCACCCACTCTGCTTCTTCCACAGGAAAGATTAGACCTACCGTCAGCATTTTATTGATCTCCAGCTTGACATTTTCCTTGATCCACGGGTTCAACCGGTAAGGTCGATGCTTCACGGGCCTGGCGTCTGGTTTCAGCACAATTCGCATTTCTCTGAGGTCCCCTTTAATTCCCTTTAAGTCTGCAACTGATGAAGGGAATAGGTCTTCGTATTCCTAGAGGAGGCTGAAAATTTCCTTTGTCGTCTCCTCGTCCCAGTAGTCCCCAACTGTGGCCAGTTTGGGTTTTTCTCCGTGCTGATGTTCAGCCTCTTTATCTTCAGCGGAAGTAGATGGAGTCCTTCAATGGTTGGCTCTTCTTTGATGTTATGCTCGCCTTCTTTATCTTCAAATTATAGGTGCCTCAGGTCCTCCAGACTGTCATCGTCTGGCTCACCGTCGATCCCTTGTCAAGCCAACTCACGTCTACTCTCAGCATTTAGCGCTAATGTTCTCCCGTCGGTCCCCGAATCGCAGAGAAACAATACCTCCTTTATGGCCTGTAATGCTTGGGACTCCAGCTCTATCTTCCCTTCGAATGAAAAGCACCGAACAAATTTGTTTGTGACTTCCTGCCAAGAGCTGGTCCCTCTTTTCCTTTCTTCTTCTAAGTACCAGGCATAGGGGATGGTATCCAGGGAGTGGAAAAATCGATGTACCCACAGCTCCTCCAGGTACCCTACGCCTCACCACTGCTCTTGACAGGTTTTCAGGTGGTCTCTTGGATTATAATTTCCTTGGTGCCTGTGCTTGCTCTGAGGTCCTTCGTCTTCCTTGAACCGCGCTCTCAAAGCTTCCGCTACACAACTCCACTATGACATGGTGGTGCAGTGATTTTTCCACCACCTGGCTGATGTGGACTAGAGTGCGACGTCCAGAAGTGGTATCCTGTTCTCCTCCAGTACCTTGTCTTCCATCTTGGCGATGAAGGTATTTACTGCGTGCATGTTGGACAGGGTGGGGTACTCCCTTATATCTGCTCCAATCCAACAGACTCTCGCAATGTTGGCACATCTCCGCGTGCTGGTCTCATACCCCCCTTGCTGCCAGTCTTCCCAGGCTAGTTCCAATCCCAGCTCCGAGCTCTGGACACTGCGCCAGCTGACAGAGCTGGTTGCTATCAGGTTAATATAATCCTCCCTCTTCCCTGCTGTCATTTGATAGAGGTTGTCCAACATCTGAGCATCCTCCCTATTATCCACAGTTTCTGTATACCAGGGGCCTTAATACGGATCGAGAGGCTGAGTGACTCAGACCTCTCCATCTTCAAAAATCATCAGCTCCTTTTTGAGGTCGAGGATGACATAGTTTTCAAAATCCCAGTCGATTCCTAGCAATGCAGGGTAGGGATCCTTGTTTCCCATAATATCAATTACCTCAAAGTCCGTGTAAGTATTCACCCCTGAAATGTCGACCTCGACATCTTCGAGTCGGCCGATCGGCACAATGCAGTACTGGCTCGCCATCCTAAGCTGGATTGGTGAGTAAGTCAACCGTGGCCGCCCAAGAGCCTCCCACATCTTCCGAGGTAGGATATTGATGTCAGATCCTAAGTCGAGTATGGTGTCTCTGATCTGAAATCCTACAACCTACTTCTTGAGCTGGAACTCTTTTCCTGTTCTTCGTTTGTTCCGCTTGACCCACTGTACATACTGGGGTGCTGCGTTCGAGGGTTCCCTCAGCCCTGTGTTCCCCTGCAATATGTCCTCCAAGGTATGCTTGAGCTGTCATCGCATTGAAGCATTGTCAACAATTTTGAGCAATAGATGGAGCCATTCCTCAATCAGAGCCCCCATAGCACTCTGTTCCCCGGTATCGGTCGTCATGGGTACCTTAAGGCCTTTGTCTCCCCCCAGCTAGGAAAATGTCTCCACCACCTCCTGGAAGTATTTCTTCTGTGCTTCCAGCCTGATCAGCTATTTCGGGAAGGCAGGCCTGATCCCTCGTATCGGCTCCTTCTCGTGAGTGTCCTCCCCCATTTTCTTTCTTCCTCGCGTCACGATGGCTACGTTATGCATGGCCGGAGTTGTTGTCCCTCGAGGTTCTGTGTTTACCAGATTCGCGCCCCTCTGTCGTGCTCGTTCCTCCCACTTCTTGATAAGTTCAGGGCAGTCCTCTGTTGCGTGGGTGTTCACGCGGCACTGGGAACACCACGGTCTTCTGGGTAGGGGGCATTCACGGGCCACGTGACCCTCCTGTTCATAGTTGTAGCATTTCAGCAGACCTCGTCCCCCTTTGCAGCCTTCACGCATACTGCCTCCTTTGCCCCTGGAAGCCTAGTTCACCCTGTAGAAGGGTCGGTCCAATCGGTCTGCCAGTGCGTAGAGAGCTCTGCACTGTTCGGTGTTGTGAGTCATGGAAGCACAAAATTCACAGTATACATTGTTTGGAATATTGGAGTACTTCTGCAAAATCGGACACGTCCGAGGTTGATGACCCACCGTCCAGAAAATTTCGCAATACTCTGTGGTGGCTTGGTTTGGTTGAGGTGGGAACCCTGCGTAAGGTTGTTGCAACTGATAGACCCCTTGCGGGTTCATCGGCGCGTCACCCCCACAAGGTAGAGTCCCCTGTATTTCCGCAACCGAGGGCCCCACTCTCGGGCTACGCAACCAAGGACACTCAGTTGCCACGTGCCCTTCGACCAGGCAGTGTGTGCACCAAACGTTCAGCCTGGCTGGTCTTATAGGCTGCATCTCCTTAAGTTTTTCAGTCAGATTGGTGATCTGATGTTGCAGTCCAAATAGGGAAGGATCTTGCTGGGCCGGCCCTCCCCTATATTCCTGAGGGTAGCTCGCCATTTCTTCTATCTTCATATACTGCTCTAGAGCATCCTGCAAGTTGTCGATCTTTTGCTGGGTGAGGGGGGTTCGTGTCAAGGGAAGCAGAGCCTTGATGAACCAGTCCCTTTGATGGTTTGGGTCGATTGGGTAGCTGAGTTTCCCGATTGCATCTTTGAAGTTGCGCATCAGCTCCCATGCAGTCTCTCCTTCTCTTTGCTTAATCTCCCATAGTTCGGACAGACCCTGTTGGTCTGTTTGGGGAAGCTTAAAGTCTCGGACAAAATATTTCTTGACGTCCGCAATTATTGGATTCGGGTGGGCCTCTGACTACTTTATGAACCATCGCAATGCCCTTTCTCTCAGTGTGGTTTGGAATTCTATTATATTTCCTGCGTCTGGTGTCTTTTGAGCCCTCCATATGGCTTCATAGAGGTACCAGTGTTGCTCCACATCGTCGTTACCCTTGCCAGAAAATTTTGGGTATCGGTTGAATGACCCCGCCATATTTACTTGTGAAGGTGTGACTAGAATAAACCCTTCGGGTCCTGGTTGCATGACTATACCACTAGGAATTGCAATACTACTAGTGACGCTACTATTAACATGTGTCGCTACTGACAATGGGCTGCTATGTAATCGACTCAACTCTTGTAACTTAATGAAAATATCAATTAATGGTTTATGGAGTACCAGGGGAAGGTAGGGATACTTTCCATTCAAACTTTGTCAAGTAGGAATACCTGGAGATAAGAATGATGTCCGTTCTTGGAATAACCACTGCATCATGACGTACCATTCTCCATCGGAACCTTCTTCGAGCTGCACACCTGCATCTTCTTCATCAGACGTCATCTCCCTCTTTCTCCTAGTTGGGCTCCCATGCACCCGCTGCACTCCCACAATAATCCCTTCCTTCTCCAGGGTACCCGCCTAGCCTTCCATATTTACTATCCTCTGAGGCGCCTCCTTTTGATCCTTCCCATTGTTCCCTCATCGTTTCAACTCCCGCATCACCCTTTCTCGCCACCTATCAGAGATCTGCACCCTCCGATGTGCATGTCGCTCCCTCAACCTCCTTGCGGTCTCAGAATCCATTCCCCCACTCCCTCGCTTCACATTTCACGTAGCATTTGTCCCTTTGGCCCTTCCCCCAGCACTGGAGGTTTACGCTTCCATGCTCGATTTCTGGAATTAGGGCGTTAATCCACAATGGAATTTCCTTAAGCAGCTTCCCTCTTAGCCCGGATCAGAAGATAGCCTCAGCATTAGAGAAGGATTGGTAGCACTCTGTGGCAAACTCCACAATATACCCGTCCAAAGTAGACTCTACCCAGAAATCTACAGCGCGGGTCAACTCGGTATCCAACCGATGCAGGGCCACCAGATCTCTGTGCACCCACTTGTGGTGGATCTTCTGCGATATGTTCCTAGTCACCTTGATCTGCAACCTCCGCAACCAATTATAGAGGTCGCTAGGGAATTTTCCCCAAAGGATCTCGTAGGTATCACTGGCAGAATCCGAGAAAAGGACGAGATCCTTGAGCAACTTCTCCTTTTGATTCGTTAGCTCTGCTTGCTGAGCGATAAACTGGTCCAGGTGGTTATCCCACCATCTCCGTATTTCTCCTTCGAAGATCCTTGATACCATGATCTAGTTCCCCTCATGAAGTTTAAGGTCCCGGCAACGAAACCATTTGTTGGCGAGAAAACAGGTCTTGCGAGCAAGACCCAGGTTCAGGGATTGGGGCCAACAAAGGAGTCCGCTATAGTCTAGAACCACGATGGAATTTCCACCCTACTCTGAAGAGCAGAGAGTCTCACCCGAGGCATGCTGCGACCACATGCAGAAGGGGAACAGATCGATAGTGTCGGATGGGTTCGCAACTCGAGATTATCATGGAATCGTTTGCATAAATAACATCATATACGTAAGAGTGTCTCAAAACATTATGCAGATAATAATGCATGCATGTAACTCACATAACAAGACAGCAACCTGCAAGTATATTAATAACCTTCAGTTGGATCCACAGTTGCATCTCTCAACAGGAAGAGCTTACAATTTTGTTACAGATGTCCCATAGGACAGAGAGATAGATACTAGAAGCCTAGGAACTACAAGGACATCGTGCTTAGGATAGAGCTCTTCTGCAGCATCCGCTCGATCCTCTTCAATCCCTCTGCATCCGTGCGTCTCTTTCTTTCGCCTGGGTGATGAGCTATTTATTCACCCGCCATCGCAACTGCTAGTTCCTCTTTGCGTTCTTCTTCAGTTGATTTCGGCTTCTTTCTGTTGTCTATGGTTTCCTCTATCTGTTCTCTGTCGTATCTTCTCTTCGTCTGCACTTATCTGTGTCAGCTTCATCAGCTATCTCTTGTTCTTCCGCAACCTCGGTAGCTCCACTACTCACCGTAGTTGCGACTGCCATGTGTCGATCCGCAACCCAAAAATCTGTTCTTTATTCAAAATTCAAAACAAGGGCCCCAACACCTCTAAACCTCAATAAAACTTGTGAAATTCACTTGAATCATATAAATATACTTCTTTCATTGAAACCCTAGGAAATATTCTGGTTCCTTCCCTCCACTAACAAGGGAAAGGAAATCAAGACAAAAATGAAGAGAGAAAGAGGTAGAATCAAATATTGTCCTAGGATATCAACTAACACTGGACTCTACCTTGTTTAAGGAGGGGAGGATGCTAATTTTTTTAGCTATGGTAGGTCTTCATAATTAATATTTTACACTTGATGTATTTGTAATAAATATAAATCATGTTCTTCATGCTATTGTCAAAAGAAGCAAATATATGACATGTTCTTCATGTCAATTTTGAAAAGAGAAAAATTGAAATTTAGAATTTTTGGCTCCAAAGAATCTAAGTCAGCAGTCCTCCTAGTCACATCAGCCCCAATGAAGAGGTGCCCATTCAAAAATCTAATCTTGTATATATATGAGGCATTCAAATTCCTTATCAAGCAAGACATTGGGACATATATAAAGTAAAAATTTCACCTTCTGAGGAAGAAAGAAAAAGGACGAGTTGTAGTTAAAGAAGATGATGGAATCTAAGGTTTATATAAGACATATATGGACAAATTGATGACAAGGTGCAGGACCAAAATTTTGTGTAGGTAAATCCTCTCTGCAGATAAAGACAGTCCCTCTAGCCCTAGGGTGGGTCTAGCAGCAAGAGGACAAGCTAATGTGTTGGTTCCTAGTTAATGAATGAAATAGGTTTGGATAGATTTTCCTACCTATAGTCCAACGCGATTGTCACAGGTACAGCAGTGGCAGCCTCTTGATCTCTTCCTCGACAGTTCATGATCCTTAAGCAATGGTACTCGGGTGCCTGCACAAATATCAAAGGAAAAAAGCAACATACAAGACACTAATTGCATTCATAACTAGATAATTAGTGAAGGAATATTAAACATATTGCGTAAAAATGAACCATATCAACACAATATGGGAACCATACATCAGTCATGTATATTGTTATCACAAAATCTGACCCTGATGGGCTGCTCATCAAGTAGACTTTGAGTAACTCTTTCAAACCAAACTTTTAGTTGAGGCTTAGCCTCCTCAACCTGAGAGGGCTCTCTCACTAGGTTTAAGATTTTGAATTAAAGATTAGATGGCTAACTCTAGGAATAAATTGGATAAAAGTGTATGACTGGTTGAATTATTGATAAAAAAACATCTATTGGGCTATGGATTCAAGGTATGTTTCCAAAAAACATCAAACTTGTCTTATCATGGAAGTCAGGGCATTTCAGAGTTTTTAGGTGTATCGGCAAAATAGTAACAGAGTGAACAAAACACAGTTTACAAACATATGCAGGAAGTTAGAGAATTTTCCAATGAATTATAAGTAACATATGTTTATACCACTACAAATAGATAGATAAGTAAAGCCATAGGAATATCACACATTAAAAACTCTTTCTGAATCCTGAGTAGTAGGCCAATATTTGTATTATGATAAAAACACATAGTCTGCAATAGTAACATAGTTTGATTGTTAATGAAAATTTCCAACCTTGAGGAATTCGACCTCATTTCTCTTATAGATCCATCATTACAATCTTGGATTCCCTTATCTAACTTGAGGAGAAGTCGAATTTCTTAGCTTGACACCTATCTACTCCTAAAACAGACTATTAATTACATGTGACAGTTGACTGTCTGTTCTAGAGTCCTAATACAATTAGGAGTAAAATTCCTTATTATGACTAAAACAACCTTATATAGGAATAAATATTATGTTTGATAGCTGATCCTACTTATCTTTGACCTTGATGGTGTCCATAACCTTGTTGTTATATTCTGTTAACTTATCCCTTATCTGTCCTGAAAACTAGGAACATGTTTCCTACAATATAGCTTTAACCCTCATTTATGCTCCTCGAATCCTTTTGCTGAAAAAAATTGACCTTTTTAGACAAGTGACATGTGTTATCACTTCCATAGAACCATGCCCTTACACCTGTACAAAATTAAGTCCTTGAAAGAGTGTAAAGAGAGTTGATGTATCCACGCTACGAAAATATCAGTTGTTTTCATAGCGCAGTAACTATGTCTTTGTAAACATCTCTTAACATCCAATTTATTCTGATTTAACACCTGGAACTTAATTTTTGAACCCTTTCCATCCTCTAGCAGCATCAACACTTCAAAAACCAGATGTTTTACCTCTTGAAACCTTAACAAAATAAGCAAAACTGCACCTACAGTAGTTTCGTAGCGCGCTACGAAACTACTGTGTATGTCATCTACAGCAGTTTCGTAGCGCGCTACGAAACTATTGAGCATGTCTTTTTACACAATTTTTTTCAAAAATATCAGTTTTTAAAACTTCTTGCACTTTTTCCATGATGTCTACAGGCTTTAATAATCAACATATGTCATCCTTGAAATGTTTTCAAAAAGTGAAGTCCTTCTCCACAACAAAACTGCATTAAGAAATTATAACTTACTGTTCTGATTTATCTTTGCTATAGATTACCCTCAGAATTTGTCAATTGAATCTCAAGATCCTCAGCCTACCTCTTCAGCTCTCTGTTAGTAGCTCTTAATTTAACATTTACCATTCTCATAAATCTTGCCTCTTTAATTATAGGGATAGTCCAGGTAAAAAACTGATATTCACTGCTGATTGTTTCAGGTTTTAAAATTATTTCAACCTCCCATAAAGCTCTCATTCTATTGAATTTTGTCTTCTCAGCAGCATGTCTTCTTTCTTTCTTCTTAAGTTTAGTAATTTCAAGATTAACAAGTCTCAAATTCTCTTTAACTTCTTCATAATTTCTCTTTTCTCTTTGAGTGTTGAAAACTATGTTTCTGTCACCTTCAGGCATTAGTGATGATAGGTCTATGGGCTCTTCATAAACATTGGAAACCTCTCCTGTTTTAGATACCTCCATATCTAGTTCCTGTAATTTTTTTTATTACCTAGTCAAAGGCTTTCTAGGCTTGAAAACAAACTCTAAAATCTCATCATCAAAATCTAGCTTTTTGGAAGATTTCATCTTATTTACTTTCATCCAATTTTATGAAGTCTGCCTAAACTAGAGGGTTTTCTTCAATATCAATAGCCTGTAGAATATCATTAAAATTTCCCTTTAAACCCAAACTTTCATCTGTGACCACTATTTTACCCTTCTCCTTTGATATTCGACTTCTAGTCAACTTTTTCTAGACTGGTTTGCTAGTTGTCTGTTCCTGTACAATTTCTTTAACTTGAGTTTTCTTCTTCTGCGGCAGGCTGAGGAGTCTCTTGAATAATCAGTGATGTTTTAATCATTGGCTCCTTTACTTGTTTTCTGAGCTTAATCTCGACAAATCTCTTTGATCTTGTTTCTACAGGGTCACTGGTTTCTACTGGTGATTTTTCCTTAGCATTAGGGCTAACACCTGTTCCAAGTGTTTCCACCCCAAATCCACACAAAAACAGAAATGCAGACCATTCTCTATTCACCCTCTGAAGTTCATGCAAAACTATTAAATTAACTAGACCATGATGGAATAATGAAGTTTCACATGCCTGAGTTTTCATCTGTACCTTATCTGCCATCTTGGCCAAACTTCAAAACAAGAAGAAAGGTAAATCTAGAGAAATTATTCCAGTGAAATGCAATAAGAGTTTGAAATGATAAGAATACACCTTATGGTATCTTCCTTCAGAGGTGAAGTAGCTTTGAATGTTGGAGAGCAGCTTAGCATATGTATTCTTGACATAACCTCTTGGCACTGCTTTAGTTAAATCTTTGTCCACAAACTCTAGCTTCAAAAATATTTTACAAGGTTCCATTTCAAACCTGAAGTTCTTGAACCACCTTTCTTCTCCCCTTGGAATCTCTGTCACTAATGATATAATTTGAGGAGAAATTGGCAAGCTTAAAAATCCAACCTTTGTATTTGAACCTCTGAAATTAATGGCAAATTCTTGTGTGACTTGATTATGACCTCCCTGTATCTTTTCACAGAATCTCCAGCATCCTGCCTTCTTGAAGGCTTCTTCAACTGATTTATCCTTGGTGAGAGCCTCTATGCCTTCAGGTTCCGTTCTCAAACAGTGGCCTGACTTGTGGTTTCTTTTTTCCTCTGTCATCTTTCTCTCGAAATCCTTGCGGCTTCAGAAAACTTGTAATAAACTTCCTCGCTTGATTTTAGAGAAACTGGCTCGCTTGATTAAGGGTTCAGCCTCGCTTGAAAATTGAGAGAAGCTCTTTTTTCTGCTTACCATAAGCTTATCATTCGAAGAAAGACATGCACCAAGTGTTTTTTGCATGAGACAATATAGCCAAGAACAACCATCACTTTCCAAATATAAAAATGACTAATGATAAATGACCCCTAACGAATCTCATGATGGTTATGAATGGTTGCATGTGTGAGAAAGGATTCGTGGACTGACACCTAATCATGAAAATTTAAGGAAATTTGATGGATTTGATAGTTGGACAAGATTGGTTACGAATCCCCGATTTCGTAGCACATGTAATGTAATTTCAGGGTTTTGCGCTACGAAAAGACCAACGTTTTCGTAGCGAAAAAGCAGTTTTTAACACTGTCTGTGCTACGAAAACGTGGTTTCATGGATTATTCATATTTTTTTTCAAAATGACTAAACACATGACTTTCGAAACATAACATGGGACCTTTAAAGTGTGAAAAAAGTTTTTTGGACTTTATTTGATGATATAAATGAGACTCTAACCCTATGGCTTAGACTCTAAAAACATAAAAATGACTTAACCCCTATCTAAGACCATGACTTAGGAACAAATGCAAACTGTCCAAGTTTGGAAAATTTTTATAGTGATAACATATATATTAATAGAAAGAAAGATATTACAACCGGAGCCTTGACATCGCAGCCTCCTTCAGCGGGTTTAGTCGAAGCACGTCTCGAAGGTTCTTCAGGGAATTGGTGTAGGGTACCAGATTGTATAATTTCCTCTCCCATTTTACCCTATATTTCTATCTCTTTGTGCCATTATTTATCTTAAAAGCATGAGGTAAAACCCTTCTTCCTATATTTTATGGGATATTTTATTAATGATGTATTTTTCATGGAGGTTTTACCTTTCTACATATTAACTCTGATATTTATTCAGATCTGGCTACAACAGGAGCGTTGCGGCCGCAAGTCAAGGCACAGCCAATCATCTCCAGCGTCTTCCTTATTTTCTACTACAGCGTGATAGCCATGGGTATATCAACACTATCTTAGACCTTCTTATGGTTTCTTGTTGGGCAACCCGATTGTTGTTGTAACAAGATGTATTTTTGTAACAATGGAGTCGTTGAGAGGAATCGGGGGTTTCAGTACAATTGTATAAAGAGGCCTAAGGGATGTGAATCGAGGGAGGCCCTGGGACATATAGAATTTGTAATCAATCCTTTTTATCATTAATTGAATATACAACAGCTTGTTTTTTCTCCTGTAATTCTTGAGTTTCTGCAGCCCTGATCAAAGAGTTGGGCCCACTCTTGTGATCAGGTGCTGCATTCTTCCTTCTTTTCTTTGTAGTGTTGTGTTTAGTGTGATTATTTATTTTCTGTTACAGTCATGTTAATTGCTGTGGATTCCTTTTATTTCTGTATTTCATTTCATTTTTGTTGCAGTGGTATGTGTGTTATAGATCAAACCTGTGATCTACAGCGAACTATGTGCTTGTATCTGCATATACTTTGCCATTAGTCTTAAAATAACTAACACGCTCTGGTTGATAATTTATGTGGAAAAATGGTTGAATTCTGTTCATATCCAGACACCAACAATTGGGACGAGGCGAGGACACAAGCCTAAGATCTCTCTCAACAAGGGTCTCTTTCTGTGCTCTATCTCACTGACTATATCAGACTGTTGGAGAAAAATGTTCGGCAATTCCTCTTCATCTAGTTGCATCAATGGGAGATAGGTTTATTTATAGAGGGAGAGGAGGAGGTTGGGATTCCTAAAATGGTGGAAGGGAGGCCTTATCCTTTGTGAGGTTCCCCAAAAAGGTGGAAAAAAGAGGCCAAAGGAAGGTCTTCATGGTTATGCAGTAAAAGAACCCAAACTGACTAGCTCACGAAGTCGTTAGCATGGAAACTTCGCCTCTATATTTAAAAAAAATTCCAAAAACAGCTTGGCGTGGGTATCTCTATGGGAAAAAGCGCTAATGGGCATGGGGCTCAGTGTTAACTTTCCTCATTGGCACAAGGCCATAATGGTTTGCCAGCGCCAAGACAAAAGCATGTGTTTTTGTTGATCTTCTTAAGGAATTGTCAACAAAGAAAGTGCTCTCCTCAAGGCAAGGGATGCAGTGAAACTTTGTGCAAGGCATGACACTTCATATAAGTCACAAAAATGGTCCTCCAATGTGTGGGATGGGGATTGCAGGGATGGTGACAAAATGCTGTGTAACACAAAATTTTGAGGAAAGGAAGTTGCAGGACCCATTGTTTGAGGCAAGGAAGTTGCAAGACTGAATTTATGAGACAAGGAAGTTGCAGGACATAATTTATGAGGCAAGGAAGTTGTAGGAACAAAATTTATGATGCAAGAAAATTCACCGAGTCCTTGAGAAAGTAAACGATCGAACAAGTTTTGATATATGGAAAAGTATAAAGTATGAGTCTCCTCCCCTAGCAGATCGAGTTCAGTGGTAGGTTTAAGACTTGACTAGGAGGCAGTGGACTAGGTTTGACCAAGTATATTTTGTTGATCGGTTTGAAATTATGGTTAACCAGATGATCTAGGTGTGTCTCTTGTTGAACTGAATAATTTCTCTGAGGAAAAGGTTGTTGCGATTTTCCATTGTGTGCGTTTTCCTAGGGTAAATGCTTATGTTATTGATTTGGTTGTCTCTTTATGATCTTAATGTCTATTGTTCAAGATATTTTGTGTAATTACTTTATGATGAAATTGAATAAATGAAATATTAAATTAATAAATCATAATAAGTAATTTTTAGTTTAGAATATATATGAAAAATCAACATGGTATCATAGCTATGGTAAACAAGCAACAATGAAGAATAATTCATCTTTGTTTCAAGCCATTCTCTAGGGCTTGCCCTAGAAGACCTAGTTCAAGAAACACACTTCAAAATGAAGTCGAGTTAGCATTAGAAGCTAGATGAAATATTTATAAAATAGAAGCCAAAATTTGGACTCTATTCAAGATGATTTTAGGAATATATGACACTATGTAATCTATCTCCTAACTAGGGTCTATCTAGGTAATGAAAAGGAGTAGATGTTAGGTTCCTATAATACTAATGTTGCCCCCTTATTGTTATTTTTAGTGTATCCACCATATTGTTATTGTTGTGTCTATGTATCCCCCATATTGTTATTTTTGTGCCCCATAGAATTCGACTATTGTTATTGTTGTGCCCTTACATTATTATTGTTATGTAGGCTTTGATTATATTGTGACCCCTTAGAATCCTATATATACAAAGGAGGTATTTTCATTTGTATCATACAAGTATTCATTTATGTAATTTAAATGAGTTTCTCCCATCGAAGAGGCTATTTCTCAAGTCATTGATCTGTATTTTCTCTATTTTGTGAGCTGGTTGCATAACATTTGGTATCAAAGCTTTGGATTCTAGGGTTTTGATTCTTCAAATAGGTCATCTTGGAATTGTCGCTATAAAAATTTTCTATGAAGCTTCAAAAGTGGAAATTTCAACCACATGGATTTGAAATATTTTTTAACCTCGTGTACGAATTTCAGACTTTGATTCGCTATATTTTTGGAAATATGATCTGAGGACGTTAGGGTTTTTGCAGGATCCATAATTTCATATCAAAGAGGTGACCGGGGGAAAATTGTAATAATTGTTGTTTCAAGCATCAAAATTGAATTATGTAAAAATTGGCTGAAAGTGTACAAAATATAGTTTTTCTTGTACAAATTTTAGGGCCGAATGTGGAAACAATGACACGTGGCATCCCTTACAACTTTTCTCTATTGAACTAATCCATAATCAAGTCATCACGGGAGATTTGGCATAAATCTATATTAGAGAATCCAATATTGGTCTAAATTGTGGCATTGGAAAGAATATTCGAAGGGCTACAATAGGATCGAACTTTAGACCTTGGAGAAATGAAACTTTAGAGTTACAACTATTGCAAGATCGAGCTCCTAAAATAAATAAAAAGGTATGTATGTGATATGAAATCATAGGATTGAATATTTGCACAATTTCACCAACATTAACTAAGGTTTCCTTTTATGTGAATGAATGAGGGAAATTGAATTTAATGTGCCTTAAACATAAAACTTGAGAACTAAAATTAAGCATGAACAACAAAAAGAAGAGAAGAAAACACAGAAATTTGACAAAGGAGTTCGTCCCTCTTGTACTGCATGTTGGGGTCCATGAGTGGAAAAATACTCAAACCATTTTTCCACATTAATTATCAATCCAGGTGCGTTGGTTATTACAATACTAATGCGCACAGTATATGCAAGAGCAATAACATAATCCACTATTGAACACAGGTTTAATAGTTAAGACAAGCAAGCTACTGTAACAGCAATTAAAGATAAATCACAGAATTATAAAAGCACTCACAAAAATTACAAAATCATACCAAAACATCAGTTACAATAACAAACAGAAATACAAAATCAACAAAAGGTAAATAACATAGCACCTTATCAAAAGAGTGGGCCCAAATCTCTGATCAGGGCTGCGGTAAACTCACAGATCACGAATAAAACAACAAAATGATGTGCATTAAATTGATTAAAATACTTCTGTTACAATATCTGTCTCCTCCTTCTTAACCCTGATTCACAGCCCTGAGGCCCTTTTTATACAAATGTTCAGGAAAGCTGTATTTCCCTTCTAACATCTAAATATCTATAATTATACAATTGTTACAACAGCAAACTAGTTTCCGAGAGGAAACCATGAAAAGTCTGAAATAGATCTGGGGTAAGTTGGAATCTATTGCGCTATTGCAGCATATCGAGATAATGTTGAGAATTCGGAGTTGCTTTGTGGCTTGCAAATGTAATCTCTTTACTTGTCGAATCTGTGGAAATAACGAAGTTAATACTTGCATAGGTAAAACCTCCATGACTATTACTTCATTAATCAAACATTCCATATAATACAGTGGGAAGGGATTTACCTCGTGTGTTTAGAGAAATTAATGATAGAAAGAGGTAGAAAGGTGGGTGAAAATAGGAGAGAAAAGTATACAGATTTGGTACCCAACACTACATCTCTGGGTCCACTTCCAAGTGGGCATCCATTGTATTGAAAATTCTCGTTAAGTATATTTACATAAACTTCTCCATTATTGACTGTGCACGTAGGTAGCTATGGCTACTTTCAACTGATAGGCCTCTGCCTCAGCTCTCCAATGCAACTTTCTGAGCTCAAAAAGGCCCAAAATTGGCCAAGATATGCCCAAAAAGGCATTTACAGACATACATAATACAAAGTTATGAGACTCAATATACAAATCCCCTTCCCATGGTGCATTGACATAGTTTTTTATAGGCCCAAGGGAGGTCCCGAGGTCAAACCCACGGGAGTCCCAGGATTCAAATTAAATACTTGGCATCACATTAAAACATGAAGCATATGATATACATATATGGTATGGGGTATCGATACAAACAAACCCATTTTTAACATATATTTTTTAACCACAATTTTATATTGGACCAGCAGCCCCTGTGGCCCATGGCATATAGTTATAACATTAATGTTAGCGGATATATATATATACCCCGACAATCACGTACATGTTTTCTTGAGGGGTCTTGACCCAAGTTTGGAGTTATCACGCAACCAACAAAACCCTCCAACTATTGGCCCTTTCGGCAGTGATCTGCTTGCGCAGATCAAAGTCTCACCTGAAGCAGTATGGGGGGGTGCTGGAACCAAGTTCCTCACCCTAAGGAAGCTTTTGATGTAGTGGCCCTAATCAGACTTAGTGAAAATAATATAACAGATGCACGCATGCACAGTCAACAAATCAAACCCTTCCACATACTATCAGAGAATACTTTAGTATATCTTGTGCATAGTAATTATGTATACTTCAATTAGATATATTCATCTAACATCAACTGATATTCGTGCACGTATGAAAATAACCATTAAAAAAAGTAAATATGCAATAATAGAATAGATCAAATGCAAATAACAGATAAGAAAATCACATCAGAGTCCAAGTTCACCAAAAACATCTTCTTTATTAAGAGATATGCAATCCAGTACATTCAATCCTTCTACGCACATAGCCAGCAGAGTCCGCACACAGCCAGGACTTAGGTCTCCACACACACATCTAGGAGGATCCTTTCAACCTAGACAAACCCAGACTTAGATCAAAACATTAACTAATAACCATTACAAGATATCAGATATCCTTTCTTAACTCTATCCTTACATATTTATACTATCTAGATGCACACATACCATGGTTTGAGACTCATGGTTTTCCATTTAAACCCATTACAATGATTAAGGGACTTTCACCTGCCACAAATACCCTTTGAATATTTGCACGCAGTGCATACAACAAAATTTAGACAAAATTAGCCCAAACATTCACCCCAGGGGACCTCGCTCCAATAGGCCCCCAACACAATCTCGTGACTCGTCTTTAGTCATTACGTGGTGGTTTCCTTCATCTTGGCTTTAAATGCTTTGGCATAGCTCTGGAGTGGCATGATGACTTCAATGCTCTGCGCAACCACACTATGTGCTTCATCAACCAATGTTGTTGTTGTCAGCCCCTCAGTTGCAAAATTTATGCTTCACTATGTTTGCTAGAGGCTTTTGAGGGTGCCATCATGATTATGCGAGAGATGTAGGGATTTCTAAGCCCAAGGTTGCATTATGGTTTCAAATAGTTTCTCTTGTTGGCGCAGGTCTTCAATATCGATCTGAATTTCCTTGCCCTCATGAAGTCAAGCAAGCCTCTGCATTGTTACCAAAGTGGGCACGGCCATCCTAATTTCGGTAAAAAAAAATTCCTTGATGTGAAGCTCATTCCGAAACTGCTGGACCATCAGGTTGTTCTGAACAGTTGTCAAAACGCCTATGGCTTCATCCAATAACATTCCACATTCGGTCACTATGGCTACTACATTTTTTGTGGTATCCTTTACCTCTGCTACGCGTTGCGCTCTGACCTTGGATAGTGTCTCAGTTTGGAGCTTCATCTGTAGCTCGACGATCTGTTGTTCAAACTATGCCCGGACGGTCTGTATCTCTGTGCGCGATGCCTTGAGCGCAACAGCCAGGGCCTCTAACTTTGTTGTTGGCATGGCTAATGCAAGGACAGCGACCTCTCGTAGGTCACCACACACTTGATCGATCATAGCTTCCAATCATACACGATGATCCTCAATTGTGCAGTGCGCCTCTTCTATTGTTTGTTGCTTCTGCTGCAACACTACTGCTTGTTGTTGAGATTCGTTGGCAACATGGAAGGAACAAGCCTTCTGATACTATAATTAATCTACTATCATGTTGTGGATCGCATGGAGCTTTCTGGTTGGTATCACCGTCAGATTGATGTTAATCTCTTTGCATGCTCGCAGGGAAGCGTGCAAGGTAGGTGGCTCAACTATGATAGTTGGCGCAAGGATCTAAAGTAGGCGGTTATCCAAGAGAGATGGCAGCACCGTGATAATTGGCTGCGCACTCGTCTATCCTAGGCTGGAGGTTATCATGCTCACTTGTAGCTGTCTCGCTTGCTTCACGCTCTCTTATATCGCACTCGCCTAAATTTCGAGCTCCTGGATGCCCAACTATACTCCTTTGAGAACAGATTTATATTGTGCTTCCATGTCGGTATATATATCCTCTGTGGCCAACTTGAATGTGTTCTCGATATCTGTGAAGTCATCCTCCGTGAGAGTGAGGTCCCATGTTCCTGCCAAATTTGGACCCCTTTCGCTTCTTGCGTGGACCCCAAGTGGCCTGAGAATCGCGCTTAGTGACTTTAGAGGTTTGCATCTCGGAACACTCAATGTCATCACCATATTTTTTTGTTATGTCCTTCTCCAAGTCAATTTTTTCTCCCGTCATGGTAGGCTTGAGTTGTGCTTCTATATCCTTTCCTTTATGATGTGTCTCCTTGGTTGTTCACGGCTTGGTAGGAGTTTTCAATATTGATGTGGAGGCACCCCCAGTGGTGTGCAACTCTAACAAAGAAAGCAACCATTCCACTGTGACATGCACCAAGTCATCCTTCGTGACCAAGTATGACAAGTCATACTGATCTGAAAGGACTGTATTATTTTGTTGTGCTAAGTGTCCTTTCAGTAAAAAAACATGTACAATTTGTGTCCATTTGTTTGCTTAAGGAATGAGTGTTTTAACCATGAAACATAGATGATTTTTTTGAGTTTTAAGCATGAAAATAAGCCTAAATAACACTATAAAACAGTGTATAGCAGATAAATAGCATCACACATAAGTTTTACATAGTAGGCATGATGAAGTAGCTCACCCCTCCTGGGCTACATCTGCTGGTCCGGCTCCCAATGGCATGTCCCTCTTTTTCATTATGCTCAAAATTGAAAATACATGTGCTTAAAAGCCTCTAATGGTTGTTTTATCTACACCAATGGCTCCAGAATTCTCAAATTAGTCTATATAGACTCTTTTTTCACCCAAATTGGTCAAAAATTGACCTCCAAAAGCTTTTTCCCAATAAAAGCTAGTGAAACTCCACTAAAAGTGGAGACTGCACTTATCCGCAATCAAAAATAGAAAAATTCCACAATTTTATCTCAGTGCTAAACTTCTTCCAACCCGCAAACTGTAACATTAAGTTTTAGTGTTAAGGGGCAGGGGGTGGCCACATGCCAACCCTCGAAAACCCTGCGGTCACCATAAATTGGAGCAGAACTCCGTTGCAACTGTGGTTGAGCGTATCTAGGACCAGAGTTTACCGTCGGAGTTAGAGTCCGACCAGGTGGAGAAAAACGTAACCGCTAGAGAAAACATCGGTATGTGATAAGGTTTTTTGAACATGAAATTTAATGATGTGGTTGTATCCGCTAGAACTCACATTAACATCACTGTATTGTTTATGTTAACATGTGAACATAATCTTTGGACCGCCAGTGGGTTGGGACCACCAGCAGTCCCAAACCCCAATGGGTTTTGTAATAAACCTTAAATGCAACCTCTGACCCTTAGTGGTTAAGAAAAAATTGTAGCACAGACAGTGGAAAGCTTTACGTGCCTACTAGAGGTCGCAGGGTCAAACCCCCTGGACCTCAATAAATTTTGGTCAATTGTCTATGGGACACGTGGCAGCCTTTGGGCTGGCCACGTGTCACCCATCCAAGGGTCCTCATAAAAATCGTAAAAGACAAATATACTCCCCTGAATGTGCCATGTGGAAAAGCTTGATTATTTTGTGAAAATAGAATATTCCAAGAATATGCCACCTTTGCTGACTGTACCTGCATGTTGACTGGGCATCCCAGTCACTCTTGTCACAAAATTTTAGTTGTTTAGGAAAACGATCAGAACATGATAGCTTCCTCATACGACATCGGTTTTTTGAACCGTTCATGGCGCCAAAATCGCAACGACGAGACCTACCCAGTCACTTAGGTTCGGTATAATTTTGAGCACTTTCAATTTTGAGCAAAATACATGATCTCCTGATCAAACCTCCTCATTGGGAAGATTTCCCAAAATACTTTAATTACCTATTCATAAGATGAGGGTATATCTCTCTCACCTTTTCAACTTCCATCCACCTTGCCTTATTTGGTTTACTACACTTGAGCCCAACTCAAAGGTAATCGACACTTCCCCTGTTAGAAGTGTTTGTCCTCCCGTCAAGGATGGTATCCTCCTTGAGCTCATCCAGACATTATGATGAGAAATATTTTATAGATGGTAGCTTAACATTACTCCCTTGATCATCAATCAAAGGAGGCTCATACAAGCATAAATTTTCCACATTGACAACTGAATACATTTTCATATATGAAGGAAAGTCAAGTTGAAATGCATTATTACCAACTTGTTTGATGATCTTGATTAAACCATAGCGAATGGGCTTGAGTTTTTTTACCTTCTCCTTGCATCCTTTCTTTTCTTATGTGCAACCATACCTCATATCCTTCTTGAAACTTGTGATCAACTCTATGTTTGTCATGCCTCTCCTTGTATTTGATTTGACTCTTCTGAAGCTGTTCTTGAACTTGTTGATGAATAATCCAAATTTTCTCAATGAAATTTCGAGCCTTGTCAATATCACTATGCCCATCAAATGCAACATCCTTCTCAAATATGAAGTCTAATGGCGATTTTGGCAAATACCCAAAGTAGGCTTCAAAAGGTGAAGCATTTGTAGAAGAGTGCTTTTCCCAGTTGTAAGCATGCTAAATTTAATGCAATTGTTCATCCCACAACTTGGGATTTTTGTTGCAATATCCTCTCAATAGATGCACAACGGTTCTGTTCACCACCTCGGTTTGGACATCACTTTGCGAATGAAAAGCAGTACTCTTTTTCAACTTTGTGTCCATCATCTTCCAAATATTGGACAAAAAATCCCCAACGAATCTGGAATCCCTGTCACTAAAAATAGAAGTTGGAAATCCATAATGAACCCATACATGTTGAAAATAAATTTCAGCAGTTTTTTCAATAGTAATGGTTTTCTTACATGGCCTAAGTATACACATTTACTGAATCTATCCACAACTACATAAAGATAATCATGATGTTTTCTTGACATAGGTAGACCTCCACAAATTCCATGGAGACACTCTCCCATGGCCTTGATGGTACCAGTAGTGGCGTGTACAACCCAAGCTTCTGATTTCTAGGCTTTCTTGTTGCAAGAACATAACAACCTCTTATAAAACGTGACACACTATATATCATGCAAGGCCAATAGCAATACCTCTGTAGATGTGCCACTGTTTTTCTTACCCCAAAGTGTCCAGCAATAAGAGACAAATGACCCTCTCTCATGACACTAAGCCTCTCTCCTTGTGGTATACACAGCTTGCCCAAATGAAACAACAAATTGTTATGCATGTGATAATCATTTTCCTCAACTTGACTCCCTTCACTCAAACTAGCATACACATCTTGAAAATCAGCATCATGTGCATATTGTTCTATGTAACTCTCATGTGTTGGGGTCCTATGATTTGGCAGATTGTCATACCAAGTGACAAGGCAACATCAAAACCAGTCTTTAGAGCTCTAGGATCCAGCCTTCCTAGTCTCAGAGAGGGATCTCTCAATTATTTGCAAAGATATGACTTGTTTGCTTGTAAAAGGTTGATTTTAGACTAGTTATTAAGCATGAGTTTGTTTGATTGTTTGGTGGGACATGATGATATAGGTAGCATAGATAGAAAAGGGAAATCTCTAAGTCATGGGCAATGGAGTCAAGTGGAAGTTGTAATAAATTTGTAGATGAATCAGTGATATCAAAGGGAAAATCTAACTTGACCAGTGGATATACAAAGTCTTTCAGGTGAAATGAAATGGACATTAAAGGTTTAGAATGAAAAGTAGAACTAAGGGAAATTAAGAATCCTTAATTATATGTACTTCTCAACAAAGGGACTTAAAACATTATCTGAACATGAAAAGGCATTTCATAGATAGGGGTAACCATAAATTCTACAAACCACACTTCAGCAAATAACAATTTCAAGACAAAATTTTCAAATGAAATCTAGGAGTCGGGGAACGCTCTATTTCATCCAAAGATTTCACATTCAAGGATAAGAAAACATAAAAGATTCACAAATAACTGCATTCATAGAAGAGGGACCTCCTAAACATCTTTGATTACAGCTATAAAGACCTTCAAAACAATTATTTAAGCAAGAAAAAAGGGTATGATCAAAATAGACCTCTCTAGCAGACTGTAAACAATGGTACTTTAAAGGGATACTTCGGAAACAGTTTTCAAGTGGCATCAAGTAAGCAGGGAAAACCATAAATCATTCTTGAGACCAACTGTTTAAACTATTTCTGAAATAAAAAATCTTAAGGGTTGAAAAGCAGTCAGACTACTCAATAAAACCTTCAGTAGATGAAAACATAAAGGTAGTGAAGAGTAAACAGGCCTAAGGTGATTCTAGGAGACATTTCTTAGCCTAAGCTTTTTACTCTACTGCAAGCAAGAAATGATGAAACAGAATGGAAAACAGGAAAAACATTAACATATTAGAATAATTCACCAACAACCAAGCTCATGGATCTAATGACAAAGCTTTCTCCATCAACAAACAGGTCAAAACATCCACAGGTCCCAGAACATCAAATTTCGTTCAACTTCAGTAGAACTATGTATTACTTCAAAGGGTCATCAAAATGCCCACCCTACAATGAGTTCCAATGCGGTATTTATGCTGCAAATGAGGAGGTGGAACTGATTCTAGGGTTCAAAATGTTATTAATTACAGAGTAAATTCATTTCTAGCCTTGAAAACCATGCAAGGCATAAGGCAGAAATAGGTGCAACTACTTCTCTATTTTATTAACTATGTCTTAACTTCTGAGAGAAAATAGGTGAAAAGTTTGACTTTTAGGCCTATTCTTAAATATTACAATAACTGTTTTGACAGCTTAAAATATCTTCTAACTATGTAATAACTGTCAATTTTCCCTTTAGGACAGAAAGTAGGCCATAGGTGGCAGTTAGATCTTCTAGGTAAATAACTGCTTCTGTTTGATTCATTCGAGGCTACTTTTGGTTTATTTTTCCTTGATTTAACCAATAAATTGTGTCTATAGGCCTTTAACTTTGATTTGTATTTGATATTCTGTTTTACTAATTTATAATTGATTTAATTATTTTATCCTTTATCCTTTAAAACCTTGATTAGGCTTTAATCCTCTGCTTTAAGGCTTTGATTTTTTCTTAAGCCTTTATAATCATCTTTTGCTAACTTTTACCACTTTTGGACTTCTTCAAACATTTGATTCATCTGTCTTTAACTTTGTTTTCTTCTTTAATATGCCAATTAAGATTTTAATCTTCTGTCTGCCTCTTTTGGTTCCCAAACTTCATTAATTTTCTCCATCCATGTTTTCTATGTGCAAGGGCTCCTTTTGGTGTTGGAGGGTTCCTGTGATCGAGTGATAATAATGATTCATCCCTCTATCCTTCAGATCAAACCCTCGATTCCCTTTTTATTCGTATTCCTGGCCTTTTGGATCGTCATCCAAAGGCCTCAATCTTTATCTCGATTGTGGGATGGCCCTTTGGGCTCGGGGCGCCATCAAACCTGCAAAAATAAACAACATTTTTGTTTAAAACCTGCATTTTTCATGGATTAAACTGCTTCAGGAGTTATGTAGCATCGGAGCAATGTACAGAGGAGGAAAACTGCAGCGGAGGTGAGATTTCATGGTGGAAACTAGGCGAAGAAAGGTTTAAATTGGATTATGGCGCGAAATATGAAAAAGCGGTTTTGTGAAACCAGAAATGGTTTTTGCACAAGGGATGGGCGTTTTATGGTTTTTCCCCAGGGGAACGCGATATGCGTTAATGGCTGACACGTATGCTCGCGAAAACTTCCCACTTCGCGCTCAAGATGCACGTTTGGGAGGTTTGGTGGAATGGAGTGTGAAAGGGGGCGAGGGCCGTCCGATCTGGGCAATCCAGATCGATGGCCATGGTTGCGCGCGATGGTTGAAAAGCTGCACGGGAGAAGAATGGTGGGGCCATGGGGGTGACGTCAATTTTTTTGTCACATAGCGGATGTGCTATGGGTGGGGTTTGGAATGGGAGGCTAACGAGAAACATTGGATTTCAAAGATCGACGGTAGAGATGTGTTAGCAGGGAGAACGGATAAATGAGTTCGGGAAATCAGGAGGATGAAGGGAGGAGAGGACCATTGTTAGATCGAGAGGATCGATGACTGGGATTATATTTTGTGAGATATGATGCGGGAGATGAAAATATAATAAATGGAGGGGCTAAACGAAGCGAATAATATTGTCCAATGGGGGAGTAAGAGGACCGGGGTTTACGGTAAGAGGTGTTACGACTTTAGCCTCCGGTTTGTGGGTCTTGGTCATATGAAGAATGGGGCTGAGGACTTAAGCCCACAGGGGCTTAAGGCCTAATGTTTTTAAAAGGGTGGATCATAGGCTAAAATGGGTTTTTTGAGCCTTTTTAGAAGTTCTAATAGGTATAAAAAGGTTTTTTAAGCCATTATAAAGGGATTTTATAAGGCTTAAAGGGGTTTTATTGGAAAATGGGGGTAAATGTGGATTTTTTAGAGGAATAGATGAATGTTTAGAGTGGGTGAAGATGAGTAACAAATGATGAAATGGAGAGGAGATTATGAAAGTGAACTTGATGGAAAATATTCTGAAAACAACCTTCTTTTGTAACAGCAAGACTACTTTGAAGGATTTTGAATGAAGGTTTATCAATGAAATGGATTTCTGAAAGATAATGAACACAGAGAGGCTTCAAGAAGTCATATATTTTGTATGAAATTTTTTTCTTGAAGGCTAAAGACCTGTTTTAGCCATCTTTGAATATGTCAAAATTATGGATGGCTAACATCATGTACAATAGAATCATTTTTAAGTGAAGTAGAAGCACTTATAATTGGCCTTGAAAGAATATCAAAAAATTTATTGAAAATACCTTTCTTGTACCTTATAACCAAGTGAAACTGTTGAAGAAATCCCATCCATATGAAATTTCGTGATTTCTGCAATTTTGTTTGCGACTGCAAGTACTGTAATGGTTGGTGGTCGTATTTATAATCGTATCTTTACCCATTAAGTAGTGTTTCCACTTTTTGATGCTTTGTACCAACGCATATAACTCTTTTTCATATGTAGGATAATTAGTTACAACACCATTGAATGTTTTAGAATGAAAATCGATAGCCTTACCATGCTGCAAAATGATTGTGCCCATGGCATAATCACTAGCATCGGTTTGTGTCTTGAATGGATGTCCTAAATTCGATAATGCAAGGACTGGAGCTGAAATGATCTTGTCTTTTAAAGCTTCAAAATCTTGCTGTTGTTTGCCTCCCCATTGGAAGCCTTTTGTCACACTTGTCACTGCATGCATAGGAGCTGCTATGGCATAAAAGTTAGCAATAAACGTTCTCCAATACTGAGCTGCACCTAAGAAACTTCTTACCTCAGTTACTATTTTGGGAGTGGGCCAAGTCACAATGGCTTCCACTTTAGAAGGATCAATTATAAACTCGCCTCCTCCTACAATGTGTCCCAAATAAACCACAGAAGTCTTTACAAACTCACACTTAGACATATTAAGAAATAATTTCTCTTTCTTCAAAACATCAAGCACCCTTTCCACATGCAAGACATGTTATTCTCTTGTTTTGCTGAAAATAAGTATATCATCTAAATACACAATCACAAATTCATCAAGAAATGGACGCAAAACATTATCCATAACACGCATGAAATTCGCCAATGCATTACACAAACCAAACGACATAACCAACCACTCAAAGAGTCCTTGTTTGGTTTTGAATGCAGTCTTCCATATATCACTTTCTGCAATTATTATTTGATGATATCCACTTTGTAAATCTAACTTAGCGTAAAAATTTTCTTCTTCAGCTGATCTAACAAATCATCTACTCTTGGGAGTGGGTATCGATTCTTTATCGTTATCTTGTTCAAAGCTCTGAAGTCTACACACATGCGCCAAGTCCCATCTTTCTTCGGAGTCAAGATTATGGGTGAACCGCATGGCGAAGTTCTTGGCCTTATGAGTCCCATGTCCAACATGTCCTTGATTTGCCTCTTTATTTCAGCATTCTTCATTATCGACATGCGATACATGTTGATGTTTGGAAGAGGTCAATATTGTTGTAACTAAATCTCATGTTGAATCTCCCTTTTTGGAGGCAATCCTATTGGCTCCTAAAACATCTCATGATGTGCATCAACTACATCATATAAATCTGATTTCAACTTAGGATCAAAATCCTCAAATGATTCATGATTAAAATCATCTTTAGGCTTAATCATTAGAAGAACAAAATTCTTACTTGAATTCACCAGCCTCTTTACCTATCCAGCATGTACCATTGCAATATTTGTCTTCTTGCGATGTGCTCTAACAATGTACTCCTTGCCATCTTTGAATAAATGGTATTTGTTCTCATGGCGATGGAAGATCGCTTTCCTCTCATACAAGTAAGGATTGCCCAACACAATACCTGTAATATCAAGCGGAACCACATCTAATTCAACTGCGTCAACAAAATGTACAGTTATTGCAAAGCGCAATATGCACTTTTTTAAAACCTGTAAATTTGTATCCTTACAAATACACCCAAGTGGATATGGTTTTGGATGTGGAATGGTCTCAAGATTAAGTTTCTTGACCAAGTCTTCAGAGATTAAGTTTCCTTGTGACCCACTGTCAAACAGTGTGTCAATCTTGGTATGTTTGGATATGACCCTCACATGAAACAGTTCAATTCTCTCTTCTTCATTTGGAGCTTGTATGTGACAGTTTGATGTACTAGTACTGGGTTTTGTTTCAATTTCTTTCCCCTTCATGTTTTTCAATCCCATGGTTGTAATTTTAGATTCATCACCTGAATCCTCTCCTAAGTAATGTTGAGTTGTAGTTGTAGTTTTATGCTTCCCTTTGTTATTGTTATACTTGGGTGTCTTTTCAGGATGTAATTTCCAACAATTTTTCCCTTCACGACCTTCTCTTGAACAATGTTTACAAACCAATTTTTCTCCCTCTTTCTTGACAGAAGCATTATTTTTGCCCTTACCTTTTGATGTCTTCTCTTTTTTTGTCCCCTTAAAAGGTTTCTTCCTACCCTCATCAATAACGTTTTTCCCTCTAGCTTCTAGATGTGTGGCCTGAACACAAACTTCATCTAAGCTTGTAGGGTTAAACATGAGAATAGTATGTTTTAGGTAGCTATGTAAGCCTCCTATGTACTTGAGCAAAGTATCTTGGCTATGAATATCTACCCCTAATAAGAGAGCTCTTCTCCTAAATTCTTGGGTGCATTCTTGCACATTCTGTCCTTTCAATTGTCTAAAATTGTGCCAATTCATTATGGATTTCTGGATATGAGCTAAAGGATAAAACTGTTGTTTTATTGCAGTAATGAAATCAGTCCATGATAGGATAATATTACCATGCTTCTTGATCTCCTCCTTTTTCTTGGATTCCCACCAAAAAAGTGTTGCACCTTCCATTCTCAATGAAGCTAGTTGGATTTTGGTATCATCATCATGAAGGTTCTGAATTCTCAAATAGACCTCCAATTGCCTAATCCAACTATCAATTTTTTTTGCATTGAATTCACCATTAAACATTGTGAATTCAAACTTAACATCCAGTTATAAAAAAGGATTTTTACTAGTGTTCTTTGACTTGTGTGGCTGATGTATTGAAGATGAAGTAGAGGATGATGATGATGAGGGTGAAGATGGTGACTTTCCATTGCCTCCATTTCCTCCATTGCCCTTCTTTGATTTATCGTCATTATTTTGACCTCCTGATGATCCTAGAACTTCCTTGTGAAGTTTGGATCCTTCTCCTTCTTGTCTCTCATTCCTTTCTTGATAAAGGACTCTGACCATCTCATTCATGTCAAGGAATGCTTTCCTGAACACCCTTTCTTCTTCTTTGGAATCTACCTCTTCATGGATTTCTTCTTCATCTCGAGGCATGCTTAATGATTCTTCTCCTTCTTTTGGAGGTGAATTAGGTGGTGGAGAATGTGGAAATATTTCCCTCCTTTGTCGTGGCTCACTTTGAGAACCTCTTGCTTCCACCAATTTGCCTTCTCCTCTCTTAAGCTTGAGCCTAGTAAGCATGTGAACACTTGCAAACAGTTAAACAAATCTTTGCACACACAAACACCAGACATTAAACTCTAGCTCTGATACCAAACTGATATGAAAGGACTGTATTAGTTCATTGTGCTAAGTGTCCCTTCAGTAATAAACACATGTTAAAATTTTCTCCATTTGTTTTCTTAAGGAATGAGTGTTTTAACCATGAAACATAGATGAATTTTTTGAGTTTTAAGGATGAAAATAAGCCTAAATAACACTACACAACAGTGTATAATAGAGAAATAACATCACACACAAGTTTTACACAGCAGGCATGATGAAGCAGTTCACCCCTTCTGGGCTACATCTACTGGTCCAACTCCCAATGGCATGTCCCTCTTTGTCATTATGCTCAAAATTGCAAATACATATGCTTACAAGCCTCTAATGGTTGTTTTCTCTACAAAAGTGGCTCCATAATTCTCAAATTAGTCTAGATAGACTCTTGTTTCACCCAAATTGGTCGAAAATTGACCTCCCAAAGCTTTTTCCCAATTACAGCAAGAAAAACTCCACTAAAAGTGGAGACTGCACTTATCTGCAGTCAAAAATATCAAAATTCCACAATTTTAGCTCAGCGCTAAACTTTCGTCAACCCGCAAACCATAACATTAAGTTTCATTGTTAAGGGGGAGAGGGTGGCCACATGCCAAACCCCAAAAACCCCACAGTCACCATAAATTGGAGTGGAACTCCATTGCAACTGTGGTTGAGTGTATATAGGACCAAAGTTTACTGTCGAAGTTAGAGTCTGACCGCGTGGAGGAAAATGTAATCGTCGGAGCAAACATCAGTATGTGATAATAATTTTTTAACGTGAAGTTTAATTCTATGGTTGTATCATCCAAAAATCATGTTAACATCACCGTATTGTTTGTGTTAACATGTGAACAAAATCTTTGGACCATCAGCAGGTTGGGACTGTCGGTGGTCCCAAACCCAAATGGGATTTGTAATAAACCTTAAATGAAACCTCCGACCCTTAGTGGTTAAGACAAAATCGTAGTGCAGATGGTGGAAAGCTTTGCGTGCCTGCTGGAGGTTGCGGGATCAAACCCCCCAGATCTCAATAAATTTTGGTCAACTGTCCAGGGGACACATGGAAACCTTTGGGCTAGCCACGTGTCACCCATCCAAGGGTCCTCATAAAATTCATACAAACCAAATCTACGCCCCTGAATGCGCCATGACGCGAAGCCTGATTAGTTTAGGAAAACCAGATATTCTGAGAATATGCCATCTTTGTTGACTGTACCTGCATGCTGACTGGGCATCCTAGTCACTCCTGTCACAAAATTTTAGTTGTTTAGGAAAAAAAATCTGAACGCGATATCTTCCTCATATGACATCAGTTTTTTTAACCGTTCACGGCATCGAATTTGCAACGACGAGACCTACCCAGTTACTCAGGTTTGGTATAGTTTCGAGCACTTTCAAATTTGAGAAAAATACATGATCTCCTGATCACATACCAAATTTCCTCTACAACGCCCTTCGCACGAATGTGCATGTTGTGGAATGTATCTTTGAAGTCAGCAATCAACTTATATTACTCGTACAAGGTTGGTGATAATTGTGGTTTTGACTGGATGGCTTGGAAGAGTGTAGAGTTGAATAGCACCCAGAAAATATTATTTTCCATGTCTCTGGCTGGGATCTTTGAGTTCCATAAAGTTGTGTAGCGCGCGACTTCGCACATATCTAGCTCTATATCCAGGAACTGTGTATCTTGAGGCATCTTCCATCCAATGAGCGCAATTAGGAACAACAACCACGTGTAGTAGAAGTGCTTCCCTTCCTCCTAAAATTTGCGCACATTATCCATAAACTCAGTGCACAAGTATTATGACCAATTGAACTGCATGCCGTTTTTGCATAGCCCTGATAGCGCAATAAAGTGGGTCGAAGCTTCCTTCGGCTTGAATTTTCTCATCATATTGCACGCAAGGATCGGCATGCCCATTTGTAAAATAGGATCATTGATTTCATGCACTAAGAAGTTGTGGGTATTGCGCGATACCTTGTATTTTTATTTGACGTCCTTAGCTACCTTAAGCTCCTGGATTTTCGCACCAAAAGTATTCGCAGGGTCCTCCCCCTAGTCAAGCAAGCCGGTGATCCGATGGATTAGCACAACATCGATCGAGATTGGCCCTCCTAGCCATAAAGAATCATCGTGAATGTGAGAAAGCAACTGTCGCACATATATTTCATTGATTGGGTTGCGCCCGAAGTGTGGAATCTGTAATAGGTTGAGCAATTTGGATTTTTGCAGGCCCGATGCCCATGACTTCAGCTTGACGCACACTACACTTCCCTCATAAGGGATCTTCTCTAGGTATATAACAGGCACGAGCTCTGGGAATATCTCTTGGTCTGCCAAGTCCCAGTCCTCCATTTTCAGTAGCATAATTTTGGCAAACATATTGCCTTCAATATGCACATTCTCTAGGAGAAACGACATATTAATATACGACTGCACCTTATCCAAATATTTTGGGACTCTGACTGAGGCTTTGCGTGGAGCGACATATGCACATAACCATGAGATGGGGTCTACAACTTCGATGACGTCCTCCTACATGATAGTTTTAGGTAAGTCCACCATGGGCTTCTTCTAGCACTTTGTAGTAGTGGAGTGCGACTTTGGGGTCTTATAACCAGGCAACTTCTAAGACCTCGAGGACTGTCCCTTCCTATTTTTCACTGGCACGGGGGTCTCATCAGCTGCATCGCAGAAGGTGTTGGGGTTCCCATGTTTTGGCAAGGTTGAAAATACCAAAAGATGAGACAACATCAAAACCACTTTCAGACCTCAGGATCTAGCCCTCCTGGGTCCAGAGAGGGATCTCTCTATGATATGTCAAAGTATATGTCTTTGAAGCTCAAAGTTTAAGATGTTAGGCTAGTTATAAGGCTCAGGGTTTGTTTGTTTGATTGTTTGTTTGGTTGTTGGTTATCAGGAAATAAAGATTCAATGTAAGACCAGGATGAGCAAAGAGAAAAAGGGCAGAGGTGAAGTATTCTAGGGAGCATTCAAAACCATTGGGCAATGGAGTTAGGAAAGGATTTGCTTGCTAATCAATAGGCAGGATTTCGATTGGGCTAGTCATCTAAAATGTTGGATCTTAAAGATGATAGTGTGATATGGAATGGTAGGAGAGGAGGAGACAACACAGATCCAGGGCACAAAGTTAAAGACCAGCTGGTTGCACAAGGATCCTAGTGGACAGGGCTAACTCTAATCCCCAATGTTCCCAAATCTTCCAGTTAAATCCTTAACAAGAAACATCCAAGAACATAATTCATTTAATTCATACATCATAGAGCAGGCAATAACATCCACTACACTGGTTAAATCAACTGAAATCAATTCTTAGATAACACATTCAGAAGAGAAACACTAATGGCAAGGAGAGCAGAAACATAGGGTACCTAACAAGGGTAAATCCTATGCCAATATTCTGATGCAAGCCAGTAGAAACGAAATGAAATGAAATAAACACAGAGATAGGAAAACATCACCGCTGCTTTAGATCAGGATCCAAAGAAATGTGCTTGTCATATTAAACATCAATACCAGTCAGGTACAACATTGCCAATAGCTGAATACTCAGTCTGAAAGCATATTCCTCAGCCTATCTAACACTTTACACAGAGACTGTGTCTCAAAAGAAACTACTTGAAATTCTCTGATAACTGATCAACAACCCTTACAATGATTTTCTTCATGAATTTATAGCTCTAATGGAGTAGAGAAGGTAGGTGAAAAACTAAATGTAGCATTAAAAACTTAGAAGAGGAAGAAAGCCGAAGCCCACTCTGTATAAATTCTGTGCATTAATATGTGGCACTCTTTGGAGGAAAAAATGGTCTTCTTCAGACTTCTATTTACTCCCGGTATGTCTCTGACATACTTTGGCTGCAGGACTCTGTGGTACTATTGGTGAATAAACAAAAGATAAATGAATGACTGAGAAGTCTACCATACTTATGAAACAAATGCTCTGGTAGCTTCGACCTGTTATCAGGGTGGAAATTTCTTTAGGAACACGGCGTATAATAAAAGCTTCATGGGTGCTCCGTCCTTTTTTAGGGAAAAAAATTCTGCTGATGTAGAAACCCTGACACACTGATTTTCATGTTGAACCTTCTACGTGATCCATGGGTCTTCAATCTGATTCTTTACCTTTAAATCTCTGAACATAAGGCTCGTATATCTTTATTTGCATGCCTTAAGCTCTCTGCTGCTTAATTTAAATCTCTCACTGCGAAATATGTGTGTTAATGGCGCCGGGACATTTTCACAGAGTAATACCCTGGTATTTTAATGCAAGTCCTGTCGTAGGACCTCCTCAGGTTTTCTTCATGATTTCTGCCTCTGCACACAGTCTTTTCCTGTGTTTTCTGCCACCGTGACAGCGGGTGCAAATCATGGCGGCTTGCACCACCTCAAAACCTTGCAAAACATAAAACTTGTTATGAAATCCATGAATGGGGGTAATGGATGCAGTGCGGATGATGAAAATGGTCATGCCACTAGTGAAATGGTGGAACAATGCAGAGGAATGATGGAGGGAAGCCTTGGTGAAGGTTGGCAGAGCGTAGAGGAAATTTAAATGAAAAACCTTAACAAACTCGACTTTGAACAAATATATGCAATGGGATGGGCGGATGTACGGTGGATACACGTGGGGGTGATGTGGTGGGACCAGGAGATGGCGGGGCAATTAAATCTGGACCGTCCGATCTCGGCGGAGATCGACGGTGGAAAGCACATCGGAGGGCGATGGACCGTGGGCCAGGGGTACGGTGACCATGGATTAAACCCCGCGCAACTTCGCGAAGCGACAACCGTTGGATGAGGCGCCCCAGATCGGATGGCTGATATGCATATCGCTCCGTATCTTGTGCCGAATGTTAACGTGTGATGAGCAAGCGGTTTTGGAACAATACCGCTGCCACGCGTCGTGCGATGAGTGGAATCGCTGGCTCATCGGAAAATACCGCCCACCTTCGAAAGGCGGTGTGATAGAAACCGGATGGTTTTCGAATAGTGCGCGGCGGGGACCACCGGAGTAGGTGCATTCTGGACTGTTGATTTGGCGGGTAAATGAACAGTCAAGATGCAATGATCGACTGTGAACAGTTGAAACGACGGATGTTGCGGGGACAGAGATCGCCGTCCATTTCGTTTTGATCAACGGCTATAACCACGCCCGATGAACATATGAGATAAGCACTCCTTTGGGCTGGCGAGTGGTTCCAACGTCCGGGTCACGTGGAGGGAAAGGCTGAGGGGCTAAGCTAAAGGGGCTAGGACCCATATTTTGGAGAAAACAGGATTTTTGGCTCGTTTTCAATGAAATTTAAAGCCAATATGGGGTAAGGATAGAGGAAAAAGGGTGTTTGGCTAAACCAAGGGTTGAATGCGTGGTTTAAAGGGGACGGGAATAATTTAGAAGATTTAGGGGAAATTTGGGGGTAAGGTAGGGGGACTTTGACAAAAGGAAAAAGGATGAAATGAAGAATTCTGCAGGGGTGCAAGGGGTAAATGAAGCCTTTAAGGAACACAATTTATCACAATCAGAGAGGCTTCTTGTATGGATACATCAGTGGGATTTTTATCAAGGGCAAAGACACAAGAGACTTCAAGGATGATGTGTCTCCAGGGGAGATTCATTCACTAAAGGCTCAAAAACAATTTAGCCCCCTACTTTGCCTGTCAAAAATTTACAGGGGGGCTAACAGTGGCTCCACATGGGGATGGCTTCTTCTTGAAGGAGTCAAGAATTCAGAAAATGATCTTTGGTGTAGGCTAGATGCCTGCTGCTTGGCACATCCCTTTCTTTCTTCAGATAAGTTGCCACAATCATGATAGATACATCAGCAGAAAGAATTCCCTCAAAAATCTACCTACCCTTCCTACAATCCTAGCATTTTTTCTTCTGGGGTGCATTTGAACTGGCAGACCCTTTACATCATTTATTTTTACAATAGAAAATAAACCTAATCTAAATCTACCCTTATTGCTCCATGAGACCAGATTAGACTGTTGGTCTCATATGTTTCTCTACCTAATCTAATATCTGTTGGGATTAAACTGTCTAGCAGATTTCTTCTGTACATTCTACAACAGAAATTTAAAAACAGCCAAACTAGGATTAGACAGTCTAGTTTGCTATAGATCCAAGGTGTAAAGACAGTTGCACATGGACAGAAATTTGCAGAAAACTGAAACAAAACTGTGAAGGCTTGAAATTTGGAGCTTGAAGCATCCTTCTTCTCTTTGTGACTCAAGTTTTGAGCATGTTAGAGTCACTTCTTTTCTTCATTTCAGCTCTAGTTTTGGGCATGTTAGAGCTGATTCTTCTTTCTTCTTTGCTGGTCCAGATTTTGAGCATGTTAGGACCAGCTATTTTAATTTATTTGGCTCAGGTTTTGAGCATATTAGAGCTAATATTTTGCACATCAGAGGTTCATGTTTTAAGCATGTCTGAACCTCTCTTTTTCCTCTGTTTCTTGAAACATTTTCTCTTTTTTCTTGAAAAAAAAAAATTTGCAATGGTATGTACAATGGTAATGGAAACTAGAATTTGTAAATCAGCAGAAGTAGTGTTTGAGCATCCTGCCATTGACAGGACCCCCAAACAGCTCTGTACCATCTAATTCTTGTAGGAAAAAGGCATTTGGACCCACAGTGACATGGATGATGTATGGACCTTGCCACCAACTGTCAAACTTTCCGTGCTTTCCTCTATCCTCTTTCCTTGAGTCCCATTTCAGAACTTTATCCCCAACTTTGAAATCAGTAGCTTTGGTTCTTTTGTCAAACAATTTCTTTATATTTTCCTGAACTTTCACTGCTCTGTTGTAGACCTCTTCCCTCGTTTGCTGGAGATGAATTGTTTGGTTTATTCTTCTCACCATACTGTCTTTTTCTGTTTGAATCTCTTGGACCAGCTTAATCACTGGTACCCTAAGGCTGGTCGGAAACACTGCTTATGTTCCATAGACAAGCTGATAAGGTGACATGCCAATAGATTTCTTTGTTGTAAGCCTGTCAGCCCACAAAGCATGTACTAACTTGTTATGCCATGACTTTTTGTTCTCTTCCAACATCTTCTTGATGATGATCACCAGGCTCTTGTTTTATGATTCAACTAATCCATTACCTTGAGGGTAATAGGCAGTTGAATGACTGAGTGCTATTTGTTACCTGTGACAAAAATCAACCATTTTCTTGGATCCAAAAGCAACAACATTATCGGTGATTATTTTCCTTGGGCAACCAAACCGAGAGAGGATGTGACCTTCTAGGAACCTAATGATGACTGAATCTGTGGCATTCCTAGTAGGTATGGCCTCTATCCACTTAGTGAAGTAGTTTGTGGCTGTCAAGATCCACCTGTGTTGTGCAGAAGAAGCAGGGTGAATTTCACCTATGAAATCTAGGCCCCATTTCAAAAAGGGACCCTCAACAATGATGGGTTGTAGAGGTAAGGGAAGGAGCTTTCTTTTGCCTTCAAAAATCTGGCATTTGTGGCAGGCAATTATCATCTTATGGATATCATTGAAGAGTGTAGGCCAATAGTAGCCAGCTCTGAGTATTTTGTTTGCAATGGCTTTCCAACTCAGGTGGCCTCCACACTCTCCTGCATGGAATTCTTGTTTCATCCTCTCTACCTCATTTTCAGGAAAACATTTAAGCAATAGGCCATTCGGATTCTTCTAGTATAAGCAGTTATTCAATATGCAGTAGCTTTTGGCTTTTAGTTTTAGGAATTTGGCCTTGGTATTTGATAGTTCAGGGGGGGAATTGAGGTGTGTAAGCACATACAGAATGTCAGAATACCAAGGAGAGCTCTGAAACTTTTCCTCAACAGTGGGATCAAGCAATTCACGTTGCTCATCCAAGGTATTTACCATGTTAATGTCTAGGGCTTGTAGATTTGATTCATCTATTAATTGGGCTAAGCCCTGACCTTTGATCAGTTTAGTGGGTTTTATCTCAAGGTCGTATTGTAAGATCACAACAATCCATTTGCCCCTTTTCCCATCTGGGTCCTGGGACAAAATGTCTTTAACCACTATATTTGGCACATAGGCTATGGTGTGGGAATGCAGTATGTACACCCTAAATTCTTTCACGGCCTTAATCAAAGCATAGGCCTGTTTCTCCATTATGTTTTATTTCAAGGGTGCATCTCTGAGTGCTTTGCTGAAGAAATAAATGGGTTGTTCCATTCCCTCTGGATTTTTCTGCAGTAGAATTGTAGCTATTGTATGCTTGGAGGAAAATGAAAAAATCAGGAAATCCTTTGAGAAATCTGGGCTGATTAGAATAGGAGCCTGGGTGAGTGCAAGTTTTACTGATTCAAAATATTTCTTAGCTTCAACAGTTCATTTAACTCCTACACCTTTCTTCAGCATGTTAGTCATGTTCCTAAGGTGTTCAGCTAGATTGGGAATAAACCTCCTAAGGAAGTTAATCTTCCCAATGAAGGACTGTAATTCCTTGATGTTTCTTGGGTGTGTGATTTGTAGTATTCCCTCAACTCTTTGTGGGTCTATCATAATTCCTTTTTCAGATATAATGTGGCCAAGAAGTTTTCCTTCTTGTAGCCCAAAGACAGTCTTTTTAGGATTTAGTGATAGACCATACCTTCTGCATTTTTCAAACACTCTTCTTAGGTGTTCTAGGTGTTCTTCCTCAGTCTTAGAATAGACTGTTATGTCATCCAGATAGATGACAATGAAGTGTCCTATTTCATCTGAAAAAACTATGTCCATCGCTCTTTGGAAAGTTGCACCAGCGTTCATCAATCCAAAAGGCATCTTCACATACATAAAGGTACCCCATGGAGTGGTAAAGGTTTTCTTGAGTTGATCTTCTAGGATTACTAAGACTTGGTTGTAACCCAAAAAACTATCTAGCAGGGAGATCCTTTTAGAGCCTACTACCCTCTAAAGAATATGTTCCATTTTAGGCAAAGGGTAATTGTCTTTGAGTGAGGCTCTATTAAGATTCCTGAAATCGATGCATAATTTGATCTCACCTGTTTTCTTTCTCACAGCCACTAGGTTTTATACCCAATCAGAGAACCTCACAGGCACGATTATACCTACCTCATACATCTTCTTAATCTCCTTTTCTACTGCAGGAAATTGTTTTGGGTTTATTCTGCGAAGTTTTTGTCTAAAGGGCTTCTGATTTTCTTTCAAGGGTATCTTATGTTGTATGATATTTGTGTCATAGGCCCTTAAGTCCTCATAACTCCAAGCAAACACATCAATGAATTCCTTGAATAGGTCAATGTATTTATTTTTCATGTTTGCAGGCAGAGACTTAGCCAGTTTGATCATTTTGCCTGTCAGTGTTTATGTTACCCCCAACACTCTAGGCTCCATGTTTCATAGTGCTTTTTTCTACATCATCAAATTCAAAAAGGTATTCTAAAGGGGCCAAATATGTTCTTATCTTTGGTCTGCAGCACCTCTACTTCTTCACTATCTGCGTTTTCACATTTTTCATCTGGATTCCCAGCCTGTTCGTTTAAAGAGTTTATTTCTACAAACAGAAGCTCTTCCCCGTCCCACCTTTAACTAGGCCAGTATACTATCAAATTTGGGAGTCCAACTGGTAGGTATCCAAACTGCTTTCCGCCTAATGAAATCTTCAATCCGTTTATCTCTCTTCAAAATCACGCAATATTTTCAGCTGTCCCACATCGTGCAGTTCAAATTTGGTCCTAATGACGATCCGTTGGTCACCTGGGGTCTTAGGATGGAACTAAAGCAAAAGCTTTTTAATCCGTCATAAATGACATTTTGACTTTATGAATAAACACTAATTCGTATTCAACAAACGTTTTGAATCCATATCGTCTTCTCAGAGGGCTCTCAGTACAGATGTTTCGCTTACATATACTCATCTTCACCATTCACCTGTTTAATAATAAGCTCAAAGTCTCCACGCACGATTATCCTATGGGCTCCTAATTTTTTCAACAGGGTTAAGCCTAGGATCAGAGCCTCATATTCTGCAATATTGTTCGTACACTTGAAGTGCAGGTTGCAGGCATGGCTCTCTGCGTAATCGCTTTGTGTTATGTATCCACACTCCTGCCCCAGCAGTTCTCCTGGTGCATGACCCGTCGAAATTCATTTCCCACAAGGGTTCATTTTCCGTTTTATCTTCACTTCCTTCCCTACAGCTGGGTTCGCCATCATGTAGTATTATAGGAGCTACATTAGGCTATGGGTCAATTTGTTTTTCATTATGGGTGTGGAAAGCAGAGAGGTGACTAGTTGGCTGATTGTGTTCTGTTTCTGGTTCACTTTGCGTTGTTGTTTCAGTGCACTATTCAAAGTTTTCTACGTCTTTCTCCTCTGATTCTAGGGTAGCCATCATGTTAAAGTCCATTGGCTCTGTTTCATCATGTGTACCTTTTCTTGTATCTACGTTTTCAAATTCTGGTCCCTCCAAAGATTCATCATTGCAGAAGATAAATGAATCCAGGTCTGTATGTACAGAGTATAGAGGAGAATTTTCAGGCTTTTCAGGGCTACTAATCAGGAATTTCATTTGTGCTTCCCTGTACAGGCTTCTAAGTTGGCCAAAGATTGGGATTGTGGCATAAGCCCCATCCATCTTCATTGTTCCTTGCAGCTTGGCTCCCCATGATCTTGATAATAACATGTCATATTTGAGTGGCACATCTGCCACAACAAAATCCATGACCATACATTTTGCTGGAATCTGGGCAAGGCTCACACATAAATCTTTGATCAGGCCAAGACACTTTACTCTACTAGAGTCAAATGAATATAGGTCTTTATAGGGACGGGTTATCTCTAGGCCTAATCTTTCCATTACTACTTTAGGCATTAGGTTGTGTGATGCCCCAGAATCATGCATTGCATTGTGGAGAATCTTATCATGGACATTAAGACTGATATAAAAAGGGGGCACTACCCCTTCCTGAAACTTTCCTTCTATATTTGGACCAAACAGAAGGGCAGGTTGATCATCACTCAGATTCACAGTGTCACTGTTCTCTCCTAAATTTAATGCTTTCAAAATTTGGCCTTTATATACATCCTGAGCGGCCAACTCAGAGAGTGATGAGATTTTATTCTTGGTAATCACCTCCAACTGAAAGGGATCTGACCTTGAACGTTCACTGCTTTTGTTAGAGTATACTCAGTGGCTGAATTTGAATGTATGATTTCTCACCATGTGCTTTATTTAGAACTATTTTATCGCAGAGCACCAACTCAGTGTCATGGTTACTTGTTGGTTGACCTTAGTGTAGATTTGGAGCCAGTTGTTTTTTTGAGTATCCTGCACTCTCACCATCGTATTTTGTTGCATATTTTTAGAAGCTTCAAGTCTCTTCTTGATGGTGACCTCAGAAGCTTTTGGTTTGGTAGTTTCTAAGCTCTTTTTGCTTCTAAGTTCATATTGTTCTCTGACCTGCATCATGGCATTTTCAAACCCTAACCTGTAATCTTAAAATTCTAATCATTCCTCACCCCAATATGAGGGTGAGGGTTGATCTTCTTCTGAGTAACAGTTATGGATTGAATCCTCTATTTCAAACATATTAATTGTGTTTCCCTCATACTCTTCTATGATTCTCTCATCTTCATCAAGAAAATTCTCTTGGAATGGGGGAATAACTTGTTGATCTGATTCTCTTTGTCTGATGGGAGTGGCATTGTTTCTTCTAAAGTTCTGGTTCTGGTTATGGTTTTGATTTATGTTTTGGTTACTAACTGTGACAACCATTTTTTTTACCATTTGTTGTAGCTCTTCCACGTTTTTAGATAGACGGTCATAATTGGGGTCAGATGTGGAAGCTACATTGTCATCTCTGTATGTTACCCTCCTCTCAGCTCTCAGTCTTGCCCTTTTCTCAATCAAGTTGGCTTCTATATTCACTGCTCCTTTCTGCATGTCTTCCAATGTGTTTTACTCTTTATCCCTAAGCTGATAGGCCATGTCAACATCAAAGCCTTCAGCGTATTTCGCTAGGGCCATACCTTAGGGAGGTTTCATATGTGGAGGGAGAGCATTGTAAATGATGTTAAATCTCATTGTGTAATCATGGACACTCTCTCCTACGTTTCTTTTAAGGCTCATATATTTTGCTAGGAGTTGGCGAGGATTGGCCTTAACCTCCCATTTGTTTATGAAGGTCTGATATAGAGATGGAAGATCATTAATGCTACTCGGAGGTAGGACCTTGAACCATTTCTTCACATCGCCCCCTAAGCTCTGGGCAAAGATTCTCATTTTGACTGTATCATCATCTATCTCCATGTAGTCAAAGGAATCTTCCATCCTATCTACATGATATTGTGTTGTGGTAGACTCTTTTGCAGTGAAGTGTGGGATCTTTGATTGATAATCATTGGGTAAGGGAACTAGAGGCTGAGGTAAAACCAGAGGTGCATACCAGGCTGCCATGATGATGTTTTTATGGGGTAAAGGGTTGACTTGGGCAGCTAGTATGTGGATGACAGGGATATTATGACCAGCAGAAGACTGATGAGCAGATCTAGGGTGACTGAGCCCCAAGTTCTGAATGAAGTGTATATCAAGAGGTGTAGATGGATGGGTCTGTCTAATCCCAAGATGCTTAACACTTTGAGGTGGTGAACCAGGGAGCTCAAGGTATGGCTGGTCTAGGACACTGAATGACCTAGTTCTAGGTAATCTATTTGGTAGGTCTAGGTCAAAGAATGGGTCTGATAGAGCTGTAAAGTTTTCTAGTGTAGAGTTAGCTCTATGGATGTGGCTGGAAATAGTTGATTGTTTATGTGTAGGAGATCCCCTGAGGATGCTCTCAGGGTTTTCAACTATCTCAGGTGGGTTTGGGTTAGGATAAGCTCTTGTATGAATGGTTCTTGAAGCCAGAATGTTGTTTCTAACCAAGCAGCTTAACCCTACTTGTTACTTCTACTGTGGTTGATGTTGTTATGGAGGCTGGTCTCACATAAGCACTGTGCTTATGTGATGTCCCCTTTCAAGGATATCTTCCAAACACAACAAAATCTAACCAGAGATTGACTGGGAGGGCATTTACTAGATATGTCACCTCTGAAAGAGTGTGAGATCTAGAGGCTACCTGGCCCTTTCCAGACTCTGTCCCAGAGTATGGGGGAAACACAACAAATGGTATGGAGGTTGATGTGTGGATAGGAGTGTTTACTGCCAACCTAACCAGAGATTGTAGGTTTCTAAGGCTCTTATGATGTAGAAGGTGAGAAATACTCAGAATTTCCCCAGTGGAGTCGCCATTATGTTGGGTTTCCCATGTTTTTGCAAGGTTGGAAATACCAAAAGATGAGACAACATCAAAACCACTTTCAGACCTTCGGATCTAGTCCTCTTGGGTCCAGAGAGGGATCTCTCTATGATATGTCAAATTATATGTCTTTGAAGCTCAAAGTTTAAGATGTTAGGCTAGTTATAAGGCTCAGGGTTTGTTTGTTTGTGTGATTGTTTGTTTGGTTGTTGGTTATCAGGAAAGAAGGATTCAATGTAAGACCAGGATGAGCAAAGAGAAAAAGGGCAGAGGTGAAGTATTCCAGGGATCATTCAAAACCATTGGGCAATGGAGTCAGGAAAGGATTTGCTTGCTAATCAATAGGTAGGCTTTCGATTGGGCTAGTCATCTAAAACATTGGATCTTAAAGATGATAGTATGATATGGAATGGTAGGAGAGGAGGAGACAACACAGATCCAGGGCACAAAGTTAAAGACCAGCTAGTTGCACAAGGATCCTAGTGGACAGGGCTAACTCTAATCCCCAGTGTTCCCAAATCTTCCAGTTAAATCCTTAACAAGAAACATCCAAGAACATAATTCATTTAATTCATACATCAGAGAGCAGGCAATAACATCCACTACACTGGTTAAATCAACTGAAATCAATTCTTAGATAACACATTCAGAAGAGAAACATTAATTGCAAGGAGAGCAGAAACATAGGGTACCTAACAAGGGTAAATCCTATGCCAATTTTCTGATGCAAGCCAGTAGAAATGAAATGAAATGAATTAAACACAGAGATAGGAAAACATCACCTCTGCTTTAGATCAGGATCCAAAGAAATGTGCTTTTCATATTAAATAGAAATACCAGTGAAGTACAACATTGCCAATAGCAGAATACTCAGTCTGAAATAATATTCCTCGGCCTATATAACACTTTACACAAAGACTGTGTCTCAAAAGAAACTACTTGAAATTCTCTGATAACTGATCAACAACCCTTACAATGAGTTTCTTCATGAATTTATAGCTCCAGTGGAGCAGAGAAGGTAGGTGAAAAACTAAATGTAGCATTAAAAACTTAGAAGAAGAAGAAAGCCGAAGCCCACTCTGTATAAATTCTGTGCATTAATCTGTGGAACTCTTTGGAGGAAAAACTGGTCTTCGTCAGACTTATATTTATTCCCGGTATGTCTCTGACGTACTTTGGCTGCAGGACTCTGTGGTACTATTGGTGAATAAACAAAAGATAAATGAATGACTGAGAAGTCTGCCATACTTATGAAACAAATGCTCTGGTAGCTTCGGCCTATTATCAGGGTGGAAATTTCTTTAGGAACACAACGTATAATAAAAGCTGCATGGGTGCTCCATCCTTTTTTAGGGAAAAACATTCTGCTGATGTAGAAACCCTGACACACTGATTTTCGTGCTGTACCTTCTGTGTGATCCATGGGTCTTCAATCTGATTCTTTACCTTTAAATCTCTGAACATAAGGCATTTATATCTTCATTTGCACACCTTAAGCTCTCTGCTGCTTAATTTAAATCTCTGACTGTGAAATCTGTGTATTAATGGCGCCGGGACATTTTCACAGAGTAATACCCTGGTCTTTTAATGCAAGTCCTGTCATAGGACCTCCTCGGGTTTTCTTCATGATTTCTGCCTCTGCACACGGTATTTTCCTGTGTTTTCTGCCACCGTGACAGTGGGTGCAGATCATGGCGGCTTTCACCACCTCAAAACCCTGCAAAACAGAAAACTTGTTATGAAATCCATGAATGGGGGTAATGGATGTAGTGCGGATGATGAAAATGGTCGTGTGGCTGGTGAAATGGTGGAACAATGCAGAGGAATGATGGAGGGAAGCCTTGGTGAAGGTTGGCGGAGCGCAGAGGAAATTTAAATGAAAAACCTTAACAAACTCGACTTTGAACAAATATATGCAATGGGATGGGCGGATGTACGGTGGATACACGTGGGGGTGACGTGGCGGGACCGGGAGATGGTGGGGCAATTAAATCTGGACCGTCCGATCTTGGCGGAGATCAACAGTGGAAAGCATGTCAGAGGGTGATGGACCGTTGGCCAGGGGTACGGTGACCATGGATTAAACCCCGCGCAACTTCGCGAAGCGACAACCGTTGGATGAGGCGCCCCAGATCGGACGGCTGATATGAAAATCACTCCGTATCCTGTGCTGAATGTTAACGTGCGATGAGCAAGCGGTTTTGGAACAGTGCCGTTGCCACGCGTCGCATGATGAGTGGAATCGCTGGCTCATTGGAAAATACAGCCCACCTTCGAAAGGCAGTGCGATGGAAACCGGATGGTTTTCGAATAGTGCGCGGCAAGGACCACCGGAGTAGGTGCATTCTGGACCGTTGATTTGGCGGGTAAATGAACAGTCAAGATGCGATGATCGGTGGTGAACGGTTGAAACGAAGGATGCTATGGGGGCGGCGATCGCCGTCCATTTCATTTTGATCAACGGATATAACCGCGCCCGATGAACATATGAGATAAACGTTCCTTTGGGCTGGCGGGTGGTTCCAACGTCTGTGTCACGTGGAGGGAAAGGCGCAGGGGCTAAGCCGAAGGGGCTAGGACCCATATTATGAAGAAAACAAGATTTTTGGCTCGTTTTCAATGAAATTTAAAGCCAATATGGGGTAACGATAGAGAAAAAAGGGTGTTTGGCTAAACCAAGGGGTGAATGCGTGGTTTAAAGGGGACGGGAATAATTTATAAGATTTAGGGGAAATTTGGGGGTAAGGTAGGGGGACTTTGACAAAAGGAGAAAGGATGAAATGAAGAATTCTGCAGGGGTGCAAGGGGTAAATGAAGGCTTTAAGGAACACAATTTATCACAATCAGAGAGGATTCTTGTATGGATACAACAGTGGGATTTTTATCAAGGGAAAAGACACAGGAGACTTCAAGGATGATGTGTCTCCAGGGGAGATGCATTCACTGAAGGCTCAAAAAAAATTTAGCCCCCTACTTTGCCTGTCAAAAATTTACAGGGGGGCTAACAGAAGGGGTGGGCTTAGTTGCAGTCATTCTTGGTGGAATTAGGTGACCCAAAAATTGATGGCGCAACTCCTCCTCAAAGATTGAATTAAGTCCAGACATGAGCTTCGGACAATCTTCAGAAATTAGAGAACACAACTCACATAAATAACATAGAAATAAAAGGGAAATAATGCGACCCCTCTGGTCATATTTATAGCGCAGGCCCATCTTAAAAAGTCTTATGTGCATTAATGTAGCCCCATAAATGCTAAAACGGCTCCAAATATAGCATAATATCCTCATTAAATGCGATTTAGCCACTCCTCCAAACTGTAAGAATGTTGTCTTGTCCAAATTTATTGTTCCAATGGCTATATTTTGGCGCCTCTGTGACTTAGTCAACCTCCTTGTGCAACCACTGCACATGCATCGCACCTGTCTACGCATTGGCCATCCCAGTTGTGTAGATCCATATTTCTAGCCATATATTCATTTGGTGCGTGTAGGGAGAGGGTTATCCCTGTATGGTTTCAAGCGACTTCCATTGACATATTGAGGAAGTTTTTCTTCGCTTAATGTGGCCAGGCATACCGCACCTCCATTTGTAATGTCTTTGACAACATATGGTATGAGCCAATTCATTTTTAACTTCCTTGGGTGGCACACAAACTTACTGTCATACAACAAGATCAAATCCTCTTCCTTAAAGACAATTTTTCTAACATGCCTGTCATGCCAAGATTTTTCGTGCGCCTTTTGCACCTGCTGATGGAAACCTGTAATGAAGCGGTCCTCTTCTAGCGCGACCAACTGCGACAATCGTTCTTCCATAATATATTGTTCTTCCATATTAGTGAACACTGTAATGCAAAAACTTGTGACAATATACTCCATCGGCATAACAGCTTCCTGTGCATACACCATCCTGAATGGTGTCTTTCCAGTCAACTTTTTGCATGTGATTCTATATGCCCAAAGAACTGCATGTATGTACACATCCCAATCACTTCGATTAGGATTGCAGACCTTAGTGAGCGCACTCTCTAATATCTTATTAAAATCTTCCACCACACCATTCGTTGGTGGGTAATATGTAGTACTCTTCTGATGATGAATCTAGAATTCTTCTATCAGAGCTTCAATAGTTTCATTGAAAAAATGTGTACCCCGGTCACTAATCAAAATCTTAGGGCACCAAAACCGAGTCAAGATGTTCTAAAAAATGAAGTACATAGATGTGTCTGCACTACAATCCTTCACAAGCTTAGCCTCAGCCCATTAGGTCACATAATCTGTCACAATGATTATGTAACACACACTTGTCTTCTTTCTTGGAGGGTCAATAGGTTCAACAAAATCTATGGCCCATTTTTCAAAGGCTTGCAATGCCATTTGTGGGTGCAACGACATCTCATATCTGTGTGATGGTTTTCTCATCCTTTGGCATAAACCAACTCATAGGATCTCATGTGTAGTTGCTTTCCCTGCATAGTGACCTCCTCCAACCCCTCCATGAGCCTCAACTAAGATATCCCGTCTTTCAAATTCCAATACATACCTTCTCAAGACTTCATTTGCACCCATTTTGTACAATTGACCAGAAATTAGAGTAAATTCGGTTGCATGCACAACCAGATATTTCTTCTATTGTAGCATATACTCTATGGGTACACCTCTGGTGGTCAAGAAATGAATAATATCTGCAAAACGATCATCAACTACCTTTATAAAAAATAGTTGTGCATCTAGTAAACCATCATCCAAGCTAGTTGGTTCTTCTCCACTTTCAATGCGCGATAGATGGTCTGGACCAACATTCAGTCTCCCAAGTTTCACAATTAGTTCAAATTCATACTCCTGAAATAGCAGCAACCATATACAGATCCCCCCCCTCCCCCAACATAGGCTTATTGACTAGGTTTTTCAACGCATAATGGTAAATAAACATGTAATGTTCCTAATTAGCCCAAGCTAATAGGAACATTTAAATTTTGTTTCATTTTCCATTTGTGAATAAATGACTAATGGAGGACATGTAAAACTCCTTAGATCAATGAATAAATCAATGCTCAATGTGAACAAAGTTATATCTGAGCCAGTTACATAAAATCCACTTGTGTGTGAAACAGGTTTGAGCTATTTGAATGGGTCAACAGGACCAAATCTACATCACTGTCTAGGTTCAATGTATCTCCTAAAGGGACAGCACAGTTCTAGAAGGAGGACCACATGTGAAAAGGGTTAAGTGATTCAAGGTGGTTTAGGGTTTTGCACATTCTCATCTCATAAAAGGAAGGAGAAAACTCAAGGAAAAGGTTGTTGATGATATTTCAATTTTGAGATTGCTTGAGCAACTCAAACTCTCTTGGTTGTTTAGCTACAGAGAGAGGAACTTCCTGTTTAGGGATTCCTCCCTCCTTCCTTGAGGGTCTCTTGGAGGAGATTGTGCTGCATTGATCCACTATCTGGAATTTTGGCCAAGCCTCATCTTACATCTAAAGCGCAATCTTGTTTGGGGTGATCTGTCTATGTAGGCTATAGCAAGTGGAATTAGATCTATTCAGATCTGAAGGTTTCTATTGCATCTTCTCAGTGGGGAATTCATCTAAACCATTGGCAAGAGTGCAATAGCTGTTTTGAGCTTCAGATTTTTATCTTGGCATGAGGCCAAAGTGTGCATAACTTCATCAGCGTAGTTAGCTTCATAAACTGTGTCATTTTGTTGGCAAAGTTTCAGTGTACACTTGCTAGCAGTTTGGAGGAGAGATCTCCGGTGAAAGGGATCCTTTCCTTCACTGAGGTGATCCATGGATTGGCCAACCAATCCATGTCATATTTCAAATCTGATCTGTTGTGTGATATATTCTTCAGAAATTTCTGAATTTTACTGCAGATCCATGATGTAGATCTCAGATCTATTCAGTGTCCTTCACTTTCAGCTGAGATCCCCAAGGGGAATGTACTTAAAAGGAATTTTTGCATATAGATCCCATTTAGATCTATCCTTTGGTCCTCTTATCTATTATATATCTGAAACTTAATAAAAAACTGCTTCATATTTCTGAAAATAACATTGTCTAGTTCATCCTCTACTACTTGTGTCATAAAGCTTGGTTTTGAGGCCTTTTCTTTAAGTATAGATCTGTATTTTCTAATGTACAATATTTGAACCATATTCTCAGATTTCCATACTATTATATCTGCATAAAATCACCAAAACCTTCAGAAAATACACTCTCTATGCTTCAGCAAATTTCTGCATACTCCAAGACATGGGAAATCAGCAATTTCTAGCCTAGTCGGGAATGGAGGATCTGTTTAACATAGAAAAACGCACTTTTTTTTCTTAAATTCAGCATGTGAATCCCTATTGACCTAATATAACATATCCCAGGGCCATGACCCTTATTTGTATGCATATTTCTGAATACAGTCATTTTAGGGCATGAAAAGCTGCTTTTCCTCACTTTTTTGAGAATAAAAGTTGAGTAAAGGTTGTTGCAGTACTTGGAATTGGTTGCTGAGTGTTTTTAAACACATTTTATGATATATTAAGCACACATCCCTGAAAAATGTGTTTTTCAGGCATGTCTTGCTGAGCAATCCCTTTTGGGGATATTACAAAACATCTTAAAGTGGCCTCCCAATAGATAGTGGTAGAATTTTTGCAGCACATAGACCATAGCCAATCCTTCCCTCTTCGTGGTCAAGTAATTATACTCCACTCTTGATAATTTCCTACTTTCAATTACAATAGGGTGGTCAATTTATCTGGCTCCTGGCTGCGCTAAAATAGCTCCCAGTGCAATGCAGGAGGCATCAAAGTGTACATGGAATACCTTTGTCCAGTCTAGGAAGAAAAATATGGGCGTAGTGACCATATTCTCCTTAATTAATTCAAAGCTCTTCTAGTAGTGTTCATCCCAACAAAATGAGGCATCATTCTTGAGTAGCTTCTCCATGGGCGCAGTGATTAGCCCGAAGCCTTGAATGAACTTCCGGTAATACCCTGTATGCCTAAAATTGAGCGCAACTGTTTGAAATTTGCAGGAACTTCCAGGTTAAAAATAATAACGATCTTTTTTGGATCCACCATCAATACTTTCTGACAAACAATATGACCAAGAAAGATTGATGCAGGAGCATCAAGGACCTAGCCAGCAATGTGACATTTTGGTCACATTTTGTGGCTAAATTGAAGTGAAATAGAATTAGGAGTAGTATAATTAATTATTTTATTAACTTTGTTATTTATTTTTGGAGCATTTTTAGTTTGTTTTGTATTTAAATAAATATGGAATAAATTTAGCAATTGGTTTCTCTCCCTGCGTGGATGTAGAGCCAACATAGGGATAAGCCTTAAAAATAGGAAGGTGGAAATTTATTGAGGAACCTATTCTAAGAGGAGCAGTTTTATTCCTCAAGTATAAATAGTTGGAGGATGGTAAGGGAACCTCAAGGTTTTGTGTCGACGTGTATACTACAAATTCATGTGTGAAATAAATTTAGATCAATAGATTATTCTGATGAAGTGATATTATGAGTTTGTCTAATTTTGAATTTGTTTAATTCTGCAGTTTATACATATATATTACATGTATGTTTGTTGTAGTGCCGTGAGCGCAAAATACTGCCACCAAAACAAAGGATCACAGTCACAGAAAGAGTGAGAGGAAGATACGCTCTGCGCTAGGGAAAGGAGTATGGTTATGGCCATAGACGGATCCATAGGCCAACGTGAATGTATTATTTTGCTATACGATTGAAGGAATGTCGTGATCGATATAGCTGGAGTCACCAACAAACACATGTATATTACCATGGATGTTGAATGAACGAAGTCACATCATTTGAGAGGTGAATTTGAAGTGTTTTCATACTTTTTTTACAGAACCGTGACAGTAAGGGAGTCGAAGGCTAGCTTACAGTTTGATGGATAAACCGTGAATGGAAACCTTGCCATTGCTGGAAATTGACAACACCGCGTTTTGGTTGGGGTTGGTTCCATTGTAGGAAGCATTGTTGTCTTTTCAATGTAGTGTATCCAATGCCACAATGACCATGCCATAGGCATTACATATGGTATGGTTTGAGATACGTTTTTGTGGAGGCATTACATATGTCATAGTGTTAAAGTTGAAGTTGCAAATGTTAACGTTGAAGTCTTGAAATAACTACAACACGGTTTATACAATGGTTTGTAACGATGACAAGGTATGAGGTATGGGCATAGCCCATATGGCATTCAATTTAAGTTTATGTCATTCAATAAAATTAATGGGTATTCATTTATTCATGATACATTTAGAGCGGAATATTAAAATACCATTTGGGTTGAATAAATGGTATGTTGTTTTATGACACTTATATAATTTGTGTTGGAAAATAAGTGGCATTCTATGTTGATTGACATAGTAGAAATCTAGCATATTTAGACCAATAAGAGGTAAACTAATTTCATCTTGTTGGAAAGTTTGTGCCTTGGTAAAATTGCACATTTTAATACAGTACTTCGAAGGTAGGAATTGTGTTTTTTAGATTTTCCTACATTATTTGGTATCAGAGCCTGTTGAGTTGTTCTTGAGCATTGCAAAGAATGCCACCCAGGAGAGGAGCTGGAGTAAGCGAAGCTGGGATAGGTCAAGGGATACCTATAGCAAACGCGGTTTTGCTAGATGAGATCCGGAATTTGTGTACAAGAATGGCTACCATGGAAACTAACCAAAGGAGAGGGAAAGATGATAGAGTTTCCAATGCCGATGAAGAAGAGACCATCGAAGAAGAAGTGGAGGAAGAAAGCGAGGCAGCCAAAGTCATGAATATGCTCACAAAGGTCAGTAGCAGACCAAAGGTAGAAGTACCTTTATATGATGGAATTCTTCGTGTGGAGGTGCTAATGGACTGGATCAGTTGTTAGATAAATAATTCGACTATGAAGAAGTTGATGACAAAAAGAAAGTGAATTTTGCAGCCACGAGATTGAAAGGCCATGCAGCCCTATGGTGGGATGAATTGAAACTATCCAGGGAGTGAAAAGGGAAACCCAAAATCAAGCAATGTGATAAGATAGTGAGTAAGCTAAAATGTAAGTTTATGCCGAAGGATTACCAATTAAAATTGTTTAGACAATTGCAAAATTTAAGATAGAAGGGAATGACCATCAAAGAATATACTGAAGAATTTTATAAGCTTAGTATTAGATCTGGCCATGTTGAAGATGATCTAGAAAAGGTAGCTAGATATATAAATGGTTTGAGATATGAAATACAGGATGAGATCATCTTATTAAATTTGAATTCGATTGAAGACACTTATCAAGAAGCCTTGAGAGCCGAAGAAAATATGTTGCGTAAACAAAACCAGATAAATAGAGGTGAGAGTCTGGCAAAAGGAAAGGGACCATTTAAATCTAGATTTCAACACTCTCAAAATGAGGCAGGGAGTGTGAGCAATAGATCACCACAAAGAGGAGATTATGGCTGCGGAAGGTTCGTGCCCAGAGGCAGAGGTCGAGGAAGAGATGTTCAGTGTTTTTCATGTGGTGAATGGGGACATGTGAAATGGGATTGTCCTCACAATAAATCAGCAACCCAAGGCAATGTGAACGTTGCTGAAACCAAGGAAGAGATTCCATAGACTGCAGCCGAAGAGGAACCACTTGAAGCTAGAGAATCCTTGTTGTTGAGAAGGGTACTACTTAAAGAAGTTAAAGAAGCCAAAGAACCAGCTCAAAGAAAGAATATGTTCATAACTGTATGTAAGTGAAAGGGTAAGTGTTGCAAATTGGTGATTGATAGAGGTAGTACTGATAACCTTGTTTCTACAGAAATGGTGGATAAATTGAATTTGGAGAGAACAGTACACCCCACTCCTTATAAAGTATTGTGGCTTCAGAAAGGCCACCAAATTATTTTAACTGAACAATGTAAATTTGAATTTCAGATTGGTACTTATAAGGATGTTGTTTTATGTGATATAATGCCGATGGATGTATGTCACATATTGCTAGGGATATCCCTGGCAGTTTGATTGAAAATCCATGCATGATGGCAAAAGAAACACTTATACTCTTGAGAAAGATGGAAACAAGCATATATTGCTACCATTGAAAGCTGAATCTGATGAGGAGACACCTGGAAACAGTATTATATTGATGAGTGGGAAGACCCTATTGCAGGAAGTTGAGAAGGGCGAAGAGATGCAGTTTGCTATTGTTGGGAAACCCAAGGTAATTTTAACTTCTACAAATTTAGAAGATTTAACTGAAGAAATTAAAAATATGTTGAATGATGTTGCTGATATTTTTTTGGATGAGTTGCCAAATGAGTTACCACCCATCAGGAGTATTAGTCACCATATTGATCTAATACCTGGAGCCAGTTTTTCGAATAAAGCAGCCTACAGGTTAACACCACAGGAAAATTCCGAAGTTGGAAGACAGATGCAAGAATTTATGGATAAAGGGTTGATCAGAGAGAGCCTCAGTCCATTTGTTGTACCAACAGTACTCAGTCCAAAGAAAGGATGTTGATGGTGCATGTGCACGGATTATAGAGCTATAAATAAAATCACCATCAGGTATCGTTTTCCTTTACCACGAATGGATGATTTAATGGATTGTTTGAGTGGGTCGAATTACTTTTCTAAGATAGAATTGAAGAGTGGGTATCATCAAATAAGAATGAGAGAGGGAGATGAATGGAAAACCACTTTCAAAACAAATAATGGTTTGTATGAATGGTTAGTAATTCCTTTCGGACTTACTAACACACCTAGTACTTTCATGATGTTGATGAATGAAGTGTTGAAGGAGTACAAAGGTAAATTTGTAATTGTTTATCTCGATGATATTCTCATTTTCAGTCGAAGAAAAAAAGAACATCTAGAGCACCTTAAATTAGTTCTAAAGACATTCCAAAAAGAAAAATTGTTAATAAATTTGAAGAAGTGCAGCTTTATGAAGGAAGAACTAATTTATTTGGGGTTTGTAGTCTCTAAATAAGGGTTGAAAATGGATCCGGAGAAAATCCAAGCAATTGTGAATTGGCTAACTCCCAAAAGCATATTTGAGGTAAGAAGCTTCCATCGTCTTGCAAGTTTCTACCGAAAGTTCATTCGAAGTTTTAGTCAAATTTGTGCACCCATCATTGAAACAATCAGAGAAACCAATCATCCATTCAAATGGATAGAATAAGAAGACCGAAACTTTAAATTGTTAAAGAAAAAGATTACTGAAAAACCAGTCTTGGCTTTACCAAATTTTGAGAAAGTTTTCTAGGTTGAAACTGATGCTAGTGGGATTGCGATTGGAGCAGTTCTGAGCCAAGATCAGAAACCAATAGCATACTTTAGTGAAAAAATAAATGAAGCAAAGAAGAAGTATTCATCATATGACAAAGAATTTTATGTTGTTGTGCAGGGCTTGAAAAAATGGAGATATTATTTGTTACCAAAAGAGTTTGCATTATATTCTGATAATCATGCATTACAGTTTATAAACAATCAACCGAAATTGAATCAAATACATGTCAAATCAGTAGAATATTTGTGAAGTTTCACTTTTGTGATTAAACATACAAGTGGAAAACTACATAAACTTGTTGATGCTTTGAGTAGGGTGAACTTAATTGTTCAAGAATTAAAATTTGGTGTTGTAGGGTTTGAGGACATGGTTGATATGTATAAAGATGATGTGGAGTTTAGAGATATTTTTGCAGCAGTAGAAAATCCAGCAGTCCATAATAGAATCCAGTGGTTGGATTATTCAATCCAAGGAGGATTGTTATTCAAAAATAATAATTTATGTATTCCTAATTGTTCTATGAGGGAAAACATAATCAAGGAGAATCATAGTGGGGGTCTATCCGGACATTTTGGACAAGACAAAACCTTTGCTCAGGTAAATACTTTTTATTATTGGTCGAAGATGTAAACTGATGTTAAAATGTTTGTGGAAAAATGCAGGATTTGTTAGCATGCTAAAGGGAAGAGTCAGAATACAGGGTTGTATCAACCATTTCCAATACCCGACCGACCGTGGGATGTAGTCAGTATGGATTTTGTTTTGGGTTTACCAAAAAATCAAAGGGGAAATGATTCCATTTATGTCGTTGTGGATATATTTTATAAAATGGATCATTTTATTTCATGCAAGAAAACAAGTGATGCAACACATATTGCTAATTTGTTTTTTTCAGAAGTGGTAAGATTACATGGATTTCCTGTAAGCATTGTGTCTAACAAGGATACCAAGTTCGTGGGACATTTTTGGAGAACTCTGTGGAAGAAACTAGGTACCAATCTTAGTTTCAGTTCAGCATATCACCCTCAAACGGATGGACAAACCAAGGTCGTAAATAGAAGTCTGGGAAATATATTGAGAAGCCTGGTGTATAAAAATCCTAAACAGTGGGATTTAGCCCTTGCTCAGGCTGAATTTTCTTATAATGACACCCCAAATCGAAGTACCGGCATGAGCCCATTCCAAATTTTTTTTGGAATGCATCCGAGGGGCATGTATGAACTCCGAGATCTGGGAAAGAAAGAGGTAAGAAGTGCAAAAGCGGAAGAGTTTGCAGAACAGATGTAGGGACTACAAGAATATGTCAAAAGAAGGTTGCAAGAAAGTAATACCAAATACAAGCAAAGAGTAGATATGAAAAGGCGAGAAAAGGAATTTCAAGTAGGTGATTTAGTTATGGTGTATTTAAGAAAATAAAGATTCTCTGTTAAGACTTATAATAAATTTAAACTCAAGAAGATAGGGCCATGTAAAATTGTAAGGAAATTTTCTTCAAACGCATATGAAGTTAATTTTCCAAAGGAATCGGAATATCGCCTATATTCAATATTGCAGATCTGTATCTATACCGAGAACCAGACGAAGAACCACAAGGGGATGCTACATAAAAATAAAGCCCAGTAATAAATTGGGAAGAAAAGATCCCTACAGCAGAAAAGAGGGAAGTGGAAGCCATTTTAGAGAAGAGAGTTTCGAAGAAAACCAGGAGCCAAACTTATAATCATTATTTGGTCAAGTGGAAAGGACATCCAGTGGAAGACACCAGTTGGATGACTACAACAGAGCTACAGAAGTTGGGAATCGATTCCAAAGTACTACAAGATCAGTTTTCTTCCCTGGGAGTCTGATGTAGGAGCATCGAGGACCTAGCCAGAAATGTGACATTTTGGTCACATGTTGTGGCTAAATTGAAGTGAAATAGACTTAGGAGTAGTATAATTAATTATTTTAGTAAATTTTTTATTTATTTTTGGAGCATTGTTAGTTTGTTTTGTATTTAAATAAATATGGAATAAATTTAGCAATTGGTTTCTCTCCCTGCGTGGATGTAGATCGAACATAGGGATAAGCCATAAAAATAGGAAGGTGGAAATTTATTGAGGAAACCTATTCTAAGAGGAGTATTTTTACTCCTCAAGTATAAATAGTTGGAGGATGGTAAGGGAACCTCAAGGTTTTGTGTCGACATGTAGACTGAAAATTCATGTGTGAAATAAATTTAGATCAGTAGATTATTCTGATGAAGTGATATTATGAGTTTGTCTAATTCTGAGTTTGTTTAATTCTGCAGTTTATACATATATATTACATGTATATTTGTTGTAGTGCCGTGAGCACAGGAGAATGCCACCAAAACAAAGGATCACAGTCATGGAAAGAGTGAGTGGAAGATACACTCTACGTTAGGGAAAGGAGTATGGTTATGGCCGTAGCTAGAGCCATAGGCCAATGTGAATGCATTAGTTTGTTGTATGATTGAAGGAATGTCGTGATCAATATAGCTGGAGTCACCACCAAACACATGTATATTACCATAAACGTTGAATGAATGAATTCACATCGTTTGAGAGGAAAATTTGAAGTGTTTTCATACTTTTTTTACAGAACTGTGACAGCAAGGGAGTCGAAGGCCAGCATACAGTCCGATGGATAAACCGTGAATGGAAACCTTTCCATTGCTGGAAATTGATAACATCGCATTTTGGTTGGGGTCGGTTCCATCGTAGGAAGCATTACTGTCTTTGCAATGTTGTGTATCCAATGCCACATTGACCACACCGTAGGCATTACATATGGTATGGTTTGAGATATGTTTGCCTGGAGGCATTACATATTTCATAGTGTTAACGTTGAATTTTCAAATGTTAACGTTTAAGTCTTGAAATAATTACAACACGGTTTATACAATGGTTTGTAATGATGACACGGTATGAGGTATGGGTGCAACCCATATGGCATTCGATTTAAGTTTATGTCATTCAATAAACTTAATGTGTATTCATTTATTCATGATACATTTAGAGTGGAATATTAAAATACCATTTGGGTTGAATAAATGGTATGTTGTTTTATGACACTTATATAATTTGTGTTGGAAAATAAGTGGCATTCTATGTTTATTGACATAGTAGCAATCTGGCACATTTAGACCAACAAGAGGTAAACTAATTTCGTCTTGTTGGAAAGTCTGGGCCTTGGTAAAGTTGCACATTTTACTACACTACTTCGAAGGTAGGAATTGTGTTGTTTAGATTTTCCTACATTAAAGATCCCAAATGGCACACAAAAGATGCACTTTTATATATTGAGCAATATTTGATACTTCCGAAAAGTATCCAGCATTAGGTGTAGACTCGACACATGCTTCTTCAATAACCAAAAGATAGTCCACTCATCAAAGTATCCTTCTAAGAACTTATGGATGTATTCCTTGAACACAACTACTACTACGCACGAGAAGATAGCTGGAACATTCTTCAAACTGAACGACATGATTGTATACTAAAAGGATCCCCATTCTATCGCAAAGGTTGTCTTGCTTCTATCTTCCAGTGCGATTCTTATCTAGTGATATCCTCAGAAACCATTTGTAAATGAGTAGGCTTCCTATCCTCCTACAGTGTTCAGGATTTCATTAGAAAATGGGGTTGGGATATGATCATGTATGAAAGCATCATTTAGTTTGTGCATATCCACGCAAATCCTTATTTCTCCCTTATTTTTCTTTTCTTGTACCACCATAGGACTCACCCAATTTGATTCCTCCACTAGTTCTATGATTCCTACAACAACCATTTTCTCCAATTCTTATTTGACTTTCTACTTATATTTGGGATTCAACCTGCATGGGTGTTGCTTCATAGGTCGCGCATCTGGTTTCAAGGTAATCTTCATCACCCCGATATCTCCTATTATCCCCTTCAGCTCGGAAAATTTTGTAGGAAACAGGTCCTGATATTCAGTCAAAAGCTCGGCGACCTTTCCCATTGTATCATCATCCCAGTAATCCCTAATCTTCGCTAACTTCGGTTGTTCCTCTGAGCCAATGTCGACTTTTTGAATCCTCAGAGGCTTAGTTACATCTAGTGACTCAATCATAGGTCCAACAACTATGTGTTTTCCTTCAGATTTAGGGATATTAATGTTCCTTGGATCTTCCTCATTATCTTCAACTAAAAAATTTCAGCAATTAACAATGTCCTTCATTTCCACATTCCATGCTACCAAAGTGTGCTCCACCTTCGGTTTTGTGGTATTAAAAATGACCTCTTAAATGTGTTGCAGTGCTTCATCCAATCATTCGTACCCACTTTAAAAACTAGCGGTCAAGAGAAAACTTTTTGTCAGCGTAGTCAATTCATTGGTTCCTTGTCATAGCTCAGTTTCCAGGTACCATTCCATAGGCACCTTCCCCAGAGTGTGGATGAACATGTGCACCCTTTCTTGCTTCAATTTTGCACCCGATGCTTCATTCCATTTAGCCAAATGTTTGTGCGAATCACCTTTTCCAAAATAGGTCTCTTCCATTTTGGTATTTGGATGCTCAAATCATAGACGCATCATGTTGGTGCATTCCTCCTAGTTACCCAAGTTTCCCCTGTGTGTCTCCCACCAGCATCTTGGGGTTGAGTGCAACGATATATCAAGTGCATGGAATCTTTGTAGTTCCGGAACAAATTTTTCAAGTTCTCCTAAAAACATGTTAACATTAGTCATACCATCATAATAAGGCAATTCTCGTACCTCTGAGGATATGCATTGAAGAAATTTTGTCACTCAATTGCAGCACAGTGCAAATAATGCATGCAGTCGGTTCTTCCAGTTCTCTAGTTCTTCATTTGAGTCTGAAAAGAAGCAGTTATCCTTCTCCCAGTTGATTTTTCCATCGACTGCCGGGTTGATCCAACATTCATCTCGTGCATTCAGCTTATAGATATGATCAACATCATCATATGTGCGCACCGTCTATGTATATCGTTCACCTTCTATAGGATCTAGGGGAACCACAAATTTGGTTCCATTATTTTCAAATACCATACGTATGTGCTTAATATTGATGATTCCACCCATATCAATAGCCCAGTCTAAACCCAACAGTGCAGGATAGGGTTCATTATCATCCACAATCTATATAACTTCAAAGTTTGCGAGCACCTTTACTCCTTTGATATCTACTATGACCTGTGAGAGCCTTCATAATGGAATAATATTTTGCTGATTTTCCATATGTAGTTGGATAGTTGACCATTCCAACTTAGGTTCTCCCATTCATTTCCAAGTTTTATTTGTTAAAACATTCGCATCAGATCCTAGATCCAGAATGACCTGGTCCATCTCACGTGCACCAATCTGAGCTGTCAGGTGCACCTCTCATCCAATTCTTCTTTTATTCTTATATATCTTATTAATAGCCTTTTGCTCCATCCGGGGTTGTTCTTTCTCCGTGCAGTTGTCTATCAACAGTTGGAGGTTCTTGACAACCTTCTTATTGCATGGAAATTTGATACAAGCCTATACAAAGGGCTTTATCTCTTCATCTACTCCAACTATGTCCATATGTTTGCTTGATGTTGATGCGCTTGCTTCTGCGAACCTCTTTTTTGCTTCTACAAATGTTTCTTTTTCTTTCAATAATTTGAATCCTTCCTTCTTTTCAGGTGCTTTTCAGATCCAGAGATCAGCATCTGGCTTATTCCCTTTGTCTTCAGAAGTGGCTACAGCACTCCTAGTGACGAAATTTGCACTTGGTTCTTCTTCGCACACCTAAAATATTACTATATGAATGTTCTGAGTAGGAGTCTATGTTTTCTTTTCTTGCATCTTTACAATCAAAACAAGACAATCTCCAATAACATGATCAAATTTTTACAGTACCTGCAAGACTGTCATGCTAGATTTTTGTGGGTTGCACTATAGCAAGTATTTTAGGTTCTAGTCCAATAACTTAGTGATTTCCTTCTGATTCTGGGATATAAATATTGTGCGGATCCTCATCATCCTCTTTTTTGGTCACATTATAGCATTCCAGTAAGTGTTGCAAGTGTGCGGTCCACTTTATTTGTGTCCATATTAGCGCAATTGTGTTCTTAAGAACCCCTTCTCCGACTTCTGAAGGGCTTCATCTATGCACAAGCATTCATCTTCGAAACTAAATTTTAGTATGAAACCTTTAACCAAATATGTCTAGTTCACATTTCCATGTCCCATTTCTGTCTCAAGATACCAATTCATAGGTATCGTTTCTAATGTGTGTAAAAAAACATGTACCCACTCTTGTTCTTTAACTTCTTCCCAAACTGAAGTGCAACGATAAATATGCTCGCAGGGGTCAACCTTGCCTGGCATATTTGACTTCTATTCTAGTATATACTGGCCTAAATTTTACCTTCATCAGCCTTCGATACTCTTCCCAACTTCTTATATTCTCTTTATGAGTACCCCACCATCTAGCAGGCATAGACCTGAGGGCTACATCCAAATCTTGGAACCTTTGTTCTTCTGATATTTTTCTTTCAAATTTATTAATAAAAAGACTTACATATCCTATTCCATCATAATAAGGTATATCACATACCTCTGAAGTTATGTAACGAATTGATCTTGTGATTCTGGCACATCGTCTAGTAGATATTTCATTTAACATGTTCTACCAATTTTCCAGTTCTTCTGCAGAATATGAAATATAGGAACCATGTTATTCCCAACTTATTCTTCCATTTGTAGTGGGATTAATCCAATCTTCCTCCTTAGTTTTTATCTTGTAAATTTTGTTGAAATTTGCATCGCAATACTCATCGCGAAGGGGCTGCGTATAGCACACTCCTTCTGATGGATCTAGAGGAACAATGATCCTCAAATAATCCTTTTCTAACACCATTGGTCTCTTTTTTAAATTGATTATTGCCACATTATCGAAAGCCAATTCAATCTAAGAAATGCCAAATATGGATTATTGTCATATACAATTTCAATAAATTTGAAATTTGCAACAGCATGCACTCCTTCAATATCAACTACAACGCCAAATAACCTTCCCATATGGATGATCTTCTGTTGGTTGGCCATCCTCAACTGGATCAACGACCATTGAAAATTTGGACTTCCCATATGCTCCCAAGTTTTCTTGGTAATGCATTGGCATTGGATCCCAAATCTAGGATTACCTTATCCATATCATATTCCCTGATCTGTGCAATTAATATCATTTCCTTCCATGTTCTCTTATTATTTATATTTAAATTGTTTATTGTGCGTTGATCTCTTTTTGGCATATATTTATTAGTGTAGGAGTCTAGCAACCCCTGAAGTCCTTTGACAATCTTCTGATTCCTCAATAACTTCATGCACATCTGTAAGAATGATCTTAAAATACTTGGATAAAATTATTTCAGCTAAGTAGTTACTTTAGGGTTTTCCTTCTTTTGTATTAAATTCTGCATTGGTTGCGCTTTATATGTCGAAGCTACAGGATCCATGAAGCTTTGCTTCACCTCCATGAATGTTTCTTTTTCTTGCTGAATATTGAAGCTAGGTTCTTTTTCTGCAGTATTTCTTACCCATGTATATTCCATCGGCTTCTTACCTTCTGCTTCTTACCTTCTGCTTTATCATCTCCCATCATAGCTCCACTCCTCGTCACAATATTTATGCGCGGTTCATCCTCCCTTGGTTCAATAGTCATCATCTACATATTTTGTGTGGGTTGTTGTTTCCTTTTATCTTGAATATTTTCCATAACGACTAGACATTCTTCTATCACATGATACAGAGTTGTGCAGTACTTACTGTTGAAATTAGGATTCTGAAAATCTCTTGCATAGTGTCATGTTTTTCCACAGTTGTTACAGATAGTTTGTTCGCGCCCTTGACCAGCTCCTCGTCCTCATCCTCATCCTTGGAAACCTCCTCGACCAACATGATGTCCTTGATCCTCGTGTGCATATCCTTTATCTTGCATCCTAAAATCATTAGTAGTGTGTTCCATCATCAATTCATAACTTCGACAGTTCTTCTCATCATGTCCCACTGACTTACAAAAGTTGTAAAATAGTTGTCTGGGGTTCTGCACATACTTCTGCAATAAATAAATTTTTTCTGGATGACATTGTCCTGCAGTTCTACATATCTCACACGAAAGGATTGATCTTGGATTCAATGAATTAGGTGCTCCACTAGCCAAGTAATCTCTAAACACAGGGCATTGTTCCTTAGAATGGCCTTCAGCTTTGCACTTTATACACCACACTTTGGTTCTAACTTCTGGTCTAACTTCCTTACCTTTCTTAAGATATTTCAATTCCAAGGTCAGATTTGATAGCTAAGTCTGAATTAGTTGTACTCCTGCATGAATATCTCTCACCGGCGAAGCTTCCAACTTCATTGCAATTTCCAAAGCTTCTGCTTGAGATTCTATTTTCTGTTGTGTTAAAGGTAACCTGATATGTGGCAGCAACGTAGCTATAAACCACTCCTTATGCTACTCTTGGGGAATGATAAAGCTTAATTGTCCCATTAACATCTTGAACCTTTGATCCAACTCCCAAAAAAATTCATTTGTCATCTGTTTGATCTCCTTTAGTTCAGTAATACATTGCAACTATGAGTTTGGCTTCTTAAATTCTAAATTCAGTGCTTTATTTGTATCATCTAGTGAAGCAGCTTGATGAGTCGTAGAATACTTCATGTACCATGTCAGCGCTTTTTCTCACAGCGCTATGAAAATCTGTGCCTTCTTTACATATTTGTCGATAATCTATATTTCTTTCCATACTGCCTTATCTACAACCCAAAAATTGCTCAGGATCCTCTTATCTGAATCCTCTAAATATAGGTAGCTTGATATCATCGACCATGTTCCTCGAGGATTTAGGGGGAGAGGGAGGAGGGCGAGGGGGTGTAGGGGAACTAGGGGAGGGGTATGGTGGTAAGGGGAGTATCGAGCTGGGGAATCAGAGAGGTGCCTTGATTATTCCCACCTCCTAGCTATGACGCACCTCTAGGGATTTTGGGGTTACTTCTTTCTTCTTCTCTCTCAGATTCACCCAACAAGGGCCTATAATTAGTCTCAATAAATTTCTTGTGATCTACCTTGTATCGCTTTCCACTTCGTGTATATCTGAATCCATACTTAAGCCCAAACTTTAATCTGAATACATTTATAGTATGCCCTTTTCACATAAAATCATTTTATCCACAGCTTCAAAGAATTTAGATACTTACCTCGCGGTCGCTTGAAAAAAATTCGTTCAGCTTCGTTGTAAGATATAGATGTGTCTATGGCAAACTCAGTGAAAAATCCTCTCAAGATACTATCAATATAAAAATTAACAGTCCTTGATATGCTATTATTGGTATCCTTAAGTCGTTCTACCAATTCAGGGCTCCAATTAGTAGGCTCATCATTTTTAAAGAAATTCTTGTTCTCAGTCAACCTTAACAAATATTCATGTAGTTCATTAGAAAATGACGTGAAGAAAATATCGTGTTTTTCTGTGAAAATATACCTCTTCAACTAGGCTTTAGTCATTAATTGCAGATTTATGTTTTCCTGAGATGCCAATTCTCGTTCTTTCTAATCTACCCAATCTTTTATTTCCTTCTTTGATGGATGCCACACCCACATGTCCCTCAAACATATCTTGGTCCTGGAAACAAAACCATTTATTGGATCAGTTGGGCTTGACCTAGGTTCGACTTGGAATTCGCACTAAAAAAACCCTCAGACTCCAGCCCTTTCGGCAACGACCTACAAGCAGATCGCAGTCTCACCTGAGGTGACTATGGGTGGTTGTAGAACCATGTTTCTGCAGCCTTGAGGGACTGTGTGAGGTGGATTTACTTCAACTTTTATGCACTTAACCAATATTCTAACATACAAACAACTACTGTGTGCTATAGCTTAATCAATTACTTCACATCATTTAAATAAACATAAACACATTACAGAACAAGATAAACTGTGCTATCAACCTATACTTGCTATCATTAATTCACATAAACAAATAAACAACAACACAAAAACACAAAGTATGCCCAAAAAATATTCTTCTTTATTAATATGGATATGTTCAATGCACATAGCCTCTCTAACCTACGAACACAACTGCAGGTGGTCTGCGCACACAGTTGCATACACTTCAAGGTCTCTACGCACTCAGCTGCAAAGCCTTCCCTTAAGGCTCAAAACAAACTAAAGACAGAAAATATAATGACCTTCGCTCATCAACTATGCATGTTATGACTTTGACACAACATTACATTGCCTTATATACATTACATAGACACAAAACCATGGTCCACATACCATGGGCTTCGACAAAACAATTAACTAAAATCCTGAAGCCCGTTACAAAATGAGGGGCTTCGACTCACACTGAAGTCCCTAAATACCACGCAGTAGATTTTAATTTGGGGTACCATGTACTCTGCTCCTCAAAATGTAGAGTCTTTGACCAAAAATGGACCAAGTTGGGTTGCGCCCAACAAACATCCTCTTTTTATATTTGTCTTCATCATCACTATCATGCTTATGATGACATTTTGCAGAATAATGTCCTATTCTTCCACATTTAAAACAAATGAGAGGATACTTAACTTTCATCTTGGATACTTTCCTTATTTTCCTTACAAATTGTTATAGTTCAGATTCAGTGTCGGATTCATCGCTGCTATAGTTACAATTTTTTCCTTTCTTTGATGAATTATAAGCCTTGAAAGTTGATTCCTTGGAGTTTTTGATTCCTTCTCTCATTTCATATGCAATGAGAATCCCATGAAGTTCATCCATCTTTAAAGTGTCCAAGTCCTTTATTTATTCTATGGCACTTACTTTGGAGTCAAATCATTCTGGAAGTGATCTGAGAACCTTTTAGAAAATTGTGCTTTCTTTAATTTTTTCTCCTAAGCCCTTGAGTGAGTTGACAAATTCCTCCACTCAGAGAAAGAAGGTTGCAACATATTCTTCATCATCCATCTTGAGTCTTTCAAATTTCCTTCTATGAGTTTTGAGTTTTCCCTTCTTAACTTTGGAGTCCCCATCATAGATATCAATGAGCTTGTCCCACATTTCCTTAGCAAAATCATATTTCATCACTTTTGTGACTTTTGAATTAGAAATTCCACTTGTCATGGAATTTAGTGCTTTAGAATTTTCTATATAAACTTTCCTTTTTTCTTGATATGTTGGAGGAGTAGGTGGAACTTTATATCCATCCAAAATTTATTTCAATACGTAAGGTCCAAGAGACATTAAATAGAATGTTATCCTATGCTTCGAAAAACAAAAATTTGTTACATCAAATTGAGGGATCTTTCCTGTTCTTTCCTGATTCTTCATTGTGCCCTAAGAATCCTTCTTCCAACTATTAGGCTAATTATGAAGAAGATGGATGTGATTCCAATTGTTGGAAATAATGAGAGGGGGGTGAATCAGTATTTCTTTTCAATTGTTATGTTTACCAGTTAATATTCTTACACAATTATGATCATAGAAATAAATAATAAGGATTTTATTATAAAAAAAGAGAGGACACAAATCATATTTTACAAAAAATTGAATATAATATTGTTTGAGGGCACCAACCCTTCAATCTTCTAGGGTCCAACTTGTTTCCAAGCACCGACTTGTACTTTTGTGATGCTCCAACCTCTGGGGCTTCAACCCTATCGTTCTCAAGGCTCTAAACCTGTTTTTAGAGGCTCCAACCTATAGGACACAAAAAATTCAATATTATTTAATAAAATGAGTAATGTACTTACTTGAGTATCTTCAACAAGATTTTTCATTGTTTAATGCTTCAATTAGCTCCAAAACTTTCCAATTTTCTTCAACCTTTAGGTCTCCATCATTGACTGCATATGTCCTCACAGTAGGCTTGATGGTGCCATCATGGTCACTAAATCATTGAGCCTTCAAATTTCTTAATTCTATGATCTTCTCAGTGTCATAGCTATCTCCTCCTTCACTGGTCTAGTAAATATATACATATGTATAGAAATGACAGAGTCGTAGGCCTCCATAACTAGTCTTGTTTTACTCCACTGTTCTAAAACTTTAAGATATCTGAGGTGTAATACTTAACCCAAAAACCAATTGTAGTGTTTGAGCTATGTTTCTAAGAATATATGCTTGTGGTGTCCGAGTTTAATCCTCCAAACTGTCTATGATATTTGAGCTCTGTGGTGGAGCCAATCCTTCTAATACCTAAGCCTAAAAAATGTGTATACAGTGGGTCTGAATTCCCTGAGGCATTATGGTTCAGGAGTGAATTACATTGAGAAAGGTATGAAAGTAATCTAGGTCATAGGTAAAAAAGTATTGTAGTAAGACTGCATCAATTCTTTGTATGTGCGCCAATAGAATCACAACAGATCCGAGGGTCCGAGCCATAGAATTGTGTTCCAATCCAAGTCCACAGGTCTAAGTTTTAGTGGATTCCAAGCTTCTGAAATCACTGTAGGTCCGAGCTTCAGTAAGTCTGCAACAGTTCGGAGGGTCCTTAGAAAAAATTGCAGTGCGGTTTAGTGTGATCTTTAAGCCCAAATAAATTTCCCAATTTTCCTCCTTATGGCCCTACAAGTTCACAAGACGTGAACTATTCATTTATATCTATGATTAATATATCACCAAGATGGATGATGAAAATTGAAAATCGATTTCATTTTTATAGTGTTTTTTCAATGTGAATGAAGAGACGTGACTAATGGAGGGAGACTGACATGAGAGATAGGTACAGGTCAGCTAGATTTCATAATAATTATATATAACTTCCAAAAATCAATTCCTCTTAGGTTATTTGGAGTTAGGAGTTGAGTAAGGGCTCGTTAGAAAAAGGAAGGAATATTATTTAAGATGTTAAAGGACCCATTGTGATAGGATTCCTCCAAGGTGTTGAAAATTGAAAATTATTTTTCTTTGCGATTGTTCTTGAATTTTTATATGCATAAGGTTTTTGGGATAGAATGAGGTCATTAGGGTTTTAAGTGAGGTCTCATTTGTCATCATATCACTTCTATGTCATAATATGGTCCTCCATGTCATCATATGGTCCTTTATGTCATGTCATCATATGTCATCAAGTCATTCATAAAGTTTCGTCATGTATTTCATCAAATATCATCCTCGATAATACAGCATCCATCAATTTCCATCAGGAGAGCTTATATTTTCATCAATGAAAATTATTGACCAACATAACTAAGTCAAACTAAATTAGTAAAGTACAAGTTGTCATGAGATGTGGAATCACAATTTTATTCTATTTTAATTCAAGGGAAAATTAAATTAGAATCTTTCTTGGTTCCATTTTCAACACTCCCTCTCAGCAAGAAAGGGATTATCAAATACTCTAATCTTGCCTCTATGGAACTCAAATTTCCTCTTCACATTACCTTCACCAATATGTGTGCATCGTGTTCCTATGTAGGAATGTACTCTAGCATCATGATCCACCTTTGCACACAATCTCTGAGATGGTGGTATCGAATGTCGGTATGCTTGGACCTATCATGAAAAATTGGATTCATCGAGAGTTTGTGATCAAGAGATCAGGAATTTTTCTTAAAATTGAAAGTGCTCAAAACTATACCAAACCTAAGCGACTGGGTAGATCTCGTCGTTCTAATTCCAGTGCCACAAACGGTTCGAAAAACTGATGTCGTATGAGGGAGATATCGCATTTTGATCGATTTCCCAAACAACTAAAATTTTGTGACAGGAGTGACTGGGATGCCCAGTTAGCATGTAGGTATAGTCAACAAAAATAGAATATTCTCAAAATATTCCATTCTTTAGACCATTAAGGTTTCACCATGTGGCATCTGCTGGGACATTGATTTGGTTGTACATTTGTTTTTCTTGGTCCATTGGATACATGACACATGGCTAGCCTAGAGGCTGCCACGTGTCCCCTGTACGATGGATCAAATTTATGGTTGGGTTCGCGGGGTTCGACCCCGTGACCTTCGATGCACCTGCACAAGTCTCCACCAACTTAGTTATACGTTGATTCATACCATATAGGATCTTCGTATCAATTTAAATTTTTTAAGTTGGCAAGTTGTGGGGGGGACCGCCAGCGGCCCCAACATATGGTCACATGTATTAAAAATTGTTACCCCGACATAAAATGCTATAAACAGCGACTACGATAACCAGAACCTCTAGCAGATTTAGAACATGCCACATGCAAATGGTTGGAGCACGGTTTGCGACGGTAGTTGCGGTCGATGGTTCCAGGACCGTGACTCCGACGGTCTTTAAAACCTTATCACATGCACAGTTATTACACTGAGTTCTGCTCCAAATTTTATGCAGAGTTTTAACTCTAACCACAGGGTTTAAGGGGGTCAGCATGTGGCCACCCCTGCCCCTAACCATAACAACTATTATCACAGTTAGTCATTGGCAGGATTTTAGCGCGCCATTTAATAGATATATTTTTATATTTTAACTGCAGTTAAACTACAGTTCTCCACATTTAGTGGAGCATTTGTAGCTGTCATTTGAAAAATGGCTAGGGAGGTCAATTTTTGACCAATTTGGGTGAAAAAAGAGTCTACCTAGACTAATTTGAGCATTCTGGAGCCATTGGTGCAGAGAAAACAACCATTGGAGGCTTGTAAACATATGTATTTTCAATTTTGAGCATAATTAAAAAGAGGGACATGCCATTGGGAGCTGGACTAGCAGATGTAGCCCAAGAGGGGTGAACTGCTTCATCATGCCTGCTATGTAAATATTATGTGTGATGTTATTTCTCTGTTATACACTATTTTTCAGTGTTTTTTAGGCTTAATTACATGCTTAAAACTCACAAATTCATCTTTGTTTCATGGTTTAATTACTCATTACTTAAGCAAACTAATGGAGAAAATTTGTACATGTTTTATAACTAAAAATACACTTAGCACAACAAATTAATACAGTCCTTTCAGATTAGGTTGGTATCAGAGCTAGAGTTTATTCTCTGAGTTTGTTGTGTGAAAATATTTTTTTAATTGTTTGCAAGTGTTCACATGCTTACTAGGCTCAAGATTAAGAGATGAGAAGGCAAATTGGTGGAAGCAAGAGGGTCTCAAAGTGAGCCACAACAAAGGAGGGAAGGATTGCCACATTCTCCACCACCTAGTTCACCTCCAAAAGAAACATAACTAGCATTAAGAATGCCTCTAGAGGAAGAATAAATCCATGAAGAGGTGGATCACAAAGAAGAAGAAAGAGTGTTCAGGAAAGCATTCCTTGACATGACTGAGATGGTGAGAGTCCTTTATCAAGAAAGGAATGAGAGACTAGAAGGAGAAGGATCCAAAATTCACTAGGAAGGACGGGGATCATCAAGAGGTCAAAATGATGAAGATAAATCAAAGAAGGGAAATGGAGGAAATGGAGGCAGTGGAAAGTCACCATCCTCACCCTCATCATCATCATTCTCTACTTCATCTTCAGTACATCAGCCACACAAGTCAAAGAACACTGGTAAAATTCCTTTTCTAAAACTTGATGTTAAGTTTGAATTTCCAATGTTTAATGGTGAAGGCAATGTAGAAAATCTTGATAATTGGATTAGGCAATTGGAAGTCTATTTGAGAATTCATAACCTCCATGATGATGATACCAAAATCCAACTAGATTCTTTGAGAATGGAATGTGCAACACTTTTTTGGTGGGAATCCAAGACAAAGGAGGAGATCAAGAAACATGGTAATATTATCCTATCATGGACTGATTGCATTACTACAATAAAACAATAGTTTTATCCATTAGCTCATACAAGAGAGTCATAATGAACTAGAACAATTTTAGACAATTGAAAGGACATAATGTGCAAGAATACACCCAAGAATTTAGGAGAAGAGCTCTCTTATTAGGGGTAGATTTGCAGAGCCAAGATAATTTTCTCAAGTACATAGGAGGCTTACACAACTACCTAAAACATACTATTCTCATGTTTAACCCTACAAGTCTAGATGAAGTTTGTGTTCAGGCCACACATCTAGAAGCTAAAGGGAAAAACATTACTGATGAGGGTAGGAAGAAACCTTTTAAGGGGAAAAGCAGAGAAAATACCTCAAAGGCAAGGGAAAAAATAATTCATCTATCAAGAAAGAGGGAGAAAAGGTGGTCTGTAAACATTTTTCAAGAGAAGGCCATGAAGAGAAAAATTGTTGGAAATTACATCCTGAAAAGAGACCCAAGTATAACAACAACAAAGGGAAGCAGAAAACTACAGCTACAACTCCACATGATTTAGGAGAGGATTCAGGTGATGAATCTAAAATTATAGCCATGGGATTGAACAACATTAAGGGGAAAGAAATTGAAACTAAACCCAGTACTAGTACAACAAAATGTCACATACAAGCTCTAAATGAAGAAGAGAGAATTGAACTGTTTCATGTGAGGGTCATATCCAAACATATCAAGATTGACACACTGTTTGACAGTGGGTCACAAGCAAACTTAATCTCTGAAGACTTGTTTAAGAAACTTAATCTCTGGAGACTTGGTTAAGAAACTTAATCTATGAAGACTTGGTTAAGAAACTTAATCTTGAGACCATTCCACATCCAAAACCATATCCACTTGGGTGGATTTGTAAGGATGCAAATTTACAGTTTTCAAAGTTGCAATAACTGCACAATTTGTTGACACGGTTGAATTAGATGTGGTTCTACTTGATATTATAGGTATTTTGTTGGGCAGTCCTTACTTGTATGATAGGAAATCGATCTTCCATCACCATGAGAAAAAATACCATTTATTCAAAGATGGCAAGAAGTACATTGTTAGAGCACATTGCAAGAAGACAAATATTGCTATGGTAAATGCTAGACAGGTAAAGAGGCCAGTGAATTCAAGTAAGAATTTTTTTTTTCTAATGATTAAGCCTAAAGCTAATGTTAATCGTGAATCATTTGAGGATTTTATCCTAAGTTGAAATCATATTTATATGATGTATTTGATGCACATCATGAGATGTTTCAGGAGCCAACAGGATTGCTGCCAAAAAGGGAGATTCAACATGAGATTCAGTTGCAACAAGATTGTCCTCTTCCAAACATCGACATGTAACACATGTCCATAATGGATAATTCTGAAATAAAGAGGAAAATCAAGGACATGTTGGACAAGGGACTCATAAGGACAAGCACTTCTCCATGTGGTTCACCCATAGTCTTGATTCCGAAGAAAGATGGGACTTGGCGAATGTGTGTAGACTTTAGAGCTTTGAACAAGATAACGGTAAAGAATCGATACCCAGTCCCAAGGATAGATGATTTTTTTGATCAGCTGAAAGAAGAAAAAAATTTTACAAAGTGGATATCATCAAGTAAGAATTGCAGAAAGTAATATATTGATGACTGCACTCAAAACCAAACAAGGACTCTTTGAGTGGTTGGTTATGCCATTTGGTTTGTGTAATGCACCAGCAACTTTCATGCATGTTATGGATAATGTTTTGCATCCATTTCTTAATGAATTTTTTATTGTGTATTTACATGATATACTAATTTTCAGCCAAACAAGATAAGAACATGTCTTGCATGTGAAAAGGGTGGTTGATGTTTTGAAGAAAGATAAATTATTTCTTAAGATGTCAAAGTGTGAGTTCAGAAAGACTTCTCTAGTTTATTTGGGACACATTGTAGGAGGAGTCGAATTGAGAATTGATCCTTCTAAAGTGGAAACCATTGTGAATTGACCCACTCCCAAAACAGTAACTGAGGTAAGAAGTTTCTTAGGCGCAACTTAGTATTGGAGGAACTTTATTGCTAAATTTTCTGCCATAACAGCTTCTATGCATGCAGTGACAAGTGTAAATAAAGGCTTCCAATGGGGAGGAAAATAGCAGCAAGCTTTTGAAGCTTTAAAAGACAAGATGAGTTCAAATCCAGTCCTTGCATTACTGAATTTGAGACAACCATTCGAGATACAAACTGATGCTAGTGATTATGCCATGGGCGCAGTAATTTTGCAGCATGGTAAGCCTATCGCTTTTCATTCTGAAACATTCGATGGTGTTGTAACTAATTATCCTACATATTACAAAGAGCTGTATGTGTTGGTACAAAGCATCAAGAATTGGAAACACTATTTGATGGGTAAAGAGACGATTATACATACCGATCACCAACCATTACAGTACTTGCAGTCGCAAACAAAATTGCAGCAATCACGACATTTCAGGTGGATGGGATTTCTTCAATAGTTTCACTTGGTGATAAGGTACAAGAAAGTTATTTTCAATAAAGTCGTTGATATGCTTTCAAGGCCAATTATAAGTGCTTCTACTTTACTTAAAAATGATTCTATTGTACATGAGAGTTACATAGAACAATATGCACATGATGCTAATTTTCAAGATGTGTATGCTAGTTTGAGTGAAGGGAACGAAGTTGAGGAAAATGATTATCACATGTTGTTGGACGGATTAATCGTTCTTTCTGACAAGACAGATCTCCCTAGTGTCCTACAGATAGCTAGCAACAAACAGACAAACAAAAACTATTTTCTCTAGATGGTCAAGGAATTCACAAAACAAGCTAATTAATTAAATAACTCATTGATAAAACATGATAAACAAGCTACTTAATTAAATAACTCATTGAGAAAACAGGATCCATTCGTATTATCTTTGATGGAGAAAGAGCCTTACAACCGTGTCCACCTTGATGTCGTACAGGTATTTCTGGGGTCCAGAACAGGCATTTCCTCTACTCTAAAAAGCTTTGCACTCTCTCAGCTAAAATGCACATGGGTGTGTAATCATTCCCATATAATGATCAGTTAAGAGAGTCTGAGTTTCTACAACATTTCTCCTTAAAAATTCTCAAAGTCTCTCCCCTTTGAGACTGCACTATGGCTTCAATTTATAAGAAAAGAGAAGAGGTTGTAGCTCCACATAAGAGGGGATAGAATCCTCTTTTGAAGGGATAGAGCTCCATAAACCAAGGGGTAGGCTCCCATAATGGAGGAATGAATGTACATGATAAGATCGAACCTTCGACCGGATAATTGTTTCCATAAGCTTCCAGATTTGACTGTTGGGCTTCTAAATGTTACTTTCCACCTTCATTTTACCTTTTACAGGGGTCCGCACCTTTAATGAAGAAAACATGCACTTAGCTCCGCATGATTTAGAACAAATAGGTGCGGCACCGTAGGCAATGTTAAGAGAAAGTGCGGTACAAGTGTTTTTAAGACTTTTATGAGCTTTTCTCTCAATTTCAAGGCTTGATTTTAGGAACTTTGATGTTGTAAACTTATAAGGGAGTAATATATGAGTAATGATGAACCCATATAGACACTAAAACTTCATGGTGACACATTTCAGTGTAACAAATTTCCCCCCTAAAGTGCGAAGTCTGAGATAATTCGAAGAGTGAAGTGCTTTATCATTTCAAGGATTAGCCTGTGGACACCCCAATCAGAATCCTGTAAAAACATTCAATTCAAAACATATATGTATATAGATATATATCATAACTGAGGTAGGCATTCCCATACTCAGATCAAAAACTAACTAAACTTGTTCTGATACAGAAATAATTTTAATATTACATCAATAGTGTAGACACAACATGGACACAACCATCTGTAATGAATAGTCTACTGCATAATGAATAATAAAACTCCTCACAGCCTAGATGGTGGAAACTAGATCCTGGGTCTTAATTTCTGCTTCCTGAACTAGTACGATTCTATCCATGCGATTAAATGTGTTGAAGTCGAACATGGTAGAACCCACTTGATTACTAGTCAATGATGTGAACTGTTAACAACTGTGAGAGAAACCACCAATAATGAAAATGGCTCTCAAAGTACTCAGTACAATCCATGAAATGTGAATAAGTGACCTGAAGTCGAACATTTCCCAGAATCATTCGATCGAAGGTCAATGATGCAACCTGTCGTCGAAGGCGAGAAACCTGCCATTAAGGCATGCAGCTTCCAAGGTACTGACAGATTCTAGATCAACTTCCTAGATGATGAGATGTCGTCGATAGAAAGTGATCCGTCGTAAGCAAGCTCACGACATGAAACCATAGATCCAGTTTTGAAGAAATTTTTTTGCAAGGACTGACTCAGGGATGGTCAACGCGAATGGAGACAAATGTTTGCAGATGAATGGTTTATTTGACTGTCCTCTTGAACACATAATGACACTACAGATGGTTTGGTAAAAATTGCCTTAAGCTAATACCCAGAAACCGGCTGAAGACCTTCAATGTGTTTTGATTGACTGATAGGAAAAGGATTTTCCCAACCCAGGTAGAAGTGTGACAAAAAGTGTCATGTTCAAGAGTGGCATACTGATTTTAAATCAAAGTGTAACAAATGGATTCCTTTTCTCTCTTTTTCCCCCACCATTTCTAGCAAGTACCTATTTATTTTTGACAAGCTTGAGGAGGATAACATTTGCTTGTTTATAAGCTCATCCTTCAGATGAGTCCAACTTAGTTTAAAATCGAACCCTAAGAAGGAGTGGTCCATTCCTGTTTGTAATTGACAGGTCCTTTACTGTTAAATTTTAACGAGTCCAGTATAGGAGAAACTCGGTGTTTTTTAGTTTTAGGGAGTCAGAAGAAAAACTTAAGAAAACTCTGTGGGTGTACTTTTTCGTAAATTTAGTCTCTCAAGCCCGAAAAAGGATAAAATAATACAGGAAAGAACTCTATTGACCATGATTAGTCAACGTATACCTTTTTCATAAATAGTCCATTTCAGTCCGGAAAAGGGGTACACTTATACTAAAGGGACGATTGTTCATTTCCTTTAACAAGTTCGAATAGTCAAGTACTCGGCAATCTTTTCATATTTAAAGAGTCTGAAAAGGGCTTAAAAGAGAACTCCAGAGTTCATTTTTTCATAATTTTCAAGAGTCCGAAAAAGTGATAAAAGTGTACTCATTTGGCCTAATTTCAATTTAATTTACGAGCAGGAAAAGACGGAAAGAACTTGTCATTTTCATGTACATTTTACGAGCATGGAAAGAATAGCAAAAGAAGCTCGGGATTTTCATGAGTTTAATGAGTCTTGAAAATAATAACTGAAATGGACTCAAGATAGGTTTCATTTTTATACAAACTTGAAAGGTTTCATTTTTATACAAACTTGAAACGTAGGAAAACTATGCTTGAAAATGGTTTGTTTCATTTGTACACAAGCTTGAAACAAAGGAAAAATCATGCTTGAAAGCGGTTTCATTTTTACACAAGCTTGAAACATAGGAAAATTGTGCTTGAGAATGGGTTTGTTTCATTTTTACACAAGCTTGAAACAAAGGAAAAATCATGCTTGAGATAATTTTGAATGCCCCCCAAGTGTAACTTGCTATAGCACATGCCCCCCAAGCTTCATTGCATTCAACTAAGTAGACTACTAGTTACTAATAACTGGATGGAATGAAGGTGCATTTACGAGATCAGATGAAAGACTCGACTTTGACTAGGAGAGGATTTGTTTCATTTTTTAATGAGCTTGACACAAGAAAAGAACTATGCTCATCAGGGACCGGTTTCATTTTTTAACGAGGTTGACACAGTAAAAGGAACTCTCCTCATTACCCATTGATTCATTTTTTAACAAGGTTGACACAGTTTAAGAAACTTTCCTCTTGGTATCTGTTTCATTTTTTAACGAGGTTGACACAGGAGAAGAACCATCCTCATGGAATCTAGCTACCTACATAACCTACTTATTCATTTTTTTATGAGGTTGACACAAAAAAATAACTGTCCTCATGTGTCTGTTTCATTTTTTAACGAGGTTGACACAGTAAAAGAATTTTCCTCATATCTACTCTCTACAATATACCTACATAACCTACTGATTCATTTTTTAATGAGGTTGGCGTAGGAAAATAACTGTCCTCATGGGTCTATTTCATTTTTTAATGAGGTTGACATAGTAAAAGAACTGTGCTCATTAATCACTGATTCATTTTTTAACGAGGTTGACACAATAAAAGAAACTTTCCTCATCTAAGACATGTTTCATTTTTTAATGAGGTTGACACAGTAAAAAGGAACTTTCCTCTTTAATGACCTTATCATGGCTTCCAATTGGAAGAAAGACATGTCAAGGGACACTCTTCAATCATGGCTTCCAAAATGTCTTCATCAGATGGAAGAACAATTCTCTGGAAGAAACACATGTCAAGGGACTCAAAAGGGATAGGAACATCACGTTCAAATAATCCCATAGAGTTTTCCATGTCAATTACTGAATCTAAGTCAAAAGAAGACAAGAAAATAGTGAGAGGCTCGCTTGCATCAGTAATTGAAAACATGGGACTGGTTACCACATAATTAACCCGTGGCAGAGTGGATAACACTTCCGTATAAGGAATATTTAGGGGTGTCGGATTATTGGTAGTCGAATCAAGACTAGTGAATGAAAGTTGGTCAACAGTCACAATGTTTCCATTGTGAGGGAAATACATCACACGAAAGAGTGTCGATACGACAGCTTTCATTGTATATACATAGTCTCGCCCAAGGAGTAAATTGAAATCCAAGGGGCCTCGAACTACCATAAGATCAATACAGACAATTTTTCCTTCCAAAGTAATAGAAAACTTAGGAAGGATCCCTAAAGGTTCACTAATGGTTCTGTTAAAAGCTTTCAGATTCTGCGTAACATGCACAAGCTGAGGGGAACCCAAAGCTTTCCAAGTAGTTGAGGATAAAAATACTAACAAAAGCACCTTCATCTACATGTGTGCGGCATACATTCGTACCACAAGCCTTCACAATGATTTGGAAAGGGATGGAGGAAGGAAGACGAGGTTCTGTCAGTCTATTCCAATCAAAGGAAAAGACCTCTGTACTTGGAGGGGGTTCTGTAGAGACAGGTGAAATGCCCCCTGGCATAGAAGAATCTAATGTAACAAGAAGAACCTGAGTGGTATGAATTTCACTCTCTATAGGGAGAGTGGGATTGACTGGATGTGAAATTGAGTCGACCACTTGATAAATTAATGGATCATCAAGCTGAGTGATATGAGTTTCAATCTTCAATGGAAGAGTGGGATCGACTGTACTTGGAATTAGATCAATCACTCCGTCAGTCGACGATAGGTTGGGAGAAAGTTGACGGTAACCAGTTAGAAGTTCTTGCTGTGGAACAGTAAGGTTTTCCAACAATTTTGAGGCTTCAAACATGTGAGGGAAAATGTGAGTTTGATGACTCCCTTTGCATAACCTACAAGGAAACCTAACTTTACCTTTTTTCCCAGGAACCTGAAAATCACTGGTTGATGGATCAATGGTAAGTTGATGAAAATTTTCTGACCATACTTCCAAGACCTTTGGAATACCAGGACAATTGATAAGGAAGTGGTCAACCTTACAAAGCTTGCAAGGGAATTTGGGTTTACGATGCATGTTGGAGGTTTCCTCAACACTACTAACACTTACAACCATGGTTGGTTGGTTGACTTCTTTCCTATCTTGCTTCTTCTTCTTCTTCCCTGTCAAACCAGGAGGTAACTCCTCAAAACTAGAATGTTTTTTAGCTGAAGAATGTACATGCTTATATAGATGGGAGGTGAGGCTATTGGGATTCATCTCCCAATGACTCTTGGCCTTCCTTATTTCCTAATAATAAATAATATACAAAAATACAAATGCACACCCATCCATAGGATTAGGTGTCAACATTCCCCCCTTTAATCCGAAGGGATGTTGGTGAGTCCAAGCATCGATCTGAACTTTTCAAACTTTTCTCTTCCAAGTGCTTTGGTGAAGATGTCAGCGGTTTGCTCATTTGTGGAACAATGATGTAGATGGATGGTTTTGGCCTGAACATGATGTCGAATGAGATGGTACTTTGTATTGATGTGCTTTGTTCGATCATGGAACTTTGGGTTCTTGGCCAAATTTATTGCAGAAGTGTTGTTGATCATGAGTGGAGTGGAATACATTTGTTTCATCTGCAAATCTTCCAGGATTTTCCGGAGCCACACAATTTCCTTTGTTGCTTCAGCTGCTGCCACATATTCTGCCTCGGTCGTGGAATCTGTTGGAACTGACTGTTTGCGTGATCTCCATGAGACAGCTCCTAATCCAAGACTCATGGTGTAACCTGTAGTAGACACCCCTATTTCTTTGTCGCCATCAAAGTCTAAATCAGAGTATCCAATCAAGTTGAAGTTGCCTACCTGTGTATATTTGAGTCCAAAGTCTTGAGTCCCCTTCAAGTACCTTAGCACTCTTTTTGCAGCAGACCAATGTCCTTCACAAGGTTTTTGCATGAACCTTGAGAGGATTCCAACAGCAAATGAAATGTCAGGTCTGGTGGTGGTCGGATAGATAAGACTTCCTACAAGCTGTCTATACTTAGTTGCATCCTCAAATTCCTTCCCTTCAATAGATGTGAGCTTCAAGTTTTGTTCCATTGGAGTGGTTAAGGGATTACAGTCTTCCATGCCAAATTTGTTGAAGAGATCTCCAATGTACTTCTTTTGAGAAAGAAATATGAATTTAGGATGTTGAATTACTTCAATACCCAAATAGTAATGAACATGACCCAAATCAGTCATTTCAAAACCTTTCTTCAACTCTTTCTTCATGGATGCAATATAGCTCTCATTGTTTCCTGTTATCAAAAGATCATCTACATATACCCCAAGATATACAACTGTTTTTCCAACTTTCTTAACAAACAAAGTTGCATCATCAAGATCAAAGTGTTTGAAATCAAGTTTCAGAAGATGCTCGGTCAACTTCTCATACCAGGCTCGTGGTGCTTGCTTGAGGCCATACAAGGATTTTGCAAGTTTGCAAACTTTGTGTTCTTGACCCTTTATCACAAATCCTTCTGGCTGGGACATATAAACTTTCTCCTTTAGATCTCCATTCAAGAAGGTTGTTTTTACATCCATCTGATGGACTTTCCATCCACTCTGAGCTGCTAAGGCAAAGAGAGTCTGGATGGTGGTCCATTTTGCTGTGGGAGCAAAAGTTTCTTCATAATCAACTCCTTCTTTCTGTGCGAATCCTTTTGCCACAAGCCTAGCCTTGTGCTTGTCAAGTGAGCCGTCTGCTTTGTACTTGTTCTTGTAGACCCACTTACGGCCAATTGGTTTTGTTCCCAAAGGCGGATCAACCAGCTTCCAAGTGCCATTCTTTATCAAGGCATCATACTCCTTCTGCATCGCTTCTTTCCATTCATCATGAGAAACGGCTTCTTTGAAGGAAGTTGGTTCATGATCTGTAGACAAACTCAATTCACAGTTATAAGCAATATCCATATCAACAGGAGAATCAGAATTATCTACATCACCTTCGATTTCTTGAGTGGAACTTCTTGTTCCTGTTTTTCCAACCTCATCGGGATGAACATCCTCCAGTGTCTTTGTCAGCCATTTGGGAGGACCTTTCTGAGATGGCCCAGGCTGGTCACTTGACTGAGTTGGGATTGATTCAAGATTCAATCTCCCAGTTCTGTCAATCACATCATCCAATGTGTCATCCATGGTGGTTTCTTCATGTGGGGGAGAGAGTGCTTCAGGATATGATTCCACAGTTTGATTCAATATCGGAATCCCCCCTTCAAGGTGTGGAATCACATTATCAAACTCTTGGAAAGACTTTGCATGTGTGAATCTATCCAGGCGATCAAGTTGCCGCTCAACAACCTTGTCACTCTTGGAAGATTCAAGAAATATGACATCTCTTACTATCACAAACTTCTTATTTGCTTCATCATAGAGACGATATCCTTTGGAGGTATTGGAGTACCCCAAGAAGATACATTTTCTGCTTCTAGCACCAAGTTTGTTCCTTTGACCCTTCGGTATCAAGGCATAACAGGTGGACCCAAAGACCCTGAAATGCTTTACCGAAGGAATGTGGCCATGCCACATTTCAAAAGGAGTTTTGTTTCTAATTGAACTTGAAGGACACCTATTCTTTATGTAAACAGCACGTAGAACTGCATCAGCCCAAAACATCAATTTTACATTCTTGAAAAATAACATGGAGCGGACCATATTTAAGATGGTTCTGTTCATTCTTTCAGCTACACCATTCTGTTGTGGATTATATGGAACTGTTGTTTGATGTTTGATTCCATGTTGACGAAGATAATTTTCAAATTCATTTGAGGTGTATTCTTTTCCATTATCAGTACGTAGAGAGCCAATATGTGTTTGTGCATCATTTTCAATCCATGCATGAAAATTCTTGAAAGTTTGAAAAGCATCATACTTATTCTTCAGTAAGTAAATCCAACACATTCTGGTGTAGTCATCAATAAATGTCATCATGAATTTGTTTCCATTTGCAGAAGCAATAGGCATAGGGCCACATAAATCTGAATGAACAAGTTCAAGTTTCCTATGTGCTCTTGAGTGTGAATCATGAAATGACTGTTTGCTATGCTTTCCTAGAATACAAGCATCACATTCCTTAGGTTTTCTAGGAATTGTAGGCAGTCCATCAACACCATTTTTCTTCAACAAACGAAGGCTGTCATAATTTAAGTGTCCAAATCTAGCATGCCATAAAAGACTTGATGGAAATGTACCTTCATCATGATGTGAGCTGAATGCAAAGTTTTGAGCATGAGCAGATGAACCTTTCAGCTTCAAGAGTCTCCCTTCTTCTATTCCCTCCATGACAAGTGAGTGATATGATGCTGATCTGACCTCTGCCTTGCCATCAAACAAGTGAACTGAGTGTCCTTGCTGCCGGATTTCGATCAGGGACAGCAAGTTTCTCTTCAACTCCGGGAGGTATAGAACCTCATGTAGGATATGATCGGGAAGACCAGGCAGTTTAAGCCTGACTGTGCCAAGCCCTGATGGCTTGAGTTTGGATTTATCTGCGAAATATACTGCTCCATCAACTTTGTCAGTGAAATCTTCAAAAAAATATTTTCTAAATGTCATGTGACATGTTGCTCCTGAATCTAGCAACCAATCATCTCTCCATGAAGTAAATGAAACATCAAATAGGTTGTCAGTTACTCCATTGTTACAATGTGCTAGAACAGAATGAGCTGATTCAGCTGGTTTACCTTTGTCTTTGTCATCAATTTTACCTCTGTCTTGATTTGTTTGCTGCTAAGCTTTAGATTGTCTGCCCCCCTTTTCTCTGAAGTTTCTTCTTCGTCTTCTGCCTTCTCTTCCTCTGGATGGACCTGAAGCATGTCTCTTTTCTCTCTGTGCCAAGTAGGCGGCCTCTTTAGAAGATGAAGGGACTGTCATCTTCTTTTGAAGGAGGAGAGAAAAAAACTCTGCTGGAAAATTTCTCTTGAAGGAGAGAAAACAAAAAAAATCTTTGCTGGAAAATGTACTGAAAAAAATCTTTGCTGCAAATATGCTGAATTCTAAAAGGACAGAAATACTTTGCTAAAAATTTTGATTCTAAAAACACAAGCTCTTTGCTAAAAAATCTGAATTCTGCACAAAAAAAATTTGTGAAATGGTAGGGAGGTCGATATTGTGAAATGGTGGTTTGGGGGGGGGGGTGTATAATATAAAAGGAGTGGTAAATCACATGCTATGTAAAACACAACGCATACATACCATTCAAATCATGGTAAAGACATGTAAAGACATACCATAATTTGAGAGCGATATTGTGTATTGACAGCGGTATTATGGACAGTGTTTAATATATGAGCAGTGGTAATGTAATGAACAGTGGTAATATATGAGCAGTGGTAATGTAACGAGGACAGAATGGGAATGTGGTATTGAATATAGAAGGGGCGTGGTATTACGTGGGAGGGGCGTGGTATTACGTGGAAGGGGCGTAAATATAAACAGTGGCAGCGTGAATATTGTAATATAAACAGTGGATAAACAGTGGCAGCGTGGTATTGTAATATTGTGATATAAACAGTGGCAGCGTGGTATTGTTATAGTCGACCAACAGCGTTGTATATATGTGATATCGTTTGGGCAGTCAACGGAGGGCGATATGGTGAAATGGCGATATAACAAAATGTTGTATTATATATGGAAAAGCGTTGAAATAGGTGTATTAAAATGGTGGTGCGACAGAGGTCGAGGGAGAATTGCATATGGAGGATTGCGAGGTCGGAGAAGGGATGGGCCACGGTGGAGGGGACGGGTTACGCACAATGCCCGTGGTGTCAAAACACCACTGCACAGTTGTATTAATGCGGCAGTGGTATTACACAGTTGTACTAACGTGGCAGTGGTATTACGCGGCAGTGGTATTGGAATAGAACAGCGTTTAAATATGGCGGTGTAATACTGTGCGTTTGTAGATAGGGAATAGAACAGCGTTTAAATATGAAATCCACAACACGCAATACGCAATAGGGAATCCGCAGCACGCAACCTTATGGCGGTAATGAATAAAGGGCGGTGTTATATGGAGTGTATGAGGCGTTTGCTGTGGTGGCGCTGTATTATAACCAGGGGCTGTATTATACCACGACTGTCATATATGGATGGGAGGGGCCGGAAGGGCCGTGGGAAGATGGTGCAGAGTGAGGGAGAGGGCGTAGGGCGCAGAGGGAGGTGTATGCAGGAAGAGGGATATGTATGGTGAGTGAGGGGAGGGATGGTCGATGGAGAATGGAGGAGGCCCAAAAGGGCGTTACAAAAATTTTGAAATTGAATCTGCAGAATGACAGAGTTGCAGGACTGCTGGAATTGCAGAATGGCAGAGCCTGCAATTTGCAGAATGACAGAGCCTGCAGCCTGCAGGAGCTGGAGCTGCAAATGTCAGTACTATATAGGGAAAAAAAATGCAGAATAACAGTCTAGCAATTAAGAGCAGCAGAAACTATTAAAAAATATTGACTGAGCAAAGGAGAGGGAGTTACACCACAGGGCAGAAATGCCAATTGTGGGGCTGGCTCTGATACCATGTCAAACCAGGAGGTAAATCCTCAAAACTAGAATGTTTTTTAGCTGAAGAATGTACATGCTTATATAGATGGGAGGTGAGGCTATTGGGATTCATCTCCCAATGACTCTTGGCCTTCCTTATTTCCTAATAATAAATAATATACAAAAATACAAATGCACACCCATCCATAGGATTAGGTGTCAACATTCCATTTCTTCTTCTTCTTAGCCACCTGGTTACTAGCATCAAGCCTTTTACCAAGCGAAGAGGAAGAAAGGGAGGAAGACATATTGGGCGAAGAAGGTAAAGGGTCAACAAAAGGTTGGTGATGTTGAGATGGTGAACTTTGTTGAGGTGGAACAATTTGAGTATTCGGGGCCAACAAAGTTGAAAATAACCATACCGGTAAATGTATTGTAAATCCAGGTAATGACAATGTAGCCATATAAGGAGGACCGACATTTCTAAAGAAAGGAAAAGTACTAGGATTCTCATTAAGAGGGATTCCTTGGTTGGTACATTCTGGAACAGTTGCCATTAGATTCAACTTCAGTGAATTTTATTAACAATTTAAAACTATTCACAATTCACAATTCACACCTAACAATTAAAATTCACAAATCACACCTATGGTATATAAAAGTAAAAACAAACAAATGAACACGCGCTATCAAATCTAGGAGTCAAACCACACACAAACAGTAGATTCCCACACTAAAAACACTAGTTGGTGATGAAATCCAACATCGTAGAATTTTAATGCAGAAATGGCGGTTAGAATAGTTACCCCGACAACCTGCTTAATGAAACAGACCAGTGCAAGCTTCTCCACTTAAACCATCTCGAGTGAAGATAACCCTCTGGAGATTCCAATTGAGTCTAGTTGACATCTGCTACAGGTACAGTGGGATCTTCCCTCCACCGTCACCTTGGGAAAGAATCCTATAGATTATGGCCACTAAGGTCACCAACAGAAACAAATATACTTGGGGGAACAGTCTACGGTCTGACACACACGCAAGGGTAGAGTAACAAAGCTCAATCCCCTTGAAGTCTCCTTGACATAATCCAAGGTTTACCGATAAGTGACCCCAGGCTCCTCGACAATGGTCAATTTGAGGTTTACCATTGTTAATACGTGTATATCTTCTATCGTTCCCAATGAGGAAGGATTGATTACCTCACTATTTTGGATATGATATCGTGCTTGACTCCTTTAAGAGGAGCTTCCCAGAGCATACATGCAACTATTGGAATTTTCATACCGCAAGATCGACTACTTGTTGGTTTAGTTGCTTTGGAAAGTTAACTACAACCTATTCCAAAGCACTAATCCTAAGCTAGATTGGTGGAAAGAGCCCTAAAAATGTAAAAATTACTAGATGAATTTTATTAAGCGTTGTGTTATTTGGGCCGTTATTACTCAAAGGGTAAATGGATATGAAACACAGTAGCACTCAAGTCTACCTCGAGCTGATGAAGTAAAACTCAAGGCTACATCAAACCACGCTCGGCCTCGTAGCTAGCCCTACGAGGACGGGGAGAGGGCTCTCTCAGATCAATCTCGAGAAAATAAGCAATAGGATGCGAGATGACTTACAATAGAGGCGATTTTTAGGCTAGTAAAGAGATATGTATGTTTGGTTTTTGGTTTTTTGGGTTTTTATTTGGAGTAATGGGAAAACAAATCTTGGGTCGGGCTCCACTCGGACAACTGCGAGAGTTCAAGGCTGGGCCGAGGTAGGTGATGATCTTGATGCTTTAAATTGGATTTATGGATAGATTAGACGTGAGGAGAAATTTGAAGGGGCAAGAGAACTTGGATCCTCTCCAAACGGTGAAAACATATATAAAAAATAACTAAGCGAGATTCAAAGCACAGAAAACCTTGTAAACAATGGATTCAACCTTAATCACTCATTCAACTTAGTTCAGAAGCATAATGAAACGATGGCATACATTAAACATGAAGAAACTTACAGTAAACAAAGGAGAAACATCATCAAGAACAGAACACCACAAGGATCCCAACAAGTGCCGCAAAACCCGTGATCTTTCCTTAGCCAAAATATGAAAAGTATGTACAATAGTATCAAAAGTATCCCAAGAGTCCAACCTCTCCAACCCCTGAAAATGATTGAGAAATTACAATATATAGATCACTCTAACACCTTTCCCCACCTCTAGGGGTCGAATTCCCTCTTCAGGGATCAGTTTCAACCAATTCTAATCATGGAACTACAATCTAGGCGGCTAACCACTTGCCTCTAAAAGAGTGGAAACTGATCCATTACATGATTTTTTACTCATTTGAGAGTGAATCTTCTAGAAGAGATAAAAACAAGCCAAAGTTACATGCAAAACATGAATTTACATCATAAAAACCCAAGAATTCTATCCATAGGCAAAACTGGTCCAAAATAGGCGAAATACTGAGCTGGCAGCTGAAAACTCAAAAAAATCTCTAGGTGGGTCGCTCTTGAACTGCGTGGGTCGCTCATGTTCCAGGCTGATTTTGAGGTAGCTCCCGACATCAAAATTGAGCTCATGATAGCTCGTTGGAAAGCCCTGGATGTCTACTTTCCAACCCAAGTAGAATTTCTGAATTTGGAGTTGATTTGACCCTCCAAAACCTCATTCTCCCAGAGGTACTTCCTGCTGGTGCAAAAGGTGGCAGCAAGGTGATTTTCATGGTGTTTTTAAGCTGTTTGACCATCCAGATTTTGTTGAAATGCTAAGTTGACTTTAGAGGATGCATAATTAACCATGACAAATCCAAAAATGTAAAAATCTCCTCCAGAAAGTGTCTCAAAAAAAAGCGAGCGCATGAGTGCGCGACCCACGTAGCTGCAAAACCTGTTTTTTAGACCAAAAATTTGAAAATGACAAAATTTTCTCCGAATTTGCCCAAATTCGGAGCGGAGGTCCTCCATCATGTGTCCTGCCCATTCAATGAAGCCTCGGCCAAAATCTGGAGTGGATCAGGCCTTTTCCGCCATTTAGTGCTCTCCTGGTGCATGCAGCTCCTGTGGTGAAAACACTGTCTCGGTTGTATGTGTTGGTCTCTATCATGATCCTGTGAATGTACCTGCGCTGATGAAGAAGGCGAGACCCCTTCCACTCCATGTGGAGATAGTACTCGTCGTGATGTTGAAACAAAGCTCTGTGGCTTCTCTGATATGCTACTACTACTGACGCACTGCTATGCTCCATCTCAGTACATCAACCTCAACGATTGAGTCACTGTCCGACTCCTGCTCATACTCTAACTCTGTCCCTGACATGGCTCTGAACAAGCTTTTGGCACTATGTATACTGATATGAAAGCAGTGCAAACAAGGTTATGATGGTGTGTTTCAAAACCCAACAAGTATCCCACCGTCACAACACCATAAGGAAACAAACCATGATAAAATATCAGTTTTAAATGGATTGGAAAAGGCACAATCTCTGTTTTGAATGCAAGTGAAATTTTGACCAAAGAGAGCAGGCAACCTTCAAAATATTGAATAAACTTTGTCAAAGGGAAAAATGAATCATAAGACTGTGTTTTTCAATGGGCAGTGAACAATGAGTATAAGAACGTGTTTATCATTGGGCAGTGAGACACAATATGACCAAGATCACCATGAAACACAAGCCATGACAGTGGTAAAACAATAATGATGACCACAGTGGTATAATAGGTGTGAAGACAGTGGGCTTTGAACATACGTGCCAAGGTGGATATATCAATGATATAAGGTGGAGAAAACACTCATAAAACCATCCATACATATTTCAAAACCCTGAGGAACAAGTTAGCCATGTATGTAGGGTTTTACTCCTCCATTCAAATGTTTGAAGACTTCAAGATACCATTAACACATGAAAAACTACTGAGCAATGATAAAAACTTGTTTGCAAGTTGTTGGAGATGTTTCGAATCAAAACTGGGCGCAAAACACACTTTTCTGGGCTTTGTTGTTTAAGTGGGTCGCTCTGCCCAGGTGGGTCGCTCCCATTCATTTTTACACTGTGAAAATTGCCCAAGTGGGTCGCTCCCCTCAAGTGGGTCGCTCTTGCCACATAGTTCATTTTGCAGAAAGCTTTTGGAGGCCTTCCCGGTGTCCAAATCGGGCGTGTGATAGCTCGTTGGAAAGCTATTGGAGTCTACTTTCCAACACAAGTGGAATTATGAAATTTGGATTCCATTTACCCTATCAAAAATCAAATCTCCCAACACTAGTCAAAATGAGCAGAATGAGGCTGCCTCAAGGCAGAGCGCTGTTGCAATCAACTTTTGAAGGTCTTCCTCAACTCCAAATTGAGCTCATGATAGCTCATTGGAAATTTCTTTCTCTCTAGTTATCATTTGACTCATCAAGAAAGTCATTTGGCCAAACATGCTAGGAGAAAACTTGCTTTTCGCAAGGTCACTTCAGAGGTGCATTCAATTCTCCTGAGGCAACGGAATTTTTGACATTTCTCTAAAACCATGATACCTGTGTAAAAAGTGAAGGAGGTTTTTCTTCCTTGGCATGTTTTGAACAAAAACCTCTCTCAGTTTTCCAAAATTCATCTTTTATTGCTCTGAAACCTCTTTTGAGTGAAACTTACCCCGATGTGTGAAACAAGGAATTTTGTCGAAATGAAGCGAAATGAAGGGGATAGGGGGATTCTAAATTCTTGGGGAAATTTTGGGAAGTAGGGAGGGATGTTAGGAAGTAGGGGAAAGTGGAATCACAGAGATTGAGTGAGGGGAAGGGGTCCAAAAGGACAAAACACAGGCCTAGCCTAGAAAATTGCCAAGTTGTGGCAAGAAACTAGGGTTTGTGCAAAAATGAGGAATTTGAGGGATCTCAGTGATGGGAAGTGTTTAATGAGGTATATTAAGGATAGGGGAAGGTTTTTGAACATCAGGATACAAGTTTTTCCGATGATTTGACCATCCAAGAGAAATTACCTCTAAAACCCTAGGAGAGGGAAATGGACCTTACCAAGGCACAACTGAAGCATGAACGAGGTGTAAAATGACTCAATGGAACTTGACATGATGATGAAAACCCTCTGAATGATGATACACTCAGCTGAATGGTGACATGGACTGACACTTGGACAAATTTGAAAAGAGTGAAAACCAACCCTAGACCTAATGCCTAGTGATCAAATTTTGCTTGAAGACTCTTTGAAATGACAAAATTTGACTTTGACACTTTAAAATCACTTTGAAAGAGCATGTTTGATCACTGGAGGAAGGCTGCAAAAGCTGACTCTAACATTGGCTCCAATGGGGATGGTAGCTCCAGCTCCGTGGAGGTGCCAAGAACGGCAGATCTTTGGGAGAGCAGACCAGTGCCTTCATCCATTGGGCGATGGAATCATTATTTAAACGGATAACCAAAACCTTTGACACATTTATTGAATGAAAACTTTGACTGAAAACTGACTCAAACGAACTCGATGGAAAACTGAAATAACTTGAAAAAACTGACTCAACAGACCAAACACAAATGACTCATGACTGACTTAAAACAAAACTTTACCAAGCTTTTGAAAAAAAAAAAGGCAGCAGTCCATCAAGATTTGGAATCATGATGACAACCACCTGCATACCAATGAAATATGTACAATCATGTATAATTGGCTTTCCAATGTAACCAGTCAAGAAGATGGCTTCTTGACTGATTCTTCTGATCAGATCTCCTGGTCAACAATAGATACTGGTAACTGGGCATCCAAAAACATAATTGACCATGATCTCCTTCATCACTAAATACTGCAATACTCACCTTTACTGCTGACTGTAACAATTTTTCCAATGGATCATGAAAAACATGAAGATTTACCTCCTGCTGAAAGAACATGGTGTCCTTCTCTTCTGATTCTGATCTTCTTTCATCATGTACTTCAGTAAAAATATGTTCCTGGGCTTCAAATAATTTTGAACATGTGAATGAGCAGATCTCCTCTTGTAAAAACATTTCAACACATGAGACATATGAAGAAGATGAAAGGCAATCCGGAATGTTTTGATCTTTTGTACTCTGAAAATATGATAGGTCATCTTCATATGATAGGACAGCCGGATTTTCATTATCAATCATAAGGAAAGAAACTTCAGCTGATTCTTGATGCTCAAACATGATATCTCTATCATCTATCATAAATTCATCCAAAGGAACTGTTTCACTTACTTGAATGAAGATCCCATCTTGTCGTACATCAACTGATTGGATTACCTCTTTATGAAGACTCTGTTCTGATGAACTGACAACATTTGAATCAAAAATTCTGTCTATGATCTCAACAGTAAAACTCTTTTTTTCAGGATTCGGTACAAGGTATGCTTGGTCATTACAATCTGAATCTGGATCTGATATGACTGAGTGGACATTATCACAATCTGCATTTGAAACTTGACTTTCCTGCACGCTGTCTTCTTCCATGGACAGATCTGAAATGACATTCTGCCTTTCATCATTTTCAGCCATATGGCCATCAACCTGCTGCAAAGTCTCCTGAGCACCTTGATAGGTATCCGTTAGGTTCTCTTCATTCTGCTGAAATGGATTCTCGTACAGGGCCTCCATGATTTCATCATTCATGAAATTATCATCTTCATAATATTTCTCCAGGCTTTCAATAAAAGAATAAGCATGTTTGCAACAGTCATGAACTAAATTTAATGATGGATAAGATGTTCGATATCTTTCAATGAACAAGGCATGAAAATCCTTCAAACAGTAAATACAGGCCATCGGCAAATTTTCATACCAAGATTGGGCTTCACCTTCCAGAGTGGCTAGGAATATCTTCATCAAACAATCTTCAGGAAAAGCCACCTTCAACTTGCGAATATGCATGTGAAATCTAACCAAATGTAAAGCAACATCTTTCTTACCATCATCATTAAACGTAGGCAGATTCCTTGACCAATCTACCTTGGGCATCTTATTCGGAAAACCTGGAATGTGATCTCGGCTCATGGGAGCGTATCTTCTTGTGATTCGGTCCATCTTGAAAATCTCACAGCTACTGATCTCCCTGCAGTGAAGTCACCATGAAGCATCGATTTCTGGATTTGTTCAGTGAATGAAGTCACCAGGTGAATGATTTCAGCCTTGCGATGTCTGACAGTTGTTCACCATCAACGATCAGATCTGAACTTGATACATGTACTGGGGAAATTTACAAGTTAAATACTACGATTACAAGTTATACCGGAGATCGACTGAAGCAGCGTTTATCTACTTCGCTGATGCATAGCAACAACATTTCGAAGGCTACCTGGCGTGACTTCAGACTCCGTCTATAACAAGCAAACCATTGAGATCTTCCCCAGTATGGTCGCCACTATGTTAGCACTCAAATCTACCTCAGGCTGAAATGAAGTAAAACTCAAGGCTACATCAAACCACGCTCAGCCTCGTAGCTAGCCCTGCGAGGACAGGAGAGGGCTCTCTCCGTCAATCTCGAGAAAATAAGCAATAGGATGCGAGATGACTTACAATAAGAACTGATTTTAGGCTAGTAAAGAGATATGTATGTTTGATTTTGGGTTTTTTGGGTTTTATTTGGAGTAATGGAAAACAAATCTTGGGTCGGGGATAAGGTCGGACCTTTGCGAGTTCAAGGTAGGCCGGGTAGGTGAAAGAGTTGATGCTTTAAATTGGATTTATGGATAGATTAGGCGGCGAGGTGAAGAGGGCAAAGAGAACTTGGATCCTTTCGATCCTCCAAGCAGTGAAAACATATAGAACTAATTGAATTCAAAGGCCAAGCACTGTAAACAATGGATTCAACCTTAATCACTCATTCAACTTAGTTCAGAAGCATAATGAAAGGATGGCATACATTAAACATGAAGAAACTTATAGTAAACAAAGAAGAAACACCATCAAGAACATAACACCACAAGGATCCCAACAAGTGCCGCAAAACCCCTGATCTTTCCTTAGCCAAAATATGAAAAGTATGTACAATGATATCAAAAGTATCCCAAGAGTCCAACCACTCCAACCTCTGAAAATGATTGAGAAATTACAATATATAGATCACTCTAACCCCTTTCCCCACCTCTAGGGGTCAATTCCCTCTTCGGGGATCAGTTTCAACCAATTCTAATCATGGAACTACAATCTAGGCGGCTAACCACTTGCCTCTAAAAGAGTGAAGGCGATCATTACATGATTTTTTACTCATTTGAGAGTGAATCTTCTAGAAGAGATAAAAACAAGCCAAAGTTACATGCCAAACATGAATTTACATCATAAAAACCCAAATTCTATCCATAAGCAAAGCTGGTCCATATTGGCAGAAATCTTGGTAGAAAACATTTGGCATCGAGAAAAATCTCTAGGTGGGTCGCTCCTGAACTGCGTGGGTCGCTCATGTTCCAGGCTGATTTTTAGGTAGCTCCCGACATCAAAATTGAGCTCATGATAGCTCATTGGAAAGCCCTGGATGTCTGCTTTCCAACCCAAGTGGAATTTCTGAATTTGGAGTTGATTTGACCCTCCAAAACCTCATTCTCCCAGAGGTACTTCCTGCTGGTGCAAAAGGTGGCAGCAAGGTGGTTTTCATGGTGTTTTTGAACTGTTTGACCATCCAGATTTTGTTGAAATGCTAAGTTGACTTCAGAGGATGCATAATTAACCATGACAAATCCAAAAATGTAAAAATCTCCTCCAGCAAGTGTCTCAAAAAAAAGCGAGCGCATGAGCGCGCGACCCACGTAGCTGCAAAACCTGTTTTTAAGACCAAAAATTTGAAAATGACAAAATTTTCTCCGAATTTGCCCAAATTCGGAGCGGAGGTCCTCCATCATGTGTCTTGCTCAGTCAATGAAGCTTTGGCCAAAATCCGGAGTGGATCAGGCCTTTTCCGCCGTCGAAGTGCCTTGCGCAACCTCCTCTTCATGATCCTGTGAATGTACCTACGCTGATGAAGAAGGCGAGACCCCTTCCACGCCATGTGGAGATAGTACTCGCGTTGCTGATGAAGTCAACGAGACCCCTTCCACCCCGGGTGAAGATAGTACTCGTCGTGATGTTGAAACAAAGCTCTGTGGCTTCTCTGATATGTTACCACTACTGGTGCACTGCTATGCTCCATCTCAGTGCATCAACCTCAACGATTGAGTCACTGTTCGACTCCTGCTCATACACTGACTCTGTCTCTGACATGGCCTGGAACAAGATATTGGCACTATGTATACTGATATGAAAGCAGTGCAAACAAGGTTATGATGTGTGTTTCAACACCCAACAAGTATTCCCACCGTCAAAACACCATAAGGAAAAAAACCATGATAATATCTCAGTTTTAAATGGATTGGAAAAGGCACAATATCTGTTTTGAATGCAAGTGAAATTTTGACCAAAGGGAGCAGGCAACCTTCAGAATATTGAACAAGTCTTGTCAAAGGAAAAATGAATCATAAAATTTGTGTTTTTCAATGGGCGATTTACTATGAACAATGAGTATAGAAACGTTTTTATCATTGGGCAGTGAGACACAACATGACCATAATCACCATGGAACAAAAGTCATGACAGTGATAAAACGATAATGATGACCACGGTGGTATAATAGGTGTGAAGACAGTGGGCTTTGAACATACGTGCCAAGGTGGATATATCAATGATATAAGGTGGAGAAAACACTCATAAAACCATCCATACATTTTAAAACCCTGAAAACGATATTGCCATGACTGTGGGGTTTGAATCCTCCATTTGAAGCGTTTGAAACCATCAATGATGCCACCAGCGCATTTAAAAACATCAAGCAATGATAGAAACCTGTTTGAAAGCCAGTTGCATCGATTCCAAGCAAGGCTAGGCACTCAGAATGAATTTCGAAACCCTGTGTCTGCGTGGGTCGCATAGCCTCTGCGTGGGTCGCTCAGCCCAGGTGGGTCGCGTTCCTTGCAAACTTACACTGCTGAACTGACCTGCGTGGGTCGCTCGGGCCCCAGGTGGGTCGCGTTTCTCTTGCAGGAAGCGTTTGGAGGCCTTCCCGGTGTCCAAATCGGGCGTGTGATAGCTCGTTGGAAAGCTATTGGAGTCTACTTTCCAACACAAGTGGACTTATGCAATTTGGATTCCATTTACCCTGTCAAAAATCAAATCTCCCAACACTAGTCAAAATGAGCAGAATGAGGCTGCCTCAAGGCAGAGCGCTGTTGCAATCAACTTTTGAAGGTCTTCCTCAACTCCAAATTGAGCTCATGATAGCTCATTGGAAAGGTCTTTCTGTCTAGTTATCATTTGACTCATCAAGAAAGTCATTTGGCCAAACATGCTAGGAGAAAACTTGATTTTCCCAAGGTCACTTCAGAGGTGCATTCAATTCTCCTGAGGCAACGGTATTTTTGACATTTCTCCAAAACCATGATACCTGTGTAAAAAGTGAAGGAGGTTTTTCTTCCTTGGCATGTTGTGAACAAAAACCTCTCTCAGTTTTCCAAAATTCATCTTTGATTGCTCTGAAACCTCTTTTGAGTGAAACTTACCCCGATGTGTGAAACAAGGAATTTTGTCGAAATGAAGCGAAATGAAGGGGATAGGGGGCTTCTAAATTCTTGGGGAAATTTTGGAAAGTAGGGAGGGATGTTAGGAAGTAGGGGGAAATGGAATCACAGAGATTGAGTGAGGGGAAGGGGTCCAAAAGGGCAAAACACAGGCCTAGCCTAGGAAATTGCCAAGTTTTGGCTAGAAACTAGGGTTTGTGCAAAAATGAGGAATTTGAGGGATCTCAGTGATGGGAAGTGTTTAATGAGGTATATTAAGGATAGGGGAAGGTGTTTGAACATCAGGATACAAGTTTTTCCGATGATTTGACCATCCAAGAGAAATTACCTCCAAAACCCTAGGAGAGGGAAATGGACCTTACCAAGGCACAACTAAAGCATGAACGAGGTGTAAAATGACCCAACGGAACTTGACATGATGATGAAAACCCTCTGAATGATGGTACACTCAACTGAATGGTGACATGGACTAACATTTGGACAAATTTGAAAAGAGTGAAAACCAACCCTAGACCTAATGCCTAGTGATCAAATTTTGCTTGAAGACTCTTTGAAATGACAAAATTTGACCTTGACACTTTAAAATCACTTTGAAAGAGCATGTTTGATCACTGGAGGAAGAATTTGTAAAGAGTGACTCCTAACAAAACCAATGGTGTTATGACCCGACCCAAAACTGAATGCAATCGAATATGATAATGTAATATTTTCAATTCGATTAATCCTAACTAAAGTAAGGAGAGAGTTTCCATTCACTTCCAACAATGCAAAAAATTAATCAATAAGAGAAAATATAAAAAAATCTTTAATGCACTAATTTCATCAAGAAAAATAATGCTAATCAATTCCAATTTTTTATTTTTATGTTTTAAAAAAATCATAAAAACATGTAAATTCAAATCAAAGAAATCAAACTAAATCTACGATTAAGTTTTCCAGAATGTAAACTATGCAGTTGTAATCTATGCACAATTCACTTGAAAAGTATGCAAATGTAATCTATGCACATTTTTCATTCATATTATAAAAATGAGAATTCTAATTATGCAAATGTGATCTATGAAAGAGAATTCTCAAACATAAGATGATTCTAATGTAATCTAAAGAACCAATCAAGTGCAAATAAACAAAATTGGGTGAGAGTTCCAAAGATCAAAAAATAAAAACACTCAAAGGCGATTAACACTCAGACATAATTTACCCCCCCCCGCCGAATGAGGGGGAATTTTTTTTGCAAAAACAAAAGCAAAATGATGCAAAATTGTTAAGAGACTGAGACAAATCTCGAAGTAATGACCAAAGAAAATCAAATTAAGAATTTCTCTAAAAAAGAAACTCAAAACATCCAATTAACTTAACAGAGGCTGATGAGACTGTAAAATTGCTGAAAATAAATTCACACAAGGCTTTTGATAGTAAAGACAAGTCTGGGAAAATACAGAGAATCATGTAAGATGGTTCCAGAAAAGAGAATCTTTAAAATTTTCAAAAATTTTCTTGGGTCTGTAGGTTTCAGTATAAAAAGGTGCGTTACCGCACTGTTTACACAGAGAAACTGCGGAGGTTGCCGCACTGTTTTCAAAGAAAAAGTACGGAGGCCAGAAAACATAAAGAAAAATAAAAAATTCTAAATCAAAATTTTCAGGGATTCTATGGCTAATTTACCCAAACCAGTGTAGACTAATCAAAATCAGAAAAATTCTTTCAAAAGTCAAACTCAAAGAAAAAGAAAACTAAGTTCTAGAAATAATCCCTAGTGGAGTCGCCATTTTGTTGGACGGATAAATTGTTCTTACTGACAAGACAGATCTCCCTAGTGTCCTACAGACAGCTAGCAACAAATAGACAAACAAAAACTATTTTCTCTAGATAATATTCGATTCAAAATTAGCTACAACAAAGGTTTTGAAGACCTACCTGTAGTCTAGCGTTGTTCGTAATGATCTTCTTTCCAGTTGCTTGAAAGAGTCGTCTTCAAATATATGCAATCACAAACATGGAAAAAATCAATAGCACCTGCATAGTATAAACTAATTCACGAATCATATATCTATCAAGATGATCAAGGAATTCAAGAAACAAGCTAATTAATTAAATAACTAATTGATAAAACATGATAAACAAGCTACTTAATTAAAGAACTCATTGAGAAAATAGGATCCATTCATATTATCTTTGATGAAGAAATAGCCTTACAACCATGTCTGCCCTGATGTCATAGAAGTCTTTCTGGGGTCCGGAACAGGCGTTTCCTCTACTCTTACAAGCTTTGCACTCTCTCATCTAAAATTCACATGGGTGTGTAATCATTCCCACATAGTGATCAGTTAAGAGAGTCTAAGTTTCTACAACATTTCTCCTCGAAAATTCTCAAAGTCTCTCCCCTTTGAGATTGCACTATGGCTTCAATTTATAAGAAAAGAGAAGAGGTTGCAGCTCCACATAAGAGGGGATAGAATCCTCTTTTGAAGGCATTGAGCTCCATAAAACAAGGGGTAGGCTCCCATAATGGAGGAATGAATGTACATGATAGGAGCGAACCTTCGACCGGATAATTGCTTCCAGAAGCTTCTAGATTTGACTGCTAGGCTTCTAAATGTTACTTTCCGCCTTCATTTTACCTTTTACAGGGGTATGCACCTTTAATGAAGAAAACATGTGTTTAGCTCCGCATGATTTAGAACAAATAGGTGCAGCACCGCAGGCAATGTTAAGAGAAAGTGCAGTACAAGTGTTTTTAAGACTTTTATGAGCTTTTCTCTCAATTTCAAGGCTTTATTTTAGGAACTTTGATGTTGTAGACTTCTAATGGAGTAATATATGAGTAATGATGAACCCATATAGACACTAAAACGTCATGGTGACAAATTTCAGTGTAAAACATACATAACAATTTTCTTTTTCATTTGGGAAAGTTTTTTATACCACAAGGAGAGAGGCTTAGTGTCATGAGAGAGGCTCATTCGTCTCTTATTGTTGGAAAATTTAGGCTAAGAAAAACAGTGGCACATATACAGAGGTATTGCTATTGGCCTCACATGATAGATAGTGTGTCACGTTTTATAAGAGGTTGTTCTATGTGTGCAACATAAAATCCTAGCAATATGAAGCTTGGGTTGTACATGTCACTACTGGTACCATCAAGGCCATGGGAGAGTGTCTCCATGGAATTTTTTGGAGGTCTACCTATGTCAAGAAAACAACATGATTATATTTATGTAGTTGTGGATAGATTCAGTAAAATGTGTATACTTATGCCATGTAAGAAAACCATAACTGCTAAACTTTATTTTCAACATGTATGGGTTCATTATGGATTGCCAACTTCTATTGTTAGTGACAAGGAAACCAGGTTCATTGGGAATTTTTGGTCCAATATTTGGAAGATGATGGACACAAATTTGAAAAAGAGTACTGCTTTCCATCCGCAAACTGATGGCCAAACCGAGGTGGTGAACAGAACCGCTGTGCATCTATTGAGAGGATATTGCAGCAAACATCCCAAGTTGTGGGATGAACAACTGCATTACATTCAGCATGCTTGCAACAGGGCCAAGCACTTTTGTACAAATACTTCACCTTTTGAATCCTGCTTTGGCTATTTTCCGAAATCACCATTAGACTTCATCTTTGAGAAGGATGTTGCAATTAATGAGAATAGTGATATTAATAATGCTTGAAATTTCATTGAGAAAATTTAGATTATTCATCAACAAGTTCAAGAACAACTTGAGAAGAGTCAAAGCAAATACAAAGAGAGGCATGACAAACATAGAGTTGATCACAACTTATGAAGAAGGAGATGAGGTATGGTTGCACATAAGAAAAGAAAGGATGCAAGGAGAAGGTAAAACTCTCAAGCCCATTCTCTATGGTCCATTCAAGATCATCAAGCAAGTTGGTGACAATGCATTTCAACTTGACTTGCCTTCATATATGCAAATGTATTCAGTTTTCAATGTTGAAAATTTACATTTGTATGAGCCCCCTTTGATCGATGATCAAGGGAGTGATGTTTAGCCGATTTCTATTGAAGATTTCTCATCAGAATTTATGGATGATCTCAAGGAGGATACCATCCTTGATAGGAGGACAAGAGCATCTAAGAGGGGATGTGTCAACTACCTTCCAGTTGGGCTCAAAGGAAATAATCCAAGTAAGGCAAGGTGGGTGGAATTTGGAAAGTTGAGAGAGTTGTACCCTCATCTACTGAACAGGTAATCAAAGTCTTTTGGGGTCCAAAATATTCCCAATGGAGAGGTGTGATCAGGAGATCAAGAATTTTGCTCAAAATTGAAAGTGCTTGAAACTATACCGAACTTGAGTAACTGGGTAGATCTCATCGTTCTAATTTTGACACGATGAACAATTCAAAAAACCAATGTCGTATGAGGGAGATATCGCATTCTGATTGATTTCCCAAACAAAGAAAATTTTGTGACAGGAGTGATTGGGATGCCCAGTCATCATGTAGGTACAATTAGCAAAAATAGAATATTCTCAAAATATTCCATTCTTTAGACCATTAAGGTTTCGCCACGTGGCATCTGTTGGGACGTTGATTTGGTTGTATGTTTTTTTTGGTCCATTGGATGGGTGACACGTGGCTAGCCTAGAGGCAGCCACGTTTCCCCTATACGGCGGATCAAAATTATGGTTGGGTTCGGGGGGTTCAACCCTGTGACCTTCGGCATGCCTGCACAAGTCTCCACCAACTCCGCTATAAGTTGAGTCATACCCTATAGGCTCTTTGTATCAATATAAATTTTTTAAGTTGACAAGTTATGGGGGGGAATGCCGGCAATCCCAACCCGTCGTCGGCCCCAACATATGGTCACATGTATTAACAATTATTACCGCAACATAAAATGCTATAACCAGTGGCTATGATAACCAGAACCTCTGGTGGAGTTAGAACATGTCACATGCAACAGTTGGAGCGTGGTTTGCGACGGTAGTTGTGGTTGACGGTTCCAAGACCGTGACTTCGGTAGTCTTTAAAACCTTATCACATGCGCAGTTATTACACTGGGTTCTACTCCAAAGTCTACGCAGAGTTTTAACTCTAACCGCGAGGTTTAAGGGGGTCGGCATGTGGCCACCCCCGCCCCTAACCATAAAAACTATTATCACGGTTAGTCACTGGCGGGAATTTAGCGCGTCGTTTAAATTAAGCGGATTTTTCTATTTTAACTGCAGTTCTCCACATTTATTGGAGCATTTGTAGCTGTCATTCGAAAAATGGCTAGGGAGGTCAATTTTTGACCAATTTGGGTGAAACAAGAGTCTACCTAGACTAATTTGAGCATTATGGAGCCATTGGTACAAGGAAAAAAACAATTGGAGGCTTGTAAACATATGTATTTTCAATTTTGAGCATAATGACAAAGAGGGAAATGCTTCATCATGCCTGTTGTATAAATCTTATGTTTGATGTTATTTCTCTATTATACACTGTTGTTTAGTGTTTTTAGGCTTATTTACATGCTTGAAACACACAAATTCATATATGTTTCATGGTTAAATTACTCATTCCTTAAGCAAACAAATGGAGACAAATTGTACATGTTTTATAACTGAAAAGACACTTAGCACAACAAACTAATACAATCATTTTAGATCAGTTTGATACAACCCTAGTTTTCACAACGAATCATTGTAGGATACATCTACTAACCAAAAAACCCAACAAGGATCTTCCTCATACAGATAGCCTCACAATCTTCTTGACTAGTATCTGTGTACTTTGCTTCTATTGAACTAAGTGCAACTGATATTTTCTTATTGATGTACTAGGAAACTGTTGCTAACCCAATACATAAGATTCTGGCTTATTTTCTCTTCCTATTAGATGGAATCCTTGCCCAATATTCATTTGTGAAGCCTTGAAGCTTCACTCCCTCTGTCCACCTGTACCAAAGACAAAACTGAGTGGTGCCTCTGAGGTATCTCAACACATGTTTGGTTGACTTCCAATAGAGTTTGGTTGGCTTAACCATTGCTTGACTAGGATGGTTAACTACATAACACATGTTTGATCATGTGTTCACCAAGTACATAAGTGAACCCAAAAGCTTCCTGTAAATGGAAGCTTCTACCACTTCACCTAAAGTATCATCTTCCTTCCTCCAATTCCCTATTAGAAGAGACTCCATGGATTTGTTGCTCTCCATGTGAAAATTCTTCAGTATCTCGTTGAGATACTTGCCCTGAGAGACAAACAGTTCCTCATCTCCTTGCAAATTTCCAAACCAAGTAAATAATGCATGAGACCCATTTCTTTCATCTCAAATTCTCTTTCCAAATCCTCTTTAAAATATTTTATCAACTTCTCATCAGTTGTTAGAATTAAATCATTTTTTTTTTCTGAATTGAACTAATTCTATTAAGTAAAATATAGTACAAACAAGATAAACAAGACCCCGGTCGACCGGAAATGATAAAGAACTATCAACCTCGGTCCCGGAGATGGACAGATCCAAGCATGGAGTTACAGCAAATGACTAGAATGCAAGAAGGGTCAACTTCTACTTAACATGGGCAGAAGTCTCCACGCGAAGTTTTTTCCCTTTCTTTTTGTTGACTTTGACCCATCCATCCTGTGGAGAATGGGCTAAAACAACTTGAAGACTGGAGTCCTCCAGCTGGGGAGTCTCCTTATCTGATTCTGAGGAGGAGGTCTGATGGGCCCGTTTCTGGGTGAGATCTGTGACAGGAGGATGCGCAAGAGCAACAGATGACAGGTCCATCATCTGAGGCGGAAGATCGGGTTCTGCATCGCTCTCTTCGTCTTCCGAGATTGAGGAGTCCGAGCTTACGGCCGGCGGCGGAGAGCAGGGAGTCCATCGCTTGGGTTTGGTCTTAGAGATGTTATATTTTTTCGTTTTTGCAGGGAGAGATGGGCAGGAATTTTGCAGATGCCCTATTTGGTGACACCGGCGGTAACGAAAAGCAGTATTCTCATAATCCAGGGTTTGAGTCCAGAAAAAGTCGTTGATCTTGAGATTGATTTGATCTGGCAGTCCCTTGCTCAGATCAAGTTCCACACATATTCTAGCATATGTGTAAAGCCCTTGATTTTCCCGCCAGTAATCCCCCATTAAGAAGCGGCCCAAGGTATTGCCTATGCCTTTGTAAACTGCAATATGCCATAGGTGGGATGGTAAGTTTGGTAGCCGGATCCATACAGGCGTCCTGGTGATAACTGCAATTGCTGGGTCAAAATCTGGGAACCATGGAGTTAAGAAAAGCCCAGCAGTTCCCATAAACCAGGGGCCTTCATCCAAGGCCTGATGACAATGCTTGATCTTGTCAAACAAGACTATGAAATATCATTTTGAGCAAAAGCTGACCTTGCACTGGTGAGTCCAGTTAGCATGGATCTAGTCATAGAGTTCCTTAGATTTCGGCCAGAGCCCATTGAACCTGCAAATGATGGCCTTTTCGGCAAAATTCTGAAGATCATTTGCTAGGCCAGGATGGGAGATATCAATAGAAGGAACCTCCTCTAGCTTGTCAACCAAGAAAGGCATGGGTTTAGGGGCCTCAGGGGGTTTGGAAACCTCAGAGCGTACTGCCTCTTTGTAGGAGAAGGGAGGAGCAGAAGATGACTGCCCAGCAGCGCCTCCTCGCAAACGAAGGGATAAAACCAAAGAATCATTTCTGTTTATTTTGTAAGCAGAGAGGGGAAGAAGATCTTCGAGTTGTTTACCTCGAAAAAGAAGTCTCTGGAGGGCAGAGGGTATCCTGATCCGGCGTTCCAGATTTGCCTTGAGATTCTGCACCAAGTCTGAGGAGCAAACCCATTGCATAATGGTTTTGCCTAAAAGTTGTGAAATTTGAATCTGAAAGGATGCAGAGAAATTTTTGAGCTCCTCCGGGACTGATCTGGCTCCTTCGAGAGCCTGACAACTTGGTAGCGGTCGAGGAGGCAATTTCTGACTTGAAATGAGACTGCCGCTCCAACCCAGATCCGTTGCAGGGGACAGAGGGACAGAGCTGTAGAAGGGGCAGTGGTTCTTATGCATCTTATAAACCCCTTCATCGCTACCTGAATATTGTGCTTTGAGAGGGGTCGCCGCTGCAAACGTACCCAGGGTCTCTGGCGCGTGAGAGGAGTCTAGGCTGCTGTTACGCAGGGTATAAAATGCTCTGTGAGGGCCATCAATACGCCAGTGATACTTCTGAATTTTGATCAGAATCGTGGGAATCAAAGCAACAGAGAGGGGACATTGCGTGGCGAGAAGAGAAAATGCTGGATCGATTGCCGTAGGGGGGAGGAGAATCTGAGCCGCAGGCTTAGCCAGCGCGGAAGCAACAGAGGAGAGAGCGGCTTCCTGTGAAGAAAGGGAAGAAACCCTAGACGCCATTCTGAGAGCTGTTGAGAGAATTAAATCATTGAGATATAATACTATAATCAATAATTTAACTTAAACCACAATATGGTAAAGTTTTGCATCTTCTTCACTTTTGGTGAATCCAAACCCGGTGAAATAAATGTCGATCTTGGTGTACCAAGCACGATGTTATTATTTCAATCCATACAATGCTCACTTGAGTCTGCTTACATGTGACTCTCTTTCAAAGGTATCAAATCATTCCAACTTCTCTATATATCCCTCTTCCTCATCACTCCATTGAGGAAATATGTATTCACATCCATCTGATGTATCTTCCATCCCATCCGCGCTGAAAGTGATAGAATAGATATGATTGAAGATTACCTTTCTACTGGATCAATGATCAACTCGTAATCAATTCCCTCCACCTAAGAGAAACCCTTGGCCACAAATCTGGCTTTGTGTTTCTCGACACTCCCATCTGTTGCTTGCTTCACCTTGTAGATCCACCTAGATCCTACAACTGACTTGTACTCTGGTCTTGGGACAAATTCCCATGGATTTTTCTTGATAATGGAGTCATACTCCTCTACCATGGAATCAACCCATACTAGTTTCTGCTCTGCTTCCTCGAATGAGTATGGCTTAGTCTCTACACTCTCACTCATAATAGCCATGTAGCCAGTGTACCATTCTGATGACATCCTCTACCTACACTTTGATGTGGGGGCTCCCACATTCTCTATAGCATCATGCATCAACATGTTAGCCTCCTTCGTGCGCTTTCTTCCATCTCTGGATGTCTCTACATGAATGCACGCTTCCACTCTCTTCTCCTCTACTTGTTACTGCTCCACATCTTGAGGTTCTTCTTTTGGAGATAAGATATCCTCATATGCATGCAACTTAAGCTCCCTCTCAAGGGAGATTTGCATGGCCTTACCTTCATCGAATTTCACCTCTACGAACCACTATCATCTTGTGAGATGGCAGGTACACTCGATATTTGTGAGTTGTATCATTGTACCCCAAAAATATGCCCAACCCAGCTGTTGGTTCCAAAAAAAATTTGTACATCCTTAGAAACATGATAGTAAACTGATGAACCAAAGAATTTTAAAGTGCGCAACATCGGGTTTCTTACCTAAAAAATCTTCCTCTAGTGTACTCATCCCGATAATCTGATGAGGACTCATATTCTACACATATACCGTTGTGTTGCATACTTCTTCCCACAAGTGCAACAATAGGCCTTGATCATGCAACATCGCCCATGAAACTCCCACAATGCTTATGCTATTAGTTTTTGCAACCCCATTATGTTGAGGGTTATGGGGTGCTATTAAGTCCCGTCAAATGCCTTCTGATGAAAAAAAAATCTTGAATTCATTCGGCACATATTCTCCACCATTATCGCTCCTGAGAGCCTTCACTTTCCTTCTTGTGTCATTCTCAACAAGTGCTTTGAACTCACAAAATTTTGAGAAATTTTGGTCTTTCTTCTACCTGAATAATATCGAACACTTGTGTGAGAAATCATCTACAAAAAACACATAATACCTATGCTTGGCCATGGAGGATATTGAGAAGAGTCCACACACATCCGAGTGAACTCTTTCAAGGATCACTTGGGCTCGGCTATCCTTATCATGAAAGGTATATTTGGTGTACTTCCTTAATCTACACCCTTTGCATGTATCAAGTTGCTCCAGTGCACCCTTGGGAAGTCCTGTAGAAATATGCTTCATTATATTCAAATATTTGTGGTGTAGATGGCCCAATATCTCACTGATGTCTCAGCTCTACACCTTCTCTGCTTTCATGCTCAAAGAAACACAATATTCTACATCCAATTTGTATAGGTTCTTTACCTGAACCCTGATATTCTTCACCCGTCTCGTGGCTATGTGATGAAGGAATGCCTTTCCTTTGATAAAAATCGCATTGTAGCCACGATCTTCCAACATAGCAAATGAAACTAAATTATACTTCGGACCCAAAACATACATGACATATTTCAATGTGAGAGGAGAACCAGACTCCCTCTGAAAAGTAACACTATTGATGTCGGTTGTGCTATACATTCCATCATCTCCCATCTCAATGTGCATCTAGAGGTCCTTCTCCTCCAAGTCGTTGAATAATTATTTATTGTCAGTCATATGAAATGAGGCTCCACTATCCATTTACCACACACTTCCCATCATCGATGACACCATGCATGCGATGAGGGTGAAACCCAACTCGAATTGTGAAGAAAGTGCTTCACCTACCACTCCTCCTAAGGTCTTATTGTCGGCCTTCTTATGCGAACACTTTGTGGAATAGTGTCCCAACTCATAATAGTGAAAACATATAATCTTTGACTAGTCCTTATTCTTGCCTTCCTAACCAGAATTTTATTTGGAATGGGATGAATTCCCTTTCCCTTTCTTTTCCTTTCAAGCCAAGGCACAATAGTCCTCCTCATCTTTGGTGTTCTTTAGTGAGGATCCATCTCTGGTGTTCCACTAAATCTCTTCTTGCACCAAGTCAGACCATAAACGATCCCACTCTGGGAGCTTCTCCCTCCCATTTACCAAATCCTAGTAGCTGTGTGAGGTCTTGGGAAGGCCTAGAAGTGCTAGGCTGACCAGATCATCTTCAAAAACTATAAAAACAACACTTCCAATCTCATCCCAACATTGGGTGAACTTGTTCAAGTACTTTGGTATTGTGTTTCCCTTCTCCATAATGATTTTCCTAAGCTTGTACTTTAGTTCCAGCTTCATGTGGTCATCATTGTTCTAAAACAAGTCTGTCAAGGTGTTCCACATTGCATATGGAGTTTTCTTTCCAGGGAGGTTTGAGACAATATGATCTCGAACACTTTCCAGTATGATCCTTCTTTCCTTTGCTAGATTATTCTTCCAGGTCGCCAGATCTTGAGCATCAGTTGGTGGAGGTTTAGAAATATCATTGTCTATGAACTCCTTAAATCCATTACCTTCCAACACCGCTTCCATCATGTCCTTCCAAGCTATGTAATTTGAGTTTCCCTCAAGGTCATACTCAAGTCTCAATCCATAAAACGACATCCTGCTGATCCTGAAGAATGACTCTACAAATTCAATTCACCTACAATGAAAAAACTCGTATTATTCTATTCTATAGTGATTTAAAATCTGATACCATGTAGAAATTCATTGTAGATTCAAACTAATAATTTTAATTTTCTAAAACAATAGACTTGAATCTACTATACCAATTGCGAAAACAATAAATGATTGTGAAATCACAAAGAATACAAGATAAAGAATTCAATCAACACATTACATAATGATTTCCCGAGGAAAGCCACTGCTAAAAACCTGGGTATCTGTATATTTCATTAGTCAGAAAATATGAGAAGATTACAATGCTTTTATCAAGCTTGATAAACCTCTGCACTGTCTTTATCTGTCTCACTGCTTCCTAGAAAAGCCTTGGCCAATGCTTAACTAATTTTTGGCTTGTGCAAGTCCCTATTTCCTTGTGTTTCTTCCTTGGGTAACTAGCCCCTATTGATTAGGTAAATCCCCCTCCAATACAGTGCAATCCATCTAGGGCCTTCCTCTAACTTCATGCACTACCCGTACAATTTGGATTATTATAAAATTGATAGTACATTGCCTTTGAACTCCAATCTCAACTAGGTAACTCTAAATTCACACATGCATGAGTTATTTATAGCTGATCTATAAATTCTCTAGTTGATCACTGAGTGTGGTTCAAATTCCACGTCCACACTTTGACCTTCCACTAGTTCCTCCAACAGTTGGAACTAGTTAAATTGACTTTAACTCTGATAAACCGAATTAATTAATTACAACTCAAAATAAACTCAACCAGGGCTCCTAAAATGTAGGAACCACTCTACATGACTCAAATTATACCCTAAACTCAAATAAACTGAACCAACTAAATCAAACTAACTTAGTCAAATCGTACAAGTTGTCATGAGATGTGGAATTAAAATTTTGTTCTAATTTTATTCAATTAGAATCTTTCTTGGTGCCATTTTCAACACAAACTTGTAGGATACATTCTCTTCTCTTTCACTCTTTGGCATTTTATAATTGATCTAAGATAAAATCAATACACATCACTAAACCTCATTATCTTTGAATTAATCACCTTCTAGATTATGGCTAACTCAATTTGACTCTCTCAAAAACCACGAGCAAAAACCAAAGTATATGCCCCTAGAAATCATTGGAATGTGCACACAACCCAGGAAGGTGAGTCTAGACAGGTTAAAGTGGTTCATCCCTTTTGGAAGAGCGTTGTTAGGAGGGGTAAGGCAAGTTTCATGAACAAAAATCAAGTTATAACATAGGTTTCCTTTAGGTAACCTGAGTTACCCTGATTTTAGCCCCTTTCTTACATCTTATCAACTCCAAACTTTCAAGACATGTTCATGCAAGTCTTCAATCACCTCATGAGCCTGTAACACTTCCTACAACATCTCTAGACCCTGTCAAATCACTGGAAACTCCTCTACATCATCAAGAACATCATTATAAGGAGACAAGCATGTCAAACACATATGCATCAGGTTAAGAACATAGAGGCCTAGTTGGTCAACCACTTCAACATGAATCAACATCTTCGCATCAAATCAAGATCTCTGCATCAAACCAATGATAACTCATCACAAATAATGAAGGTGATCTTAAATGATTTTATTAGTTTTGTTGTGCTAAGTGTCTTTTCATTTTATAAACATGTGCATAATTATTTCATTAGTTTTCTTAAGGATTGAGGTGTTTGTCCATGAATTGTAGATGATTTTTGGTGAATTAGAAGCATAAAAAAATTTTAAATAACACTGAACAACAATGTAAAACAAATAAATAAGCCACCACATGAAATTTACACAGCAGGCATGATGAAGCAGTTCACCCCTCCTTGGCTACATCTGTTGGTCCATCTCCCAATGGCATGTCCATCTTTCATTATGCTTGAAATTTTGCAAATACATGTAGTTAAAGTGATCTAATGGATTTTTTATCTGCACCAATGGCTCCAGAATGCTCCAATTAGTAAAAAATGACTCTTCATTCACTCAGAATGGGCGAAAATTGTGTCTCTTACTCTTTTGCCCAGTTTCACCTAGAAAAGCTCCACTAAAAGTGGAGAACTCCACTTAATTGGAGCTAAAATAGCTTCTCCACCAGAAATGACGCGCTTTTCCAAACTGTACATCATTTTAAAATGCAACATTCAATTTAGCGATTGGGGTGGCCACATGCCAACCCAAAACTCGTGGTTATGCTAGCAGTTGGACAAAACTCCAGGCATAAACTGTGGTCAGAGGTTTAAACTATGGTTGAATGACGCGTTTAATGTTGGAGGTTAGCGGAGACCGTGGAGTCGATAGACCATCGCCATGTGACAACACACGAGGAATCGGTTTGAAGTGTCGAAGGTTTGCTGAACGTGGAGTTTGGTTATATTTTATATATTCGATGTGACATGTACGGGGAGTCGCTGGCGAGTTGGGACCATCGGTGGTTCCCAACCCCCCACATATGTTATCAACAAACTTTAAATAGAACCCACAACTATAGAGGTTAAGTAACACTATGTGGCTTGGGTGGTATGGCATGCACATGCTCTGCCAGAGATTCGGGGGTCAATTCCTGCGGCCTCCAAAAAAAATTTGCAATGCCATTCTAGGGACACGTGATGGCCTCAGGGCTGGGCACGTGGCACCCTGTGATTGGCACTCCAAACCGTGCTTTCAACAAATAAAACAATGACATTGTTCATCCCATGATTGACTCGGTGAAAAGAAATATTCCAAGAATATTCCTTTTTCACTGACTGTACCTCCACCCTGCTGACTGTGCATCTTAGTCAAACATGGTCAAACTATCAAAAATTTACCTATTTGGCTTTTTTATCACAACGTGATATCTCCCTCATACGACATCGATTCTTTGAACCGTTCATGGTGCTGGAATCAAGAATATGAGGTCTACGCAACCATCCTGGTTTCAACCCAATCCTGTAACTTTGAATTTTGAGAAAAATTTATGAACTCCTGATCACTCCTCCCCATTGGGAATATTTTGGACCCCAAAATACTTTATTACATGTTCAGTAGATGAGGGTCCATCTCCCTCACCTTTCCAACCTCCATCCATTTTTCCTTGCTTAGTTAAGTGCCTTTGAGCCCAACTCGAAGGTAGTCAACACTTCCCCTCTTGGATGCTCTTGTCCTCCTGTCAAGAATTGTATCTTCTTTGAGCTCATCTAGAAATTCTGGAGAGAAATATTCAATAGAAGGTAGTTGAAAATCACTTCCTTGATCATCAATCAAAGGTGGCTCATACAAGCGTAAGTTTTCAACATTAACAACTGAATACATTTGGGTATAAGAAGGCAAGTCAAGTTGAAATGCATTATTACCAACTTTCTTTATGATCTTGAATGGACCATAGCGAATGGGTTTGAGCTTTTTACCTTTCCCTTGCATCCTTTCTTTGCTAATGTGCAGCCATACCTCATCTCCCTCTTGAAACTTGTGATCAACCTGGTGTTTATCATGCCTCTCTTTGTATTTTCTTTGACTTTTCTCAAGCTGTTCTTGAACTTGTTGATGTATAATCTAAATTTTCTCAATGAAATTTTGAGCCTTATCAATGTCACTATGGCCATTAATTGCAGCATCCTTCCCAAAGATGAATTCTAATGGCGATTTTGGAAAATACCCAAGCATACTTCAAAAGGTGAAGTTTGAGTTGAAGAGTGTTTTTCCCAGTTGTAAGCGTGCTGAATGTAGTGCAGTTTTTCATCCCACAACTTAGGATGTTTGATGCAATATCATCTCAATAGATGCACAATGGTTTTGTTCCCCACCTTAGTTTTTCCATCTGTTTTTGGATGAAAAGCGGTACTCTTTTTCAACTTTGTGTCCATCATTCTCCATAGATTTGACCAAAAATTCCCAATGAACCTGGAACCCCTGTCACTAAAAATAGAAGTTGGAAATCCAAAATGAACCCAAACATGTTGAAAATAAAGTTCAGTAGTTTGTTCAGCAGTAATGGTTTTCTTATATGGCATAAGAATACACATTTTACTGAATCTATCCACAACTACATAAAGATAATCATGTTGTTTTCTTGACATAGGTAGACCTCCAACAAAGTCCATGGAGACACTCTCCCATGGCCTTGATGGTACCGGTAGTGGCGTGTACAACCCAAGCTTCCTATTACTAGGCTTACTTGTTGCACACATAGAACAACCTCTTATAAAATGTGACACACTATCTATCATGTGAGGCCAATAGAAATACCTCTGTAGATGCACCATGGTTTTGCTTACCCCAAAGTGTCCAGAAATAAGAGATGAATTAGCTTCTCTCATGACACTTAACCTCTCTCCTTGTGGTATACACGGCTTACCCAAATGAAACAAAAAAAATTTATGCATGTGATAATCTTTATCTTCAAGTTGATTCCCTTCACTCAAACTAGCATACACATCTTGAAAATCAATGTCATGTGCATATTGTTCTATGTAACTCTCATGTACAACATAATAATTTTTGAGTAAAGTAGATGCACTAATTATTGGTCTTGAAAGCATCTCTACAACTTTATTGAAAATACATTTCTTGTACCTTATAACCAAGTGAAACTATTGAAAAAATCCGATCCACCTGAAATGTCTTGATTGCTGCAATTTTGTTTGTGACTGCAAGTACTGTAATGGTTGGTGATCGGTATGTAAAATAGTATCTTTACCCATCAAGTAGTGTTTCCACTTCTTGACACTTTTTACCAATGCATATATTTCTTTGTCATATGTAGGATAATTAGTTACAGCACCATTAAAAGTTTTAGAATGAAAAGCAATAGGCTTACCATGCTATAAAAGTACTGCACCCATGGCATAATCACTAGCATCAGTTTGTATCTCGAATGGATGTCTCAAATTTGGTAATGCAAGGACTGGAGCTGAACTGATGTTGTCTTTTAAAGCTTTGAAAGATTTTTATTTTTTGCCTCCCCATTGGAAGCCTTTCTTCACACTTTTCATTGCATGCATAGGAGTTTCGATTGAAGAAAAGTTAGCAATCAACTTTCTCCAATATTGAGCTTCACCTAAGAAACTTCTTACCTCAGTTACTATTTTGGCTATGGGCCAATTCACAATGGCTTCCACTTTAGAAGGATCAATCCTCAATTCTCCTCCTCCTACAATATGTCCCAAATAGACCAAAGAAGTCTTTCCAAACTCACACTTTGACATCTGAAGAAACAATTTCTCTTTCTTCAAAATATCAAGCACTCTATTCACAAGAAAGACATGATCTTCTCTTGTTTTGCTGAAAATCAATATGCCATCTAAGTATAAAATAACAAAGTCATCAAGGAATGGACACGAAACACTATCCGTAACATGCATGAAAGTTGTCGGTGTATTACACAAACCAAATGGCATAACTAGCCACTCAAAGAGTCCTTGTTTGGTTTTGAATGAAATTTTCCATATATCACTTTCTGCAATTCTTAATTGATGATGTCCACTTCGTAAATCTAGCCTAGTGAAAAAAAATTCTTCTTTCATCTGATCAAGCGAATCATCTATTCTTGGGAGTGGGTAACGATTCTTTACCGTAATCTTGTTCAAAGCTCGAAAATCTACACACATGCGCCAAGTCCCATATTTCTTTGGTATCAAGACTATGGTTAAACCGCATGGCGAGGTGCTTGGCCTTATGATGGCTTTATCCAACATCTATTTGATTTGCCTCTTTATTTCAACATTCTCCAGTATCAACATGTGATACATATCGATGTTTGGAAGAGGACAACCTTGCTGCAACTGAATCTCATGTTGAATCTCTCTTTTTGGAGGAAATCATGTTGGCTTCTGAAACATCTCATGATGTGCATTAACTACATCATATAAATCTGATTTCAACTTAGGATCACATCCCTCAGATGATTCATGATTAACATCAGCTTTAGACTTAATCATAAGAAGAACAAAATTCTTACTTGAATTTACCAGCATCTTTACATGTCTAGCATTTACCATAGCAATGTTTGTCTTCTTGCGATGTGCTCTTACAATGATCTCCTTTCCATATTTAAATGAATGATACTTGTTCGCATGGTGATGGAATATTTCTTTCATGTCATATAAGTAAGGACTCCCCAACACAATACCAGTCATGTCAAGCGGAACCACATCTAATTCAACTGTGTCAACAAAATTTGTAGTGATTACAAACCGCAATATACATTTCTTTGAAACCTGTAGATTTTCATCCTTGCAAATCCAACCTAATGGATATGGTTTTGGATGTGGTATGGTCTCAAGGTTAATTTTCTTGACCAAGTCTTCAGAGATTAAATTTGTTTGTGACCCACTGTCAAACAATGTGTCAATATTGGTATGTTTGGATATGACCCTCACATGAAACAATTTAATTATTTCTTCTTCATTTGGAGTGTTTATGTGACAGTTTGATGTACCAGTACCAGGTTTAGTTTCAATTTATTTTCCCTTCATGTTCTTCAATCCCATGGTTGTAATCTTATATTCATCACCTGAATCATATCCTAAAATATGTTGAGTTGTAGCAATAGTTTTTTGTTTCCCTTTGTTATTGGGTTTCTTTGGCCTCATTTCAGGATGTAATTTCCAAAAATAAGTTTCATCATGGCCTTCTTTTGAACAATGTTTACAAACCACTTTTTCTTCCTCTTTCTTAACAGATGCATTCTTTTTTTTTTAACCTTTTGAGGTCTTCTCTTTGGCTTTACCCTTAAAATATTTCTTTCTACCCTCTTCATAAATGTTCTTCCCTCCAGCTTCTAGATGTGTGGCCTGAACACATACTTCATCTAGACTGGCGAGGTTAAACATGAGAATAGTATGTTTAAGGTAGATATGTAAGCCTCCTATGTACTTGAGCAAAGTATCTTGGCTCTGAAAATCTAACCCTAATAAGAGAGCTCTTCTCCTAAAGTATTGGGTGTATTCTTGCACATTTTTTCCCTTCAATTGCTTAAATTTTTGCTAGTTCATTATGGCTTTCTGCATATGAGCTAATGGATAAAATTGTTGTTTAATAGCAGTAATGAAATCTGAACATGATAGAATAATATTGCCATGTTTCTTGATTTCCTCCTTTGTCTTGGCTTCCCACCAAACAAGTGTTGCACCTTCCATTCTCAATGAAGCTAAATGGATTTTGGTATCATCGTCTTGAAGGTTATGGATTCTCAAATAGACCTCCAATTTCCTAATCCAATTATCAAGCTTTTCTGCATTGACTTCACCCTTAAACATTGGCAATTCAAAGTTAACATCAAGTTTTATAAAAGGACTTTTACCAGTGTTCTTTGAATTGTGTAGTTGATGTACTAAAGAAGAAGTAGAGGATTATGATGATGAGGGTGAGGATGATGGCTCTCCATTGCCTCCATTTTCTCAATTTCCCTTCTTTGACTTATCTTCATCATTGTAACCTCCTGAAGATCCTTGTCCTTCCTTGTGAATTTTAGATCCTTCTCCTTCTAGTCTCTCATTCCTTTCTTGATAAAGGATTCTAACCATCTCAGTCATGTCAATAAATGCTTTCCTGAACACTCTTTCTTCCTCATTGGGATCAACGTCTTCATGGATTTCTCCTTCCTCTTGAGGCATGCTTAATGTAGCTTCTGCTTTCTTAGGAGGCGAACTAGGTGGTGGAGATTGTGGAAAAATTTCTCTCCTTTTTCTTTGGCTCTTCTTGAAACCCTTCTGCTTCCACCAATTTGTCTTCTCCTCTTTTGAGCTTGAGCCTAGTAAGCATCTAAACAATTGCAAACAGTTAAACAATTCTTTGCACTAAAAAATACCAGAGAATAAACTCTAGCTCCGATACCATTCTGATCTGAAATTATTGTATTAGTTTTGTTGTGCTAAGTGTCTTTTCAGTTTATAAACATGTGCATAATCAATTCATTAGTTTGCTTAAGGATTGAGGTGTTTGTCCATGAATTGTAGATTATTTTTGGTGAATTAGAATCATAAAACAAGCTTAAATAACACTAAAAAATAGTGTAAAACAGAGAAATAAGTCACCACATGAAATTTACATAGCAGGCATGATGAAGTAGTTCACCCCTCCTGGGCTACATCTGTTGGTCTAGCTCCCAATGGCATGTCCATCTTTCATTATGCTAAAAATTTTGCAAATACATGTAATTAAAGTGCTCTAATGGTTTTTTTCTCTGCACCAATGGCTCCAGAATGCTCCAATTAGTAAAAAATGACTCTTCATTCACTCAGAATGGGCTAAAATTGTGTCTCCTACTCTTTTTCCCAGTTTCACCTAGAAAAGCTCCACTAAAAGTGGAGAACTCCACTTAACTGGAGCTAAAATAGCTTCTCCAATAGAAATGATGCGCTTTGCCAAAATATCCATCATTTTAAACTGTAACATTAAATTAAGTGGTTGGGGACTTAATAATATATACACTTCAGCATAAAAAAAAAATTAGCGATGGCGACAGGAGCATCTAGGGTTTATAGTTTGGCTTTTCTGGTCTGCGCCGGCTCCGCCGCTCCAAGAACCGGCCGCCCTCTGCTCCAGAGCCAGATTGCAGACCTGAATCTGCAAGAATGCATGCTCTTGGACAGGACTTTTCATGGAACTAATGATGCCGCCATCTGGGCAGTTACATTCTCTACATTTGATCCTGACTGCATTGACGTCGCGGCTTTCATAGCTATTCACAATGATCTCACCTCAGAAGCAAGCCAACAGCGGATCTGCCTCTCGAATCCGCCAGATCTTCTTGCTGAGGTTACATTGCTGGAAAAACGCATCAACTGGGTTGCAGCATTGATACGGCAGGCTAGCAAACCTCTGCACAGAGCTTTCTGTGGCATCGATGGTGGCGCCGTCTGGGAGGCTGCATTCCTTGCAACTGTCCCAGAAGATTTTAAATCAGCTGCCTACGTCTCGTTCTCGCCAGACTTGCTTGCAGAGGCACCAAGATTGGCAGTTCAAAATGTCAGTGAGGGGGCTCCTCGTCCAGATCTGGCCAACGCTCAAATTTTGACGAACCGGGACTTGGATCTGTCTCTGTTTTCATGGGATCAGCCACTCTCGCAGGAGAAATCCCCTTCCCATCCTCGATATAGCAAATTTTCTCTCGGATGTGCAGGAGACCCTGGCACTATGTCTAGCTGCTCGGATCTGCCTGATGGGCGCTTAAGGGATTTCTTATGGGCGGGGAAAAATACCATTCTCTATGGCTATATGCCTCACGCCTCACCTTCTCTCTTGCCCCAGCAGCAAGTTCTGAAAAAGCTGGACTACCAGAGTACCAGTTTGCTCTCAACCCAGATATCCAGAGGCAAGCAGAAGTCGGCTGAACTCTCTGCTTCATATCAGATCCAGATCCTGCTCCTTTCTGGCAAAACTTTGCTGCAATGGGTGAGCTCCTCGGATCTAGTGCAGGACCTCAAGCAAGCCCTTGAAGATAGGCTGGGGATTCCTTATGCATCACAGAGACTCCTCCACGAAGGTAAACAACTTGAGGATCTTTATCCCCTCTCTTTTTACAATATTAAAAGAAATGCATCTATTGTTTTCACCCTTCGTCTTAGAGGGGGTGCAGTTGGACAATCATCTACAGCTCCGGCTTTCTCCTACAAAGATGATGTCCATGCTCAGACACCCAAGAAATCTGTTCCACCAGCTTCGGCTCCCAAACCTTTTCTAGTGGACAAACTTGAGGAAATCCCCTCCATTGAAATATCGCACCCAACGCTGGATGAGCAAAGCCAAAAGTTTGCAGAGCATGCCATTATTTGCAGATTTAATGGACTCTGGCCACGCACGGCAGATCTCTACCAATGGATTCACTCCAGCTGGACCAACAATTGCAAGGTTTTATTTTTCTCAAAGGGCTTTTTCATTGTAGTGTTTGCTTTCAGCGAAGACTACCAAAAAGCTCTTACAGAAGGTCCATGGTTTTGGGGCACAGCAGGCTTATTCCTCACCCCCTGGTTTCCAGATTTTGATCCATCTTCTGTAGTGATCACCAAGCTCCCCATTTGGGTCAGGCTACCTAATCTCCTGGCGCATCTATGGCACTTCGTTGTCTTCGAAGGGATTGGAAATACTCTAGGTCGTTTTCTTGCCACAGACCCCTCGAGGGGGGAAAAGGGCATTTACACCTTTGGCAGAATCTGTGCAGAAATAGATATGAGCAAAGGTCTACCCGATCAGATTAATCTCAAAATTGGAGACTTTCACTGGACTCAGACCCTGGACTACGAGAACACAGCCTTTCGCTGCCGGCATTGCCGTCAAACAGGGCACCTTCAGAGCTCTTGCCCCTCGATTCCTACCCAAAAGAAGAAAGCCAATCATAAGCCGAAATCCAAAAGCTGGAAGCCGCATGATCCGCCCCCCATGGATGATATGGACTTCAGCTCGGATGAAGAGGAAGGGGGAGCAGAAGGCGAGAAAGCAATGCAGCCACAGGATCCGCCTTCGGCAAGCCCCGAGGAATCTAATGTTCCACCAAACTCACAGAAAATAACTCATGAGTCTTCTCCCTCGGATTCAAACAAGGGGACCTCACCGACAACCCAGCTCAGTCTACAAGTTGTTCCAGCTCAGCCGCATCATCTTGGCTGGGTCAAAGTTGGTAAAAAGAAAGGGAAAAAATGCCGAATGGATGATTCGACCCATGTTGGGTAGAATCCATTGTTCAGCTCTTGTTTCTTTGTTATTTCTTGCTCCTTTTTTTTTATTGAAATGCTCTCTTCAGGGTTTCTCTTAGGGGCCGAGGTGGATAGTTTATCCTTTCCGGCTGCCCGTTTTCTAGCTTCTCTTGATTGTAACTTCATTTTGTACCATATCCTCTCTTAATAGAATTAGTTTTACGGAGAAAAAAAAAACATTAAATTAAGTGGTTGGTGTGGCCACATGCCAACCCCAAAACCCACGATTATGATAACGGTTGGGTCGAACTCCAAGAATAAACCATGGTTGGAGGTTTAAACTATGGTTTAATGGCGTGTTTAATGTTGGAGGTTACCGGAGACCATGAAGTCGATAGACCGTTGCCATGTGATAACACACAAGGAATCGGTTTGAAGTGTCATAGGTATGCTGACCGAGGAGTTTGATTATATTTTATATATTCCATGTGACATGTCCGGGGAACCGCTGGTGGGTTGGGACCATCGGTGGTTCCCAACCCCCCACATATGTTATCAACAAACTTTAAATATAACCCGCAACTATAGAGGTTAAGTAACATCGTGTGGCTCGGGTGTTATGGCATGCGTGTGCTTTGCCGAAAGTTCGGGGGTCGATTCCTACGACCTCCAACAAAAAAATTTAATGCCATTCCAAGGACACGTGGAGGCCTCAGGGCTGTCCTCGTGGCACCCTATGATTGGCCCTCCAAACCGTGATTTCAAAAAATAAAATAATGACACTTGTCATCCCATGATTGGCCTGGTGAAAAGGATATTCTAAGAATATTCTCTTTTTCTGACTGTACCTCCACTCTCCTAACTGTGCATCTTAGTCAAACCTGGTCAAATTGTCGAAAATTTACCTATTTGGCTTTCGATTAGAATGCGATATCTCCCTCACACGACATCGGTTTTTCGAACCGTTCACAGCGCCAAAATCAAGAAGATGAGATCTACTCAACCATCCTAGTTTCAATCCAATCCTGTAACTTTGAATTTTGAGCAAAATTTATGAACTCCCGATCATAAGGCTACCAACATCAGGTTGAAATTGATGATAAGATAGACAATACTAAGTCCTTGTTGACATCAATTCCAATACTACAATGCCAACATTAATTTATGGTAGGCATAACATACAATAGGCTTGATCCCATGATTGATAAGAACATCAAACATCCATGGTATTAGACTATAATTTCAAAACACCACCACCATGAAGTTCATTTCTCAATAATACATGAAAATGAGTTGAATACGAGCATGAAATAAACCATATAGTTAGGGATTGGAATTCACTTTTAAATAAGAGATATCCCACTATTAATGGAAACATATACTAACATTATCATGGTCAGCATTTCAAAACCTCCAATGAGGTCCATATATAATTTATAAATTATATATATGTATATGTGTGTGTGTGTGTGTGTTTGTGTGTGTGTCTTATCCATCATATATTTATTATTCCTTATGCTCTTCACATTTCGTTAAGTCTTGAGAATGGACGCGAGTGGATTTTCTGAAACGTCGACCATGATAACCAAATATTTGGATCTTCCTCTATCAATCAATAATCCAAACCACAAAAATATTAAAACATTAATTTACTAACATACGAGTGTTATCCTTCATGGCATGAATAGATATGTTGATGTCGAGCATGGGGAGGAATCAACTAGTTAGGAATCAATAATGGAAATTCATTAAAAAATGTAATGAAAACTATCAATGAGGGGTGTGGAAACCATTAGTTTTATTGAAATGTTTGAGGGAGGTACAAGTCAAGCTTCCTTTAAAAAAAAGTCTTGTAAATAATATTTTTTAAATTTATTTTAAAATTAAAACAATTTTTTCTACTTTGGTGTTTTCCTCATAAATTTTTATTTTCCCCTTACATTTTTAATTTTTTTTTCCAATTTTTTTTTTTTGTTTCTAGTGGAAGGGTTTTCTACATAATGATATTGTCTTGATGATGAACCACATTGGATGGTTCGAAACACGTCAACAAAACTCTGATTATGTGATTTTTACCGATTTTTTTCTTGTTTTTCATGATATGGATCACAGAAGCCCAAATTCAATTAATTTCAAACAAGCTGTAATTTTAGCCCTAAAAAAAACCGACACTAGTAGCAACACTTTTAAGGTTTTTCTTTACAACAATATGGATTTTCAAGGTTATGGTTTCCATCAAGTTACAATTTTAACTTGATGGAAACGATATTAGTTTTAATGTATTTTTCCATGACGATATTAGTTGTGAAGACCACAATTTCAACTAAGTTGCTTCCCACAAATCTTATAAATAATATTTTTTTTTAAATTTATTTAAATTATATATATATATATATATAATTTAAATAAATTAAAAAATATATATTATTTATAAGATTTGTGGGAAGCAACTTAATAAATTAAAAAATATATATTATTTTATTTTATTTTTTCTTCTTCTGATTTTGTCTTTCCCCCTAATTTTTACTTTTCTCCCAAATTTTTTAATTTTTTTTCCCAAATTTTTTCTTTTTTAATGATTTTGTTTGTAATGGAAGGTTTCCCCCCAAGATTATATTGTCACTCTGTTGTAGCTCCTACAGACAACCTTGATTTGCAAAAGTGCAGTGCCCAAGACATCTTATAATTAGAGGTTGAATGTGAACAATTGTATAAAATGCCTCTGACAAAATATGGAATAAGAGAATAATGGTTTTGGTGGTTCATGGATGGAGAAGACCTTGGAGTCGATTCATGCGAATTCCTTATATTGTGAGTTGGATCAAGAGGTTGTGAGACCGATGGCTTTTAAATGGGCCAAGTATAAACAATGACCAGAAATCTTAAAATATGCATAGGTGTTGAGAGAGAATGGAGAAGGAACCCACGAGAGACAAGCTTAAGAGATTTAAGAATTTGTCCCCTATGAACTCACAGGAAACGAATATGAATGAGATATGGACAACAACAGAGGTTCATGGGGTGCGAATTAAGGGAGTGTAGCAAGCTTAATACATGAGCATTAACACCTGAGCGTTATACAGATACGAATCCATGAATAAAATTGCAGACCACCGGTAGCTACATTACACGAACTATCAAAGCATAATAGAATGAAAGATGATTACACATAAAGAGAAGATTACTAATAACAAAATAAAACAAATACATACTGCTCATTGCTCCATCTGGAATCCAAATATCAGCTCTATATTCATATTAAGTTTAAACAACTCTCCCAAATATGTGCCTCAAAGCACAGGGAGCACAATCATACAAAACTACAACAAAATTCTTCCAAAATTTTAGAACCTTTGTTTCATGTTAGAACTCACTACATATAGAGTTCTCCCTGAGGGTTTATGATCGAATATTCTTTCATGATCGACCCATACAGGTGAAACCAAAATATCCTAACAACCTATCAAAGCATGCTTCAAGCAATCACTCTCGCAACAGAAAAATAAAAATAGAATTGGGTAAAATTAAGATTTTACTAGCCAAACATCACTATCTAACTGTAAAAATAAGAAAAACATTTAGCCACGGAGGCCAAATTCCAGAACCTTCAAAGGGGTGGTGAGAAGTGATGGTTGGTTTATATTTCATCATGTAATTCCACTTGTTGTTTAGCATCCTCCAATCTCTTGTTATCATGATCTCCACTTGTTGTTGCGAAATGGTCAGTTGTGTTGTGTACACTGAATTATTTAGTATGGAGCTCTTGGAGGGATTGCATAAACTGTGACTGCGTGATCCACCAATGAAAGACTTGTGCTATATTTGAAAACCGGGATCCGGATTTCGGAAGGGGTCTCAAGTGGTAAGCAGTATCGGAGAGGGGGGGTGTGAAATGATGAGAGGAAGGCATGTGGAGGAGTGGGTGGTAATGAAAAACGCCCTTTTCGGAGACCCCCCCCCCCCCCCAACTACGATAAATTTTGAATGTTGCGGGGGGAGGGGAACTAGATAAGGGTCGTTGGATGCGTTGGGGTGGAGCGGAGTTGAAGGCAAGATGGCAGAAGCGAGAGTGGTTTTAACAGAAGTTATTTACATTGAAATGGGCGAAAGATAGGCCACGAGGGGCTATTGATGGCGTGGAAAAGTGGTGGGACCCGAGCCTGCAGATCGCATGTCGCAAGATTTAGCTGGGAGCAGCAAGTGGTAAATGTTAAACGTTGCAGGGAGCGATGTGCGATGGCAGGGAAGGCGACGTGGAGGGAAGGTGGGACCTGACCGCTACCCACAGATCGCAACTCTTAACACTAAACAATGGAGGTAAACTTAAGGATGCGAAGTGTGAAGCATGGGAAGGAGGTAAGTGACGTGGCAGGGTAAATTGGGGCTGACTGCATCGCAAATCGCATATTTTAGCATCTTGTTATAAACAACTGGAGTTAAAATCTAAAACTTGCGAAGTGTGGGGAGAGGGACCCACCCGCATCGCACATCACAGAATTTATCATTTGGGGCATACAGTAAACTCTTAAAACTGCGAAGTGCGGTTTGTGTTGAATGGAGGATGATGTGTCAGGGAGCTTGGGGCCCACTGCATTGACGAAGTTGTGAAGCGGTGAATGGTTATGCTGTAAGTGTGTCTGGCTTCATATTATACGAAAAGTATTACAAGCGACCAGAAGTGGGGGGAAGAGCTACCATGGTGGGGCCATCCGCATCGCAACTTAAACAAAATACTTTGTGGGCGCTTAAGCGGTAAGCTATAAAATGTGTGATATGTGACATGCGATGCGTTAGACGCTGCAAAGTGAGAAAAGGAGAAAGGTAAGTAAAATGTGGAATACAAGGGTTTGCATGCAAATATGGGTGATGTATCAAGGTTGGATGGGTCCCAACAAGTCGCATTGGCAGCAAGATAAGTTTCGGTAAGTCTTAAGATGTAAAGATTAAAACTTGCAGGTAGCGGTGTTGCTAATGAAGAAATGCAACGCGGGACTTTAGAAAAGGGAAAGTGAAGAGTAAGAGAGGGTAAATGAAGGTAAAGAGGATAAATTAGATGAAGGATGGCAGAAATGAAGTTTTCTCACCATTAAAAATTATTATTTACATTTTCCCCTTTCTACTGAACTGAGATGCATATTGATTCCTTTAAAGCTCTTTGACAATCAGGACTTGCCTTCCTTTCTCCTTCTCCCCTTTGTGTGCAGTCACAGGCCAACATTGGCTCCATCTGGGGACAACGTGCTATTCTTCAGTGTGTTGAGAACCTACAGACCTGAATGCCTATGCTTTTATTGGGTACATGCAGTCGAAAATGAACACTGATTAGACAAAGTTTTATACCAACGGTCAAGTGGACACAAAATGGAAGATGAAATGGGGGTTGGTATGGAAGATGAAATGGAAAATGAAAACAATGGATGAAACAAAATGGGAACAGTGGAATATGATATGGAAGACGAAATGGGAAAAATTCAAACAAAATGGAGTACAATGGAATGCTATATACATTGGAAAGATATATATACAATGAGATAGATTATCCCTCATCAGTGATGAAAGTAAAAATTCAGGAACTACCCATTTACGAGTGTCTCAAGCATGTCTCCTTCTAAGTTATCCAGCGTGAAAGTATTGTTTCCTTTGTCATCTGCCACCCTGAATGGACCAAACCAGAGGGGGTCTAACTTCTCGTGTTTCCCTTTGTCTGCTTGCCTGCTATCCCATCGCAACACCAAATCCCCAACTTGGATTCCTCTATCTTTAGCTCTTAGGTTAAATAAGCCTTTATTTTTTTCTTGATACTCTGCTAGTCTGAGGCTTACATGTTCTTGGGTTTCATTCAACTCCACCAACTGATTCATTCTTCGGATAAGGTCATTTGGCTCCTCCTCTCTTTCTTGTAAGAATCGAGCCACAAGTGATGCAAGTTGAATTGGGAAGATCGCGACTCTACCATACACCAGCTCAGAAGGAGACTTTCCTGTGGATCTTTTAGTGGTGGTGCGATTTTCCTAGAGTCCAAACTTGAGATGAGAATCCCAGTTATTTTGATTTTCATTAATGATCTTCTTCAAAATCCTCACCAGTGTCTTGTTAGATGATTCAACCAGCTCATTTCCCTGTGGGTAGTATGCAGTGGATTGTCCAAGCGAGATGTTGTAACGCTGACAAAAAATTACAAATTTAGCCGACTTGAAAGCCTTGGCATTATCTGTAATAATTTTAGTTGGGCATCCAAATATGACAATTATCTTCTCCTTTAGGAACTTGATCACCACTGAATCTGTAGCATTTCTTTTGGGCATGGCTTCTACCCACTTGGTGAAGTAATATGTAGCTGTGAGGATCCATCGATGTTGATTTCTAGAGGTCAGGTGAATCTCTCCTATGAAATCAATTCCCCACTGCTTAAAATGTTCTTCAACATGTACTGGGATCAACGGGAGAGGTGCATACCTTTGATTTTCAGTGAATATTTGACACTTCTCGCAGGCTCGGACATGAGCATGTACATCACCAAAAAATTTAGGCCAGAAGAAACATACCCTCGGGATGTTGTGTGCAGTGGATATCTAGCTATAATGTCTACCACATATCCCTTCGTAGAATTCAGCCATCACTTGGTCCACTTCCTACTCTGTTAAACAAAATAGTAGGATCCCCACTGGGTCTTTCCAGTAAAGTCGCCCATTTTCCATGATATACTTTTGAGACTTCAGCCTTAAGGTGCGGTACTTGGCCTTATCATAGTTAGGAGGACATCTCAGCGTTAAAAGATATTCCACTACATTTTTATACCATGGGGAGAGAAGATATTTCACATGTGTTTTTTGAGTGGAATATTCTAAGCCTTAATGTGCCCCTATGTCCTCCTGTGCCTCTCCTCCTGTCCTAAATAGATTATCCCTAGAGCTTGACAGAGGGATTCAAACAATATTTTGGCGAGCCCCTGGCCTTTAATAAGCTTGGTAGGCTTTATCTCCAGTTCATACTCTTGAATCTTGGCTATCCACTTGCCCCTTCTTCCTTCACTATTGCCCCGTAATAAGATATCCTTCACCATTTTTGTGGGAAAATAGGTAGTTATAACAGACTGTAACACATACACCCAAAATGACTTTAGAGATTTGACCAGGGCGTAAGCTTGCTTCTCTAGGATATCATATTTCAGTTCGGCTCTCACAGGACTTGGCTAAAGAATGCAATGGGTTTCTCATGCCCTTCAACATTTTTCTGTAAGATTACTGCAGCTATAGTGTGCAGAGAGGCAAAAGAGAAAATCATTAAGGATTTCCCATAATCTGGACCCGCCAGCATTGGAGCTTCTGCAAAGGTCTATTTGATCCTGTTGAAGGAGTCCTTGGATTCAGGGGTCCATCTAACTTCAGTATTCTTCTTCAGCATCCCAGTGATGTTTCAGACAATCTCATCATAGTTGGGAATGAACCTTTTGAGGAAATTTATCCTTCCCAGGAACACCTATACCTCCTTTTTGTTTCTTAGTACAGGAATGCCATCTATCACCTATACTCGCTTCGGGTCGATATTCACTCCCTCCTTAGTTACTATGTGCCCCAGCAACTTTCCTTCCTCCAAGGCAAACATGGATTTTTGAGGATTCAGAGACAGGCCATACCTGCAACACTTTTCAAAGGTTTGTCGGAGGTGCTCTATGTGTTCAGCGTCACTCTTTGAAAAGAATGTGATTTCATCTAGGTAAATCACCACAAACTTGTCTTGCTCTCCTATGAAAGTAATGTCCATCACACACTAGAATGTAGCATTGTCATTTATCAGGCCAAAGGGAATTCAGGCGTACATGAAGGTCCCCTAGGGCGTGGTGAATGTCATATTCTTTTGGTCTTCGAGGAGCACTGCCACCTGATTATATCCTGAGAAGCCAACCATCATCGACATGCGGGAGAATCTCACGACCTTTTGCAGGATGTGGTCCATCTTTGGGAAGGGATAGTTATCCTTGAGTGAGGCTCTGTTCATATTGTAAAAATCCACGCAAAGTCTGATTTCACCATTCTTCTTTCATACCAACACCAGGTTCGCCACCCATTCAGAGTTTCTTAAAGGGACAATGATATTGGCTTGCAACAACTTCTTTATTTCCTTCTCAATAGTTGGGAGGAGAAGGGGGTTGATCTGTATCAGCTTCTACTTATGAGACTTCGCGTCTTCCTTTAGAGGTATCTTGTGCTGTATAATGTCTACGTCAAAAATCTTTAGATCCTGGTATGAACAGGTGAAGATGTCTTTATATAATTAGAATAGACTGAGATATTGTCCTTGGTATTCTTCAGGAACGCCTTTTGATAGATTCACCATCTTCGGATCTTCTTCCGTCCCAACATTCACATCCCTGACAGGCTCGTCGAGGGTCATTTTGCTGGGGTTTACTAGGATGTCATTTTTTACAAACAATTTCTCCAATGGCACAAGCCCCCTGGGGATGACATTTCCTTTTAATTGCATAACACGGTGTCCAGCTAGTGTCTCTTCCCACCTGGTTTTTTATTCTTCACTGTCATCCTCAGATACTGAATCGATCACCATATTTGAAATTTTTCCTATCATTTCCATGAAACTCTGGACCTAATCTTCACCTTCGAAGACTTTCCAATGCTTGATGCTGTCCAGAATGGAAGGGCAGTATCTCACTTCAACCTCATATCTTAGCAAAGGATTCTGCGAGGGCGGAAATTACTAATAGCCACAGCTAGGGAGTCTTCCATTCTATTTCTATCCCTTTGCATGAGTTGAATATTAAATGTAGAAAATAAGTTCTCAACTAAATCCCATACCTAGTTCTTGTAGACTCTAATCCACGGGTGTTTAGTTTGGCATTGGCTCCTGACTTGTCTCACTACAAGCTCTGAATCTCCAAACACCTTGAGGTTTTGTATGTTCATATTCCACTCTGTCTACAACCCCAACAATTGGGCTTCATATGTTGCCACATTATTTGTGACTTTGAATTCCAGCTTAAAGGAGAGTGGAACCAAGCATCCTTCTGGTGATATCAAGAGTACCCCAGCCCCATTCCCTTCTCGTGAATTAGCTCCATAAAACTGCAAGGTCCATATCTTGTTTTCCTCTCTACTTATAGGATTCTTCTGTATTATAGGAAAAATATCTGTTTCTTTCAGGAAATCTTCGTCCTCCTCAAGCATAAGATAAGAGAATTCACCCTCCTTACCATATACCAGAGAATTTGTGGAACCATTGGCTTTGGTGACCATCTTCACAAATATGGATTCCCAGTATAACCTTCTTTCCTCCCCACTAAATACTGGAATAATGGCATAAGTGAGGTCCAGTTTTATGGACCCCCCAATCTTGGATCCCTAGGATCTCGACAGCAACATTCCAAACTGAGCAAGGATATGAGCTACAACGATGTCCATCACCACACTTTTGGCCGGAATCTGGGCCAATTTTACTACCAGATCTTTAATCATGCCCAATCACTTTACCCTCTTGGAATCAAAACAATACAAATATTTATAAGGTCTGGTAATCTGCAACCCCAACTGATCCATGTATAAATAGAGACACATAGAATGGAGGAGTGGCTGAGTCCAACTCTTCTACATGAGGTCCAAAGACTACCATGAGTCTTCCTCTTAGAGATTGAGGCTATCAGGGAGAGGGCCTATGCTATGGGGCAGCATGAATTGAGACACTTGGGCTTTGTATGAAGGTTTCTTTAAGAGCTCGATCAAGGGAACTGAGATCTTGACATTCTCTAGCTCTTTCTGGAGGTTAAAGGTCGTGGGAGATTTTTCTGCAATGACTTCTTTGGATTGCTCTTTAGGGTGATCAGGTAGGTTCAAGGCTACAGAAGATGACTTCTGGTTTGTGGGAGGATCAAAACCTTTCTTTGTGGAATTGGACGCAGTGTCTTTATGATGTGCAAACTCTTCTAAAGGATTTTTCTCCTTAATGGCAGAACTAGAAGGGGTCCATTCTCTTGGTATTGATTCTTCGTTTTGTTCTTACACTCGGTTTCTCTTTCTAGAGGACCTGAGGTCATACTTCTTATGGAGATGAGCTTGCATGAAGTCCCCAAACTGCCTGCAGTAATTATCAATATCCCAATCCTCTGGGGGTACTTCCTTCTCTTCTAGTTCTTCTTGCAGGGTGAGTTCATCTTCTAAATAAGCGAGGAATTGATCTTCTTGGTTGTCAATGACTTCCTCGGCTTGTCCCTCCATTTCCCCTTCTAAGTATAGAGGAGGTTGGATGTGATCTTGCTGCTCCTTCCTTTCCCGTTGTAACAACTGTAGAGGGGGCTTCCAGTATTGGGGATTAAACCCACTGTTTGGAATCATTTGGTTAGGAAGAGGAGATGGATTCTTAGCCTCCAATTCAAGCTTCACCAGCTTATTCGAGAGGTTCTTGATCATCTTACTCATTTCTTCAATTCTGTACTCCTATGACTCCCTCTCCTGATTAGAAGTAGAAGCCTCCTCCGTGCTCTAGATTATTGTAGAGCTTATTGAACCTCTTTATGAATTTTGTCACATCCTCGTTGTGTCTCTTTTTAAGAGCATTGAAATCTGTGATGACATATCCATGGTCCCTCTTTTCTCACCATTTTAGTGTGAAGAAATTCTCCATTTCTTCCCAAGTGGTGACTGCATTATTAACAAGAGATTTGAACCACTTTCGAGCCTCTCCATCCAAGGATTGGATGAAAAGCCTCAACACCACATCTAGGTGCTCCACAATCACATTCTCAGCAAAGGCGTAGAAGTCTTCAATATTTTTCTGCGCAGAAGTACTATCCTCCCCGGTAAACCGAGGAAAAAGATTTAGATAATCTTGAGGCATGTCATTCAATACTTGAGGTAAAGCTAATGGAGCATATTTTTTGAGGAGGAAACCAGGTACAACCATGAGGGGCGGTGGTGGTAAGTTCTGAGGATGATTTTTCTGTGGTATAAAAGGTGTATGATGAGTAGAGGTTTGGATATTTATCTGTAATGAGCTCTGAATTGTTGTAACTTCTTTGACTTCTTCAGCCTCTGGAGTAGGATGCAAAGAAGGAAAAGAAATATCAATGGATTCGGCTTCGTCTTTTATGTCTGAATTGGCTAAAGCAGAGGCTTCTAGAGGGTAATCAAGTACACGGGTTGTGGAGCCAAAACCATAGATATAAGCTTTCTGGGAAGAGGAAGGAAAATATTCTAGAGAAAATGAGGGTAGGTCGGCCCGGATGGGCTGCTTCTTCCTCCAGATTCTCCTGAATATAATCTTTTCATGATCAGATACAGAAGGGTTTCTCTACTGAGAAGTATCTGATCGAGTATCAGGTCTGGTGTAAGCTAGGATTATGCTTGATTTGAACTTTCATAATAGTGGAGTCACCAAGGTTAGGGCTATGCAACTCTCAACCCTTCGTGCTCACTTGATTGAAGGGTGAAGATAATGTCGTATCCTAGGGAAAGGTTTTCTAATTCGTTCCCTGGCAACGACGCCAAAAATATGTTGTAGCTCCTAGAGACAGCCTTGAGTTGAAAAATACTAGTGCCAAAACATCTTAAAATCAGAGGTTGAATGTGAAAAATTGTATAAAATGCCTCTGAAAAATATGGAATAAGAGAATAATGGTTTTGGTGGTTCATGGATGGAGAAGACCTTGGATTCGATCCATGTGAATTCCTTATACTGTGAGAGGGCTCAAGAGGTTGTGAGACTGAAGGATTTTAAATGGGCCAAGTATAAAACAATGAACATAAATCTCAAAATATGCAGAGGTGTTGAGAGAGAACGGAGAAGGAACCCACGAGTGTCAGGCTTAAGAGATTTAAGAATCTGTCCCCTATGAACTCAGAGGAAATGAATATGAATGAGATATGGACAACAAAAGAGGTTCATGGAGTGCAAATTAAGGGAGTGCAGCAAGCTTAATACATGAGTGTTAACACCTGAGCTTTATACAAACACGAATTCATGAATAAAATCGCAGACAACCGACAACTACATTACATGAACTATCAAAGAAGAATAGCATGAAAGATTATTACACATAAAGAGGAGATTACTGATAACAAAAGAAAACAAATACATACTTCTCATTGCTCCATCTGGAATCCAAATATGAGCTCTATATTCATATTAAGTTTAAACAGCTCTCCCAAATATGTGTCTCAGAGCACAGGGAGCACAATCATACAAAACTACAGCAAGATTCTTCCAAAATTACAGAACCTTTGTTTCATCTTAGAACTCAATACATATAGAGTTATCCCTGAGGGTTTATGATCGAATATTTTGTCATGATCGACCCACACAGGTGAAACCAAAATATCCTAACAAACTATCAGAGCGTGCTTCAAGTAATCGATCCTGCAACAGAAAACTCAAAACAGAATTGGGTAAACTCAGGATTCTACCAACCAAAAATCACTATCTAATAGTAAAAATAAGCAAAACAGTTAGCCACGAAGGCCAAATTCCAGAATCTCCAATGGGTTGGTGAGAAGTGGCGGACGGTTTAGACTTCATCATGTAATTCCACTCTATTCAGCATCCTCCACTCTTTGATTCTCATGATGTCCACTCGTCGTTGTGGAATGGTCAGTTGCGTCGTGTACACTGAAATCTTTAGTATGGAGCTCTTGGAGGGATTGCATAAACTGTGACCGTGTGCTCCACCAATGAAAGACTCATGCTATATTTGAAAACCGGGATCTGGATTTCGGAAGGGGTCTCAAGTTGTAAGCAGTATCAGAGAAGGGGGGGGGGTGTGAAATGATGAGAGGAATGCACATGGAGGAGTGGGTGGTAATCAAAACCGCCCTTTTCAGACCCCCCTCCCCCCATGATAAAGTTCGAATGCTGCGGGGGGGGCGAAACTAGATAAGGGTCGTTGGATGCATTGGGGTGGAGCAGAGCTGAAGGCAGGATGGCGGAAGTGGGAGTGGGTTTAATGGAAGTTATTTACATTGAAATGGGCAAAAGACAGGCCACGGGGGTTATTGATGACATGGAAAAGTGGTGGGACCCGAGCCCACAGATCGCATGTCGCAAGATTTAGCTAGGAGCAGCGGGTGGTCAATGTTAAAAGCTGCGGGGAAGGTGACATGGAGGGAAGGTGGGACCCGACTGCTACCCGCAGATCGAAACTCTTAACACTAAAAAACAGAGGTAAACTTTAAAGGATGAGAAGTGTGAAGTGTGGGGAGGAGGTAAGTGACATGGCAGGGTAAAGTGGGGCCGACTGCATCGCAAATCGCATATCTTAGGGTTTTGTTATAAGCAGCAGGAGTTAAAATCTAAAACTTGCGAAGTGCGGGGAGAGGGACCTGCCTGCATCGCACATCACAGAATTTAGCATTTGGGGAATACGATAAACTCTTAAAAATGCAAAGTGCGGTTTGCGCTGAATGGAGGATGATGTGTCAGGGAGCATGGGGCCCACTTCATTGGCGGAGTTGTAAAGCAGTGAATGGTTATGCGGTAAGTGTATGAGGCTTCATATTATACAAAAAGTATTACAAGCAGCCAGAAGTGGGGGGTAGAGATACCATGGTGGGGCCATCCGCATCGCAACTTAAACAAAATACTTTGCAGGCACTTAAGCGGTAAGTTATAAAATGTGCGATATGCGACATGCGATGTGTTAGACGCTGCAAAGTGCGAAAAGGCGAAAGGTAAGAAAAAATGTGGAATACAAGGGTTTGCATGTGAATTTGGGTGATGTATCAAGGTTGGATGGGTCCCAGCAAGTTGCATCGGCGGCAAGATAAGTTTCGGTAAGTCTTAATACATAAATATTAAAACTTGTGGGAAGCGGTGTTGCCAATGAAGAAAGTGGCAACACAGGACTTTAGAAAAGGGAAAGTGAAGAGTAAGAGAGGGTAAATGAAGGTAAAGAGGATAAATGAGATGAAGGATGGCGGAAATGAAGTTTGCTCACCATTAAAAAAATTTAGCTACATTTTCCCATTTATACTGAACTGAGATGCAAATTGATTCCTTTGAAGCTCTTTGACAGTTAGGACTTGCCTTCCTTTCTCCTTCTCCCCTTTGTGTGCGGTCACAGGCCAACACACTCCATGATTTCAAATATGTTGTAATTTTAACCTTAAAAAGAACTAGTAGCATCACTTTTAAGGTTTTTGTTTATAAAGATATCAATTGTCAAGGTTATGGTTTCATTCAAGTTGCAATTTTAACCATGAAAAAAATGGGTACTTCTAAAAGTGCCACTTTTCAATTTGGGTGTCAATTTTAAGGTTTTTTTCCATGTCAATATTAGTTGAGAAGACCACAATTTAAAACAAGTTGTAATTTTTATCCACACCCTCTCCCTCCCCAACAAAAAAAAGACATTATTGGTTGCATCATTTTTTGATTTGAAGGTTGATCTTTGTGTTTTTGGGCCCAAAATATGGGCTTTTAGGGTTGGAGTTTTCATTTTAAGGTCACATTTCTTGTCAAGTTGGTAACTATGCTTTGATGTAAGGCTTGACATAGGCTACAACCTAAATCCTTAAATCCACTAATTAAGGTTGTATATCACACAATCATGCATTTATTTTTTATACATGTACAAACTTAAGTAGTACCCATGATTAAGACTAAAATATTGCATTTATACAACAGAATGAAACACATCATAGCCCATATTAAGTTTATTTTAGGTTCCCACTTTAGGAACCCATCGGCATTATCTATTCAACTTTTGCATCTACATAGAACTAGATCAACAAAGTGACATGCTTCATCAAGAAAATCCAATATATTTTCTTGATGCTTAAAATGGATAACAAGGGCACAACACTCAAAACACTCTAGTAGGGCTCTCGAGGGGAAAAGATAGGGATGGAAACTTAGAATGTGGTTAAAGCCCTAGAATCACTAGTGACAGAGTTAGATTTATAAATTGGACAAGCCAAAGGACTCTTTCCCCTTAAGGATATTAATCCTCCAATCACATGTTTGTGTAGTTTTGATTATGTCCTTTAAGTTAGTGATTAATTGCCTTAAGTTGAGTTAAAATGCAAACCTAGTTTTAACATCTATGTAAATTGAATCTTGAAACTATTATTTTAGTTGCTTATTAATTAAAGGTAAATTTTGGATTCTAAGTAGTTACTGATGCCAAATCGAATTATTAAGTGTAAATAAGTATATAAAAATGAATGTTGAGTATGATTAAGTATATTAAATCAATTATATACACAATATATTGTTAATGAAACACAATTGCTCATATTAATAAAAGCATCCATATATGTACAATGAAACAAATGGAAAATAATCCTACATCAAAAAAAGTACACTATGAAAGCAAAATAATGTACAAAGAGAAATACAAGTGTAGGTATGCCCAAAAGAAAGATCGTATTCATTAATTTTTTTTTCTATACAGTTAAGAATAACCCAAAAATTTCCAACATTGGCACTGTTTCTAGTAATTAGGATGTTTAAGAGACCATATGTTGTTCACACTGATTAAATCCAAGCAGGATGAAGCCCTAGATAGTGTGAAACCTTTACTAACCCACATTGAAATTTCCTTAAGGGTACTTGTGATCATGGTAGTGTTAGTCATATAGACATTAGCAAAGGATATATACATTAAACACATAAACATAATTTAACTCCAAAGGGAAGCACCTCTACTTTCACCCTAACACTAGACCTTAGATTGTAGATTACTTACCATTGCTAGGACCATTAGGCTATTGAAGACCTAAGAGAATGAACTTAATGATGATGTCATAGCAAAAGAAACTATATTTGCACTCTCTTTTCTCCTCAACCTTACTAAGGTACCTTTCCTTTCTCCATAAAAGGTGGACATGTAGCTAAGAGTTATAATTGTTGCCTCTTGAATTTGCCCCAAAAATTAATTTCTAGATTTTATAATTTTGAATTTAATAGATCTAAGGTCAAGAACTTTGAAGGTGACGAATGCGAAGGTAAACTGAGGTCTCAGGTCAACTTCGCATATAAACTCAAATTGTGTGCATGTTAAAATAATTCCAATGGCCTATAAAATCTTTTAAAGTAAGTCTAAAAAAACAAATAAATGAATAACTCATCAATTGTCCATTCCACAACATGAACTTGTATATGATCCATATGTGTGTAAATAAAGTTATGCTTCCTAATATTATCAATAGTCCATCAAAGCAACTACATAAATGCAAAATATGAGTCCATCAAAACTATGCTACATAACTATCCATTGCATGCTCTCTAGTTGATTCATAAAGTAAATTGTACCATAGAAGTATCCGACGTCCGTGCATTAATTACAATACCTTGCATGGTGGGGACTAATGATAAATTTCTCATGCATGGCCTTATTAATTTGAATCATAGTCCCATCATGAGTTGGGATTGGGCTCCACTATTGTTGCTCATCTAAATATTTAATGGTAGGATATCAATCAATAGTTGGTAAAGCAAAATGGCTTGTTAACCATCCACATAACAACTAACATTATTATGCAAGTACTTGAATTGATAAACTATAACCATAACACAATCAAACCCTTCAATTATGTATCTATGCAATACTTGAGATCAAACAATAAACATATCTATGTGCCATAGGGGATCGATCTAAATGCATAGACAAGGAAAAACTATGGAAGAGGAGGCCTGCTAGCAAGTATTTTACATAAGACTTTAGACTTTTGTCACTTAGACATTCTCCTTTCTACACTTGTTTTGAAGAAAGATATAACACTTTAGGAAATCAATAATTCAATGCAATCATCATGCTTGACTACTAAAACTAGGCTAAATGTCAATCTTGTGCCAAACAATTCAATCCAATACCTTTCTCCAAACCATGGAATAATAATGAAAATCTAGCCATATATGCATGCAAATACACAAACTTAGCCTATTGAGACAACTTGTGAATAGAGCTTGGCACTATTATCTGCTATCCACAACATTCATTGTATGCAAACAAGAGGAGATGCTTATATAACCTTGAATGATGTAACATAAATCAACAACTACTTATACAACCTTCAAGGATACAATGTAAATCAACAACTATGAAAGTCAATAATAGAATCACATATATGGCATGTAAGCATTGGTATGGACCACCAAATAACCATAATCACAACCTCATCCAAATCATATGAAACTATCGCTAGCAAGGTTAGGTCATGTTAGGTCAGTGCTAAGGGAATAAATCAAAAGAATGAGATTTGGGCCTCTTTATTTCTCTTACACCATAACAACCAAACTAAAGCTTTAATCAAGGTTATAAATTACTATCAAATGAAAATTAATGTTTATACAAAATGCATGGTTATTAGCTTCAAATGTTATAGTAATTGTAAGTAGTAACAACATAGATATAAAACAAATAGGTGACTTGAATGCAAGAATAAAGTTTAATTTATACATGTAAAGTTGATTTCAACAAATAATAATGAAACAAAGGATAATAAGTAGCAATGATAAGGAGGAAGAAAACTATGATAGGTGGATCAAAGGACACATAAAACATTAATTACAAACTTAACTTCTACATGCAAAAGGCACAAAGAAGAAAGGAAATGGATAAGTTGAAATATAACTCCATTGGAGAGGTCTAAAGCTCAAAGAGCAAAATAATTCAGTAGGTTAAAACATAACTGCATTCAATCATAAATGGAGAGATTTACGTGGTTGCAACTTCAACCTTAAAACCAAGACATAATCTCCATCATGTATCAAAATTAAAGACATTATATAGGATGATGATGAGGTCTATGAGATCTAAAGAAAGAAAGAAAGAAATTAAGACTTAAATATTTTATTTCTATGATTAAATAGAAGAGAAAGAAGAATTTCTAGATCAGTATAGTTTTCCATGTGGAGTAAGTTAAAAAAGTTGGTGGCATAGAAGACACACTAACCAAAAAAAACATTATCATAAATAACTTACTGGTAAAACATAAAAAGTATAATATATATATATATATATATTAAAAAAAAAAGATATTTAAAAATATAAAATATCATACACATTGATATATAGATAATTTTAAAAAAATAAAAGGATAAAGATATTTAAAAATATAAAATATTATCATTACATAATTCAGTTTTTATAAAACATATATTTTTGTTTTTAATGATATTTTGGAAGTTTTTCCTGTGGATTTTTCACTGTTTAATTTCTCTAAAATTCTGCAGGAATTTAATGTAATTACAAGCTTGATTGGTAACTCTACACAATCCAAATGCTGCCTTAGAGATTTTTCAGAGAGCTGAATTCATATGTACAGTAAAAAAAACCAGTTTAAATAACACTAAAAAATTTCACCTCCTAATTTCAACATTAGAAAATCCAAAAAATCTATAAAAACAAAAAAAAAAAAAACACTGAAAACAGCTCCTATATTTTATATTATATTAATGTTACATTATTTAAAAACAAAAAACAAAAAACAATAGAATGTACTAATTCCATTTTCTATTAAAAATATCAATCTCACTGAAAATACTTCAAAATCAATTTGTATACTTGCAAACCCATTCAATATTTATTAATGCTCTACTGCTAAGTATAAAATGCTTCTGAAGAATTTTACAAAAGGGATTTGAGGATCAATGTGCGAAAAGTTCCAAACGCTGCGCCACTGACAGCGGATTTATACACAGAAGAAAGCATTGAAATGTGCTAATCCCATTTTCTATTAAAAATATCAATCTCACTGGAAATACTTCAAAATCAATTTTTATCCTTGCAAACCCATTCAATATTTATTAATGCTCTCCTGCTAAGTATAAAATGTTTCTGAAGAATTTTACACAAGGGATTTGACGATCAATGTGCGAAAGGTTCGAAACGCTTCGCCACTGACACCGGATTTATACACAGAAAACTAACAGACTTGCCGCCAGTTGCAGCCGAGTTAACGAAACCCAGAAACAAACTTGTCGCCAGTTGCAGCCGAGTTAACGAAACCCAGCCTTCATGCCGAACCGCGACGGGAAAGTGCGCCGGGAAAAGCTGAAGAGCACGTCCTGCATTTGCGACGCGATCGGCAGAAACGCAATTTTCTGGTTCAGATCCTCCCCCAGACGCTCATCTTCTTCACGTATTTTCTTCACCTGACTGTGCAGGACACGCGCGTTCTTGACAGAAAGCGGCACCGGCACCTCTTTCTTGACGGCAAAATCGCCGTCATCATTGACGGGAATATTAAAGCTCATTTTTCTCACAGAAGACTCGGGGTTAGGGTTACAAGCAAGATTTTCACTGGCGGTCTCGTGATCGAAACTGGCAGCATCCCCTGTTGCCATAGACGAAGGGGAAATCAAAATTTTCTTAATGAATCGAAGTTAGTTCCCCTGCAATGACGGACTTCTAAAGTCCGTCATGAAATTCCGAGTTCCAGTCTCCAGCTGCAGGCCTGCAAGAAGAAGTGAAGAATTTATAAGCCCATTTTCCCGCTGGTTTTAAACAGAGATTTTTTGCCTTTTGATCCACCTACTTATCGTTCACGCCAAACATGCCTCGCCTTCACTTACTCACCGTTCACGCCAAACATGCCTCTGGTAGTTCAGACGTTACAGCTCATAAAGACGCCACGTGTATTTTAATTCTTTTTTTCTGAAATTTAGTGCGCCGACGGTAGGGTTGCGATAAAAATAATAATAAAAATAATGTGGGTAAATTTGCTGCCGCCCGCCGTTGCCAAATTTGAACCTAACGCCAAATCACCGACCTTTTGCTTTTAATGTTTGACGGCAATTAAAAGGGTGGACACGTCACTCGCTCCCGAGGCTTGGACTTCACTAAAAGTAAAAGCCTTCGATTTTTCTCTTCCACGTGGTGAAATGGTATTGGAGTAAGTTTTAAGGAGCTGAAATTTCGATGAGTTACTCATTTTCTTTCCTTTTTTGTCATTTTATTTTACTGACAGCATATAGTAGTTGGTGAATTAACTAAATGTTTTACGAATATTTCATAATTTTAAATTAATAAATTTAATTCTCAATTTGATTATTTTTTCATGTTTTGTTATTGTTTTTAATTTATTGGTTAATATTTTAAATTTTAATTTTCTTAAATTATTCAAACTTTAACATTAATAAAATAGATAAATATTCAGTTGTTTACTAGTGCAGTTATTTCATTTAAATAGCCATTAAATATGGATAAGATCGATTTACAATAAGCATAAAAAAAATATATGTTATTAAAATTATAAAAATTATAAAAAAAAATTGGTAATAATCACATGCAATACAACATTATTTAAAAAAATTTACAATTTATATAATGGATCATAGAAGCTTAGATTCTAAAAATAATAATAAAATTATTTTAATTATAAATCTTCCATAAAATCATATAATGAATTTTTGGAACCAACCCGTTTCGAACTCAGGATAATGAGGATTGGCTAATCAGACATACCCATTTATACCAATAAGAGAGAAGCAACGGTCAAAACCCAAAAAATTAAAAACGGTAAAAAATTTATAAGAAAAACTATAAATTAATCCAAAATAATAAAATTAATAAAATTATAATTTTATTTCAAATTAATATTAATTATGAAAATAATTAATATACAAACATACATATATATAAATACATTTAGAAAAACATAGAACAATAATTTTAACCATGTTTTACTATAGAGATTTTTAATCTATAAATAGACTTTGTTATAATATTATAGACCAACACAGTGACTTATAAATATTATATGTCCAAAAAATTATAACTCACTTCAAATGACACTTGTTTATATGATTTTTTGTATAGTCAATTTAATTAAAAAGATAAAAATGATATAGCAAATATGAAAATAAATTTTAATTATTAATTTGTAAATATCATGATAAATATTCTATAGAAATTAAATCTTAACTTCCACCTAATAATTATTGAAAATTAAATTAAAATTTTATAAGTTCTATTTCAAAATAAACACACCTATAAATATAAACATATTATTTTTATATATATATATAAATATAAATATATTATTTTTACACATATAATATGTATTTTTTTTCTCTCTTTCTAAATTTCAAGCCATAATTTTTATATAAATAATATTCACAAGTATTAAAAAATGCAATGATTAACTTCAACAAAATTTAAAAGATGTAAATAAAGAGAGATTTATGGGATTGTTGCAAGGTTACATCCAAATTTGTTTATACAGTGATGTAGATTGTTTCTCCTTTCTAAATTTGATCTTGTAACATTTTATATATATATATATATTAAACTTATTCTAAATATATTTATTATATTAATATAAAATTATTCACAAATATTAAAGAATGAAATTTTTAATATAAACATAAATAATATTTAAAGGATGTAAATAAAGAAACATTTACGGGATTGTTGTAAAGTTACATCTAATAAAAATTATCCAAATAAATAAGGTTTATTGAATCATTTTTAAAGGAAAAAAATGAAAAATAAGTTGTTTTCTAACTTGTAAAAATTATTGGTTGATAATTTCTTTTTGGTTAGGTAATGTGAGTCTTGAGATGAGTTGTGGCTTAACTGCTATCCAGGAGCATTTAAGTCATCAAAGTCACTTACAACATGGGCCACACCAGCCCTTAGCATGGATGTAGTTTTTCCTATGGGGTTTTGAACTAGTGACCTTGTCACCATGGAGTGCCTTAACAAACATATTTCCACTGTCACGGGTAGGCTATAGGTTGATAGTTTTTCTTCATGTTAATGTTGACTATTTCCTTTAGAAAATAGAGATTAAAAGAAAAATTAAATAATTAAAAACATTTAAATTGAATATAAAATTTTAACTTTGATAACAATAATTTATATAAATAATGACATCTATAAAAATAATACTGTAACAAGCCTAGTCAAAATTCCATGTAATAAAGTTAATAAAGACAAAATAAGACCAAAGTCATGGGACACTTATTCCAAGTTGAATGTTGGGCAAAACATCCTAGTGTGGGTGTACATTTGGTTTATTGTGGCTAAAGGAAATTGGGAAAGGCAATGACAAAGGCTTTGAAAAGGCAAGAGGCAATAATTGGTATTTTATTTATGAAAATAATGTAAATTAGGACAAAATGAAAGTGAAAGGCCACAAGTTACATGTGAGGAGGAAAATGAATGAAAATAATGGAAAATTGAAGAAATTAGAGGCCTCATTGATAAAAAGGCTTCTAAGGATCAGTTGGTACCCTTTTGACAGTTTTTGGATGGAGCTTCTTCTCATTGGTATTTTATGTGTAAATATATTGGTTTTAATGTGGATTTTATGGTTGTTATATCCTTATTATTTTTGTTGGTTATGAGTATGATTTATGATAGACTTGATGTATGGCTCTCATCATGTTTTGATTAGTAAGTGAATGTACAATGAATATATGACCTAATAGATGATAATGCAACTATTGTGATGTGATTGTGATAAGGCGACAATGCGTCTTTACGAATCTCAGATAAGTATGAGACCCATATGCTCAGATCTGATTTTATGAACTGTATATTACATATTTGCGACATGTTTGACGAAATGCTTGCCATGGCTAGTAGGGGTTAGACCAAGTATTTGTATCAAATTTTACATTAGTATCTTTGTTCCCATGTTATTTATCATTTCTGAAGTTTTCATGAAGTTCTGGGAAGTGGCCTGAGTCTTGGCCCTGGAAAATTGGCACAAAATTCGTGGTCGCTGACACAAAACTAGTTGGAAAAGTCCATAGTCGTTGGCATGCCTTGTTGTGGGAGCAACTGGAAGGCCTCAATCACTTGCAAGGTTTTTCGTGGGAGCGACTAGGGGTCCAGGTAAGTTAAATGATGAGTTGTCTCAGGAGTTGACCACCTGGAAGGGTTGGTTGGCTCCTTAAGGTTCTTTTAGTATATGTGGAAGGTCATATTAATTGTGTTATGTCAGTTCCACTTCCTTAAGGTGACCTAGGAGGTTTAATTACATCATAGTAGCCTCTCGTCACATGTTTTTCCCATCAGACTAGTTAAATTTGGTAAATGTGGGAGGAGGGTGTTACAGAGTTGTATTAGAGCATGGTTCACCCCTTGGATTGGATGGGTGGTGTGTTGGTCATGCATACATGTTAGTTGCATATGTGTTTTTCATGCTTGAGTTCTATGTGTTTGTTGTGTATGCATGGTGGTGGTCATGGTTGTAGTTGTGTCACCATGTGAAAGTGGATGGTGTCATTGATTGGATGTGGTCGTCATGAATGCATGCACTACAAGGAAAAGACCCTCTAGCAGATGTTTTTGAGGAACCCCTTATAAAAATAACCGAGATATCCATTTGCAGTGGAGGTCTCTAGAGGAGGTTGGCTGGTGGAGTTTTTTTGTGAATGTTTTTTGTCCGGTGTGTTTCTCATCATAAATTTCACCAGTGCGTTTTACTCACAACGCACCGATGCGTACCAAGAGTGATGCGTGATAAAAACGTATGTACCGGTACCGGTGTGTGACTGTTTTTTTGGGCGCACTGTATGTTTTTTTTTTTCAAAAAAAAAATATATATATATATATATATATATTAAATACATGTCTCATTTAATAAAAAATATATATTTAATATGTGAATCATTCAGCGACATCAACGAAGAGAACAAAGGGAACAACAAGAATATATGGAGGACCAGTATATATTACCCAGAATATATTACAGCAGCCACCCAGCTGCTCCTAAGGGAGGTATGCCTTCTCAAGTTCTATGAGGAGGCTACATCCCTTAAGAGCCATAGTGGGTTATTGGGACAACTCATCTTCAGGTGGGATGCCCACTGACGGGCTTTCTAGGTTGGTCTTGGTCAGTGGTATGCGCCCATTAAGGAGGACATATATTTTATTACTGGCCAATCTAGGAGAGGGCAGGATTTTCCCTAGTTCCCAGATGTCCCCGTTGGTTATGCAGCAGGGAGTCAATTGGCATACTCCCAAATATACATTAGGGATGATATAGTTTATCCTGCAGATTTTCAAGTGTTCGGTGGTCAGTTATGTATTGCTTTGTTTGGTGCAGAGAAGCTGAGGTGCCTCTCACTACCACTGACGACCATTGCACACTATACCAGTGACAGGAAATGCATTAGTTGCCCGATTTTATTTTATGTTGATTCTTTATTCCAGGCGCCATGACTTGTGAGATGGTCTGCAGTTTTTTTGCAGCAATTTGTACAGCATTAGATATATTTCATTCTCAGGCACGTGGGAGGTTGACCTTCCCTTTTTCTACAGAGTTATTTTGTTTATTTTTTGAGAGGTTCCCAGAGACGAGGCCTAATTTTCTTCGGCAACCTCATAGGCCGATGCGGCATGTATAGATGCAAATGTGGGGCCAAATGATGACCAAGAGGGGCTAGTCTGACTTTCTTGCCAGGATATCTCCTGATGCACTGGAGTTGCTATCCAGTGTTGATGATCACTCCTTCATTCTGGTGCCATGTCTGTATGCTGGTTTAGATTGGCAAGGGTGCAAAAAGATCCTCTTCACACAGGATAAGCCGCCAGATGCGAGAGGTAATATTAGTGCTTTCTATAAATTAATATAGTTTCATTTTATTGTCTTAATTAATTAATTAGAACTATCAAATTTATTCTAACATGTTTTATTAAATTGTTTAACGAAAATGTCTAATTATTGTTGTGTAGTATATATTTCGTAGATATTGGGACATTAGTTGGGGATGATATTCCACCCCCACCTAATGATCTAGGTGTAGATGTTGATGAGGAGATGGCAGAGGCGGAGGATCAGGGTGATAGACCTGATCCTGATCGGGTGCAGATACCCGCGGGGGTGAGACATAGGTTGGACACCTGATTTAGGATGGAGTTGGGTGACCAACTCTATCGATTTCTAGTTGATGAGGGAGTCTGCCTGGCTACGATTAGAGAGCTTCAGGTTGATCATAGGCTCACACAGCTCTGGAGAGGCATGCCCCGCAATATGTTGACCCTCATGCGTCATATCATTGGAGCTTCTAGAGCACTGACGCAGGTTAGGAGGGGTAGGTGTCATGGAGATACATGATAGAGAAGCGCCTCATCTGATGATCATGATCATGAGGGAAGTGATCATCATTCTAGTACTCCACCTCCTCCTCCTTCACCTCATGGCGGATATCATGATGAGTAACCAGCATCTAGTCCTGAACAGCAGGCATCTTCTGAGCAGTCTGCACCATCTCAACAGACACCTAGTCCTAAGCATACACCTGATCCTGAGCAGGCGGGTCCATTTGAGGTGGTAGGTCCATCTGAGTAGGTTGCACCATCCACTGAGTAGGTTGCTCCATCAATGAGTCATCAGCAGGAATTTCCTGAGAAGACTGCACCATCAACTGATCTGTAGGTACCTCCGGAGCAGGCACACCATATACCTGAGCATGAGGCTACACCATCGACTGATCTGCAGGCACCTCCGTAGCAGGCATGCCATATATCTGAGCATGAGGCTGCACCATCGACTGAGCATGCCTCGACTAGTACAAGTATTGATGTACCACCATATATTTGACATTTATATGTTGTTATATTACAGTTGTATATATATATATATATATATATATATATATATATATATATATAGTCCATGTATTTTATGTTCATGTTGATGTACTTAATTTACATGTTGGTGTTCATCATGATGTGTATATTGTTAGGTCATGTTAGATATGTTCATTTAATGTGCTTGCTGATAGATGTGTATGTGATAGTAGTTATTTGACATGAGATGTATATTTGATGTTTGTATTGTGATGATGTTATAAAATGCTTGTGTTTTGTTAGATGATCATGATCATGATGACTAGATGATGTTAGCGAATTTGAATGTGTATTTTAGTCGAATATGATGTTTGTACGATGATTATCATGATTGTGATGTTTATTTTTAATATTAAATCATGATATTTATTAAATATTGTGTCGATTGTAAGTGAAATTTTAATTTTAATTGTATGTAAAACATTTGTAAAATTGTAATTGTAATTGTAATTGTACGTAATTTTATTGTGAAGTTGTAAATTTGTAATGGTAATTGTATGTATTCATGTCATTATTCAATATTATTAAAATTGTAAAATTTGTAAATTTGTAAAATTATAAAAATGTAATTGTGTGATTGTAATTATAATCTTAATTGTAATTGTATGTAAAATTGTAAAATTGTAATTGTAATTGTACGTGAAATTGTAAAATTATTACCGCAAATATTGTTAAATTACCATAATTGTAAAATTGTAAATTTGTATGAATATAAATAATTGTAAAATAATAAATCTAGAATAATATGATTTTTTGTAACATAATAAAGTTTAGAAAATAATGCAAATAAATTCATGTTTAGAATTATTATTATTTTATTATGATCTTACATACCAAAAATAACAGTATACATTGTGAAGATATCATTCACACACATTTAAAGCAATCAAGTAGTTGTATTATTTTAGGAATTGACATTATAAAAAAAATAACTTTATACAGTATGCCATTTTTTTTAGATCAACATCACTGCAAATTATCAAGTGAAATGATTTTAACATTAACACAATGCAAACCAATTAATTCAAAATACATATTATAATGATTCGAAAAAAGAGTCTTAGTTATAAGGTAAGTAAGTCTTCTTCTTTATAAAATCCCATCTTAAAAAATATAAATGATGAAATAACACATGTACCATATCACTCTCGGTTCTCATGATCACCCTCATTTTCTTCCAACTTGCTTGACATGATAACACTATTGTTCTCAAAAATATGTTTTGATCTAAGGTCATGTCTCAATACGAACCACCAATCCCTATCCAACACATCTGGGTAAAAAAAACACGTGGTTGCAGTGTTTGGGGAAAACATAGGGCTCCTTAGCTTCATCTCACATCTTTCTAGAGTTGATACATATCAGCCTACTATCGCGATATTCCTGTTGGCTCCCCGTGATTTGCAAGATTAGCAAGAACAAACTCTGCAGAGAACCACATCAAACCACTTTGGAGTCCAAGGACCTAGCCTTCCTAGACTCAGAGAGGGCTCTCTCTATGTAAGTGTTTATAAATGATGTATCTTTATGCTTTTTCTTTTTGGTTTTAGGCTAGTTATAAAGTTTTTAGGACTATTTGTTTTGTTTGATTGGATTGGTTGATAGATAGACTAATGGTGTGATTAAGTGATAGAGTGTTTTAGTTGAATAGATAGACTGTGGGCAACAATAATCCATTCAGCTATGGAGTCATAAAAGGATTTAATTGTTCTTCAACTCTGCAAGGGTTTTAGTAGGGCAAGCTAAATATATCAAGTGGATCTCTTAGATTAGATGTAATATGAAATGACAATAAGTTGTGAAAACGGAAAAACTAAAGGTTAGTTAAGAATCCTTTAACTCTACTTCAACAAGAAAAGCCTTTTAGGTAACTGTTTGAGGCAAACCAAAGGACAGGGCATACCATAGACTTCTTTGGCCAGACTTTAATAAGAAAACCTTTAAGACAACAATCCAGCAATCCTAGAATTAATTTTAGACAAAGAAAACATTCAAGATAATAATGAGTGCAACTAAAGAGAAAGATACACCTATATTCTTTAATCAAACACTCTAAATACCTTCAAAGTAACAGTTTGAGGCAAACTAGAGGATAGGGAATACCATAGACTTCCCTAGTTGGACTCTACTAAGTATACTTCAAAGAAAGGTCTTAAGAAACAATATTTCAAGCTACACCAAAGGACATGGCATACCATAGACTTCTTTGGCTTGAATCTATTAAATCATTTCCAAGACAACAAGCTAGGTGGAAACAGAGAGAAATTAAGAATTCTCCAATTAGACCTTACAGAAGAAAACATTAAGATAAAGAAAGCAGATATAATTAGGGTGCTAAGACAACATATCCTAATCTAAAATTTATGTTCTTCTATCAGAGAAATAATGGACATAATGGAAAACAGAAGGAAAACATTGACAAAGAAAGGATAACTTCACCATTAACATAGCTCAAGAATCCTGTGAACGTGCTCATATTATTGATGTTCAAAAAAGTTACATTACTACAATACTATAGGTCTCTATAACTCAGAGTTTTCTCAAATCCAACATAGCAATCTTTAGCCATCTCAGCAACCAATAATCATCCAACCAACCAACCAACACTAAGAATGAATAATACATGCAGTATTTATCTGCAAAATGAGGAGGTGATCCTAAGCTAGGGTTTGAAATGTGTATTTATTACATAGTTAATAAGTTTTTGACCTTTGAGACCATGTAAGGCCCAAGGAAAAATATTTGAGAGTGGCTCACTGTAATGATAACTCCTAACTTAATTGTTTGAGCTAACTTTTGGAAATATTTGACTTTTAAGGCTTCTTAATAACTTTTACAATAACTGCAGAGTGGTTAAGAAATATCTCTGACTGTTTCAATAACTGTTGATGTCTTTCTTTGAAGTAAAACATGTTGTAGGTGGAAAATGTGTCCTTTGAAGAAGTAAATTTTGTTGGTTGAGTCATTCATATCTGCTTTTGTGCTGATCTATCTTTATTTCATTCTTTAAACTTCTGTTTATGTCTTTAAACTTGATTTGTCTTCACTGTCTACTTTATCTCTGCTTCTCTATCTTATAATCTTTGATTAATCTCTTTAATCCTTTAATATTCACTTCCACGGTCTCTTAACTGTTTTGTTTTCCTTTGCTTGCATCTTTTTTTTGTGTTTACTAAGTAGTGGAGAATCTTCTACTGTTGGAGTGCTTGGATAACCACCAATGATCATGATTCATTGGTGATTATGCTCGATTTTATGCCTCCGGTACTTCTAATGAAACGAGATTCTCTAGATCGTCACCCAGATCACTTATTCAATCAATTTCAGACCCTAAGAATGCAATTCTCGCATTCCTTCCATGATACCTACACATTACAACAAACTGTTAGTTTAAATCTTGCGTTGGTGGTCTTTCTGCATTTATTTGGCATTTTCGGGCTATTGGAGCACTTGCAAAGGTTTCATGGAGGCTACAAGGCTTCCTCGCAAAGCCAGAGGGCTTTGGAGCGTTTGAATTGGGTGGCGGTATCGGGATTTGGCGGGAGAAAGAATAGTGGTTTTTGCGGGCAAGGGAGGTGGTTTTTGCATGGGATGAGGGGTGGTAAATAGTTTCAGGTGGATGGATGCGATTCCACTGAGTAGGCGTCGTGTGGCGGATGGGACATGGGAGAATACCACCCATTTCGCAGGGTTTGGGGTTGTTTAACCCCCGCGAAAATAATGGTGCGATAAGGGCTGCGGGCCATTGGATCTCGAGGGGAAAAGATCAATGGTGGTCAGGTGAAAGGAGAAGCGGGTAAGTCAGAGGAAGTGGGGCCCCGACGGAAAGGTGGCGGGGTTTTACTACGTGGTGGGGTTTGGTGTATGCGGGGCCGAGGGTTTAATTAAATAATCAGAAACACTTTTTATTAAAGAAAAGGGGAGGGTTTATATGAGGTTTTTAACAAAGCTGGGGGGTTAAAATCATTAAAGCCAAGGCTTTAATATTTATAAAGGGTCGAGTTAAAAACAAAAATTTCAGGTTTTATATTATTAAAAAAAAGTTTTAATATAAAAGATGGATCTCGAAAGGTTTAAATTTTTTATTAAAAGCAATGTAAAAAATGAGTTTTTTACATTTTTTTAAGGAAATAAGGGAAATTTATAAGGTGATGGGGTTAAGTGGAGTTTTTAGGAATGAAAGTGGGGTTTTAGTGGGGAAAATGAGGAAATGAGGCTTTAGGTAGGAAAGAAGGATGAAAATGAGAGGATTTAACACCCAAAATGAGTTCTTAAGAGCAGTAGGGTGATTTTGAGAAGGCAAACTGAGAGATAGTGAATTAGGTTTTATGAAGATAATGAAGGCAGTGAGATTTATGAAGATAGCTGATAGTAAAGGAATGCTATCTTCAGCATATTGAAGAAAATCCATAGTCACCTAGTGATACTGTGAATACAAGAGACTAAAAGTGGCTCCAGCTAGGGAGGGTAACTCATTTAGGAGGTGTCAAGAACCTCAGAGTTCAAATCTCTGGAATTTGTAGATCAGTGCCTTGAATGTATTTGGCAGATTCCTCATTTTTCAATTGTTGATTTGGTGTTGTTCTTTGAAGCTGTAACTTTTAAAATCTGGAAAACACACTTTGCTACAACTCATTTCTACCTACCCATCATACTTTCCTAGCATTTTTTCTTCATTTGGGTGCATTTAGATTGGCAAACCCTTGACATCGCTTTTCTTTTTGAAAGAAAAGACTATCTACTTCTACTCTTATATCATCCAAAGGCTTAGATTAGACTGATGAGCTCTTTTATTCTCTACCTAATCTACTTATCTATCAAGATTAAAGAGTTTGACAGATTTTCATTCTCTATTCTATTAACAGGAAACTGAAAACATGACCAAATCAAGATTAGGCAGTTTGATTTGTCAAGAGCTGTGGAATTTTGGACAAGTTTCACACATATTTTATTTTTACAAAATATAGAGCTAAGAACTGAGGGATATAATCTAGAATTTGTCATTCATCCCTCTCTTTTCTCTTTGGTTCAGATTTGAACTTTGGAACCAATATCTTTTCCTATCTAATCTACTGATAAGCCAAGTTTAAAAAATTTGGTAAATCCCTATTTTCTAACTTATCAGTAGCAATTTAAAACTTGTTCAATCATGACTAGGCTGTATGGTTTGAACAAAATTTCCTTTCTCAAAAGTAATGGCATTTGGACTTGCACACTTTCAAAAGCACTCTTTTTTGGTATGGGGCTTTACCTTTTCTTTTATCTGCCCTCTTTTCTTATTTTCTCTATTTTTTTGTTTATTTTTCTGATCTTTTTATTCAAGCAGTGCTATATACAATGAACAAAGCTTTAAACTAAGGTTTTTAACAAAAATAATGCTTGAGCATCCTGCCATTGACAGGACCTCGAAATAATTTTGTTCCATCCATTTCTTGAAAGAAAAATGCATTGTTACCTCTTGCTGAATGGATGATGTATGGACCTTTCCATAGATTGTCAAATTTTCCATGCTTGCCTTTGTCCTCTCTTCTTGAATCCCACTTCAACACTTTGTCACCAATGTTGAAATCATTTGCCTTATTCCTCTTGTCAAAAATCTTCTTAATGTTTTCCTGCGCTTGTTGTGTTTTGTTGTACACTTCTTCTCTGGTTTGTTGCAACTGAACAGTCTGGTTTATTCTTCTTTGCATATCATTTCCTTCAGACTGTGCTTCTTGAATGAGCTTTATCACTGGCACTCCTAAACTTGTTGGAAAAACTGCATCTGTTCCATACCCTAGCTGATAGGGAGACATTCCAATTGCTTTTTTATTTGTTAATCTATTTGCCCATAGTGCATGCACTAGTTTGTTTTGCCATGATTTCGTATTCTCTTCCAACAAATTTTTAATGATATTCACCAAAATTTTCTTTGAGGATTCAGCCAACCCATTACCTTGAGGGTAATAAGTTGTAGAATGGCCCAATGTAATCTGATATTTGTGGCAAGATTCCACCATTTTCTTGGATCTAAAAGCAGCATCATTGTCAGTGATGATCTTTCTAGGGCAGCCAAATCTAGACAAAATGTGATTTTCAAGGAATTTGATAATTACTGAGTTTGTGGCAGTTCTAGAAGGGATGACCTCTATCCATTTTGTAAAATATTCAGTTGCAGTGATGATCCATTTGTGTTGGGCAGAGGAGGCAAGATGGATTTCTCCAATAAAATCAAGGCCCCATTGTTGAAAAGGTGATTCAACGTAAATACGATGCAAAGTTAATGGCATCAATTTTCTTTTGCCTTCAAATATTTGTCATTTGTGACAGGAAATTACCATTTATGGATGTCTTGAAACAGGGTGGGCCAATAGTAACCAGCTCTAAGGATTTTATTGACAGTGGTTTTCCAATAGAGGTTGCCTCCACATTCTCCTTCATGAAACTCATGCTTGATCTTATCTACATCATCCCCAGGAAAACATTTAAGCAATATACCACTAGCATTTTTCTAATATAAAACTTTATCTAAAATGCAGAAGTTTACAGCCTTTAACTTTGAGAATCCAGCCTTTGTTTTGGAAAAACCAGGAGGAACATTCAAATTAAAAAGAACATATAATATATCAGCATATCAGGATGAATTCAGAAATGCTTCTTCAATAGGTGGAGTTGCCAACTCCTCTTGTTCATCTAATAAATTAATCATATTTATGTCTAGTGCTTTAAATTTTGTTTCAACCATGAGTTTAGCCAGTCCTTGTCCTTTGATTAGCTTAGTGGGCCTGATTTCTAGATCATATTATAATATAACAACAATCCACTTTCCTCTTTTTCCATCAGGATCTTGTGTGAGTATGTCTTTTACCACTGTGTGAGGCACAAATGCGATGATGTGTGAGTGCAGGATATATACTCTGAAATATTTCAATGCCTTGATTAAGGCAAAATCTTGTTTTTACATTATGTTGTATTTCAAAGGTGCATCTCTTAATGCCTTGCTGAAAAATGCAATGGGCTTCTCTTGTCATTTTATTTTTTTCTACAGTAGGACAACAACAACTGTATGTTCTTATGCAAAGGAAAATATGAAGAAATCTTTGGTAAAATTAGGGCTGATCAGAACTGGTGTTTGGGTAAGAGCTTGTTTTACCAGTTCAAAGGATTTCTTTGCTTCTATGGTCCATTTGACTCCTATTTCTCTTTTCAGCATGTTTGTGATGTTTCTTAGGAGTTTTGCAAGGTTGGGTATGAACCTTCTTAATAAATTTATCTTTCCAATGAAAGATTGCAACTCTTTGATGTTTCTTGGATGACTGATTTGCAATATTCCTTCAATCCTTTTTGGGTCAATCTTGATTCCTTTTTCAGATATGATGTGGCCTAAAATTTTCCTTCTTGAAGGCCAAACAAATATTTCTTGGGATTCAAAGACAAACCATATTTTCTACACTTTTCAAAGAATTTTCTTAAGTGAGCTAGGTGTTCTTCAACATTTTTTGAATAAATTGTGATGTCATCAAGGTATATCACAATGAAGTAACCTATTTATTCATAGAAAGCAATATCCACGGCTCTTTGAAAGGTGGAACCAACATTCATTAACCCAAAAGGAATTTTAACATACATGAAGGTGCCCCAGGGTGTAGTGAAAGTTGTCTTGTGTCGCTCATCTGGGTGTACTAGCACCTGATTGTATCCTGAAAAGCCAGCTAGTAAAGATATTATTTTAGAACCTACTACCCTTTGTAAAATGTGATCCATTTTTGGTAAAGTATAGTTGTCTTTTAAGGAGGCTTTGTTTAAATTTCTAAAGTCTATGCATAGCCTAATTTCTCATGTTTTCTTCCTCGCTGATACAAGATTTGAAACCCATTCTGAGTATCTCAGAGGAACTATTATTCCAGTATCATACATTTTCTTAATTTCTTTCTCAACCAGGGGTAGTTGCATAGGGTTTATTCTGCAGAGTTTCTATTTAAATGGCTTTTGGTTTTCTTTGAGAGGGATCTTATGCTCGATTATCTCAGTATCATATGAATTTAAATCTTCATAGCTCGAGGAAAATACATCAGTAAATTCTTTGAAAAGTTTAAGATATTTGTGTTTTATATGATCTGGTAGTGTTTTGGACAATTTTATCATTTTGGGTTCTTGTTCACTGCTTATATTGCATTCTTCTATTTCAGCTTCAGTGGGTTCCATCTTTGGCTTCCTAGCCACATCATTAAAGTCAAAAAGTTTTTCCAGAGGAACCAGACCCTTTGGAAAATTATCAATATTGGACTGCAATACTTCAAAGTCTTCTTTTTCTGAATTTGTGCACAACTCTATTTTATGTGGGTGTTTTTTTCTAACAGATTTATATCAGCACTATCAGGAGGTTCTTCTTTATAATTTTGTTCCTCAACAGGGCAGTCTTCTTCATAATCTAAGTCTGAATTTGGCACTTCAAACTCATTTATGGAGTGCAGGAAATCTTCCATCTATTTATCTCCTTCAAAAACTTGCCAATATCTTATATTATTAGGGACTACTGGTCTGTATTTGACTTGTACTATGTATTGCTTGTTTTGATAAGGTTTTTGGCATGTACTGGCTGCAAAGGCTAGACCATTGGCAAGGATGTTTTGGTTTCTAGGGACAAGGGTAAGATCATATTCTGTGAAAGTTTTCAAGAGTTCAAGGACATCATCCCTGTATTCTTTTAATCTAGGATGCTTAGCTTTGTATTCTCCATTAATCCGCCTAATGACTAACTCTGAATCTCCATGGACAACTATCCTCTTGGCTCCTAGTTTCTTCAGTAATTGTAGCCCTAGGAGGAGTGCCTCATACTCAGCTATGTTATTTGTGCATTGAAAGCTTAGCTTGTATGAGTGACCTTCTGCATGATTGTTCTATGTGTTATGTACCCAAACTCCTGCTCATGAACCAGTCTTGCCACAAGACCCATCAAAGCTCATAGTCCAAAGAGGTTCAATTTCAGATTTATCATTATGGTCATTGTGGCTACCACTATGTTGTTTATTATGATGTTCTTTGTGGTATTCACTATGTTTGGTGTTATATTATGTTTGGGCAGACTGTTTTGAATGTTCCTCCTCTTTTTTCTCTTCATTCTCTGTCACTTGTACATTAACGTTTTCACCATTGTAAAGGATAAATGAATCAAGGTCAGTGTGGATGGAATAAAGGGGGGAGTTGTCTGTCTTTTATTGATATCTAACCATGTATTTCATGTGAGTTTCTCTATATAGTATTCTTGGTTGACTGAAGACTAGTATGGTAGCATAGGTCATGTTCATTTGGAGGGTGCCTTGGAGTTTAGCTCCCCATGTTCTTGAAAGGAGCATGTCATATTTAGGAGGAATATCAGCCACTATAATATCCATTACTAGGCTTTTGGCTAGTATTTGTGCTAGATTGACACAGAGATCTTTGATTAGGCCTAGAAATTTAACTCTACCGGAATCAAAAGAGTATAAATATTTGTGTGGTCTAGTTATCTCAAGGCCTAGTCTTTCCATTACTACCTTTGGCATGAGGTTGTGTGAAGCTCCTGATTCTAACATGGCATTGTGGAGAATTTTATCATGGATGTTTAAACTGACCTAAAATGGAGGAACACCTCCCTCTTGAAATTTACCTTCTACTTTTGGTCCAAACAGAAGTTCCGGTTTGTCATCATTTAAATTTACAGAATCAACATTTTCTCCTATGTTTAAATCTTTCAAAAGTTGGGATCTATATACATCTTGAGTGACTAATTCAGTAAGAGGAATAGAGATTTTAATATTGGCAATTTCATTCTCTATACTGAAGGGTGTCTATGTTTTTGAAGGGTTCAAATTAGTCCTTTCAGACATTGTTTTAATAGCAATTTCAGCGTGCTGGTTTTTATTAAGAATCTCAGTTAAAACAGTTTTGTTAGGGGGCACTAGTTGTGTTGCTAGTGCTTCTTTGGTCACCACTAAAATTGCCACTAGGTTGGTTGTTTTTGTTTTTATTTTTATTAGAACTTTCAGCCACTGTATTTGGATTTTCTGCTGTATTTTTAGGAATGTTTTGAGGGATCTTCCTAGCAGAATTTTTTTCCCTTAGGAGTATCTTGGTTTTTCTTGCTTCTGAGGTCATACTGTCTATGCACTTCCATGATGGAATTTTCAAAGCCTTGTTTATAATCTTCAAATTCTAGGCTTTCTTCCTCATTTGATAAAAAGGTGCCTTGTTCTTCCTCAGTGAGGAAAACAATATCCTCATTATTTACTCCCATTAAATTTATGTGACTTTCCTCTGTTTCTTCAATCACCCCTTCATCCTCATCAACATAGTTTTCTTGGAAAGGAGGTTTGATTTGCTGATCAGGACCTCTTTGTCTTATTTGAGGGGGGTTTCTCCTAAAGTTTTGGTTTTGGTTTTGGTTCTGATTTTGATTTCTGTTTTGAGGAGTTGTTTGGTTTTCTCTAGGGTAAGCTCTCTCATTCATGTTTATTCTCTCCATCATTCTCTCCATGGTTATAACTAAGTTATAAATCTTAGTATCAGATGATGAAGGTGCAGCTTCTTCCCTATATGTGACTCTCTTTTCATTTCTCATCCTAATTCTTTTGGCAATCAGATTTGTCTCCACACTTACTGCACCCCTCTGCATATCTTCTAATGTGATGTTGAGATTGCAACAAGATTATGAGCTTAGTGAAAAGATTCACCTTCACTAAGTGGGCCCACAAGCTATTTTTGGCGCACAGTCTATTTTTAGGCATGTCTATCATATTCTATGAGTTGCAGGATACTATTTGTGGATGGTTGGTCAAGTTGGAAAAATAGATGGACTTCTATTTTTAGACATATTGGGAAGAATCTATTTTTAGATTGCCAGTCTAAAAATAGATATGTCGAATATTATTAGCTCTTAATAATATTTGGACTCAGAAACACCCCACAACTATCGTGTGTATTTTCCAGACAGTCGGAAGACTGTTGTGCGACGGGATATCAAATTTCATGAGGAGAAAGCCATGAAGTGTTCGCTTGAGAGGGAGCTACACTTGCATGCAGATGAGGAGCTATTAGTTCCTAAGGATGAGCCTCAGGATGTGGATCAACCACAAGAGGAGGTTCATGGATTGGAAGAAACCACTCATGCAGCGCCAAACATCAAAGGGCGGAAGCGCACTACAGAAGCTAAGCGACTGAATCTTGATGCAGAGAAGATTGTAGGAGCACCTACATCACAGCGCAGACAGAGAGAGTCACCTGACCGATACACTGGATACATGGCTCTGATGAGCAAGTGTATCGTGACAGAGCCATCCTCTTTCGAGGAAGCTATGGAGGACCTTGCATGGGTAGATTCCATGGTGGAAGAGTATGATTCGATTGTCAGAAACAGTGCATGGGAGATTGTCCCAAGGCTGGAAGGGAAATCAATGGTAGGTTCGAGATGGATCTATAAAGTGAAGCAAGCTACTGACGAGAACATCGAGAAGTACAAGGCAAGATTTTTTGCCCAGGGCTTCTCACAGATTGAGGGGATCAACTATGAAGAAACCTTTGCACCTATCGCAAGGTATTATTCCATACAGAGCATCCTAGCTCTCTCAGCGCAGATGGGATGACACATTCATCAGATGGATGTGAAGATTGCATTCCTCAACAGAGTCATTGAGGAGGAGGTGTACATAGAGTAGCCCAAAGGTTTCAAGATCTTCAGCAGCGAGTCACATGTTTTCAGGCTCAAAAGAGCGCTGTATGGGTTGAAACAAGCACCTCGTGCTTGGTACACACGGATAGACATTTATTTCACCGGTCTTGGATTCAACAAGAGTGAGGTGGATCCGAACCTATACCAGATTGTGGTGGAGGGTAAGTTGTTGATCATTGTACTTTATGTAGATGATTTGATATTAACGAGTGATGAACAATTGATACTCTCATGTAAGGCTGATCTTGCAAAAGAGTTTGAGATGAAGGAATTGGGCCTCCTTCGTTATTTCTTGGGATTGGAAATATGGCAGCACAGTGATGGACTGTTTATGTCTCAAGGCAAGTATGCCTGGGAGATACTGGAGAAGTTCAACCTGCAAGGATGCAAGCCTATCGACACTCCTCTTTCTGGTGGTTGGAGGAAAGAGGATGCTACATCGGTAGAGGTAGTGGATGCCACTGTTTATCGACAGTTAGTTGGTTCGCTCATGTATCTAGTCAATACACGACCGAACATATGCTATGAAGTTAACCAGCTTTCACAAGCTATGGTTAAGCCTATCGAGCTCTTTTGGAAGGCGGGGAAGCATGTATTGAGATATCTCAGAGGCACATTGGGATATGGATTATGGTACAGACAGTCGGATGAGGTGAAGCTGCATGGCTTCACGGATGCAGATTGGGCAGGGAGCCCAACGGACATAAAGAGCACATCTGGAGGGATTTTCAGTATCGGGTCGACAATAGTTTCTTGGTACAGCAGGAAACAGAGATCTGTGGCACTCAGTTCAGCGGAGGCTGAGTATATGGCAGCAATTTTGGCTGCATGCGAGGCTATATGGATGAGGAAAATCCTGGTCGGGTTGTTCGGTTCACACTTAGATCCTACTGTGATATATTGTGATAATTAGAGTTGCATTAAACTCTCAGTTAATCCAGTATTTCATGATAGATCTAAACACATTGACATCCGATATCATCATATCAGAGATTGTGTGCAGCAGAAGATCATGTTACTTTCTTACATTCCTACGGAGGATCAGGATGTTGATATCTTGACAAAGGCGCTCACTAGGAGCAAATTCGAATGCCATAGATGCAGGATCGAGGTGGCAAATAATCCCTGTCTTGTTGAGAGGGAGTGTTGAGATTACAACAATATGATGAGCTTAGTGAAAAGAGTCGCTTTCACTAAGTGGGCCCACAGGCTATTTTTGGCGCATAGTCTATTTTTAGACTATGTCTATTTTTAGGCATGTCGATCATATTCTATGAGTTGCAGGATGCTATTTGTGGATGGTTGGTCAAGTTGGAAAAATAGATGGACTTATATTTTTAGAAATATTTGGCAGAATCTATTTTTAGATTGCCAGTCTGAAAATAGATATGTCGAATATTATTAGCTCTTAATAATATTTGGACTCTAAACATTATCTTATTCTCTTGGAGCACTTCAGTTAAGTGCACATATGTGGCATAGGAGCTGACAGAAGGAATTACACTATTCATGAGGGTTAAGTGGAGCTATTGCATGGAGAATTCAGTTAGAACTCATGTGACAGAGTTTGGTGGAGTTGTAGAAGTAGTTGGTGGAGTTGTGTTCAGTTTAACTCAGTTAGACACAATTGAGCTAGTTGTATCTAGTCTAACTGATTGATACACTAGTGAGAGTGGTGTGAATTAATTAATAATTAATTTACTAATTAATAAATCATTAATCAATTGAATAATACATCAGTTAACTACAATGCATGGACAGGTTCAGTGGAGACCAGTGGAGAGGTAGGTGAAAGAGCAAGTGTGACTATCAGTTGTGACTATAATGTTGCATGAGTTTGCACCACACATTGATGGAGATGCCAATGAGGATTGCGCAGTGCAAGCCAGGTGAATTCGAGTTCATTCAGAGCCATTCTTCAGCAGGGATTGCGCAGTAGAGGCAGGCTAGCAGGTGGCAGAGATCAGTGCATGGATTTGCTAGATCAGGACCTGATTAGTGTGTAGCGATTGTATTGTACTGAGAGCTTGTGAGAAGCTTTGTATGAGGATTGTTACATGATCTCTATGACATATATTATATACAGATAGCTGGGGTTTTTAGCTTTAGGCTTTCCCGTAAATCACTATGTTAATGTGTGTGAATTTTTATGGTTTTAATGTGTGCATGCAATTGATTTAATTTCTGCATATGATGATCAATGGTGGAATAGATTCTGTATTGTGCATGAAGTCAAATAGTGTGTGATCAGGAGAATCTTAGACATATAACATATCAGTTATATAAATTCTACATGTGAGAGGATCTCTTTCTCTTAGTTGGTAAGCCATTTCTAGGTCAAACCCATATGGAAATTTCATTAGAGCTAGACCTTGTGGAGTTTTCATATGGATAGGGAGGGCATTATATACACTATTGAACCTAGTGCAGTATTCTTGGACACCCTCTCCAACATTCCTCCTAATTTTTTCATATTCTGATAAGATTTGGAGGGGGTTCTTCTTGACTTCCCATTTGTTTAAGAATATTTGATGAAAAGCAGGGAGGTCATTTATGCTATTAGGGTTTAAGCCTTTAAACCATTTTCTTGCTTCTCCCCATAAAATTTGAGCAAAAATTATCAGTTTAACAGTCTCATCATCTATTTCTTGTCTGTCAAAATAGTCATTCATTCTGTCCATATGTTGTTGGGCAGTAGTAGAACTACTTGCATCATATAAGGGAATCTTGGACTAGTAGTCTGGTGGTAGAACAACTAAAGGTAATGGTAGAACTAGGGGAGCATACCATGTTGCCATGATATGTGGTTGGGGAAACAAAGGAGGGTTAACAAGAGGAGGGTTTACAAAAGGAGGTACAGGGTTAAATGGAGGAAGGTGAACAGTGGGGGATGAGGTTAGTATAACAAGGTTCTGTTGTAAAGTGGATGGATCTAAAACTATCTGAGTTATCTAATTCTGAGACCTAGTCCTAGACAAGATTTGTTCTAGGGGTGGGTCAGAGAGGATATTGTGCAAGTCTTTAAGTTTTTCAGGTAGGGAACTTGCTTTGTGGATAGGTCTGCTAACGGTTGGATTTTTGGATCTAGGAGACTTCCTAAGGATGATTTTAGGATTTTCAACTATTGCAGGAGGATTTGGGTCTGGATGAGATCTGGTACAGATTCTTCTAGAAGCTAGAATTTGGACCCAAGCTTCAGAAAGGTTTAGAGTTATAACAGTTTTGAAAAACAAACCAATCTGTGAAAGAAATACTTAATCTACAAAGTATTCTTTACTAGGTTCTGTCTAGGTTTGATGATAATGTGATTTTCTCAGTGGATTCTATGGAAGACTAGTGGAGTCAGCAAACCTACTAAAAACTAGTGGAGTCACCAAGTGGAGGATTTTTTATTGTTTTATGACTACCTTTTTTCCACCATAAGCAACCAAGAACCATTCTTAGCTAACACTCGATTCATCTAAGTTAAAAATGAGGTTTTCTGAACTCTTGAGATAATGTTTAAGTTGTTTAATAACTCATTTTCCCTAGTATGGTCGCCATTATGTTGGCTCCCTGTGATTTGCAAGATTGGAAAGAACAAACTCTACAGGGAACCACATCAACCCACTTTGGATTCCAAGTACCTAGCCTTCCTAGACTCAGAGAGGGCTCTCTCTATGTAAGTGTTTATAAATGATGTATCTTATGCTTTTGTTTTATGGTTTTAGGCTAGTTATGAAGTTATTAGGACTATTTGTTTTGTTTGATTGGATTGGTTGATAGATAGACTAATGGTGTGATTAAGTGATAGAGTGTTTTAGCTGAATAGATAAACTATGGGCAAAATTAATCCATTGGGCTATGGAGTCATAAAAGGATTTAATTGTTCGTCAACTATGAAAGGGTTTTCATAGGGCAAGCTAACTATATCAAGTTGATATCTTAGATTATATGTAATATGAAATGACAATAAGTTGTGAAATCAGCAAAACTAAAGGTCAGTTAAGAATCCTTTAACTCTACTTCAACAATAAAAGCCTTTTAGGTAACGGTTTGAGGAAAACCAAAGGACAGGCATACCATAGAATTCTTTGGCCAGACTTTAATAAGAAAACCTTTAAGACAACAATCCAACAATCCTAGAATTACTTTCAGACAAAGAAAACATTCAAGATAACAATGTGTGCAACTAAAGAGCAAGATACACCTATCTTCTTTAATCAAACACTCTAAAGACCTTCAAAGTAACAGTTTGAGGAAAACCAGAGGACAGGGCATACCATAGACTTCCCTAGCTGGACTCTACTAAGTATACTTCAAAGAAAGGTATTAAGAAACAATATTTCAAGCTACACCAAAGGACAGGGCATACCATAGACTTCTTTGGCTTGAATCTATTAAATCATTTCCAAGACAACAAGCTAGGTGGAACCAGAGAGAAATTAAGAATTCTCCAATTAGACCTTGCAGAAGAAAACATTAAGATAAAGAAAGCAAACAAAATTAGGGTGCCAAGACAATATATCCTAATCTAAAATTTATGTTATTTTATCAGAGAAATAATGGACATAATGGAAAATAGAAGGAAAACATTAACAAAGAAAGGATAACTTCACCATTAACATAGCTAAAGAATCCTGTGAACGTGCTCGTATTATTAATGTTCAAAACAATTACATTACTGCAGTACTATAGGTCTCTGTAACTCAGATTTTTCTCAAATCCAGCCTAGCAATCTTCAATCAGCTCAGCAACCAGTAATCATCCAACCAACCAACCAACACTAAGTGTTAGTCATCAATATTTTTCACTATCTTTGGATGACTAAAAATTTATAGCAACATTCTGAAAACAATATTGATTGAAACATTATGTGTTTTTAGAAATCTCACTACCTTCATTATCCTTTTAAACCTATTTTCACTATCTCTCATGTCATTTCTTCAGATTACCCTCTCACTCTAAAAAATTCATGTTTTGCCTCAGAAATCTTGTCATTTACTTCCCCCCCCCCCCTACCATAATACCCTTTTTCTGCTACCCTACACTTCATTGCCTCACAAAAATCCCTCTCCCTTTGATCATTTCCCTTTTTCTTTCATTAAAACTACGTAAAAATCATTTTTACATAGTTTTTTATAGTAAATTTTAACCTTTCGGGACCCTTGGTTATATATTAAACCCTATTTTAAATATTAAAACTCGCATTTTAAAAGGTTTTTCACCCCTCTCCTTTAAAAACGTCAAAGCCTCCTTCTTTAATGATTTAACCCCCCATATACATTAAAAACCCCGCTTATAGTCTTAACCCGGGCTCATTTTATTAAGCCCTCGCGCCCATATAACTCTTCCCCCTCTTTGAATTAAGTGCCTCCGCTTAATTAATAAAGCCCGGGCCCCACCTCTTCGTCTACCCGCAGCTTCAGATCCCCAACTGTCGTCGATCTCGTCCCCCCGAGATCCAACGACCCACGACACATATCGTAAATTTACGTATGCCGAGGATAGCTTTTTCAAAATGTGCGATATGGGTGGTTTTCATCATCATACCCTCCACCACGCGTCATCCAATGTATGGAATCACATTCACTCCGTTGAAAAAATTTACCGCCTCCGCCCAGTGCGAAAACCACCTCCCCGTTCACGAAAACCGTTGTCCTTCCTCCCATAAAAACTTAATGCCATCGCCTCCATTCAAATTTTCCAAAGGTTTCCACCTTTGCGACATGACTTTCCCACCATTCAAACCTTTGCAAATGCCTTCGACAGCCCCAAAAACCCCGATAAACCATAAAACACCCACATAAGCCCACAGGCCCCATTCCTGGACTCTGTCCAAAGAAAACGCAGGTTTTCAATTAATAAAATTAGTTGTTTGTATGCAGGTAATCAAACCCGAACACATAAATTGCATTATAAGTTCCAAGAAACATTTAAATCAACATCTCTGGGTGGCGATCCAGATCTTTTGATTCATCAAAAAGGCAGAGAGGGTTAGTAGACAAAGGGTAGCAATGAATCATGATCATTGCTAGCCTTTCTAATCCCTTAAAGGCAAAATTAACAGGCAGAAATGAAGGAATCTTGTGAAAGGTTGTGATAGTTGAGATTTAAAGAGATTAAAGGTTCTTAATCAAAGTTTAAAGCTAAAATAGAGTTAGAAGGCAGGTTTAAAGGATAAATACAGTGGCAGCAAGACAGAAAGGGATTAAAGAATAAGAGTGCAGATTAGAGACTTAAATAGAGGTTAAATGACAAATCAGAGGCAAATGATAGTGGAGACAGATCCAAATGAATGAAACACTTAAACATTTCTTCCTCAACTACCTTTTGCTACCTAAAGCCTCATTTTACTTTAATCAAAGTAGTTATAGTATAAAAAGCAGTCAGAGATATTTTAAAAGTAGCTCAGAAGTTATTGTAAAGTTGATGCAAAGCCAAAAAGTCAAAAAATATCTAAAGGGTTAGCTCAAATAGTTAAGTTAGGAGTTATTACTTCAGATAGACAGTTAGTCATATCTTTCCTTGGGCCTTGCATGGTCTCAAAGGTCAAGAGTTCATTTACTCTGTAATAACCATAGTCAGAAGCCCTAGAATAGGATCACCTCCTCATTTTGTAGTTAAATACTGCTTGTATGATCCATTATTGTTGGTTGGTTATTAGGATAAATATTGTATAGACTCTGATTTTTAAAGAAGTTGGCTTTGGAGCTTTGTAGCTGTTTTGGGCTGGATATCAATAGAACAAGCACATTCACAGGATTCACAAAATTGATTAAATGGTGATGTTATTCTGATATTGTAATTGTTTTCTTCTGTTTTCCATTTTGTACATCTATTTCCCTTATAATAGGATAAAAAATTTAGGCTAAGATATGTTGTCCAACACCTTAAGTCTGTCTGCTTGTTGTTATTTAAATGTTTTCCTCTGTTGGGTCTCATTGGAGAATTTAGGAGTTCCCTACTCTCCAATTCCACCTGGTTTGTTTTCTTGAGATTAACTCAGTAGATTCCACCCAAAGAAGTTTATGGTTTTCCCTATCCTTTGGTTTTTCTTGAAATGTTGTTTTCAAGGCTTTCTTTGAAGTTTACTTACTAAGGTTCGACCAAAGAAGTTTATGGTTTTCCCTGTCCTTTGACCCATCTTGAACATTCACTTTAAAGGTCTCTGAAGTCTGATTGAAGAATTTAGGAGTTCCTTGCTCTTTAATCATTACTGAATTGTTATCTTAAATTTTTTCTTTGTCTGAAAGTGAATAGTTGGAGAATTTAGGAGTTCCCTGCTCTCTAGGATTTGTTGAATTGTTGTCCTAAAGTTTACTTGGTAAAGTCTGGCCAAAGATGTTTATAGTATGCCCTGTCCTTTGGTTCTTTCTTAAGAATAATGACCTTAAAGACTCTTCTTGTTCTAGTACATGTTAAATGATTCTTCATTTCCCTTTAAAGCTGCTAAATTCACAACTTAGTGTTCCTTTCACATCCATATAAGTTATTAAGATCCATTTGGTTTAGTTATATTGCCCTGTGGAACACCCTTGATCTTTATTGATGTGCTCCTCAAACATTTTACAGACTCCATAGCCCAATGGTTTGAATTTCTCTTACTCTATCTGTTCTTCTTAACAAGAAACCAAAAAAAAAAAACAAACAATCCCTATCATTTTAACTAGCCTAAAATCAACATCATAAATCAATCAAGTTATATCTTTTATACAAATATAGAGAGAGCCCTCTCTGAGTCCAGGAAGGCTAGGTCCTAGGACTCCAAGTTGGTTTGATGCTACCCTTGTTGGTTTGATCTTACCAATCTAACAAATTACAGGGACATAACATGATGGAGACCCCACTGGGGATACTTGTTGAAAATCTTAGTGTTATATAAAGAACTTAGGAAACCCAAAAAAAATTCTTGATTGGTATCTAGTTGTTGATGGTGGACAAAGATCAAATCCTCAAAATAATTAAAATCATCCACCTGGTGACTCCACTGGTTTTCAGTAGGCCTGCCGACTCCACAGTTTCTCATAGACTCCCCTGGGAATGTGTGAATCAATCCTAAATAGTATAAAACCCAGCCACATACTGTGTGAATTCAATATTCTTGTAGATTGGTTTATTTTCAAAGCAATTATAAACTTTCATCCTCTCTGTGTTGTGGGTCCGAAATCTGGCTTCACAAATAATCTGCACCAAATCTCACCCTTACCCCAATCCTCCTGCCATAGTTGATAACCCTGAAAGAATATAAAGAAAAACTTCCAGAACTGGAGATTAAACTATTGTCAAACCAATTCACAAAGCAAGTTTCGTTCCTGAAAACCTTACATCTTTGAAAAACATCCAATTTGACTTACACCATAGAAGAAACTTATTCAGAATAAAGTCTCAAAGTTGGATAGACCAAACAAACCTTGATCTTACTAGCTTACAACATAGTCCTAGTAGAGAAGCCTCTCCTTCCACCCCTCCTGAACCTCAACTTTTCTAGCACTTTGACTCCTTTCATTCCAAATCTGCTCATTATCAGCTAGCTGTTCCAAGTACATCTATCACTCCCACTCATACATTCATTGTTCAAACTCCTCCATTCCATCCTCCACCTCCACTAGTAAACCCCCCTCTTGTAAATCCTCCTTGGGTTCCATTACCTCCTATCATGGAAACATGGTATGCCCCTAGTACTACACACACAACCTTTACCGCTCTTTATGTTTTGTAAGATCAACAATCAATCCTTTATTTCCACGGAATTGATCCACAACTACTCAACAACATGGTAGACAAGATGAATGACGCTTTTGACTACCAAGAAATAGAAGACAGAGGACTACAAATGTGAGAATGTTTGCCCAATGGGGAGGAAGCAAATAACAGCCAAATTTTAACCTCAGACATCTTGTGTGTAGATTTTCTTTTCTTCATCAAGAATTATAAATGTATGGGAAAATGTGTGTGTGTGTGTGTGTGTGTGTGTGTGTGTACCTCTCGTATTCTATCAAAAATATGAAAATTAAGACAACATGGAGAGATATTCAAGTCCTACCCACTGTGTTGCTCATTAGTGTATAATGTAGACTCTCAGTTACAGAAATGCAATAAGCATTAGATTTGAAAGTAGTACTTCCCCGTGTTTTGCTGGATCTAGAAATGGCTTACCAATTAAGAGAAAGAGATCCCCTTACCTTAGAAGACATGCAAAGGGGAGTGGTAAGTGTAGAAGCCGATATGATTACTAAGAGGGCTAGGATGAGAATAGAAAAGAGGGTTACATACAAAGAAGAAATTGTGGCCTCCACATCTGATACCAAAATTTATAACATAGTTAGAACAATGGAGAGGATGATGGAGAAAATTAGTTTGAATGAAAGAGCACCCCCTAGAGAAAACTAATCAATTCCTAAAAATAGAAATAGAAACCAAAACTTCAAAAGAGATCCTCCTCAAACTAGACAAAGAGAAATTGATCAGCAAATCAAACCTCCTTTCCAAGAAAACTATCTAGATGAAGAAGAAAGAGAGGCTGAGGAGTCAGAAGAACACCATGTCAGTCTAATAAGCTCTGATAATGAGGACATTGCTTTTTTTACAGAAGAAGAACAAGGTATGTTTTCCTCAAACCAAGCTGAAAGAACATACCAGGATTCCGAAGAATACAAACTAGGATTTGAAAATGCTATCATGGAGGTTCATAGGTAGTATGACCTCAGGAGTAAGAAAACCCAAGATATCCCCAAGAGGAACAAACTAAAAAATTCTGCTAGGAAGACCCCTGAAAACAGTCCTAAAAGGACAACAGAAAATACAAACATAATGGCTAAGAATTATGATCGAAGCAAAAAAAAGATCAGCCAACATGATGGTGACCAAAGCTACCCTAGTACATCAGCTAGTGGCCCTGAAAAACTATTTTAACTAAGGATCCAAATAAAAATTAACAAGCTGAAATTGCTGTAAAAACAATGTTTGAAAAGGTTGATATGAACATTTCAAAAACTCAAACACCATTCAGTATTGAGAGTGAAATTGCCAAGCTAAAAATAGCCATACCCCTTACTGAATTAGTGACTCAAGCTGTATGTAGATCTCAGGTTTTGAAGGTTTTAAACCTAGGGAATAACACAGATACTCTAAACTTGAGTGATGATAAGCCATAATTTTTGTTTGGACCAGAAGTAGAAGGAAAGTTTCAAGATGGAGGTGTGCCTCCATTTTATGTCAGTTTGAACATTCACGATAAAATCCTCACAATGCCATGTTAGATTATAGGGCTTCACACAACCTTATGCCCAAAGTAGTGATGGAAATATTAGGCCTTGAAATAACTAGACCATACAAAGATTTATACTCTTTTGATTCCAGTAGAGTTAAATGTCTAGGCTTAATCAAAGGTCTATGTGTCAATCTAGCACAAATACGAGCCAAGAGCCTTGTAATGGATATTGTAGTGGCTAATATACCTCCTAAATATGGCATGCTCCTTTCAAGATCACGGGGAGCTAAAATCCAAGGTACCCTTCAAATGGACATGCCATATGCTACCATTCCAGTCTTTAACCAAACAAGAAGGATGTACAGAGAAACTCACATGAAATACATGGTAAGCAGCCAAGATAAGCCCAACAACACCCCTCTCGATTCTTTCCATTCAGACCTTGATTCATTCATTTTGTACAATGAAGATGACATTAATGAACAAGTAGCCAAAAAAGAGGGAGAGATAGACCAGTCAAAACTGTCAAACCAAACACAAAATGAAGAACATAACAGTCAAAATCATGGCAGCCATGAAGAACAACATAATGGAAAATATGAATTTGAAACCCTTTGGAACATGAGTTTTGATGGCTGTTGTGGAAAAGTTGGTTCAGGAGCAGGTGTTTGGATACACAACACTAATAAGGGTCGCTCTTACAAACTGGATTTTTAGTGTACAAACAATTTTGCAGCATATGAAGCACTTCTCCTCGGTTTGCAACTGCTGAAAAATATAGGAGCTAAGAAAATTTCCATTCAGGGAGATTCTAAACTCAACATCAAGCAGATTAAAGGATAATACTCAGCTAAAAATCCAAGGTTAAGGGAGTATTGAAATGCTTCTTTAGACCTCCTAAAAACATTTGAAAAATATGAACTTACCTTTGTCACAAGAACTCAAAACAACCTTGCAAATGAACTAGCCTTTGCTGGCAGCACTTGCGAACTACCTCATGTCAAAGAACAATACATAGTAAAAGTTAAAGATAGACCAGCAGTCCCTAATAAAATAGATTATTAGCAATTTTTTGAAGGTGACAAACAGATTAATGACTTCCTGTAGTCCAAAAATGAGTTTGAAATGCCAAAATCAGACTCGGACCATGAAGAGGACTGTTCTACTGAGGAACAAACACACAAAACAGAGCCACCTCATGCTGTTGATATAAATATGTTATAACACCTTCATGAGGCAGGATTGTGTGAAGATCCAGATAAAAAGGACCTTGAGGTATTGCAATTCAAAGACAATCTATTGCCAAGAGGACTTGTCCCCTTAGAAGAATTGTTTGATTTCAATGATGTTGCTAGGAAGCTGTTGTGGTAAAACACAAACGCCCCCCCCCCCCATTTTTGACTTGTTCACTTCAAATAATGGGGACCATTTCTATAAATTTTTGGCTAAAACACCTTTTAGGATTTTATTTAGCTGATTATCCTACGCTTTTTGTTAATTTTTCATTTTCTTTGGATTCTTGTTTTGATTGCTTTGTTATAATTGATTTTTTATAAGCCTCCCATTGACGCTTGTTTCGCTTCATTTGGTCAACTGGTTTGAAAATGGCACTCCTTTGAAGTCCCATCATTTATCTAGTCTGGGTTAAAAATGTTATTTTTATTCTTTTTATTTATTTTCGGAGTGGCTGTAGTTTAGAAAATTTCATAACTAAACTAAACATCATCAAAATAAAACCAAAATAAAAAAACAAAAACTGATATTTAACATTAAATTTTAAACATTAATTAAATTAATTATTATAATAAAATATAATTAATTTAATTAAAATTAAAACTTAATATATATATATATATATATATATATATATATAATAAAATTTACATCGCATATCGCGATATCGGAACACATCGCAACTTTTATATAATGCATATTTGACAAACTGCGATATTGCGATAAGGCAATATGCGAGGTGTTAAAAAGTTTTAATATAAGGTTTTTGTTTTTCCCTTATGCCTCCCGTACCTCCACCTCACTCACCCTCACGTCACCCTCACCTCACCTCACCCTCCACTCACCTTATCCCTCCACAAACATATGGCATAAGACTTGTTTTAATTTTTTCAATGATACGTATGAGTAGAGTTAATGGAGTGGTAGGTTAAGTTTAATATATTTTTTATTTATTTATTTAGTATTTAATATAATTAATATTTAATATTTAATTAATTTAATTAAATTAAAATTTAAATATTATTTATATTAATTAGTTTATAAATAATTAATATTCTAGTTAATTAGATATTAATTAATAAATAGTTTATTAATTCATTAGTTTAGTTCATAATTAATAATTAAATTAAAATTAATTATTAGTTAATTAGAATTCTAATTTAGGATTAATTTTTTAAATTTAAATTCTGATTTTTAGCCCAGCAACAGAAAATTCCAGAATTGTGCCAGAATTGACTCACCAACTTCAGAGGCCCATAGAATGAGTTTTACTTGGCCAAATGAGGCCCAAGATGGCTCATTGGAAAGAGAAAATCAAGGAGAACATTTCTGAGGAGGTTTCAATAACAGATTTGATCATTTATTGGGTCAAAAATTAGGCAGAAGATCAAGCTCCGAATTTCTAAAAATAAAATCAATTTTCTGAGCTTTGCTTTCTTCATTTTCATTTGCCCAACCTCTTCTAATTACAGATTCATGCATCAATATATCATTGGTTAATTAAGATCGTTATGAATATCAATAAGAAGCTCAAATTTCCTTTTTATTTATTTAAATAGAATTTGATTGGATTTGTTTTAATGTTAGAAATAATATTTGGATTTTATTGTTACATCTTAATTCATTTTAATTTCTTTTTGCAGGAAAAAACAATGGAAGGGATATTGAGGAAAAATATTTCAATCAATGAGAAGACTCCAGCAATTAAAGATTGGAATTTTTGAGCAATTAAAATTGGATTGGGCAGATTTTTCTTCAACAAACTCTCTTCTAAAAATACTTTTGGAAAGATTATAAATTGCAGATTGAAAAATGTAAATATGGTTGCTCTCCTCTGCAATTCCAGACTTCTAAAAGCATTTCTATTATAGGAATTTAGAGTTGTAGATGGGGAGGAGAGAAAGTTTCAAATCTAAACATTATTGAGGGTTTATGCTTTATGTCTTTTATTATGCATGATGGGCAGAGTTTGCATTTCTGTAGCTCTAGTCTTGAAAGCAGAAATTCAAGTAATGTAAAGTACTGTTAGAGACCAGGATCATAGAAACAGATTCAATTAACTGGTATTTTTGGCATTTCTGTATCAAATACCAGTTTCATTTTTATTTTAATAAAATTTTTGTTTCATTTTATTCATGTTTTGGCATTTATGTTGATATGGATAATTTGTCTCAAATTGTTATGTATCTCTGTTCTTATGGATTTAACTCTTATTTCTGAGTAACGATTTGCTCAGAAATCTGTCTTACAAAACTGATTTTTTAAATAATAATATGTTGTGAATTTCTTCCACATATTATTGTTTAATTATTAGTTTGACTGATATGATAATCAATATCATTTTTGTGAATTTCTTCTGGAGTATTGTTGATTTATTATTTCAGTCAAATGGTCTCAATTGAATATGTTTTGGTACTCACAAATGTGAGCTAAATTGAATTTCTTCGTTAGCTTGACATTAATTTAAAGCCAGACATATTTTAATCCTCATTACTTAATTATCTTGCTCTTAGTTGGGATAGATTTTCATCTACCTGATTAAGATAGGATTTAGATTAGTTTCTTTTTGCTTGCATTATAGAATAAGTTTGCATTTAGATTAATTTCTACATTCTTTTAAGTCCTCTTCTCGAAGAGGCAAAATCTTAGTTGTGGTTTGGTTGAACCCAAATCAGCTTAAGGGTCATTCTCTTGCCTGATCAGCAAGAAGAATTGATCTGATATCCCTGTCTATTGGTAGTTAACGATACATCGTAAACCAATAGCAATAGGGAAAAGGTAACTGGACCTAGTTAAACCAGTCAGAGCCACTATCATAAACGGAAAATGAGCTGTATTAAGGTCTGGACCGGGTGGTTATCCCCCAATGTTGTAGCAGCGATTTTCGAGGCCTCAACAGAAGCCTAAAATAGAATCCACTGAAACAGATGTAGAATAATGCAACATAGGCAGCGAAGGAGAACCTAACATGATAAAACTATCCAAAACACTGCCAGCTCTTATAAAACATAAATACATTGAGCTATCCAAATAATTTAATGATGTATTTGCATGGAGCTATGAGGACTTGAAGTCCTACGATACAAAAATTATTTAGCATAAGATTCCTCTCAAGGAAAATCAGAAACCCTTTAAACATAAATTACGTAGGATAAACCCTGTCCTGATGCCTCTGGTTGAGAAAGAAATAAAGAAAATGTGGTGAAAGAAAATGCTCCTCCTGCAATTTTTGAAGAAACACACCAGCCTTCAGTATCAAAAACTCAGATGATTCAAAAGCAGCACAGTATTAAAGTCTCCTCATCCAACAAACCAACAGACAAAGAGATGGATATTATGCAAAAATACAAAGAAATAAAGATTAGAAATGAAGCTTTAAAGGCTGATACATGCACACAGTACTGGAAGAAGTCACCCAGTGACCAAAGCAGATTGCTTTCTGCATTTGAGTACAAAAATAGGAAGATGCAAATGACCTTCCTACAGCCAAAAGTCAAACATCCCAAATCATCAGCTGATTATAAAAAGTCATCATATGAAGTTCAAGCAGAAGATCTTCATCCAATTGACCAAATAGAATTTCACAAAATGGCTGGTGAAATGTTGTATTCTACAATGACTAATAAAGCCATGAGTGTACAGAAGTTGTAAAACACGCTAGGGAACATCAAAGATCAACTCAAATTAGAAAAGACATCTTCACAGGCTAAGGATAACAGAATCAAATCAATGGAAGATTTGGTTATTGAAGTAGGATATGATCCTAACAATGTAAAAGTTGCAAATGAATTGATAAAGAAGAAGAATGTCGACATTTCTGCATTAAAGAAGCAACTAAAATTGCCTCCTACTGAACATCCTCTGGAAAATGAAGTATTATAGGATGCAATCCAAAAATATGAAATGATGAACCTCATCCTTCAATTACTGCCCAAATAAAAGAAATGGAAAATGAAATGGACAAATTAGTATAGGAGAAAAAGGCCAGATCAGAAGAATTCCAAGTCACTCTTAAATAGTTTGCAGTAACAACAACAGTTACTGTCAAAGACTATCCGAGTTTAAAGAGTATCGGGTAAAATTCAAAAGGCTAAAGTCAAAGCAGAGTTGAAATTTAAAGCCAACCAACATAAAGGACACCCAACTGCAGCCTTCGGTGAAAAAACAGTTAAGAGATAAATCAGTAACAAATCAAAGACAACAAACAACAAATTCAATAAAAGTAGGGACAACTTGCATTACTTAGATAACTGTCTCTATCTTCTTGCATGGAGATATTTATTTTTCCATGAATAATTCCTAAGTTTGTTTTGGGATATTTTGTAAGAGTTTTTGTATAAATACTTCACATTTCGAATGATTGAGGGTGGATGAATTGTTAAACATTTCTATAGCTGTACTGAGATGAAATCTGAGGGTTCTTTGTACCATTTTCAAGTCAGCAGACTGGATTGAGCAATAAAGAAATTATATTATAGGATTCATGTGTTGGGCCACTTCAATGAAGTATTCTTGTTCTTTGTTTTTATCTAAAGTTTTCACAATACTTGTATGTTTTTTCTAAATCTAAATGTATATCAGGAATATTATTTCAAAATATGTTTAAAAACACTATGTTTTGAACTTTTATGTCATTTTTATGTTTTCTACTAATATCCAGATTAGGGAATTCTTAATTTATCCCTAGTTTCGATTGACCTCTTTCTTTTCAATAATTACCTGGATCTGAGAACCCTTAATTTCTCTCTCATCCCGATTGAAACCATTTTCACCGTCAGCCTAAGGATCTGAAGTAACTCAGCTATTTTTCCCTGTGAACACTTCCATTTAGAACCTTGATTCTGATATGACTGCTTGATACATTGACTCCATTAGCCCAATGGAAAACATACCTACATCTATCCATCTAAACTAGTGATTCCACCACCAAACTAAATCCAAAATATAATCCCAAGTAATCCTACATAACTAGCCCAAAATCAACTAAAAACAACAAAGATAAATCATATAGAGAGAGCCCTCTCTGAGCATTAGGAAGGCTAGATCTTAAGGCTTAAAAGTAGGTTTGTGGTTACCTCTAATATTCTTTAAACCAATATAAACAACCCTTGAGAATTATTGGAGAGAAAACATCCTGGTGACCATACTGGGGAACTAACCAGTCCTTAGTGTTTAAAATAAATCTTAAAAGAAATACTTTTACTTATATTTTCACCTTAAGATTGTTTCAAAGGGTTTTTAAGTAAAATTTTCATTGAAAACTGAAATTCTGGCTTCCATAAGAATCTACTATACCAAGTCTAATCCCGAGCCAGAACCTATTGTAATAGTAGATAATCCTGACAGAATTTTAAAGAAAAACAAATAAGTAGAAAGTTTAGGTAATAAAAATTCATTGATCAAAGAAAATTCTCCTCCCAATAAATTATCAAGTTTACAAGACATTGAATTTGATTTAGCTTTTGAGCAATATTTGTTTAAAACTAAATCAGAAAGTAACGTATATAATAGTCTAATAGATCCTGATTTCATTTCATTTATTGAAACTAAGAAGGAAATTGTTTCACTTGATTCAGATGAAAAAGCTCTAGAAATTTATGATGAACTTGATGCTCTAACTACAACTTTGATTAATGAAATTGATGAAACTTATTTTCAATATTTCGTTGAATTAACTGATTTATCTTCCTATACCCCTAAGCCTTCTACCAGTCATTTAGAGTCTGTAAATTCAAATTTATTTAGTACCACCTCATCTATTATTTCCACTACACCTCATTCCACAAAATCCTTCATTCCTAAGCTTCCTCTACAACCTAGAGTTTTATTTCCATCCCCAAATACTGTAAGTTCATCCTCTAGCACTGTTGTTTCATTTTCAAGCACTTCAACCACATTTCCAAGTACATATTATAGTGTCCCAACCTCATATGCAAGTATCTCGACCTCATCACCAAGCACCACACATTTACCTCCTAGTCCAGCCATAATCTTAGCTATGGCTGCCAAATATGCTCCTTTGGTCCTACCAGGGAAATTACATAACATGCCCCAAGATTATCAAAGAAAAATCCCTTAATTTGATGGAACTAGTCAATACCATTAGGGGAATTTTGAGGTCTAAAATGGGCCTCCTAAGGAAATTATAAAATAATAGTGGAAATAATAAAATAAGATTTGATTACGTCATCAAATTTTAGAAGGAAAAAAGAAAATACTATTTTTTCAACTTATCTCCCAAATTTTTTACTCAAATTTCGAGCAAGAGTACTCATTGGATGCAAAATTTAATTCATCATCCAAGGAGTACCCATGTTTCATACTTTCAATGGACCCTGCGACATGAAAAATGAGAAATACATGAAAAAACGTGATTGCAATCACGTTTTTTCATTTATTTCTCATTTTTCGTGTAGCAGGGTCCATCAAAAGTATGCAACATGGGTACTCATTGGATGAAGAATTAAATTTTGCATCCAGCGAGTACTCCCGCTCAAAATTTGAGAAAAAACTTTTGGAGATAAGTTGAAAATATGAGTTGAAAAAATAGTTTTATTATTTTATTATTTTTTAATCTTTTTACCCTTTTACTTAAAAAGTGGTGAATCATCCCCAATGGTTGACATCATCATCTTGAATCCTATTGGTTCTTATAAAGTTTATTTTTGTAGTACATTTTTCTTAGGAGGCCCATTTTAGACCTCAAAATTCCCCTAATGACTGCACAACAACATGTTAACAAAATGACTAACTATTTTGAACTGCGTGAAATTGATGAATCTAATGTCCAAATGAGTCTGTTTACCCAAAATTTAGCTGGAGAAGTAAAAAAATGGTTTAAAGCTTTATATGAAAATCATATTATTGATTTAGAAGCCTTCCATAGATTGTTTATCAGTAGATGGGAGAAAAAGAAGAATCCTTTACAAAATTTTTCTGAATATGAACACATAAAAAGAGGACATAATGAGTTAGTTCAGGACTATTATACTAGATTTAACAGTATCTACAATGTTATTCCAGTAAACATTAAACCCCCATCAGTTCTAGCTTTACTCAAATTTCCTAATGGTTTTGATATGGATATGTCATGCCAATTGAGGGAAAGGAACCTAGAAACACTAGAACAAATGAAAAACATAACAGTTAGTGTAGAAGCCAATTTGTTAGCCAAGAGAGCAAGAATGAGAAATGAAAGAAGGGTAACAATAAAAGAGTAAACATCTACATCAGATAGTAAAATAGATAGTTTAGCAAAAGCCATGGAGAAAATGATGGATAGAATAAAAATTATGGAAAGAAAACCACAGTGGGATAATCAACAATAAGGCCCTCAAATAAGAAATCCCAACTTTAGAAAAAACACCAGCACTAGTAAATCTAGAGAATCAACACCTGATCAAACAATAAGACCACCTTTCCAAGAGAACTATGCTGAAAGTTCTCACCAAAATGAAGATGATGAAGACACTTGGATTAATCTAATGGGAATTAATGATGATAATACTATTTTTCTTACACAAGAAGAACAAGAATTATATGAATTACAATAGTTATAGTTAGAATCTGGAGAGTCTTTTAATTATAAGCAAGGTTATGAGTTTTCCATTAATGAAGTTCACAAGCAATATAACCTTAGGAGTAAGAAAAATGTAGAAGCCCCTACTAAGAAATCTACCCAAACTTAGACAAAGAAAATAGTAGAAGCTCCTACAACCAAAGTACTACAAATCCTCCCTAGAGAAACCCAACAAAACTCTAGTTCAAATAAAAAAAAAATCAAATCCTAATGAGAAAATCTTCTAGTCCTAAAATTGCACCCAGTCCTAAAATTGTTAACATTACAGATATTGTTGTTCAAACATCAGTTGATCCTCAAAAATCTGTTGCTGAAAAGACAAAAAATTCTGCTAAAACAACAATTTTTTATCCTAAAACATCTACTGCCGATTCAAAATCAGTTGATCCTAAAAAAAATATTGCCAAAACAGTTGCTGAAACTTCCAAAACTGCAAAAAATTCCACTGCAACTCAAACTGTCCCTGAAAAGAATATAAAAAATATTAAAACAATGGAAAATCAAACAGAAAATGAAAAACCAACTATAGGTAAAGAAGAGAAACATACTCAAACTGCAGTTAATAAAGGAGAAGTCATTCAGTTAGGAGAAATACAAGCACCATTCAACATCTAAATTGAAATTGCCAAACTGAAGATACCAATTCCTTTAACAGAGTTGGTAAAGCATGATTTATAAAAATCATATATCAATGACACATTAAACATGAATGAAGGAGAAGACTCTGTTAATTTGAGTGATGACCAACCAAAACTAATATTTGGTCTTGAGGTAAATGGAAAACACCAAGAAGGAGGAGTTCCTCCTTTCTACATTAGCTTGACTGTTCATGATCAAATTTTACATAATGCTATGCTAGATTCAGGAGCCTCACATAATTTAATGCCAAAATCCATTATGGAAACTTTGAATTTAGACATCACTAGACCTTATAAAGATATTTTCTCATTTGATTCCAGTAAGGTCAAATGTCTAGGCTTAATCAAAGATTTATGTGTCACTCTAGTCCAATACCTTGGAAAAAGTATAGTCATGGATATTGTAGTAGCTGACATCCCTCCAAAGTATGGAATGTTGTTATCTCACTCATGGGGTGCAAAAATTCAGGGATCTCTACAATTACTCATGTCTTATGCCACTATTTCAGTATTTGGTCAACCCAAGAAACTTTACAGAGAGACTCTAAGGAAGTACATGGTCAGTAGTGTAGAAAGACCTCGAAACTATCCCATTTATTCTTTACATGTTGATGTGGACTCTTTCATTTTATGTAATTCAGAAACTGGTGTAGAGAACAACACAGCTTTAAAACATAAACATAAGGAACCAGATAGTGAGAACATATTTCATGAATCAATGTGGCACCTAGACTTTGATGGCTCAGTGAAAAAATTAGGAGCAGGAGCAAGAGTTTGGATTCATAACATGGAAAACAATCATTCATAAGGTCATGCCTTCAGATTAAACTTCAAATGTACAAACAACATGGCAGAGTATGAAGCTCTAATCTTAGGACTACAGATTGTTAGAAATTTAGGAGGCAAAAGAGTTTCTATCATGGGAGACTCTGACTTAATTGTAAAGCAAATCAGAGGAGAATATTCTGTATATAATCCTAGATTAAGCCAATATAGAGAAACAAGATCTGATTAAAGAATTTTTGGACTGTGACTTTGTTGTAATTCCTAGAAAACAAAACATACAGGCACACAGTTTAGCAACTTTTTCTAGTACCTGCAATCTGCCTTTTCAGCCAAGTCACCAATATATAGCAGAAGTAAGACACAGGAAAACAACTTAAAATATTGGCAAATTTTTACATAGGATACTCAAATCTATCACTTTATGAATGTTGAGGGAGAATTCCAGAATTGTAACATAGATAAAGATTATACAGTAGATGACAGTGAGATCGAAGTAAATAATTTAGATTTCACTAAACCCACTAAATTTACTCAAGTAGAAATAGATAAACTAGAAAAGGTAGAAATTGAAGAATTAGCAGATGATGATTCTGACATTTTAAACCTTAAGAATAACTTTTTACCTAAGGAATTAGCCCCATTAGAAGATATTTTTGATTCAAATGATGTTGCAATAAAACCAAATATGGAACCATTAAGATCAGATATAGAAGATTGCAATATAGAAACAGAACAAAGGCCAAAGCTCATCAAACTTTCCAAAGCATTACCTCAAGATGAAAAACTGAAATACATAGCTTTGTTTAAGGAATTTCAAGATTTATTTGCATGGAGTTATGAAGACCTAAATATTATGACACTAACATAATACAACACAAAATACCTATCAAAGAAGATAAAAAACCTTTCAAACAGAATCTTAGGAGAATCAATCTAGTTTTAATGCCTTTAATTGAGAAAGAGGTAAAGAGAATATATGAAGCTCAGATCATTGTACCTATTAGATATTCTGATTAGGTTTCAAACTTAGTTCTCACTAGGAAGAAAACAAGGGAAATCGAACTTTGTGTTTATTTCCAGAATTTAAATAAGGTGTCCCTAAAAGATAACTACCCTCTCCCCAAAATGGATCGTATTTTACAGAGGGTGGTTGGTTCATCCAGGATTTCATTACTTGATGTATTCTCTGGGTACAATCAGATCTTAGTTCAGCCAGAAGACCAACCAAAGACAACATTTACTACTCCTTGGGGTACTTTCATGTATTTGAAAATGCCTTTTGGATTAATGATTGCAGGAGCTACTTTCCAGAGAGCTATGGATATAACTTTTGCGAAAGAAATTCATGATTTTCTTGTAATTTATCTAGATGATATAACTATATTTTCAAAAACTGACAATGAACATCTAAATCATCTGAGACAAGTGTTTATCAAATGCAGGAAATTTGGTATTTCTTTGAATCCCAAAAAGACTCTCTTTGGACTTGAAGAAGGTAAACTATTAGGGCATATAATTTCAAAAGAGGGAATTAGAATAGACCCAGCTAGAATAGAGGCCATTTTGAACATAAGCCATCCTATAAATATTAAGGAATTGCAGGCTTTCTTAAGTAAAATCAATTTTCTCAGGAGATTCATTTCAAATTTAGCAGAAATAATTAGAGAACTCAATAACATACTAAAGAAAGACTCGGCACTTAAATGGACAGTAGAGGCCAAACAATCCTTTGAATCAATCAAACAAGCCCTTACAAGAACACTAGTCCTAATAAGTCCTAATTTCAAAAAATATTTTATTATTTTTTTTGTTTTGCTTCAAAACATATTATTGTTGCAGTCTTACTGCAGAAGAATGATCAGGGCTATGAATAACCCATTGCTTTTTTCAGCAAATCACTTAGAGATGCCACACTAAAGTATAACATAATGGAAAAACAGGCACTAGCTTTAGTGAAGGCTATCAAAGACTTTAGAGTGTACATCATGTATTCACATATCATAGCATATGTTCCAAATTCAGTAGTGAAGGAAATTCTGACCTAGAATGGGCCTGATGGCAAGAGAGGCAAATGGATTGCCACCATTTTGGAATATGACATGGAAATTAAGCCCACCAAACTCATTAAAGGCTGAGGTTTAGCCAAACTCATGGCTGAATAAAATTTTCATGCCTTAGATATAAATTTTATTGCCCAATTAGATGATCAAGAAAATATGGTGACTCCACATATCAATGAAGCCTTTTCAGATTCACCATGGTATGCAAATATCATATTTGTATTACTAAATTTACAAGCTCCTCCTAGATTGTCAAGAACTAAAGCTAGATTTTTAAAGTTAAAGGCAATGAACTTTGGTATCATAGATAATGCTCTGTTTTGGAAAGATCATGGTGGAATTTTATTGAATTGTTTACTTAAAGATGAAGCTGATAAAGTTATGGAAGAGTTTCATGCAGGTGACTATGGACGACACCTTTACTAGAAGTCAACTGTAGATGAAATCTTGAGGGCTGGTTTTTACTGGCCTACACTTTTTGCAGATGTAAGAAAGTATGTGACCTCTTGTTACAAATGCCAGATCTTTGAAGGGAAGAAAAAACTACTACCATTACCCCTTAAACCCATCTCCACAGAAATGCCTTTTTAGCAATGGGGTCTAGACTTCATTGGTGAAATTCACCCACCATCCTTAGCCCAACACAAATGGATTTTGACAGCCATAGACTATTTCACTAAGTGGATAGAAGCCATTCCTTCTAGACAAGCCACTGATTCTGTCATAATCTCATTCCTAGAAAACAATATATTGTCTAGATTTGAATGCCCTCAAAAGCTCATTACTGATAATGTAGCTTCTTTCAAGTCTAAGAAAATGATTGACTTCTGTAACAAATACCACATTAGCCTTGGCCATTCCACTGCCTATTACCCTCAAGGTAATGGTCTTGTTGAATCCTCAAATAAAAGCCTTGTTAATATCATCAAGAAACTACTAGAAGACAATAAAATGACCTGGAACAAAAGGTTAGTTAATGCCTTATGGGCAGATAGACTCACCACAAATAATTCCATTGGTACATCCCATTATCAAATTGTATATGGGATGGATGTTTTTTTTCCATCCTCTTTAGGAGAACCAGTGATGAAGATGATCCAAGAATTGCAGGTAGAAACCAATGACATCTAGGGAAGGATAAATCAGACCATACACTTGTAGCAAACCAGGGTAGAAGTCTATGTCAAGTCACAATTTGTCCAAGATAAAATTAAAAATATATTTGACAAGAAGACTAAGGAAGATGATTTTTACATAGGTGACAAATTTCTTAAGTGGGATTCCAGGAGAGAAGAGAAAGGTAAACAAGGTAAATTTGATTTCCTATGGAAAGGTCACTATGTCATTTAAGGTTACAGAGGTAACAATGCATTCTTTTTGAAGGAGTTGGATGGATCAGATCTGCCAAGTGGACCTATAAATGGTAGAATGCTAAAGCATTACTATTACCCATAATAACATTAGTTCACTTTGTTTACTTTACTCATTGTACATAACATTGCAGAGTTTAGATTGGATTGGATGCTTTTCTTGCAAAGTTGAAGCCCAAAGAAAAAGACGTTAGCTTTGAAAGACAAAATATCATAAGTATGAATAATGTAGAGCTCAGAAAATAGTTTCAAGGCCATCAAATTCAAAATTCAAGGCTACTGATCTTAAGGTTCTTGACATTTCACCAGGAAATTCCATCCCCATGTGGAGCCACTATTAGGGTCCAATAATAATAGGATGATTCATAATTTTGAATTGACTTTGATAAGTCTTGTAATATGTACACACTTTGCTTTCTGCAAATTGTTTTCCCATATTTAAAATAAAAAATGTAAAGAGGGTAAAAGTCCTAAAAGAAAAATCAAAGGATTGAAAGAAAAAGATAAAAAAGAATATAAAAAATGAACCCCAAACAAAAAAGAGATAAAAATAGATCATGAAAGTGATGCAAATTCAAATGCCACTACTTTTTACTTTATTTTGCAAAATAAGATTGTGTGTAGCTTGTCAAAAATGCCACAATCCATGAAGGTCAAACTGCTTAATCTTGACCTTTCATGCTTTAAATTTCATGTTGATAGATAAAGAATAAAGATCTAGCCAAACTATTTAATCTTGGCAAATTAGTAGTTAGATAGAGAATAATAAGGAGCTCAACAGTTTAATCTGAGCCCTTGGAAGTAATAATGTTAGAATTAGATATTTTTTTGTTAAAAGAAAAATAATAAGGGCTTGCAAGCTCAAATGCACCCAAAGAAATGAAAAAAAATGTTAGGATAGATGATGGGTAGGCAGAAGTAGTTTTCACAAGGCATAAATAGTAGAAATTTGTCATTTCTTGTTACTAACTTCCTTCAAAATCATTTCCCTTGTAAAAATACCCCTTTCCCTTTCATTTTTATTCTTTTCCCTTACTTCACTCTCTTTCCCCTAAAAAAATCCCTTTTCCTAACTTAAAATGCATATTTTCCTTTGGAAAAGTAAAATCCCTTTATTAATTTCCATTTCATTCATAATACCCCCAAAAATACAAATATCCTAAGTATAAATGATTAAATCTTATGTCGGGTCCCACTGTGAAAATGTCCATCCCCAATATCAATTTTACATTAAAAAGCTTAGCATATTTTTACAAACCCGCCCATATACTAATTTTAGTTTAAACTTTATTATATTAAATCCCATAAATACCTTTATCCTATATTAAAATAATTCCCGCATATGTATATTTGCTAACCCATATTTTATTTACCTATAGTTTAAATTCCCCACATGTGATATATTTTGGGCCCACTTATTATAATCCCGCTTATCATAAACTCCCAACCCCATGCAAATAACCCTTTCTATAAACCCCATCGCATAACTTAACACAGGCCCCATGCTCTTCTACTCCCCGACAGTTTATTCCCATTGGCCCATCTGTTAGATCTAGATTGACCAGATCTAATGGCCAACAATCACTATCGCACCCCCGAAAGCCCAACTTTTAACCACCTCGATACCTTGCGAAATGCGCGGTTTTCGGATCCCCGCTCCCTGCAACATGGCGCGATTTTATTGCATCACATCCTCAAAGAAAATACTGCCTAACCCCTTTCGCTCATGCGAAAACCACTCCGTAGTATTTACGCCTGTTGTCAAACCACCCTTCCATTTGAAACGACCTGCGCATTCAATGTCAATCACTGTTGATTAAAAAAAACCCATATAGCCACCCTTTGCAACCTTTTTCACTAATTTCTCTTACAAACTCACACAAACTGAGTTATTTCCGACCTAAAGAATTACTGTCGACCCTATTTTAAACCAAATTTCAACAAAATTCAACCATTTGTTGCTACAACTGTTGTAGAAATAGTCAGAAGCTCTATAAAGACCCTTGAAGCTTCAGAGAACCTTCGTTGCCTTATAATCCTTCTGCAAAATAAGATCCTCATTTTCTCCAGGTATTCCTCAGTGCTTAGGTCTATTCCTAAAGCTAAAAGAAAGTAATTCAGTAATTAAATCGTTTAGGAACCTTTGCAAACCAAAAGAAATCCCTTATTGCCTTTCAATCCTTTTTCTACAGTCTACCATAGGCGTCTTTTTACAAAACTCCCAAGGCCTGAGACTGTTTTTGAACATATAAGAGTATAATTTGATCAATTGAAGTATTGTAGACCAGAGGATAGCCCTTGTTTCATTTCAAACCCTTTTGCAGACTGTAATTATCTTTTAGAGGTGCTCCTAAAGGCCTAAATATGCTTTTCTAAGTCAAAAGAGTAATCAATTGATAAAAATTAATAAACAATGGCTTCTAAAGGTACTGCAACTATAAATCCCTCGCAACCTCTAGTTGTAGATGTGGAACACACTCCTTTAGCAGATAGAGACTTTAAAATTAATGACACAGTCACTAAATTTAACCTTCTTGAGCTCCACTGCTGGAGCCATGACAAATCCATTGACTAAGCTGATGAAGTTTTTATTTGGGAGTCCAATTTTCCTAAGTATGTTGTCCCACATACCTTCGAGTGTCCTGAGGTCATCAGAATTTGTCAATATTGTTATTTCCTTTATCAGAGAGCCATAATAACCACTGGAAAAGAATTTTTGTTCACTATCATAGCTGAGTCAATTAACCAAATGTTGCAGATCCAACCTAGACTAGATGAAACCCCTTTTTCTATTGAGGATCTTACACAGTTATACCTGAATATTGACTTCCCAAGAGGTTCCAGATATTTCAGACATTCATTCCTTCATCTGTAGAGACTCCCAAGAAAAATCCTCCTTACCCATCTACAATATTTTATGAGAGAACCAAACACATCATCACAATGTTGTCCTGCATTTTGTGTTATTTTACAGATGAGCATGTTGATGCTTCAGTCTTGGGTTTCTTATCTAGTTTCACACCTGGTCAGCCTCCTGCTACTATTTTCAATTTTTCCCAGTACCTTGCTGATACTATGCATGAACAACTTGTTAAAATGCCTGAAGAAGGTGTTTTCAAGTATTCATCGGTCCTATTCCACATGTTTTCATACTTCCAGTCTAAGAAATTTTCCACCAACCTTCAGAAACTTGATGTTGAAGGTAATCCGCAGTAAATTATATTTCAGACTTCCTTACTAAGGAAATACTCCACTGAATTCACATACATAGATTTCATTGACTCTTTCATCCATCCAATGGTCAACATGTTGAACAGCAGTACTCAACCAAGAGTCAGTGAGGAAATTAAAAAGGTCCTGCAATTATCAGAGCATAGTAGGACTGGAGATTGGTACTTGTATCAAAACCACACAGAGATTAGGGTATATGGATCTAATATTCTTCCATATAAGCTGCCCAAATACCTCCCAATGAGGTTATTTTCCCTTGAATATATCAGACAGATCCTTAATTCTGATGCAATAAATTTCTTGGTAGCAAAAAAGAAGACACAGTTCAAAACTAAAAAATCAGGTTGGCCATTTTATTTGCAACAGTAGAGATGCAGGTCCATAGGCAGAAAAACATTTGTAGGAGTTTAAGTTCAGTCATATTTTTCAGTGGTATTATGATCCTCTAGGAGTAATAAGAAAATTGAGAGTTAAATGTAAATTAACTCCTTATGTGCATGAGTCCAAACCAGACATTGAGAAATACTCCAATCATTCTGAATGGTTGGAGAACACTTTGACAGAGGCAGATAAGAAAGGTGATACTAGTCAAATCTTGCAGACTCCAGCCCAAGAAGATAGGAACTCAAAAAGAAATAGAGAATAAGGATCATACACTGCAGAGACTACCACTGAAACCAAATTTAAATTGATGTACAGGAAGAAGCCAAAGTTAAATCCTGTAAATGAGGAAGTGGAAACAATTGAGGTAATTGACATAGATGGAGTGGTGAAAGACAATGCTCCTCCTGTAGTTTCTGAAGAAACACACTAGCCTTCAGTATCAAAAACTTAGATGATTCAAAAGTAGTACAGTATTGAAGTCTCCTCATCCAGCAAAACAAAAGACAAAGAGATGGATATTATGTAGAAATACAAAGAAATAAAGATCAGAAATGAAGCTTTAAAGGTTGATACATACACACAGTACTGGAAGTAGTCACCTAGTGACCAAAGCAAATTTCTTTCTGCTTTTGACTACAAAACTAGGAAGATGCAAATGACCTTCCTACAGCCAAAATTTAAACATACCAAATCATCAGCTGATTATAAAAAGTCATCATATGAAGTCCAATCAGAATATATTCATCCAATTGACCAAATATAATTTCACAAACAAGCTGGTGAAATGTTGTATTCTACAATGACTAATAAATCCATGAGTGTACAGAAGTTTCAAAACACTCTAGGGAACAACAGAGATCAACTCAAATTAGAAAAGGCATCTTCACAAGCTAAGGATAACAAAATAAAATCACTGGAAGATTTGGTTATTGAAGTAGGTAATGATCCTAATAATGTAAAAGTTGCAGACGAACTGATAAAGAAGAAGAATGCAGACATTGTTGCATTAAAGAAGCAACTAAAACTGCCTCCTACTGAACATCTTCAGGAAAAGGAAGTATTACAAGATGCAAACCAAAATGATGAAATTATGAACCTCATCCTTCAATTAACTACCCAAATAAAAGAAATGGAAAATGAAATGGACAAGTTAGTACATGAGAAAAAGGCTAGATCAGAAGAAGTCCCTGTCACTGTTAAATAGTTTGCAGTAAAAACATCATTTACAATCAAAGAGTATCAAAGTTTAAAGAGTATCAGGTAAAAGTCAAAATGCTAAAGTCAAAACAGAGTTGAAAGTTAAAGCCATCCAATGTAAAGGACACTCAACTGCAACCTTCGTTAAGCAAATAGTTAAGAGATAAATCAGTAACAAATCAAAGACAACAAACAACAAATTCAATAAAAGCAGCGACGACTTGCATGAGTTAGATATTTGTCTCTATCTTCTTGCATGGAGATATTTATTTTTCCATGAATAATTCCTAAGTTTGTTTTAGGATATTTTGTAAGAGTTTTTGTATAAATACTTCACACTTCGAATTATTGAGGGTGGATGAATTGCTAAAAATTTCTATAGTTGTACTGAGTTGAAACCTGAGGGTTTTTTGTACCATTTTCAAGTCAACAGATTGGATTGAGCAATAAAGAGATTATATTGCAGGATTCATGTATTGGGCCACTTCAGTGAAGTATTCTCAAATGTTCTTTGTTTTTATTTGAAGTTTTCACAATACTTGCATGTTTTTCTAAAACTAAATGTATAACAGGAATATTATTTTAGAATATGTTTAAAAACACTCTGTTTTGAACTGTTATGTCATTTTTATGTTTTTTACTGATATCCAGATTAGGGAATTCTAAATTTCTCCCTAGTTTCGATTGACCTCTTTCTTTTCAATCATTATCCAGATCTGAGAACCCTTAATTGCTCTCTCATCCCGATTGAAACCATTTTCACCATCATCCTAAGGATCTGAAGTAACTTAGCTATCTTGCCCTGTGAACACTTCCCTTTAGAACCTTGATTCTGATCTCGCTGCTTGATACATTGACTCCATTAGCCCAATGGAAAACAAGCCTACATATATCCATCTGAACTAGTGATTCCGCCACCAAACTAAATCCAAAATCAAATCCCAAGTGATCCTACATAACTATCCTAAAATCAACTAAAATCAACAAAGATAAATCATATAGAGAGAGCCCTCTTTGAGCATTAGGAAGGCTAGATCCTAAGGCTTAAAATTAGGTTTGTGGTTACCTCTAGTATTCTTTAAACCAAAATGTAAACAACCCTTGAGAATTATTGAAGAGATAACACCCTCAACGACTCATCTTTTCCTATCTGGTAAATTCCTGGGCGAAGGCAGCCTGGCTTTGGTTTGTCTCCTCCTGTTGTTTCCTAGACCAATAAGCATTGGCGTGTGCATTGAAGTTCTCTAGGAAAAGAAATAGGAAAGAAAGAAAAAAAGGTTTGGCACAAAAAACAATTAGAATTCACTTGGTAAGCAGTTGATTCCGTTGATTCTTCTCTTTATTTCGATTATGCAGTTTACTATGATCTTGAATAAGAATTTCATAAAGCAAAGGCAGCTAATACGTTATAAGCATTGTAGAATCACATCATCAAGCACTCCATGTAATAATTTTCACTCCAAAATTTTTAACTTCTTTTAATGATCCATATAACAATTTTGAATCCAATAGTCACGTTTTAGCTTCAATTGCTACCAAGGTTCATCAAGTATCCATAGGCATTTTTCAAACCTATGTCAATCTTCACAATTATTTTTTCTATGTATGGTGTGCATATAAATGTAAATATTATTGTTTCTATGTATGGTGTGCATATAAATGTAAATATTTTCTTCTATGAGTATACATAGAAATCTTTAATACTTTATCACTTATAAGGGAGATCCATCAACTCTTTGGTCGTGTTGTCCATATTTACATAAACACTCCTAATTCCTTATTTACAAACTAGAGAAGATTCATCTCAACATGGAACCTGCCATGTTGGGATGCCAAATTCAATGTTTTTTTGCCCCACTTGGTGTCATTATATAGTCTTTAATATATTGTGGCTGTTAAAAACATTGAGATCTTAGGCTCCTCTAGGAATCTTGTACTTTTAACTAATGCTATATTTGAACATGATTGGTTAATAAATAAATATGACCTGAAACTTGAATTAATGACTTTTAATTAATATTATATATTTGAATATGGACTGTATCACTGGTTAATAAATAAATACGACCTGAAACTTGAATTAGTGACTTTTGATCAGGCAAAATTTTAAGGATGGAAAATTATCTCGAAGTTTAAAACATTGGCGAATGTCACTAATCCCTAATATGAAAAGTGTAAAATGTTAATTGATATATTTGTAAAATTATTCAAATTTATAATGATTTTATATATAGCCTTTATATAATGTTGACGATTTTTAAGGTAAAATAATTTTATATTGTAAAATTTGGGCGAATCATTTTTAGAAAAAATGGAAATTGGTGAAACTTTTTTTTGGAAAAATCATGGAAAATTAGCCCACCTATGAATATTAGCCCCTAAAATTTTCCATGCTTTTGATTAATATTATATATTTGAATATGGACAGTATTCGTAATTATCTATACTTCACTGTGGATAGATATGACACTTACCCAACATATATCTCTGAATCATGACTAGTAAATAATAAATATGACTTGAAACTTGAATTTGTAAGTTTTAATTAATTTTATATATTTGAATATGGACTGTATTCGTGATAAGCTATACTCCAATGTGGACATATATGACACTTACCCCACATATATCTTTGAATTAAGATTTCCATGATAACCTGGAAAATACTTTACTCTTGCACTTGCAGGTGCTTCCATGCAATCCAGTTGAATTGGACTGATCAGTGATATAAGTATATGGGAAATGAATAAATAAGTATATGGGAAATGAATAAATGAACCACAAGTTTCACGACCTTCGTCTGGGAAGACATTGTTATGGAAATAGACCACACCTCACTTCAAAAAGTATATATAATTCTCCAATGCACTTCTCAAATGGCCTTCAAAATGCCTTGATATATGGACAACTAATTAATAACAACAAGAATTTTTATTTAAAATAATTCAGCGAATTCAGGACTTGTTTGAACATTTTGAGACCTATCTCCAACACCATGAAAACGTTTCCAACCCAGTTACTCTACAAGATCATTTTGGTAAAGCTAATTCAATAGAAGATTTTGTCTGCATTTCCCTTTCAAGATCACCGAACCTTAGCTTCTTTGTCTGCAACTTATTTCAGCTAGCTAGCTAGTGATCCAGTCAGAAAACAAAATATATCTCTTATACTATGAGTTTCTACTTTAAGTATATAATTTGTGAACTTGAACTGTCATGAATTAAAGTCATTAACATATAAAGATGATGTAGCTAGAAGACAAGGAGTCATTAACATACAAAGATGATATGCATAGATTCCAAAAACAATCTTAAAAAAATGATATGCGGAGATTCCAGAAACAATTGAAATAAGTTCTAGAAAAAGTTCTAGAAATAATTATCATATTGACAAATATTTTCATAAAAGATACAATTTTTTTATCAATTATTTCCAAACCTTCTAGACATTCATCAAAGACAAATGGAAATATTCTATTCATTCATCTCTAACCAGACCACTGCTGCTGTGACAATTTCTCCCTTGTTAAAAGAGATGCTAAAGTTTGTAATTTCGAGCTCAATTTAACTAAAACCATTCTTACTTTATTCTAAGTAGAAGTGATTACTATATTATAAATAATGAAAATAAATTACGATTATGCATTATATTGGAAAGAAGAATTGTGTTAAACACTTAGAAGCATTAAGGTTAATTCCAAGAGGGCCATGGCATTGGACTTATAGCATTATGTTGTGATTGCCTGTGTTATATTGAAAGGAATTATAAAGTAATAACAAGAAGTTAGTCAAATGTTGGTTTATTGGATAGAAAAATGATGAAAAGAAAAATGATGAATTATTTCAACACCAAGATGTTATTATTAAAATTGTGTCAAGTTTACACTGTAGATGTCTTTTGAAATAGTTTAATTCTCCAAAAAGTATTTTGTTTCTCAATTTCACTAATGAGATTTGAACCCTAAATTTTTGATAGGAGTCAATCTCATTATTAAAATTTTGCCAAAATATAAATAAAATTTGAATATATTTTAAACATTTTATTAATAATAGTTTTTAATAATAATAATTTTGTTTTATATATATATATATATATATATATATATTTTAAACATTTTATTAATAATTATGTTGATAGGTATGATTATTTGGAATTAAGATTCCATAATTTTAATTTAATTATCAACAATTATTAATTGGATGACAATGATTTAACTTCTATAGAATTTATGAAATGAGTTACGGTTTGTTAGAAATATGGTATTGATAAGCCATGGTATTGGCCCATAGTATTGTAACAAATCCTATAATCTCCATAATAAAGTGAAGTGAATCTCCATGGTTAAAAATCTTGTTATATGTAGGCATGTCTATTTTAGAATTAGACTTCCAAAATTTTAATTTTAATATCAACAATTATTAAGTGGATAAAAATGATTTAACCTCCATAAAATTTACGAAATGAGTTATTGGTTGGGAATGTAGTATTCATAAGCCATAATATTGGCTCATAATATTGTAACAAAGGCTATAATCTCTATAATAAAGTGGAGTGAATCACTATGATTAAAAATATTGTTATATGTATATAGGTGGACTTCCTATAACCTCAACCATACAGCGAAGATTAAACCCATAACTTACAGAGATGTTGTAAACCTCAACTCTATATATATTAAGTTTTTATCATTATTAATTATTATTATTATTTTAAATATACTCCATATAAATTTTTTAATTTTAACAATTTTTTTTAGATTCCTCGTTAATACTTCAAACCAACCATTATAATTTATCCTTTTGAACCCACTATCACAACAACAACAACAAAAATGAAAAATCCAATATATTGACATTCAACAATCATTTAATATTAATTAAATAGTTCATCACACAATAAAAACATAAAAAATACAATGTTTTGGCATTTAATAGTCATTTAATTTACATGACTTAATTATATGAATATAATATTAAATTAACGTTCAAAACTCTTGAAATTACAGCGACGACGTGATTTAGACCACCTTGTTTATAGGACAATGACCCGCTAGCTTGGCAATTTGACTACGCGTGTGACGCCTTCCCTTTTATAGGACAACGACCCACTAACTTACCGATTTGACTTCAAATTTATACCCTACATGTCGAGGGTGGGACTCGAGAGTATCGTGATTGTCGAGGAAGATGGAGCCGGTGGGTGGTTCCCATCAAACCCTCGACAACGACAACTTCAACGACAACGTATTGATGCAGCATCAACCTTTCTTTTTTTAGAGTAGTAATTTTCATGTTGGTAATAAAACACAAAACTTAGATAAAAAATATATATATAAAAACAATAAAAAAAATCAATAAAAATGTAAAAAAAAAACAAAATTAACTAGTAAAAATAAAAAATTTAAACAAAAATAAATAAATAAATAAATAAATCCAAAAATATTTGAAAATTATATCAAAAGAAATGACAAAATTTGAAAAAAAAAACATAAAAGAAAAAATTAAATTTAAAAATTTAAATTAAAATAATAATAATAAGAAGAAAAAAAAAATACAAATTTTAAAATTAACAAAAAAAAAACAAAATAAAAAAAGAAAAAAGAAAATTAAAATTGAAAAAGAAAATTAAAATAAAAGAATTAAAATAAAAAAACTATCATTAAAAACAAAAAAAATAAAAAAAACCACGTGCAAATAATTAAAAAACAAATATCCATTTTACTGTTTTTTTTTAAAATGAAACAATTTATAAATTTTAAAAATGAAAAACTAAATAAACTAAAAGATTAAAACTAAAAAAAATAATAATAATAAATAAATTTTAAATTTTAAAAAATAAATAATCTAAAAAAAAAATTTAAATTTAAAATAAAAAATTTGAATTAAAAAACAAATAATTTTAAATTTTTTGAATTAAAAAAAAATCAAATTAAAAGAAAATATTAAAATTAAAAAAAAATTAAAAAAAAATTGATCGTGGTGGCACCGCCAATCGGCCTCCTGCCCAGGTGGCGGCAGAGGCCGGCCGCTGGGCGGGAAGCTGATTCGTGGAATCGCCCTGAGGCCGATTCCGAGAATCGCCCTGCCACGGTGCGGGAGGCCGATTCCGAGAATCGCCCTGCCATAGCGCGGGAGGCCGATTCCGAGAATCGCCCTGAGGCCGATTCCGGGAATCGCCCTGTCGCGGCGCGGGAGGCCGATTCCAGAAATCGCCCTTAGGCCAATTCCGGGAATCGCCCTCCTGCGACGGGAGGCTGATTCTGGGAATCGCCCTCCCGCCGCGGGAGGGCGATTCCCAGAATCGCCCTCCCGCCGCGGGAGTGCGATTCTCGGAATCGGCCTCCAGCCCAGCGGTCGGCCTCCGCCGCCACCTGGGTAGGCGGCTAATTGGCGGCGCCACCACGATCATTTTTTTTTTTAATTTAAATTTAAATTTTTATTATTATTTTTTTTAATTTGATTTTTATTTTTTATTTTTTTATTTTTTAAATTCAAAAAATTATTATTATTATTATTATTATTTTTTAATTTGAAATTTAATTTGTTTTAATTTTATTTTTTTTTGTTTTTAATTTATTTTTTTTCTAAATTTTGTTAAAATTTTTTATTAAAATTTGTATTTTTTTTTATTTAATTGATTTTTTTTTTTTTTTTCATTTTTTTTTTTTATTATTAAATTTTATGTTTAGCTTTTTCATTTAATTTTTTAAAATTTAGTAAATTTTGTATTTTTTTTTAATTTATTTGAATTTAATATTTTTTTTTTTAATTTTTTAATTTTTTATTATTATTTTTTTAATTACATAAAATTTTTATATTTTTTTTTATTTCAATTAAAATGGTGTATATATATATATATATATATATAAATAATTAAACTTAATATTTTCAAATTAATTTGTTTTTTAGTTTATTTTTTATTTAATATATTTTTTTAATTTATATTGTTCAATTTTAATTGATTTTTAAAAAAATTTAACTTTTATTTTAACAATGTTTTTTTTTTTTCTTAAATTTATTTTTTATTTCAAAATTTATTTGTTTATTCATTTATTTAATAAAATTTAATATATATATTTTTAATTTAAGTTTATGTTTATATATATATATATATATTTTAATTTAAATTTAATTTATTTTTTAAAATCTATTTGTTTTTTTAATATATATTTTTTTAAATTTAATATTTTTATTGTATTTTATTTTTCATTTTTTATTTTTAATTAATTTTTCTTTTTTTTACTTTTAATTTCAATATTGTTTTTTTTTTTTTTTTTTTTAAGTTTTAAATTTATTAAAATTTAATATATATTTCTTTAAATTTATTTTATTCTATTTTTTTTTTTTTTTTCTAATTGAATAAATATTTTCTTTTTCTTTTTTAAATTTAATTTCTATATTTTATTTTTTATAATTTCTTTCGTTTTTTAACTTCTTCTTCTTTTTCTTTTTCTTCTTCTTCTTCTTCTTCTTCTTCTTCTTCTTCTTTATTTAATATTTTTATTTTTATTTTGTTTTTATTTTTTATTTCTATATATTTTGAAATTTTAATCTTTAAATTTTTTTTTTTTTTTTCCCCTTAAATTTTAGGTTTTTTTTAATGTTTGAATTAAAATTTTTATTTTTTTATTCCTATATATTTTTAAATTTTAAGCTTTAAGATGTTTTTATTTTTTAAATTTATTTTTTTCTTAAATTTTAGGTTTTTTTTAATGTTTGAATTTTAAAAATTAAAAAATGTTATTTCTATTTTTAAAAATGTAAAAAATATGACACAATTTTTTTTTTTGGTTTTTCCAGCATCAACTAGTTGTTTTTTGAGTTAGAGTTCTATTTCATCGATAACAGTGTTGTTGCTTAAATCAGAGAGTTCAATGGCAAAAGTAACATACTTGGAGCAGAACATCTACCCTTACGTATAACCCCTAAGAAACTGAAATTTCCACAAGTAAAGCACGTCTCATTAAGAAACTGAAATTTCCACAAGTAAAGCACGAAATCGTGCTGCAACAAACGGAAAACGCTAACAAAATGAAAGAAAGTGCAGTAAAGAAAATACTTGCCAAATGGATGAAAATGTAAATGCAGCTAAAAGGAAATGCTTAAAACAAGTGGATGAAAATACAAAAGTAACAGGAAAACAGCTCAGATTAACCTAGAAAATGATTATGAAATTGATGAAAATGTAAACGCAGCAAAGTGAAAATGCTTTATAAAATGGATGTAAATGCAGATTTAACATAGATAATACTTGCAAAAGAGATGAAAATATAAACACAAGAAAGAGAAAATGCTTACAAAAATGGACGAAAACGCAAAAGCAACTTGAGAGCAGCTGGGATTTAACATAAAAAAGTACTTACGAAATGGATGAAAATGTAAACGAAGCAAAGAGAAAATGCTTACAAAATGGATGAAAATGTAAAAGCAATAGAAAACTGCTAAGATTTGACATAAAATTACTTACGAAATGGATGAAAATGTAAACTCAGCAAGGAGAAAATGTAAATGCAGAAAAAAGCAAATGCTTACAAAATGGATGAAAATGCAAAAGCAACAAGGAAAACCGCTCAGATTTAACATGTAAAACGCGGCAAAGAGAAAATGCTTTTACAGAAAGGATGAAAATGCAGATTTAACATAGAAAATGCTTCCGAAATCGATGAAAGTATAAACACAGCAAAGAGAAAATGCTTACAAAATGGAATGTAAATGCAGAAAAAAGAAAATGCTTACAAAATGGATGAAAATGCAAAAGCAACAAGGAAAACCGCTCAGATTTAACATGTAAAACGCGGCAAAGAGAAAATGCTTTTACAAAAAGGATGAAAATGCAGATTTAACATAGAAAATGCTTCCGAAATCGATGAAAGTATAAACAGAGCAAAGAGAAAATACTTACAAAATGGATGAAAATGCAAAAGCAACAGAAGACAATTAAGATTTACCATAGATATTGCTTATTAATTGGATGAGAAAGTAAACAAAGCAAAGAGAAAATGCTTACAAAATGGAAAAAATGCAAAAGCAACAGGAAAAGAGTTAAGACTTAACACAGAAAATACTTAGGAAACGGATGAAAATGTAAATTCAGCAAAGAGAAAATGCCTGCAAAATAGATGAAAATGTAAAGAAACAGGAAAAAAAAGTTAAGATTTAAGACTTCAAACAGAAAATACTTATGAAAAGGATGAAAATGTAAATTCAGCAAAGAGTTAAATAGAAAGTACTTGTGAAGATTTAAGAGTTAAATAGAAAATACTAGTGAAAATGATGAAAATATAAATTCCGCAAAGAGAAAATGCTGGCAAAATAGATGAAAATGTAAAGAAAGAGGAAAACAGTTGAGAATTAGCATATAAAACACGGGTGGAAAAGAACAGTAACAAAACTCAAATTTTAAAGAAAGTAACCAAGAAATAGGAAAGCAACATAAAAAACGGCTCAAACTTCTTAATTAATACATCAATTGTGCAAGAAATGACAAAATAGGTGGAACACTCGCGATCCATGGCACAAGAAAACATGAAGGAAAATATGTCAAATTTTACCGACGGAAAAATGCTCCAGATGCAAGCCGGAATCTGCAAGAGCTACCGTTAAACAAAAACGCCAGAGGCGATGATCAAGCGACCTAAATTTTCGATCCGGTACATTTTCTTTCCGCTGTAAGATCTTCTGGTAGCGGATCCACAACAGCTTTTAGGTCAAGAAAGCACCATTGAATAAGCTCTTCCTGTAGCGGATCCGCAGCTTTTCGGTCAAGAAAGCACCACAGGCTCCATCATATGACCTCCACTTAAGCTTTGTCAGAATGCCCAATGAGAGAAGAAAAGAAAAAAAAAGACAAATCTATAGTGTTCCGTCCTGGAATTCAGAGGTTTTGTAGTGGGGCCCGCTGGTGCCTGCCATATCCATGGAGGCTGGCTGATATTCGTGGCTCCATCGGACGGTCTGCAGATGGGCCAGGAATGCACTTGACCATTAGATCGGTGTTAGTGGAGAAAGCGAAGCCTTTCTATCCCTCGTTCGATTCAAACTTCAAAGTGATCACCGACCTTTTGCGTAGCCCATAATGACGAGTTAATTCGCATTAATAAAAAATATTTTCTTTTATTGATTAGTAATTGCGTTAATGGTTGTTAGTTTAACATTTGATGGATGTTGTACTAAATGAAAATAAAAATAAAAATAAAACATTGACTCAATTAAAAATAATAATTAGATTTAATTTAAATTATTATATTGTAATTTTGTATCTATCAATAAATCATTTTTTAACGATATCAATATTTTAGTATATTATTTTTAAATTAAATTATTTTTTACATATAAATTTTGTATAATAAAAAGTTAAATAATAATATAAACTTTGTTAAAATTTTAAATATTAGTTTAATATGTAGATTTTCACACTTCAAAACATAAGTATGATTTTTTTTTGTTTAAATTTTACTTAAATGATGCATCAAGAGATATGACACTTTGAGAGATAAACATTAATAGATATGATAGTTAGAGAGATAAATATTAGTGAAGTATTATTTATTAATAATTATTACCTTAAAAAGGATTAGGAGAATAAGTAAAATGAGAATAAGAAATTGTCACTTCAAATTAATAAAAGTAAAAATGGTATAAATGAATATTTTTATTAGATTATACTTGAATTATTAAAGTATTATTAATAATTAATGTATTAAAATATTAAAATAGTGTTAAAATAAGAACAAGCTCTGCATCTATTGTTGTCATGGACACTGTTATCTCTAGGGTTTATGCTCATTGTAGTTGCAACATGGTCTCTTTCTCATCTTTCTCGAGCTATCTTGCTTTGTCGCTTTCCTGCCGAGTAAACCTCGAGGAATGAAAACCTCAGGGGGACGAGTCCCAAATCCCTCTAGCCATGCCTCAGCCTCATTCTTATCAGTCAATCCTGACACGCGCAAGTCAACTTCCATAGAGGCCATCAAGTCTAGCTCTATAGAGAACCTAAAATAAATACTTTAGCGAGCTCTAGCTCAGAAGAGTATGAGCACCTGCATCACTAAGTTGGCAGAAGAAGCTCAAGCAGATTCACCCCCACCAACCAAGCTAAATGCAAGAATCCAACACATGCAGGATCATGCATTGATTTGCATGTTTATAGGGATATCGCCAATGGAAAAGCTCTCCTCCAATGGATCGTTGCAAGATGGAAGCCAAAGGCTCACTATGAGGTAAAAATAGGATTAAAAGGATTTTTCACTATAAATTTCTCCAGAATAAAAGACCTAAATGTTGTGTTGGAGGGGTGGGGCCTACTTCTTCAACTTGGATGGGTTGCATATGCATCACTGGGTGGAACACTTCAACCCTGACAAAGAACACTTATCCAGGGCTCCGATTTGGATCTGCATGTATTCTCCCCCTCATGAATATTGAGATCCTGAGACATTGGAGGAGATTAGTAGCAAGCTGGGAGAATTTGTGTGCCTATCAGACCAAACAAAACACGATATGCATACCTCTTATGAATATATATTTGTGTATATATGAACATTTTTCACACCCTCCTAGAAGCAATTTCCTTGGAATCCCTCAATTATGAGCATGTGCCTTCACATGCACTAGATGCCATGATCATGGGCACCTATTTTATCATTTCCCTCTCAATGAGCCCAAAAATGACATAAGAGAAGAAAAGGACAAATATGGATATGGTTTCATGAAAATCCCTACAAAGAGGCACCATACAAAAGGGACTCGCACATCCAATGCTCCCAAGAGACAGGCTACACAAAATAACTTTGATGTCTTAGCTGATTTACCAAAAGGCTTAGGGATGGATGTCCCCTCAAGTGTGTGTCTTGTTGGCACTAGGGCTATTTGTCCATGCCATCTCATTTGTTACCTTGTCCATTGATTACATCCATGTTATTTATTTATGTGGAAGGTTTTAATTATTTCATTATCTCATGTCCACTTCAATAATCAAGCCAAATTCCAAAGAAATTGAATTATCATCTATTGCCCACTTCCTGAAATCTTAATTATTTACCAATTATGTCCAATTCAAAATATTTAGATCACTTTACCAAAACAAATATTATTTTAATATTTCTTTTTCGCCTCACTTCCAAACTATATAATACTTTAATAACCACATTTTTCTAAGTTCTTTCACAATAATTTTTAGTTGTATTACTTAATTGACATTGATTTATACTTAACTAGCATTCAAATAACATGGGATTTTACTAGTGGGAGTGGGAACTTAAAGTTAGCTTCATGTAACATTCCCTCATCAACCAATTTGTACCCGTATTTCAATGTTGTGCAAATTCAGGGTTGCGGATGTGGAAAAACTCTCCTACAAAGACTTAGTATAGTTTCCAAAACTGAGAAGACATATATATGTGTGTGTGTGTGTGTGTGTATTTCAATGTTGTGCAAATTCAGGGTTGTGGATGTGGAAAAACTCTCCTACAAAGACTTAGTATAATTTCCAAAACTGAGAAGACATATATATATGTGTGTGTGTGCACGTGTTCGCGTGCTTCAATTTTGCATAAATTTCTTTGTCAAATAAAACACAAAAAAACACTTAGACATACTCCAAAATAAAGAAGAAAATAATAGATTTCCACCAAATGCGGGAAATTTTCTTAACATTCATTTACACTTAAATTGAGATAATCACTATTTAAATTTTACCTAAAACTTCATGAATTTCCAATAATTTATGAGATTTTAAGCATAATTATCTACCTTAGGCTTTAGATTTTCCTTGCATGCATATAAGTAACTTTATTTCCCCATGTAACCTAGAAAGGACAAAAAGGAAAAAAAAAAGGTAAATAAATCATACGGACATAATAATTCCCACATTCATAATAGCCCAAATGCCTCTTAAACTTTATGGCAACTCAAGTTCTCTTTAAGCCTTGTGACAATTCAAAGGCTCTTTAAGCTTCCTAGTTGAACATGGGCTATGTTCCATGGTTGTACCAACAAATACTTACCATATCCTAATTGTACACCAGACTTACAAGCGCTTCATGAATTTATTGATGATTTATTTAACTTGTTAATTCATATGTTTTGTGGCTACTTTTCCAATTAATTCTTCATTATATAACATTTATGTTACAAGAATTACCCATGTTAAAAGAACAAATTGAATTCAAAGATTTGTATTCATTTCCCTTCCAAAGGGAACATATAGTCATTCACACTTGAGGTCAAAGTCCAGATTAGCATTAATCATAAAACATTGAATAACAATAATATTTTATTAACATAAATAAGTTTATACATGTATCTAATTCATAGTAGCTTGTTGGAAATTAAAGAAGGGATATCCACTCTCCACCCAACCATAGGCACAAATACACTATATATTTCTTGCGGTTGACCACCCTGAGACCATATTTGATGCCTCACGAGGAAGCTTCACTCACGATTCAATAGATTCAAATAACGATAAAGGAATGAAAGCCACTCCCCTTCACATAGAAGAAATCAACACTTCCAAAAAAAAAAATTGGCCTCTAGCTCTACCTGAAGGTTCACACATTGTCCTTGTCCAATTAAGTAAGTTCACAAAATCCATATAGATCTAATGTGACTTAGAGGGTTATTTTTTTTCCCTGATCAAAGTCACACTTCCAAAACTATGTGGTTCAATTTTCTGTACACAGGTTCCCTTTAGGTCACTTGCATGCACTTCTTTGTCTCTCATACAGTCAATCCCATTCCACTGCATGCAACTATCATCTACTTATCCCCCATGCATGATCCCAACTTTGTTAATTTTGGGTTCCTCCTCGATCTACATGGTCCCTTAGAAGTCTTTTTGGCGGAAAAGGAGGTCTCTTGGCAAGACCCAGGTTCAGGATAGAGGCCAACAAGGTTTCCGCAGTAGTCTAGCACAACGACGGAATTTTCACCCTACTCTAGAGAGCAGAGTGTCTCACCCGAGGCGTACCGTGACCTTACTAAGATTAGGAGATAGATCATGCATGAGACAATTACAACCATGAAGAAAAATTAAGGAAACTTGGAACAACCAATAGATCTCGCCTCTCTGTATACACTATTACTGATCAAGCATGTTCAGAAGGCTGAATTAAATTTAAAACTGGGCATACATTCATAGTAAGAAAATGACTAACAATCAACTCATAACGTTACACACAACAATAACCATATTTCATTATCAATATCAAAACATCATACTTCACTCCGTGGAGTCTATTACTCTCTCTATCGGCCTTCTGCCGCATTGACTAACTAACTCTTCTACACTGGCTGATTGCCTATTTTTTCTCCCCCCATCGTGACTGTAAGTCTTTCCTCTTTTCCTGCTCTGTTGTTTTCCACTTCTTCTTTATTACTGGGAGTTCTGTTGATTGTCCTTGTCTCCCAGATCTTCCATCTGCACTGTTCTCCACAGCTATCGTACCACCTATCTTCCATCCTTCTGCAACCGTGACAACTCCTTGTCTACCTTGATTGCACTCTGCCACTTGTTATCGCAACTCAAAATTGTTTCTATTCCAAAATAAAGGCCCCAACATGCCCCGACCACACGCTATTGACTCATCCCGAGTCAATATTTTCCTGCTATTGAGATTTCCGTCGATCTGTCGGCTTCGAAGGCTGACTTTGTGTTTTCTGCTTCTTCGCTCTGTCCAAAAAAAGGCCCCAACTCTGGAACCTTGCTCAACACTGAAGACTTGATTTTTGCGAACTCAGTGATCGCCTGTTGTCATTATTTAATTAATTGTTCGGTTTGGGTGGCGACTCTTTCAGCTTCGGTTTCATTTTCCACTGGCGGCAGCTTGCTGAATACTTCTTGTATCTTCGGCTGCCATCTGCTGTATCACCTCTAATTTATGCTTGATTGGCTGCCTTAGCTCTCTAAGGAACTTCTTCGTGGCAGTGGAGTGTTATTCGATCTTATGGGTTTTGGTTTCCAACACTTCTTCTTGGTTGTACAGCTGGGTTATGCCAACTGGATTAGTGGCTTCTTTGATCTCTTGGGAAATTTGTTGAAGTTGTGCCGAGATAGGTTGGAATTTCATGGTTAACAAGGTAGAGCATTCATGTAAATGCGTTAGTAGGTTGTAGGCCTCTTTGATGGTTGTCCCCAGGGTTTCCTTCATTCTAGTTACTTTCTTCTATTTCTCGGTAAATTTATCAGCATATACCACGGCGAGGTCTAGTAATGTTGGTCTGGAAGCTAGCATTTCTTTGAGCTCTTGGTTTTCTCTGCTGAGATTTGCACATGTGATTTTCACTCGGATAGACCTTTCGACCATGGAGCAGGCCAATATGTCCTCTTGCGTTTTGTTATCTTGGGAAATTATTGTTGGCCAGAGGTCTTTGAAGATATCTATTACCTTTTCCAACTGCTCCTGTAAATTTTCCTTCTCCCCTTTTAGCTGATTTCACTCTTCAGTAAGCGCGATGAACTACTATTGTTACTGCTCGAACCTATGTTGGAGGTTGTTGTGCAGCCCTTATGCTTGTTATGTTGCTCATTGAATGAAGTTGTATAATTGTCCAGTCCCCCAGCTCTGCATTATCTAAGTGCCTGACATGTCCTAGGTTGGCGGTCTTTCTCTGAGGGGTTGCCTGCTGGCGATCGATCTCTCTGAGTGCTCCTAAGGGGATGCTAGTTGGTTCTGTTGTGGCAGCTGAGGTTCTGAGTTATTCATACTAGTAGTCGGTTGAACCTGTTGCAGTATTAGGTTGGCTTGCTGAAATGGGTTTAGCTCTGTTGGCAAGGGTGTTGTATCTGCAGTAAAAGACCCTTCTTGAACTAATAGTTTGAGGAAAGTGCCCTACCCCACCAAAGGTTTGTTAACCTCAGGTAGCCTAGCCATACTCGAGTTACTTTTTCCTCGGTGTCCCCATTTGTCTTGTTTCTTAGCTTCACCGGGTCTGAGATAGTTGTTGAGGTGGACGAAGCACGGGTGGATTGGTCTTTGGAAGTAAGTATGGGGTGATGAATTGTGAGTAAGAGGTGAAGAGTTGTGACTGTGAGGTGGGGATGATGTCTGAATGTTTAAAATCGAGAACGGATCAAACACAAGTAGCGCAGAGGTTACTTGGGCGGTAACCTCTAGCTCTTCTTGAATTGGTACTCTTGTATCCATAGGTTGGGTCTGATCTTCCTCTCTGAGGTTAACTATTTTCTTAGGCACCATAATTCTTACTTTCTTAGCCTTGGGTGCAGTTACCGAGGATTTAGGTGCCTTGCTCTTGCGGATTGGGGTAATTGTGGTTGTTGGGGGTCAATTGAACATGGTGGAAGGTAGGGTTGTGACGATAGGGGTGGTTGTGGATGGTGATGCAGAATTCGAAGATTGAAAATTAGAAAAAGAAGGAAACATAGTAGAAGAACTTGTGAGGGTTTGTATTACCAGATTGAAGCCCTTCACCCTCATGTCCAGTTGGTCCAGTAAAGGTTTTAGCTTCAGTTGAGAGATCCTCCTCGTTGTTTCCTCTGGTGTCTCCCCTCGGAGTGCTTTCAGCAGCATGCCCTCGAATGAACAGTGAGGTATTTCGCTCCTGACATCCATCACAGCTCCTGGGCACGAACAAAATTCAGTGTGGAAGGCTTTTTCTTCTACTTGAAACTTTAACGGCCTCATTTTGAACGTGGTTTCATCCATGCAAGTAGGTCTGATATATGTCTGCTTGTGGGTGACCCCAAACCATATCTTCGAAGAATATATGTCCAACAGGTCCCTTGGAACCCTTTGTTGTCTCGCCACCACATGCACCATCTGCATGTACCAGAATGTGAAATCCTACTCATTCACCTCCTTGATGCTAGGATCTCACGAGACTCTCCAGGGCATAAACCTTAACACCATTGGTTGGTCGTTTGTGATTTCCGCGAGCTGCCTTACCCCCGAGTGAGTCCATTTCCACATTGCAAATGCCATAATGAGATAGCCATAAATGAATCTTATGGCTCGTCTGTAATTATCCTCGCAGGCCTCAAGCAGTTCGTTTAATAGGAAGGTACACCAGTTTAGCTGGGCTCCCTGGATACAGTGTTCCGCGACTGAAATGGTGTCAAGGGTGCATTCGCCTTTGGTGTAATGCCTCATCATTTTAACCGCTATTAGATAGCATGAAAATTTTACTGCTGGATTGTTGATGAGGTCTATCTTCACCCCCTTCCCTCCTCTTTTGGTCTCATATTTCTTATAATAATCGTAGTCCCCTACCTTCTTGGCTCTCTTGGACATGTTTTAGAATGTCGTTGAGACATCCTTCCCCTCTGCTCATAATTCGGTAAGTCTAATGATTTCCTCTGCATGTATAGGTATTTCTATCCCCATCCAAAATGATCTGTTCTGGACTTTGCTTAGCAGGAATTTCATACACTGCATTGCCACTCTAGTTGTTCCAAATACTGAGAGGTTCCTAAGGTTCACTATTGTCGATTTTTGGATACCTCTGAACTCTGGATTCATCCTTGCTGCTTCCCCTCCTCCCTCTGTGGCATAATTTTCTATGTATACTTGTCGCTTCATAGCTGGGAATTGATTGGAATCCATGAAGTCTGTATCAATTACCGAAGCATTGTCATACTTGCCAACCAGTGATTCTATCCTCTGAATTCTCTCATCGAGCTTGGGCTTGACGACTGTTGGTGCCACCTTCATCATCTTCGTTCTTCTTCTGTATACCTGGAGTGCTGCTTCTAATCTCTTGTTGTGAATTCCTGTTACTGGATTGTCTCTTTGAACTTCCTCTGATGAAATTTCACTTATTGTTGTAGTTGTTTCTTTTTCTAAATCGGAATTTTCTGGCATTCTGGTGCTTTTCTTATTTCGTGTGGGTTAAGTAATGTAACCAGCACGAATGAGGTTGATAAGACCCCCATAACTAATTAATTTTTCTGTCTCTCCCGTGGCTATAATCGTGCGATTAGTTACCACAGTGAGGTGTGTTCTGACATTTTTGATTATGTCTTTGGACGTGATGGGTAATGATTATGGCTTAATATGGAAAATTTATTACGATATGGTTGTTACTAATTATGGTAGTTAATTCTCAAATCCAGGTGATCCTACAGACTGACAACAATATGATGGGTTATTATGACAGAATTCTATTTAACACGCTTGGCTTTCTGACACGGATGACACGTTAGACACTACCCCCCCGACCACAATTGGTTGCGATGTGGTCTCCGAATTGCAACAGGTGGATTTACTCTATGTGTTATTGTGATGTCTTTTTATTGGGATTCCTATTCTATGTCTCATCTTGGTTGCGAGAGAGTTACTCACTCTACCTATTTCTATTTTAACCTACTGAATTCTCTTGGTTGCGAGAGTTATTTGAAAAAATAAATAGTGGAACTTACTCACGATATGGCTTTGGGCATGCGCCATTCACCCATCCTTGCAATACTTGGCCATCTAGTTGTGCCAATCGAACCGCGCCTAAATCTTTAATTTCTATGACATGGTATGGTCCCATCCAGTGCATTCTGAGTTTTCTTGGGAACTTTTGAAATTTGTTGTCGTACAAAAGAACTTTCCCTCCGATATTGAACGTCTTACGCCTGATGTGATGGTCATGCCAAGCCTTCTGTCTTTCCTTTTGAACCATCTAATGGAACTCTGCCAGGAATATCTCTTCTTCAAGCTCTTGTAGCTCATGGAGGCATTCAGTGATTGAGTCTTCATCTGTCATCTGTATTGTTGAAGAAATTAGTAGACTCGGTATGATAAATTCAGTAGGTACCACTGCCTCTCTCCCGTACACTAGCTAGAATGGAGTTTGATTGTGCAACCTTTTGACAGTTTTTCTGTATTCCCATAATGTTGTTGGTATCCTCTCATCCCAATCATCCTGATTGGCATTGCAGATCTTGGTTAGTCCTTTTTCTAAGATCTTGTTGAATGCTTCAATGGTTCCATTTGCTTGAGGGTTGTACAGGCTGCTTTTATGATGTTGCACCATAAAATTATCTAACAGAGAATTAATTGTTGTATTAATGAAGTGTGTACCTTGATCACTGGTTAGGCTTCTGGGGTAACCAAATTTTTAATGATATTTTCAAAAACGAACCTGGTAGCTGTGTCTATTGTGCAATGTTTTACTGGTGCTACCTTCGCCCATCCTATGATATAGTCTGTTGCGGTTATTATGTACCTTGCTTGTGAATGTCTCGCCACTAGTGCAATTGGCCCTACGAAGTCAACGACCCATTTTTCAAATGGATACAGTGCTCTTACAGGTTGCAGTGGTAACTCACCCCGGTGTGATGGACATCCTGTTCTTTGGCAGACATCACATTTCTTTACATACGCTTTACTATATTTATGAACTATGGGCCACCATAACCCTGCTTGCAATATTTTTCTTGCGGTGGGTTTTGCGTCGACATGGCCCCCCGCAACTCTGCAATGACACTCCCACAAGATATCCTCTCTTTCATGGTCCATGACACATCTCCGCAAAACGTGGTCCAACTCCATATTGTATAGTTTTCCTATTATTAGTTGATACTCAGCTGCTTTTATGACCAAATGCCTTCTTTGAGTTGTTGTACATTTTGTTGGGCACTGTCCTGTGGCCAGATATACTACTATCTGCTCCAGATAGTTTGGGATGGCTTCTTCTCTGAAGAGATCAGCATCCAGCAACTGATTGTCAAGGGATCCCCCATTATCTCCATTCTCCAACCTTGATAAATGATCAGGACCCACATTTAACCTCCCTGGTTTGACTATCACTTCGAAGGTGAAATCCTGGAATAGTAGGAGCCATCTACAAATTCTTCCTTCAAGCACAAGTTTGTTAACCAAGTATTTCAATGTTGAATGGTCCGTGAAGAATTTGAACGTACCTCCCAATAGATAATGACGAAACTTCTAAAGAGAATACACCATCGCAAGAGCTTCTCATTTTTTTGTTGTGTAGTTCCTTTCAGTGGTAGAAAACTTCCTGCTCGCAAAGTAGACTGGATGATCAACAGAATTTTCTCCTGGCTAAGCTAACACCGCTCCTAATGCAATGCTGGAAGCATCAATATGGACGTGGAACTATTTTCCCAGTTATGATGAACCAAGATGGGTGTACTTGCTAACTTTTCTTTCAATGTATTGAGGGCGTTAGTGCATTCGCTGCTCCACATGAATTGCTATGACTTCTGCAACAGATTTTCCAATGGTGCTGTTATCTTTGCATAGTTGCGGATGAATATTTTGTAGTACCCAATATGCCCGAGTAGTGATCTTAATTGTTTCATAGTTTCAGGTGCTTCTATGTTAACAATGACCGCTACTTTTGCTGGATCCACACAAACACCCTGCTTACAAACAACATGTCCTAGTAGCGTCAAAAAAGATACTGCAAAGGTTCATTTCTTGAGGTTGAGGGAGATTTGGAGTTGTTTGCATCTGTCAAACATTATTCTGAGTAAAGTTGCATGATTTTCCAATAAACTATAAACTGTCCAATCATCCATGTATACCTCAAGGAACTTATGGATATAATCCTGAAATGCTGCTATCACTATTAGTGAAAACACTGTTGGTGCATTCTTCAGTCCAAATGGCATGACATGGTATGCAAATGATCCCCATTCAGTTTTGAAGGTGGTCTTCTTCTTGTCTTATTCTGCTATTATCACTTGATGATATGCTGAGAATCCATCTGTGAATGAATAGGCTTCATTTCCTGCCACATTGTCGAGAACCTCATCACTAAACGGACTGGGAAATAGATCATGTATGCATGCATTGTTGAGGCTTCTGTAATCCATACAAACTCTAATCTCATATTTCTCCTTTTCGCTTCGTATCATAATGGGACTAACCCACTCTGCTTCTTCCACTGGAAAAATCAGCCTTGCTTTCAGCATTTTATCTATTTCTGCTTTAACTTTTTCCTTTACTCTTGGATTTAGGTGTTAAGGCCTATGCTTCACTGGTCTTGCCTCGGGCTTTAAGACTATGTGAATTTCCCCCATGTCACCTTTTATTCCCTTTAGCTCCGCTACTGAAGATGGGAATAAATCTTCATATTCCTGTAATAGGTCGAATATTTCCTTGGTCGTTTCTGTATCCCAGTAGTCTCTGATGGACGTTATTTTGGGTTTCTCCGTGCTTCTGATGTTCAGCTTTTTAGTCCTCAAGGGTGGTAGGTACAGTCCTTCTGTGGTTGGTTCCTCCAGTATATCCCGCTCCCCCTCTTTTTCTTCAAAGTATAAGTGTCGGAGATTCTCTAAATCTTCATGATCCATCTCACTATCTATCTGTTTGCATGCTACTGATTCTTTAGATTTCTGCTTTGAAATCATTATTTCTTCATCTCCCTGAATCTATGGAAAAAATAGTACTCTTTTGATGGCTTGTAGTGCATCTGTAACTGGTTTTGTTTTTCCCTCAAAAGAAAAACATTGTGTAAAATTTTCCGCAACTACTTGCTAGGTGCTAATTCCTCTCTTCTTTTATTTGGTCAAGTAACAGGCTTGTGGAACGGTGTCCAGCGAGTGTATGAAATTGTGTATCCACAGAGATTCTGGATACCCTTTTTCCTTCCATCTATATTCACAATTCCTTAAATGTTCTAGAGGGTCAAAATTCCCTTCTTACTTTTCAATGAATTGTGGTCTAGAAGCTTCTTGGAATCTAGCTCTTAATGTTAGTGCAACATCTTCCCATTACGGAAGTGAGTTGCGATGGTTGACCCACCATCTTGCCAACGTGGATTTTAGTGTTATATCCATAAGAGTGACTCTATGTTCTACTGGTACCTTTTCTTCTACTCTTGAAATAAATGTATTTACAACATGCATATTTGATAGAGTTAGATATCCTCTTACCTCAGTTCCAATCCAGTTGACTCCCCAAATATTAACACATCTTCTAATGTTGGTCTCATATCCTCGTTGCTAGTCATCCCAAGCTATTTCAGAGCCCAAATCCGAACTCTAAAAACTTCTCCAGCTTACAGTCCCTCTCGCTGTTGGATTGATAAAGTCTTCTCTCTTCCCTTTCATCATATGGTAAAGGTGATCTAGAAGTTGAGCGTCCTCTCCGTTGTCAATAGTTTTTTTATATCAGGATCCCTGATATAGGTTAAGTGGTTGAGTGACCTTGACTTCCCTGTATTCAAATATCATCAATTATTTTTTCAATTCAATCATTGCATAATTTTCGAAGGCCTAATCTATCCCCAAAAAAGCAGAATAGGGATCATTGTCCCCCATGATGTCTATCACCTCAAAATTTGTATATGTTTTCACTCCCATGACATCAACCTCGATTTTCTAGGTACTGATTTTCCATGCGGAGTTGTATTGGCGAGTATGCCAACTTTGGCCTCCCCAGTGCTTCCCATGTTTTTCTTGGTAGAATGTTGACATCTGATCCTAGGTCGAGCATTATGTATTTGATTTGAAACCCTGCAAATTGAGTATTCAACCGTAATTCCTTTCCATTTCTTCTCTTATTTCTTTTTATCCTTCTTTTGTATTTTCGGTTGAATCTCTTGACTCTCCTGGTTCTGCATTTTCCTGCACCACCAACTCTATATTTTTCTTTAGTTGTTCCAGCATTGGTGCATTGGTTACAATTTTCAGGAATAGTCGAAACCATTCCTCAATTAATGTACTTTTATGAGTCTGCTTCTCTTTTTCGATGGCCGGCTGTGGAAGCTCAATTCCTCTACTCCCCCCTATCTAGGAAAATGTTTCCACTTCCTCCCTAAAATTTTGTGTCTGTCTATCCGGTCTGAAAGAAATCTTTGGAGATGCGGGCCTGATCAGCTTTATCGGGTCCATATTTTGAGCATCCTCTCTTATTTTCTTTCCTCCTTGGATGACTATGGCCACGCTTTGCATGGGTTGAGCTTCTACTATTCTCAGTTCTGCATTCACCATATTCGCTCCTCTCTGGCTGGCTCTTTCCTCCCATCTCTTAATTAATTTTGGACAGTCTTCAGTTGCATGTGTGTTGACTCTGCACTGAGAGCACCATGGTCTTCTGGGTAGCGTGCATTCCCTTGCTACGTGCCCTTCTTGGTCACAGTTGTAGCATCTTACTGGTCCTCTCCCTCCAGTTCGGTCTCCTCTCCCTCCTCAGCCCCTTGGAGTTTTTTTCACCCTATAAGATGGTCTGTCCAGTCGTTCTACCAATGCATCGAGGGCTCTACACTACTCTGTATTATGTGTTTTAGAAGTGCAAAATTCACAATACATATTTTTTGGAAAGTTGGAATATTTTTGAAAAATTGGGCATAGTCGTGGAGGATGACCAATGCCTTTGCATATTTCATAGTAGTCAGTTGCGGTCTGATTCTGTTCAGTGGGGAACCCTAGAAAGTGTGGTTCCCATTAGTATAGTCCCTGAGTATTTATCTAGGCAACTCCCCCAATAGGTGGAGCCCCTGTTGCTGAAGCTCCTGCATTTTTCCCCCGCAACGCTAGGCATTCTGTGGCGACGTGTCCTTCCATCAAGCAATGGTTACACCACACATTGGGCCTTGCAGGTCATATCGGTTGAATGTCCTTCAAATTCTCCATTAAACTAGCTATCTGATGTTGTAACCCTAGTATGGAAGGGTCTTGTACTGCCCCTCCTCTGAACTCTTGCGAATACCCCGCCATAGCTTCTATCTTCATGGCTTGCTCCAGGGCATCTTGTAAGGTATCAATATTCTACCATGTCAGTAGAGTTCTTTTCAATGAGAGTTCTTGTCAATGGGAGGAGTGCCTTAATAAACCAATATCGTTGGTGGTTTGGGTCAATTGGGTAACTCAGATTCCCAATTGCATCCATAAACCTTCTCATCAGGTCCCAAGCCATTTCACCTTCTCGATGTTTGATCTCCCACAACTTGAAAAACCCTTGCTATTATGTCTAAGGTAATTTAAATTCTTTGACAAATTATTTCTTCACATCATCTATCGCTGGGTTTGGATGAGCTTATGACCATTTAATGAACCAACGAAGAGCTCTCTCTCTCTTAAAGTAGTTTGGAAATCAATCAACTTAACTGCCTCTAGGGTTTGTCAAGCCCTCCATATTGCCTCGCAGAGATACCAGTGTTTCTCCACGTCATCGTTACCCCTCCCGAAGAATTCTGGGTATCAGGTGAACGATCCCACCATGTTTCCTTGTATGGGGGGTACTAAAATAAATATTGTATTTCCTGGCTGAGAGATTATATTAATAGCACAGTAGCTAGTAGATATTTTTACTGTAGACTTAACACTTTTCAACTTACTAAACTCTTGTAACTTAACAAAAATTTTATCTGGTGGCTGATAGAGTACAAGGGGAAGGTTGGGACTAGTGCTACTTGAACTTTGGGGAATAGGATTACCTTGAGTTACAGGTGCAGGCCTCTCTCGAAATAGTCACAACATCGCAACATGCAGCTCCGCATAGGATGTCTCCTCAAGGCGCGCATCCTCCACATTGGACTTCTCTCCCTTTTCTCTTCGGGCTGGGCTCCTATACACTTGCCTAACTTCTTTGACGGTCCCTCCTATTCCTTGGGATCCCATCTGACATTCTGTTTCCTTCATCATTTGTGGCACCTTTTCCTTGTCCTGTTGACTACTCTCCTTCTTCTCAAACTCTTTCATCACCCTTTTCCACCACTTCTCAGCAATCTGTGCCCTCCGATGTGCTCGTCGCTCTCTCAATCTACTGGAGTTTCTGGCATCCATATCCCTATTCCCCCTTCTTACTTACTTGTAGCATATTTCCCTCAGCTCCTTCCCCTAATACTGGAGGTTTAAGTCTTCATATCATACTTTTGAAATGCCATCAAACCCTCATCCACCATTAAATCCTTGATCCACAACGGGATTTCCTTCAACAATCTCCCCACAGTCTGGATCTGAATATGTCCTCAGATTTTGTAAAGGATTGGTAACACTCAGCTACGAATTCCACAATGTATCCTTCCAAGGTAGATTGTACCCAAAAATCTACTACTTGGGTCAAATCGGTATCTAACCGATGGAGTGCTACTAGATCCGTGTGCGTCAACTTGCGACAAACTCTACACGATCCTCCTGGGAGTGACTTGATTTGTACTCTTTGCAACCAATTATAAATTTCTTCAGGAAACTTTCCCCATAAAATTTCGTATAGGTTGCAAATCTAGAAAACAAGACCCAATCTTTAATAGTCTTTTCCCTCTACTGTCGTAGCTCCACTTGTTGCGATATGAAATGGTCTAAGTGGTTATCCCACCAACTTCGTAGTTCCCTCTCAGAGATCCATGATACCATGATCTAATTCCTAAGCAAATTTTTAGGTCCCCGCAACGGAACCATTTGTTGGTAGAAATGGAGGTCTCTGGGCAAGACCCAAGTTCAAGATAGAGGCCAACAAGGTTTCCGCAGTAGTCTAGCACAACGTCGTCATTTTCACCCTACTCCAGAGAGCAGAGCATCTCACCCGAGGCGTGTCATGACCTTACTAATATTAGGAGACATATCATGCACAAGACGATTAAAACCATGAAGAATAGTTAAGGAAAATTGGAACAACCAATAGATCTCACCTCTCTGTATACGCTACTACTCATCAAGCATGTTCATAAGGCTAAATTAAAATTTAAAACTGGGCATACATTCATAGTAAGAAAATGACTAACAATCAACTCATAACATTACACACAACAATAACAATATTTCACTATCAATCTCAAAACAACATACATCACCCCGCGGAGTCTATTACAATTTGATTCAATACAACAGAGATCTCACAGAGCTCTCCTACGGCTCTGCTCTCTTTATCGGCCTTCTGCTGCACTGAATAACTAACTCTTCTACGCTATTTGATTGCCTATTTGTTCTTCCCCCAACGTGACTGTCAGTCTTTCCTATTTTCCTGCTCCACTGCTTTCCGCTTCTTCTTGATTACTAGGAGTTCTGTTGATTGTCCTTGTCTCCCATATCTGCCATCTGCACTATTCTCCGCAATTGTCGCACCACATATCTTCCAGCCTTCCACAAATGTGACAGCTCCCTGTCTACCTTGATTTTGCTCCGCAACTCAAAACTGTTTCTTTTCGAAAACAAAGGCCCCAATAAGTCTACAACATGGGTACGTATCCCATAGTCCCCAAGTAACCTCGTACCGTTCCCATTTCTTCCCATAATTTCTAATGGTTGGATAGTTCAAATAGTAAATCATAAATTAGTACATTTAATTAAAGTAATACGGGAAACTTCCTACCCCTTAGAACTTTCGACTTGAGCATTGGGTTCCATGTTGGTTTCTATATTCTTTAGTTGTAGTTATATTTAAAAAAAAAAATTACATCAAATGAATTATATAAAAATACCCACGCTAGTCATTCCAACATTATAAAACTTAATTACATATTACAAAACTTGGAGTTTAAAAGGGGCTGTTACAAGTAATAGGATTTAGTTGATAGTAAACTAAAATTCTAACCCATATTCAACACTCCTAACAAACCACAAGGGTCAATAGATGATAAATTCCAACCAACCATATAGTTTCAAAGAGAAAATATTAAGTTAGACACAACACCCATTATTTCTTGAAGTAAAATTAAATCTAGTTTCTTAACCATGACCAACCACCTTAAGTCCAATTGCATGGTTTGGCCCCCCGTCCCACAAATTTTGACAAAGAGAAGCTTCATTGAGAATACTCCAGAGGGGCAGGGTTAGCTATAAGGCCATGTAAGATAGACTTTTTATTTCCTTGACAACTCAGCCTTATATGTGTCTTAGAGAAAAAAATTGACCAAACAAGGGCCCTCTCACATCAAGGAACAAATACACTCCTAAACCTCTAGAAGGTCTCAATGACACCAAAGGAAATTTCCTTGGTGTAAAACTATAATTTTTTTTTTTGACCCCCATACCCCCTTCCTTTTGCACCTAGAAGAACTACCTAAAGAAGTAGTATAGTGCAGCGAGGAGTCCATAAATTTCTTTGTAAGGTTCAAACATATATTCTAAACCAAACCAAGGCATTTTCCACTTTTCCACCCATAATATAAAAACCCATTTCGCTACCCTCAATGGTATGAGTGTGGGAAAGAGAAATTCTAGGAGAATCCCTATATACTTGTAACTATGTAGAGATCATAGGCACATAGGGCACTTGAGATTTACTGGAATTGTCACATATCTAGTCCATGATAAAAAATACAAGAGTTTACTTTATTAATAAAAATGGGAAGTTATCAGATGAGAGACTCCACCTAGAGACTGTCACTGTAGAATGCTCTACCTCAATCACATTAAAACCATGAATATATAGTTTTCATGCATATAGGGAAGTTAGAACAACTTACCTAAATAATAGGAACTAATTCCTAATCTAAGGTTCTGGTGAACTGAATCTCTCCTAAATTACATTCTCCATTGTCTTCAACACTCCCCCTTAATGGATAAAGGGTTCATTAAAACTCCTAACATCTCCCTAAATGAATCAAACTTAATTCTTCCAAGAGGCTTAGTAAAAATGTCCGCATCATTATCGCAATTATTACAATATTCAATATGAATTTCCTTTGACTGAACCTTCTCCCTAACAAAATGAAACTGTGCATAAATATGTTTTGTGTTTTTATGAAACACTGGATTATTTGCAAGTTTGATGGAGCTATGGTTATCACATATGATAACTGTTGCATCTTTTTGTTCTTCTGTGGCATCTTAGAGAAGTCTCCTCAACCAAACTGCCTCACATGTTGTTGCACACATGGCTTGATACTTAAATTCTACTGAAGACAAGGATACAACTTCTTGTTGCTCCATGCAATGACCTCAAACCCAATGTTGAATGCATAACCTATTATGGATTGTCTATCATCTAGATTTTTGGCCCAATCAGAGTCTAAAAAATCTGTCAATCTAACATCAAACAAATCAATATATATAATACCAAAGTCTAAGGTTCCTTAAAGATACCTTAAGATACCTTTCGCTGCAACCCAATGACTCTCAAGAGGCTTTAACATGAATTGGATCAATACTCTGACTGCATAAGCCAAATCCATTCTAGTTGTAGTCAAGTAAATTAGACTCCCAATCAGTTGTCCATATAATGTTGCATCTGTCTCCTTAGAACCATCATCATTCTAAAGTTTTGTATTTTTCTGTAAAGTCACTACTGTAGGTTTGCACTGATCCATCTTGAAAATTTTCATTAAACTCTTGACATACTTACCCTGTGACAAAAAAATTATGGCTTGAATCTCTCCAGACTTCAAGACCCAAACAATAGCGTAGCTCACCAAGGTCTCTCATCTCAAAAACCTGTGACATCTACTCTTTGATTTCTTTAATGTTTTCATCAACATTTCCTGTAATGATAAGATCATCTACATATAAAGAAATCAAAACAATTCGCCCCTTTTTATCAAACACGGTATACAAATTAGGATCATTATTGCTTCTTTTATAACTGTGTTGCAGGAAAAATGAATCAATTTTATCAACCATGACCTGGGCGCATGTTTTAGTCCATACAATGCTTTCTTCAATCTAAAGACTAAATGTTCTTTCCCTTATTTAACAAACCCCTCAGGTTGCTCTAAATACACTTCTTCTTTCAACTCCCCATTTAAAAGTGTAGATTTCACATCTAGATGGTGTATCATCCACTGATGTTTGGTAGCTAAAGAAATTAGCATTATGATTTTGTTTAGTTTAGCTACAGGGGCAAAGGTTTCATCATAGTCTATACCTTCTTTCTGCGAGTACCTCTTTACAACCAACCTAGCTTTATATTTATCTATACTCCCATCTACTTTAAATTTAGGCTTGTATAGCCATTTGCAACCTATGGTTTGTTTGCCTTCAGGTAATTCAACAAAATCCCAAGTTTTGTTTTTAAGTATTGATTCATATTCCTCTTCCATGGCTACCCTCCATTCGTTATATTGACTGGCTTCTTTATAAGTAGAGGGTTCAATAACATTTAACATGCTAGTTATAAAATAATTTTCCATATATCTTGCTCGAAATTGAGTTTTCTTACCTGATATCCTGAGTGGTGGAGTGGCTTCACACCTATTATGATCGTCCCTTTGCAGACTTGGTTTGTTTGTTGCATCTATACCATTTTCTTCTTCATTTTTCTGTTGTTGCTACTTGTTGATCGGGTGTTGATCGTGTCAGCCCCTATTAAATTCTGACAAGCAATCCCCTTTAAACCCCCTTTGTTAGGCCTAAAAAAAATTCTTTTTCCGCTTATCGTTTCCCTCCTCCAAACTCAAAGTTGCATAAAAAAGGGCTGAAAGCACACATTTTAACATATTTAAGGCCTAGCACCTTTCAGCCCTAGCCCCCTCAGTCTTTTTCTCCATGTGACCTGTGTTTGTGCTCAACCTAGTGTTCCTAAATTGAGTTCATTAATTGTCAACCAGGGTTGGTAAACTGCTGAAGTGTGGTGCACTATATATGCCTAGGTAATTGTTTCTCACTACGTTGTGTTTAGTGTTTTATGATGTTTTTGGTTTTATGGTTTTATGTTCACAAGGGAAAGAACTAATTGCTGGTGAAAAAGAAGCTAATGGTTAAAAACAGAGTGAAGCCTAAACTATGGATGGCAAACAACAAATGCAAAGCTTGATAATGACTCTATTGCAAAGAAAAAAATCACAACATGAACTTGAACTTATCCAATTCATTCATTAAAGATGTGTTGGAAGAGCTGGAGAAATGGACAAGTTAAGTGTAAATGGAGTTCTCCTAACTAAACAATCAACCAATCAAATTACAATGTTACAACATCTCATCCATGGTTAAAGGTTTATTGAAACATATTTGGAAAAGAACATTTGTAGCATCATAAGATTTCTACTCTAAACTAGCTCCTAATTCTGTTCTGCAACTCAATCTAGCACCACTAGGCCTCACTCAAAAGTTATAGATTTCTTTTTAGAATAGTCTTTGAGAAAAGGCTTGTTTGTGAAATGGTAAAAAGGTTGCAAAATACTCCAGGCCTTAGACTGATACTACCTTCTGTCCAGATAATTATATATTAGTATGAGTTTGGAACAAAAGAAGTTTTGTAAATAATGAAGACCGTGGTATTTAAGTTTAACAACTAATGCAATTTAAAATTCAATGGATAGCAACTAAACTTGGAATGTTAATACAATAAGCTAAGACTATACTAGGGTGCTGCTAGTCTATAGTGAACAGTGTTAAACTGAAAAGCCATTATCAAACTGGAAATGAAATGACAGAGCTGAACTAAATGCAATCTACCTCCGGAGTGCTGTAACTAAATTAACATGTAACTAGTCTATGGAATTCTACAGTCCATCTCGTCAATAGGAATGATATTTTGGAAGAGTTTGTAAAACAAGTATGGCTGTATTATTCGATGCAGTTGAACATAAATGTAAGACTGAAAGCAAATACAACTAGAATCTAAGTCACCACAGTTGTTTCTTATTCGTTGTTCATGATGTTTTGGAAGAGTTTGTTTGAGTAAGACCGGCTGTGACACTTAGTATAAACAAGCAACTAAAACCTACAATACCACAGCTATGACTTATTCATCATAATGATATTTTGGAAGAGTTTATTAGAGTAATTCTAACTGTGATAATTAAGGAAAGGAAATGCAACTAAAATCTACAACACCATAGCTATACCTTATTCATCATAATGATATTTTGGAAGAGTTTATTAGAGTAGGTCTAACTGTGATGATTAATGAAATCAACTATGAACATAAACTTCAGAAACTTGTCTAAGCTAGAAATGAAAACGAGACTAAAATACTTATCTAAACCGTATAAACAAGGCTGCTCAGGAGGCAGGGGCCCTCTACCACCAGAGTAGCACAAAATCCACTTCAAGATTGACTCAACGCTTTCAATGAAATGATGTATTTTTCATTAAAGAGAGATTACTTCAAAACAGAGTGTTTTCGTACTTCTGAAATCTAGCAGTAAAACACAAAATCTAACCAAAATCTAACCTTGTCCCTCGGTTTCCCGAGCTACATTTATAGCAAATTTACATAACAGAATCCGAGATAATCCAAGGATAATTGTCTTTCCATATTAAAATCGAACTAGAACTCTAAAGGTGGCATCGTAATATGACTAAGGACATCTGGACTGTCCTTGTCCTATTAGGAGTCTATCTCCTAGTTTGAGTTCCCACGTGCATAACCACATATAGAATTCCGTTCAATCTTCATGGAGAGCAAAAAATGCTGAGGGCATGATCTGGAATACGACCATGTGTGGTTTTCTCTGAGAGGACACCTGGAACCTTCTTAGACATGAAGACAACTGCAGAATTGGCAACTAGCTACAGAATGTCTGCATTCTGTAGCTAGTCCTAGTTCAAAAAGTACTACAATGACAAAATCATAAAAACATAGCAAGTTAGTCATAATATTCATTCTTAAAGAAATTTTAACTAATTTCATTGATCATTTGAGCCTGGGATTAATAATGGACAAAAGAAATGGAGTGGAATGTGGTGGAAGAAAGAACATTCTTGGAGCTCAACATACCCCCACTGCTAGATTCTTGCATGTCCTCATGCAACTATTCCATGAACTCAGAGACCTCTGCAAGAACTTCCAACCCTCTTCTTCTACTTTTCCTGGTAGTTTAAGGCCTTCTGGGCTTCCTGGTGACTAACTTGAACCTTAAATTGGTAAGTGCCATGATTAGCTTTTTGTTTCTCTTTTTCAATTTTTCATTGGCTTTTTCCACTTTGTCCATTTGTAGAGACAGGGCTGAGTTCATATTGGTTTTTAGTTTAACTTGCTCCCTCAGAATATCATTCTCAGTCCTGATATGTCTATTAAGTACTTCTAGCTCGTACTTATCTCTTCTTAGCACATCTATTTCGGACTGTGGAGGACTAGGGGTTCTGTCTCTACTCTCTGAAGCTTTTCTCTCCAATGATTGAACATAGTTGTAAATTTCTTGCTGTGCTGGGTCTATTTCAGGGGCTCCTTCATCAAATTCTTCCTCAGTAGGTGTCTCTTCATCTTCTATGTTTATAACTCCAGTTTGTTTAACCCCTGTCTTCTTTAGTATCCATCTACGTCTGTGGCTTCTTCTCGGTAGAGATGGCCCTTCTCCTTTTTCTCTGGAAAATTTTCTTATGATCCTCTCTTTCTTAAGTTGCTTCTTAATCTGAACTAATTTTTCAGAAATCATTTCTTCACTGCTCTCTTGTATTGTTTTACCAGTTTCAGTTTTAGAGGATTTCCATTTTCTGCTTCTTTTTGTAGGCTTATCTTCAGGTGGAGGTTCCTTTGGTTCCTCAAAGTGATTTATCACCAAGAAGTTATCCCAAGTGTCTCCTATTTTTGCTAAATGATGTTCAATTAAAATCTTGACTAAACCATGGTGGTATAAGGTTGTCTCTAGAAATTGAATTCTCTTTTGAACACTTGAAGCCATTTTCTTTAAACTATGAAGCAGGAAAAAGGGCAAGTTGAGTTCTTCTTCTAGAAAATGCATTATCAATCGAATATGGTAAACATAGAAAGTACCATATCTACCTTCACAAGTGATGAATTTTTGCAGGATAAGCAACCTGTTTCTCCATTTGTTCTTTAATGCAGAGCTAGGGATACCCTTTTTAAAAACGGTGACATCCATACCTGGTGACTTGAGTATCTGCTTCCATGATTCGTTATGAAATTCTCTGTTCTTAAACCACCTTTCTCCTTGTCTAGGAAATCCTGTTGCTTCTGCAATAAAATCCTCTGTGACAGTGAATTTAATATCTCCAACTTCAACCTCAGCTCCATTAAAGGATCTTGCAAAATTTTTAGTAACCTCTTTGTGGAAGCCACTAAATTTTTCAAGGAATTGCAGCCATCCTGCTTGTTGCAACATTTCTCTGATTTGGGGATATCCTTCCAAGTACTTAGTGCCAACTGGTTCAGTTCTCATGATGAGGCCCATAATTTCTCCTTCAATCTTCAATTCACTAGTCTTCTGATCACGGTGAGAATGGCCGTTAACAAGTTGTTTTTTCTCCCAAATGTTTCCTCTGTTCACGGTGACAACGGTTGTTACATAGATACCTCTGTTTTACATAATGAAATGGTTAAGAGTTGGCTGCGGGATAGAGTGATATGGAGTGGTTACGGAATGAATTAATGAGGTGAGGTGAAGAAAACGAATCAATGAGTGAAAAGACCGCGGATATATTTGTAACGAATTCAAAAATCATCATTAAATGCTTAGTGACGTGACTAATCCAATCACTTTAGCACTTTAACCGTTTAGATTTTGAAATGATGTTCGGATATGGGTTTTGAAATGGCGGAACAGAAGGAGTTTTATCCAAAGTTTTTGCGGGAGGTTTGTTAGGCAAGATCAACAAAATCAATTAAAACACTTTTTGAATAATATATAACTAAACTACGCTAAATGTTTTTATGATATGTCATTATAATCACTTCATACCTTTGCCTTTGCTTTGATTTTCTTGTGATCTTCATATGATTTGCTCTCCCTTGAAAATCATTACTTTTTGAGTCTTCATAACCTTCTTGATTTTTCTTGTTCATGGATATGCAGGATCATTTTGTTGCAAATGAAATTATTACTAGATAGTTCTTTCAGGCTCTCTGGCTGCAGAATGTTTGACTAGCTGCAGAATGTCCAACTGATTGACGAATGTACCTGTAGAGGACTTGAAATATGGTTTGAAGCTGGAATGATGAAAGTTTGTATGAAATGAATAATGAAATATGGTAGGATGGAGTATGAATGAAGTGAATGATGGAGTGGAATGGATCACAACTTATGAAATGGAGTGAAAAAGTGCCCTGCAATTTCTGCTGTGTATTATTCAATTGCAGAAAGGAGATCAAACTTAAAGATCTGAAATGGAAATGAAGTGGACCATGAAGTGAAATGGATGAAGTGTGGATGAATGAATGGAATAATATATGATATGAATGAATGGAATGAAATGAATGAAGTATGGAATGAAATGAAGTGAAGTGAGATGGATCATAAGTGAAATGGATCTGCACTTATGATTTTGTAACAGCTACTTGCAAAAAAAACAAAATGGAAAAGTTAGAGTGTCAGAAAGATTCTTATTTTCACTCTATCTTTTCTGTATAAACATGCCAATCAAAGATTGGTTTTCATGTCTATACTTTATTTTTATTTTTTATTTTTTAATATGTCTGACTTCAGAAAATTCAATTAAGTTGATGAAGAAGAAAGATTCTTCTTCATTAACTTCACGTCACTGTTTTCCTGGAACTTCTTGACAAATTCTTCTCTTGAGAGTGGTTTGTGATACAGCTTCAATCTATGACCATTTACAAGAAAAGTAACCTCTTCTTCATCTATTGTCCTGATTTTTATTGCTCCATTGTCAAAAATTCTCACAATTTCATATGGCCCAAGCCAATGTGTTTGTAATTTACCTTGAAAATCCTTGAACTTTGAATCAAACAAGAGAGCCCAGTCACCTTCTTTGAACTTCTTTTCCTTGATGTACTTGTCATGCCATCTAGCCCTCTGCTGTTGGACTATACTGGTTTTCTGAACTACATCTTGTCTGATCTCATCCAATTCATTAATCTGCTCCAATATGTGTTTTTGTGCCTCTGATAGATCAAGTCCTAGCTGAACTGCCATTTTGAAATTTTGAATCTGGAACTCTATGGGAAACAAAAATTGTTTTCCATAAACAAGTTCATAAGGAGTATGGCCTGTTGTGCTTCTCTATGTAGTTCTATAGGCCCACAAGGCTTCAGGAAGCCTATCTACCCAATCTCTTCTATGTAAATGAACAGTCTTTGTTAGGATCCCTTCAATGACCTTATTAGTAGATTCCACTTGACCATTTGCTTGTGGATGATCAGGAGTAGATTTTCTGTGTCTGATTCTGTACCTGTCCATCATTTGTTCCACTAGCCTTGATGTGAATTGAGCTCCTTGATCTGTAACAATTTCCCTTGGGACACCAAAACGAGTAAAAATATCCTCAAAAAGAAAATTAACTATAGATGCTTCAGTAGCAAAAAGTAATGGCTTGGCCTCTACCCATTTGGTAACATAATCAATGCAAACTAATATATATCTCTTTTGTCTTGATGGAGGACTAATAGGTCCTACAAAATCCAAAGCCCATTTTTCAAAAGGTTCAATATGTACCTGAGGCTGCAATGGCATCTCACCTGAAGGAGAAGGTTTCCCTACCCTTTGGCAACTGTCACACCTTTTGACATACTCTTTAGCATCTTTGAAAAGGGATTTCCAATAATATCCTAAGTGAAGGATCTTATAGGCTGTCCTCTTATCAGCAAAGTGTCCGCCACAAGGTTCATCATGACATGCTTTGAGAATCTCAGGCATCTCATCTTCCCAAACACATCTCCTAATGATAAAATCTGGACCTGTCCTGTACAACTCATTAGCAATCCATGAATATTTTGCACTATCATAAATGATTTTTCTTTTATCTCTTGCATTCATTATTGAAGGAAATTTCCCTAAAACTAAATAATTAGCAATGTCAACAAACCAAGGAGTCTGAGTAGAAATTGCAAAAAGATATTCATCAGGAAATTGATCTTCAACTGGAGTGTCATCTTTGATGTTTTGGAGTCTAGATAGGAAATCAGCTACTGTGTTTTGTTTTCCAGGCCTATCTAGAATGGTAATGTTGAATTCTTGTAAAAGCAATAACCATCTTATGAATCTGCCATTAGTAATTGATTTGTTCATTAAGTATCTAATTGCAGAATGATCAGTGTGAACAAAAGTTTCATAGCCTGTTATATAGTGTCTAAATTTGTTTATGGCATGAACAACGGCTAAAAACTCTTTTTCAGTTACAGTATAGTTTAACTCTGCAGGAGTCAAATTTTTACTGATATAATAGATGGCATAGGGAATTAAATCTTTTTGTCCCAATACTGCTCCTAGAGCTGTATCGGAAGCATCTGTCGAGATATGAAAAGGTAACTTTCAGTTAGGTCCCCTTAATATAGGTGCTTCAGAAATTTTGGTTTTCAGGGTTTCAAAAGCTAATTGGCAATCAGAAGTCCATTTGAATTCACAATCTTTGGTAAGTAATTTGAAGAGTGGAGATGCTATCTTGGTGAAGTTTTCTATAAATCTTCGATAATATCCTATAAATCCTAGAAAACTCCTAACATCTTTTTGACAACTTGGAATAGATAAGTTAGAGATGACTTCAACTTTTGACTCATCAACTCTAATCCCATCCCCTGAAATGTGATTCCCTAAAACAATACCTTAAGTAAACATCATGAAACATTTCTCATGACTAAGTGAAAGATTTTCTTCTTGACATCTCTTTAAAACTTTTTCCAAGTTTTCTAAGGCTTCTTCAAATGTGTTTCCATAAACTGTGAAATCATCCATATATACCTCTACACAATCATGTATTAGATCTGAAAAAATTCCTAGTACTACCCTTTGGAATGTTGCAGATGCATTGCATAATCCAAATGGCAACACTCGGTAAGCATAAGTACCCCAAGGACAGGTAAATGTGGTTTTGTCTTGATCTTCAAGTGCTACTTGAATTTGATTGTAACCACTAAACCCATCTAGAAATGAGAAGTACTTTTTGCCAGCTAATGTATCTAACACTTGATCTATGAAAGGTAAGGGAAAATGGTCTTTAAGAGTAGCTTTGTTTAATTCTCGGTAGTCAATACATACCCTCCACTTACCATTTTTATTTGGCACAATTACCAAAGGAGAAACCCACTAACTATCTGAAATAGGATAGATAAAGTTGACATTCAATCATTTCTGCAATTCTTCTTTAACAATCTCCCTAAGATTTGGATTCATCCGTCTTTGAGGTTGTCTGATTGGTTTAAAATTTTCCTCTATGTAGATGTGATGAGCGCAAGTCTTGGGGCTTATCCCTTTCATATCAGTGTAATCCCATGCATATGCAGAAGAATGTCTCTGTAAGATCTTGACTAACTATTCTTGTTGAGATTTTTCTAGGTTCTTGTTTATGTTTAAAGTTTTACCTGGAAATATCTCACTTGTAGAGCTGCCAAAATTATCCATAGAATAAAGAGACATATGTCTTGATGATAAAAACTCAATGTTGGATTCTTCTTGAAATTGTTCATGTTTGCATGTCGAAGAGGATCCAAAGTTTTCTAAAGTATTCAGAATTTGACTATCTTCACTAATTTCTGAAATCGTGAAGAGAGGTTGTAAGTCTTCTTCATCCTCTATCCATTGAGTATCATCTAAATCTGTAATTGTCCTTGCTGGAGGATACAGAGTGAATTTCTTAGTTGAACTACCATCAGAAATGTACATATCACCGGATCTACAACTAAGATTCTGATTTGTTATCATTGAGACAAAGATCAGATTCTTTTTTATTTCGGGCACATACATCACATTTTGGATATGCCTAATATTTCCATTAGGAAATATGAAAGAAAAATTACCATACCCTTTTATTTGGTATCCTCTGTCATCACCAAGTATATTTTTGCAACATTGTTGGTTTCTTTGAAGTCTTCAAACCAATGTCTCTTACTTGTCACGTGTTTGGAAGTTCCTGAGTCCACAAACCACGTATATGCTTCATCATTCTCATCACAACCAGTGATAAATAGTCTGAGGTCCTGATTATGATCATCATCAACAAAGTTTCCTGCATGTCTCTTACATCTATGTTGACTTTCATCAAAACTTCTTCTTCCGACAATGTTTAGCTATATGACCAACTCTACCACAATAGAAACATTTGGTTGTTGAATCTTTTCTATTTGATGACATACCTTGAGATGGAGGTGACTTTCTTTGTGGTGTACCTCTACCTTTCTGTCATGCATTTTCCTTCCATATGAAGGGCTTATTATTCACCATTAAAGAAATATATTAACTCTGGGGTTTTAGGGTCGCCTGCCTTTCTTCCTCTTGCATCAGGATCCAAGTCAATTCTTCAAATTTGGGGGCTTTCTCTCTCGCATTTAGGCCTGTGATGAACATCTGATAGTCGTCAGTAATACCATTTATGGTAATCATTACCAAATCAGTGTTTGACACTGCCTCCCCTATGTCACCAAGCTTGTCTTTGAGGTCCTTGATTTGAGAGATGAATGCAACTACTCATTCATTCTCCTCCATTTTAATGGAGAGAATATTGCTTTTGAGAAACAAAAGACGATTTGTGTTTTTGATCTCGTACAGATCCTTGAGGGTTGTCCAGATCTCATTTGCTGATTTACACTCTCTGGTGTGAGGGATAATACAGTGTTTGACTGACATTTTCAAGAACGTTTTCACTTCTAGGGTCCCCTCCGCTTCCCTCCAGGTTGTAGCCTTTCGCCACCTCATTTACAACAATTTTCCCTCTGAGTATTTGCTATTTTTCTGCACCTATTTCTAGCAGATCTGACCTTTAGATCATTGTCCCTCTCGAATTTAGATCTATTGGCTATTTTGGTGTGTTTTGACTAGATTTTTGCCCACCCATAGACTAGTTGTTGAGAGGCCCGCCTCCTTGGGTTTAGATTAATGCATAATTAACTGTTTATTTTCTGTTATTTCAGTTTCATTTACTGTTATATGCAGATTTATTTGTAGTTATACAACACACTTTTTATTTTTCTCTACAAACGTTTGGGTTTAAAAATTAAAATTTACACACTTAAGTGAAGAAGAGCATGGTTACCACCGCTAGGAAAAGACTTTAACATTGTAATCAATTGATCCTGGACCTTTCTGCCCTTGTTTCGACATTGTAATCATTTGATATTGCACCTTTTTTCCCTTGTTGGTCTCTATTCCCTTTGTGCTGTGTTTGTGCTTTCATCATTGTGGCCCCAAGGCATTTATCCTAGAGACTTCTTGGCCTTCATCCTCAGTTTCCGATAGGAAGACTTACTCCACTTAGGATTCGAGTTAGTCCTCCATCGAATCCGCATTCCGACTCCTCTTCTGGTTCATTGGGTTCCCCTTCTGGTTCCATCCTCGGTTCTCCACCTGTCACCTTCACCATGTTTGGTTCAAGACCTAACATTGGTGGTAGCCCCGACCCTAATGTTGGGAATACTACTAGCAGGACCACAACAGGAACTATCCCTGCTGCTCCCTTGCTCCCCTATATGGCAGGCCTCAGTCTTCCCGATTTTAACCAGTTGATCAATGACCCCATATGTCATGACGCTGCTTGGCCTGCTATGCAAACCGAGCTCCCTTCCGACATCCCCAAGTTTGAAGGTCTTGCTGAAGAAGATCCTACAAATCATGTTCGATCTTTCCACATGTGGTGTTCGTCTAACTCCATTACCAATGACTCTGTCTGTATTTTGTTTTTCCAACGTACACTTACTGGCGAAGATTCTAAGTGGTATGTTGATCAAGCCTTGTCCTGTCATACCACCTTTTCAACTCTTGCTCGGGCTTTTCCGTCTTATTTCTAGCTTCCCCTTTGTTATGACACTGGTACCAAAATTTTGACTTCTTTCCGTCAATCATCTGCGACTGGCCTATTCAATCATGTCCAGGAATGGTAGAGAAGAAAGAACCTATGTCGAGCCCCTACCTTTGAAGACCATGTCTACATGGACTGGTCCCTTAGATCCCTTTTGCCTACTATCGGTAAAGATGTTGCATCGCATTTTCCTCAGATCGAAGAAGCTGCTCTCCAGATTGCGTTAAAATATGACCTGATCTACGCATAGTCTAGTTATGTTTATACTGTCCTACCTGATCTCCCTAGACTCGGTGGTGCTAATGCACCGAGGGCATCCCATGTCATTGACGGTATTGTTGAAGCCCTTTCTCATCCATATGCTCATCCTCCCATGGGCTATGGTTTCCCTCAGGGAGGGGCCAGCCCCTCTACCACTTTTCCCCCTCTTAGTAGCATGTATCTAGGATACGACATGCCTCCTCCTTTTGCCCAACCTGTTTACCACAATGTTACCCAACTTCCTTATTATCTGTATCCGCAGCCTAGTGCTCCAACTCCTCTAGCATTAGCACCCCCACCTCCCTTGCCTTCTCAACCCCCGCAACAGCAGTCATCGACCCCCCAGGGGTATGTATATGCACAACAGAGTGCGACTAATCCTCCTACATATAAAAAAAAGAGAAAAGGCACCCAAAATCAATCTGACCCTAGTAATGCTGGACCTAATCCCCAAGGGAATGCACCTAACACTGCTAACCAATAACAAGGAACTCAGACCAAGTAGGACAGACATGTTCGTATGAACAAGCCTTGTTCTTGTTGTGGTGTTTATGGTCATTATACCCATGATTGTCCTCCTTTGCCACAGATGCGGCAGATGTGGGAGACTCGAGCAACATCGTGAGGAAAGGAAGCCTCCCCTTCTGTTCCTCCCAATATTGCACCTATCCAACCGACTGTGTTTACTAATCCTTTCCCTCAACAAGGGTTCATGGCTACCCAACCACCTGAATGTCAGGCGGCCACTCAACCTCCATCTGGTACCTCCGATTACTAGATTCTCATGATGAAATCTGACCAACCTATTACCGTTGACCTCAACCTTCAGACTCGGTCCCGTCAATACAACAAGCCTCCTACTACGTCTGCCCCCGAGCCCCCTTCTTCAGGTTCTACAAAGCCTCTTTAGACAACCAATGGTCCTTTACATATCCCTCAACCCAAGGCAGAGGTTCATACCAAGATCCCCAAAGGAACATTATGCTGAAACACTGCTTCTGGCAAAGCTACCCATTCATATAGTATAGTAGGTGATTTGGCGCAATCTGCTGCTACCATCTCAACGTTGGAACTCCTCTAGTCATGCCCTTCACAACGAAAAGTTCTACTAAATTATATGAGTGCTATAGATCCTTCAGATGCTTGTTAGATCATCTTCGATGTTGACCGGTTAGAACATCCTCCGCTTCCTGCTTCCTTCGCTTTCCAAATCCCCGTCAAGATCCGGAATGCCAACGTCTCCCATTGTATCATTGATGAGGGGGCATCCACCTATGTGATGTCCGCTTCAGTTTCAAAGCAACTCAGATCACCTGAGTTGGAACCTTCCACTATCACCCTTCGAGCATGGGATGGCCACTCCTCTAATCCCATTGGCATGTTCCGCAATTGTCCTATTACTCTTGCAGGAAAAACTGTTTGCGTTGACGTAGAAGTCATTGATGCCCCCTTAGATTAAAAAATTCTATTGGGTCATAGCTACACCTATGAAATGTCTGCTATACCATCTGCGGTTCACCGCAATATTTCCTTCCCTCATCACGGAAAGATAGTCACCATTGACCAGTTGACATATTACGAACCGAAGTCTCAGACCTCCCCTGAGTCCATCATATCTTTGGTGGCCAATAAGCAAACTATTGACCCCTTGACCAGTGTCTCACCCGGAGTCTACAAATATTCCTCTTTGCTTGGTTCATTCCCCGGTCTTCCTCCTCCTGTATCTGATCCCATCTCATCGAATTTTTTCATGATGCAATCATCTCGGGCTTCCCTCAGGTGGCCCGCTTCAGCTAGTCAGCAGCCTTGCCCTTTGCAACCTGCTCCTAGCACTTTGAATCAGCCTTTTGGACCCCATACTCTTGGCCCTTCACCTATAGCTGGTATCCATGAGCCTCTTTACCCTTCTGGCGTGGTTCCTCCTAGCCTTAATCATCTCAGAGCTATCCCGCCTGGCCATTACCCCTCCGGTCAGATACCGTTCCTAGCTCCCCCTCCTGGAGTGTTCTCGGTACCTATTATGGCTACCTTATCCCTTCCTAACCTGACGCTCAGGATCCCTGTCTGGTACATTTATCCCTCAGCCACTACCCCGCCTGGTTAGCCCAAACCTTAGCTTTCTTTGACCCCGGTTCAACCGGTCCCCATGACCCCTCCCTCTGCTACCGTGCCTCAGCCACCTCAACAGGAACCTTCTCCTGTTGCGACAGCTTCAGGTAAAGGAGGAAAAGATCGCAAGAAGGAACATAAACAAAAGGCTGCCCTGACTGACCTTGCTCCTCCTTAGCCTCCAAAGCCTTGTGTTGTGTGTGATGTTGTCGGTCATGCCACCCATAATTGTCCTGAATTGCCTCGTATCGAACCCATGGTTAATGTTGCGTTCCCTGAGTCTACGGTCCCTGAAGCTTTTGTTGCTTCCTCGGCTACAGCCAAGAACCCTAACACTATTAACACCAACCAACCTAGTGCTTTGTGTGATCTCCATGACCATTATACCCACCGTTGTCCCCGCCTCACGCATTACCACTCCTCTTTGGAGGTAGTTTGGGAGTACGAGATTGAACAAAACCAGTCTATCTCTCCTGTCCTTGTGCAGTATAATTTGGGCCAGCTTGAGGATTTACCCGCTTCCATTGAAATTACCCCTACTGATGTCAGGATGACGAAGCCTGTGGCCACCATCCTTTACCTATCATCATTCATGAGATCCACGGTGGAAGCTCTCTCTGAGACTTCCCCTTCTATTTCACTTAACCTCCCTTCAGTGATCACCCTAGGCTCAACATCAGTGGATCCCTTATCTGCTTGTTCATCCGTTACCCCCCGTGACGATGCGCATGTGAACCTTTCTTCTCATGATGACGAGTCAGGTAGCTTTGTCACGTCATGTGGTCTCCCTTCCTCCAGTCACCCCATATTTTACTGTGATGATGACATCATGGAATCCTTTTCCACCCCTGACTTCATCTTTCCTGCCCATAAGTGGAATGGCACCACTCGTGTCTATGGTGACTTTCACGGCCTGAGCACAAGATGCCCCTAAGGTAGCTCCCACACACCACCTTCCCGTCGGTGTGCGAGTGGTAGACATCCTACCCATATCACTCCCTCTAGCAGTGTTTGTTCGATTTCTACTTTGCGCTCAGGTTTCCAGCATTGTTCATCATCCTCCCATTTGTTGTCTTGTGGCACCTTTTAGATGTACCCACCATCCACACCTTATATCGGTTATGCCGATGGTGCAAGTTGCTACTCCCAGAATCTAGCCTCGACAGGTTGGGCCATTTTTACCCCCTTACATTCACTTGTTCTCTCGAACGGTGTATGCATTCATACTGCCACCAATAACCAGGCCAAATATGATGCATTGTGAGGGTTATTAGCCGATGCCATTTCCCATTATATCCTCCACCTTCATGTTCTTTTAGATTCACTGCTTCTTGTCATGCAATTGAATGGTGTCTATCATGTACATAATCCTATCCTTTTTATAAGATATTTACGAGTGAAGCTTTTGATGCGTGAATTTGAAATCATTACATTCAGTGATGTATCTAGAGCACAAAATTACCATGTAGATAACATTGCAAACAATATTCTAGATTGGCACTTAGCACACACATTTAACACAAGACAATAATATAAAACCATCAAAACAATGCATATCCATTATATGTGTCATATAAAATGTTTTAGAGTCAATTAACTCTGATACATATGACATGCCCATAGCATGTTACAAAAACTCAAAACTGGGGGCACCACTTGCCCCTACACCTAATCACTATCTAGAGGATCCCAAGCCAATGGCTCTACTCCTGCAGCTTGTAGATCATGCATCCCCTGTCCGGACATCACCATGCACCGCATGACCCCTCGCCACTCCGAGGGTAGACCAATACATGGCTCTATGTACTGGTCATCTAAGTCTTGCCAGCTGCGCTCTGAAACATCGGTTAGAAGCCTCTCATATCTACGACGGATTTCCTCCAGGAGGGCCACTGCATCCTCATTTTGCGGTGCTCTTGATCCACTAGGTCCTATAGCTCCTGATATTGTAGGCTGTCCCATATACCCAGCCAGTTTTACTAGTGCTGTATCTGCATACCAAAAGTGAAAGAATCAGTACCATATACAATATTCGAAAACTTTACAATGCACATAAAATACTAGCAACTTGTCACTTACCATCAGGCCCCCATACTCGACCAGGTGATGGTAGCAAGTTCGGGTCCCCACGATAACTCATCCCACTATAGGGATAGTCATCTATGTACAGTGGCATCTGATCCCAATGAGCAAAGAACTCGGGTCGGAACACCCATCCGACCACCCTACCTCCTCCTCTGCACAGTAGCCACCGCCACTAGTGCATCCTAGGCTCCCTAGGGCCCCCATCCTGGATCTGTATATGAGGTCGAAGTGTCAGGATCTTCTCAAATAAGAGAAAACACAACACTGTGCCATATGCACAATCATGGTTCACCTGCCGCTTGCATAGCGACAGTTGTCGTTTCAACGACGACAACATCATCTGGGCCCACCCATAGTAGGTCCCACTCAACACACTCTCAACAAGCATCATCTTCCCTCTAGTGATGTGGTGGAGTGCCTAGTTTCCCAAGATCCATAGCACCGCTGTGGCCACATCACAGGTCTCTAACCTCTCTAGATCCCCGATCGGTATTCATGTCCCCTTGACATGGAGACCTGGTCGACAATGGCGCTCTACAAACTCCATTTTGTTCTACCCTCACGATAACACTGGCTGAGTATTCCCTAACATCCCAAGTAGTGGGAGACCAGTCAGAAAATATATATCTTGGATCGTCAACTCGATCCGGTGCCCCTGCATTATAAAGACCTTATGGTACAGATCCCAATAATTGACAATCTAGGCCAAAAAGGGCTCCCCAACTCTCATCAAAGGTTTCTCCACAAAAGACCCCAAACCTAGCCAATGCACTGCGGACACCATAATCCTCCCGGATCTTCGACTGTAATGTGCCTAGGTCTCTCTCTCTCCAGTTGATCCGCAATTCTACCATATCTGTAAAAAACCATCAGGTTTTTCAGTGTACAGAAAGGAAATACTTCATTCAAAAATAAAAACTCAGCTCTCAGCAAAAAAAAAGCGGCACAGAAAAACCCCTCTCTGTCAAGTCGCACTTTTCAGGAAAAATCCTGGGACAGGTCGCACTTTTCTACCCAAAACCTGCTACCCAGGTCGCAGGTATTGCCCCAAAAAGTGTGACCCAACTGTGAAGAGGAGCAGGGGTCTGTTCCTGAGCTTTGGGCACCTAAAATAAACTTTCAATCCACTGAAATGAAAGAGTAGGATTAAGCCTCTTACCTGCAACTGACGGATCTTGATTCCAACGGTCGGTTTGTCTGCTACGATCGCCACAAGTTTTAGGGCCTTCTCTCCTCTCTACATTCACCACAACTACACTTGCAAATGATGAATTTGGAGGGAAAACGCCTTATTAAAAGAGAAACCCCAAATTTTTCTTTCGCCTGCTGCGGCCACACTGTAGCTCAGTTTGAAAAACCTTCTATACTGTTGGAAAGCTCTCACTGAGCTCTCAAATGGGTATCTATTAATTTTTTGTGATTTGATACTTCACCAAGACACATTTTTTCCAAGAAGGGTCACTTCACCACTCCTCAAAAATCAAATTTCTTCACTTGTAACACTTGTACTTGGGGCACCACTTAGCCTCCATACTCTTCCATGCTTGTGTCAAATTTCGTCATGAGTAACCACCTTGTAGTCATGTTTTTGTGGTCCCCATTGGACCTTTTCTATGTGGCAACAACATTGAGTTGCCCTTGTTTAGAGCATCCGAGTTGAGTCATCATCACATCCATGGAGTCTATCCTGAGTCCCTTTGTATCCCGCTATAGTCCTCCATCCTTCATTGCTTGGTTCCTTTCTCGTGTCGCACATCATGGCCTTCAGTCCTACTGTCCCATGTCCCCTTTGATATTGTGTCAGTTGCTGCCAGGTCATCCATGCCCTTTATTCTCTAACAAGGAAAGTCGTTCGTCCACTACTCAGTACTCCCCATTCATCATCATCCCTAGTGTCATTTTTTCAGTCGCTCTACTATTTTCTCTCATGCCTTAGTTGAGGATCCCTTATTGCCTCACCTATGGTGGACCTCCTTCTGTCAACATCATATCATTCATTCCAGAAGACAGGTTTAGAGGGCAGTGTACCTTGGTTCTAGCTTCCACTATTGTTCGGTGCCTCGAATCAGGCAATGAGACTCCTTATTTCCCTTTGAATTGATTGTTTCTCAGCTCCAGCTCCTTACAACATGATCGAGATCTGTATACTTGATGGTTTAGTGATACAACAGATTGTACCGGTGATTCCCGGGTGTGTGTGAGATGTTTCAGACCTCATGAAGGGGTGGCCCTTCAGGTAGCCCCCCACATGCCCTGATGACCTCTTCATTATAGACTTTGATGAAGCTCCATAGATTTGATGATGTCGACCTTAGCCGATTGCAACGCCTTTTATTTTGCATATATCAGTCAGATTTTCAGAGCCCTTTCCTGTTTACAGGGGCACTTTGGTTGTACTTATATCTCATGTAGTCAAATATTATTGTATAAATCCTGGCTGTTACCCTAGGCACAATATGTATGTGGGATTCACTATCATGTTTTTATCTGGCTCATTTTTATGCCAGCATGTACTATATAGTTCAGTGCCTTGTTTACTGGACACATTATTCTTTGTACTTTGTCTCGGCAGGCATAGGTATGCCTCCCCCGCCACCTATAGCATAGGTACTAACTTATAAAAGAGACTTGTCACACCTGTAAGTCTCACCTCCTCAGGGTCTAGTCCTCTATCGCTTTTGTCTACCTTATATTTCTCTCCCTATGACTTCCCCTTCGATGTCTAGTGATTGATTTCTTACAATGTACTTCGGTCATACGATTAGCTCCTAATGCTCGCATGCTGGGGGGCAATCTCTTACACCAATTTTTGGTCATCTAACCTGTTACTATTAAATGGACCAAAGTACACCATGTAAGACCAATTTTACCTTAAGTAAAATTTCTTTCACTATGAAAAATAACTTAGTAATCCTGATTTATTAAGTAGCTTATGGTGTAAACAAGAAACCCCATGAGGAAATATTAAATAAATCCACATTTGTTTGATTTTCCTCAAGGAATAATTAGTTAAACATCAGTTTAATTAATATTCTTGGTCATATTTAACCCAAAACAAGAAAATTAATTAGATAAATCATTATTTATCTTATTATTTTCTAGGAATAATTATTTAAACCTGATTTAGATAATATTCCTTGTTAAATTTGACTAAATCATTTATAAATAATTGAATAAATCATTATTTATTTAATTATTACTGAACCACATCCTTAAAATAATAAATACATAATTCATTTATTTATTATTTACAAATAAATGGATTTGACCAAATTCAAATCCTTTTTCCCTCCAACAAATATAATAAAATATTCCATAAAAGTTGGATCGAGATTTGGTTAATACTATTTTAATTATGCACCAATATCTAGACTAACTCAATATTTTGTTATAAATAGAAGGGTTTTTCCATTCACTCACTACCTTTTGTTGCCTAAAGATCACTCTGGATCTATACTTTTGGTCTGACTTTGATCCTCCATCATTGTCATATTTTGCTACCATTTTTCTTGTGAGCTCCCTTTGAGTTCCATTTTTCTCTGGGTTTTCTACACCATCAAGAGAGAGAGATCTTAGATTTGAAGTCTGAGGACTTACAATAACCCATCCCATTGAGGGGGACTAGTAACATCTTCCAATGTTTCCTTCCCGGGTGTCAAAAAATACAAAAATTCTTTAAAAATATTCTTGTCTTGTATATTGGATGCATGGAGAAACTCTTGCTTTTATTTACTGCTTAATGCCTTTTACTGCATAGATCTAGATTTTGTAGCATTTATCTTGGTTAAACAACTGTAGATTTAAAGAAATTGGCAGGCATCTTTAATGTTAGGGTTGTTTGTTATGCACAACTAAAGTGAGTTTTTTTTCATACGCTTGTGATTATAATTCATACTAACAACATTCACGACCGCTCGTGCACTTTGCCCCTCCAGCAAAGTCTGTAAATTGAATTTCCAATTAGAATAATTGGAACCATCAAGCTTATTGTGTTGGGTATGTATTATATCCTTTCCACGAATATTCACGCGCAGCCCCCCCTGTTCGGGGTCTTGGGAAAAAAAAATTTGGACCCTATTTTTCAGTGGGCGAACCCACCCATGGTTTTGTGCATGGGTTTGCACATGGTTTTGGGGCATGATGTTTTTTCAGCCCCTGGCATTTTGTAGATCCGGTCAAGGGAACTACGGTTATGTTCTAATCCAGGGTTAATGGATTGGGGTTTATGTATGCTTCGGCATGTATATATATGTGTTGTAACACTAAAAGGAATATAATGAAAAATCAAGCTAGTTGTCTCGATTTGGGATCTAGGGGAAAATATCTGTTTGCAATGTCAATTCATTTGAGAGAGATCGGATATACTTACTCGGTGTGGTCTGTTTTTGTTATCAACAATAAAAATCCTCTGTGGATGTTTGCAGATAATTTCTGTACAGGGTTTAAACCTACATTTTCTATTGGAGCTGTTTCGGCTTCAAGCGGATGCCTTTGCTACTGAGGGGTTTTTTCTCGGGCCTATGGTAGACCCTGTTCAATGGGAGATCTACAGGATCGATTCTTGCGGTGAAAGAAGATGGAAACTAGTAGAAAGATAGAGATTTAGAAATTTAATGGTCATATTTTTGAGTTGTGGAAGCTCAAGATGGAGGATCTGTTGGTGGATAAATACCAGTGGATCACGGTAGATCTAGGTACTAACCAACAGAAATTTCAGATGAAGAATAAAAAAATGTTGGATCAGAAGGTGAAGAGCACAATACGAGAGATATAAATCTAGAGGGAGATATAAATCTCCTGGAAAGTTTATAAAGGTGTGCTGGAAATGCGGAAAGGAAGGGCACTACAAAAAGGGCTGCAGATCTAAAGCTCCTGAGAAAGGAAAGGGATCAGATGATGCTCCTTCTACAGAGGCAAAACCCACCTGGGATGAAGGTGGGAAAGTGTATTTGGCTTCTTCTTCAAATACACATATAGATCACGAGTCATGGTTGATTGAATCGGGTGCATCCTTTCACTTCACTCCCCATAGGGAGTGGTTCTGCGAGTATGATAAATATGATGGCGGTGATGTCTTCTTAGGTGATGATAGGAAGGCCAGAATCTTCGAGCATGGAAAATTCGAGCTAAAGCTACAAGGTGGAAGGATTAGAACACTTCCTGGTGTGCTACACATTCTTGCATTGGCCAGAAATATGATTTCTGTAAGCAAGATGGATGATGCAGGTGTAAAAATAGTGTTCAAGAAAGATACTTGTAAGATGGTTTGGGGAGCACTGGTATTAATGCGAGGAGTTCGAATTGGAACTCTGTACAAGCTTCAAGGAAGCACTGTTATTGATGGGTGCAACAGTTCCATGGTTCCCAAAAGTGGAGAGGAAATCCTAGTGTCTCTGGAGAAAATACCATGCTATGGCATCAAAGGCTTGGACATATTGGAGAGAAGGGCCTTCGGATATTGCATGGAAATGGTATAGTAGAAGGTATGTCTAATAGTTCTCTGGATTTCGATTTCTATGAACATTGTGTATATGGGAAGCAGAATCGGGTGAGTTTTCCTTCTGGTGCTAAGAGGGCGAACAAGATATTAGAGCTTGTGCACAGTGATGTGTTTGGACCTATGTTGGTTCCATCACTGGGAAAGTTTGTGTACTATGTTTCATTCATAGATGACTTCTCAAGGAATACATGGATATATTTTTTGAGGAATAAATCTGAAGTCTTTGACAAATTTAAAGAATTTAAGGCTCTGGTGGAAAACCAGACAGAGAAGAAGATAAAGGCGCTGAGGACAGATAATGGTGGGGAGTTCTGCAAGAAGAAATTTGAAGAGTTCTGTAAGAAGTGTGGTATAGCACGGCAGAAAACTACTCCATACACACCTCAACAAAATGGAATTGCAGAAAGAATGAACAGAACGCTAATGGAAAAGGCAAGAAGCATGCTCATTGGTACTGGGTTAGGACAAGAATTCTGGGCAGAGGCAGTGGAGACTGCATGTTACTTAGTTAACAGATCACCTTCATCAGCGTTGGAGGATAAGACTCCACATGAGGTATGGACTGGTAAGAAACCCTCTCTTTCACATATAAGGGTATTTGGATGTGATGCATATGTACATGTTCCAAAGGAGAAAATGACCAAGTTGGATAATAAATCTGAAAGGTGCATCTTTATTGGGTATAAGGATGGTTTAAAGGGTTACAAGCTTTGGAACCCGGAAACAAGGAAGGTTGTGTACAACCGAGATGTGGTGTTTAGAGAGGTGAAATATGTTGTTAAAAATGAAGTCCTACCAAAGGAACCTGAGAAGATAGAGTTTGAGCTAAAGGAGGATGAATCAGACTCTACAACAGAAGAAGACTCAGAAGAGGAAGCGCCACAAACTCGAGCTGTGAGAAGATCAGTTCGGAAAAGAAGACAACCAGAAAGATATAGTCTATCTAATTTCTCTTCAAATTTTTCTTTAACTAAAACTGATGATGATCCCAGAACCATCAGGGAGGCAGTAGATTCAGAGGATGGAAAACTCTGGAAGGAGGCCATGGTTAATGAAATGGCATCCTTGCATAAAAATGAGGCATGGGATTTGGTGGAGTTGTCGGCTGGAAGGAAATCCATCGGGAGAAAATGGGTGTTTAAGAAGAAGATGAATGTAGAGGACAAGGTGGAGAAATACAAAGCTCAGTTGGTAGAAAAAGGCTATTCCCAGGTGTCGGGAATTGATTTTGGTGATATTTTTTCTCCTGTTTCCAAAGTTACTTCTATTAGATCACTTTTATATGTTGTCGTTGCATTTTATTTTGAGGTAGAACAGATGGATGTGAAGACAAAATTTCTTCACGGGGATCTAGAAGAGGAGATTTAAATGAAACAACTTGAAGGCTTTATGGTGAAGGGGAAGAAAGAACTTGTATGCAGGTTAAAGAAGTCTTTGTATGGGTTA